>JAZKJV010006570.1:0-632347 GCA_037367405.1 Ottelia alismoides
TTATCACAAGGTTCATGATCAAGTTTGTCAATTTCCAGCAGTGAACCCTAATCACTAAATTGACTTATCTTGATCAATTTAAATCCAAAAATAGCAAAATCAGTTTTTTAAGATTGCCACCTTGATTTACAACAGAACCTAAGTGATATTTCACGTATTTCGAGGTGCATCAAAACTGTAATTAACAAATTAATCACGTTCAGATTTGTTGTTCCCGCAACAGTGAATACATGCTTATTCAAAAGGCCATATCTTAAGCAAATGAAATCCAAATTTCGTAAACTCAGACCCTATGGTTTCCTTATTTAATGAAGAACAAAATTCAAATGAATATTTTGTGTTTAAATAATTTAAACAGTTCCAAAAAAATAAATTAGACAGAGGTGCAAAAATTAAAATGCGATAAAACTTTCGCGATCCTTTCAAACCCAAGTCGTCCTAGGTCAATGGATCATATCCAAAACCTTTTCCGACCTAAGGCTCTGATACCACTTGAAGTATATTGAGAATCCTCAAGCGCATCACAGAAGCGTGACGATCGCATCTCATGCGATCGGGGCGACTAGTCGCACTAGTCGCAAGATGCAGCGGAATTTAAAATTTTAAATCACGTGATGAAACCACATGATCACAAGAACAATTCTTGGATCGTTTCATCAAACCACAAAGTATTAGAAATACCTCTCGAAGCGTGGTTGCGATCACGAGATCTCTAAAGCAAGAGATCCTCCTGGCTCAAGTCCGATCTACGAAGACAGCACTTGCGGGCGCGATGATGAGATGCGTGACTCCCTGCAATTCTTGACGAAGATCCATGCCTCGAGTCCCCTGATTTCGTACAACGAAATCCATCATCTTCCTCTAGAGCAAGCATCCCCAAAGAAGATAGAGATCCTTGAGTAGTCGAAGGAGAGAAGGCGAGAACCTCTCCCTCAAAACACAAGATGGACGGCCACCTTAGAGAGAGAGAGGGGGACGACGAGAATGAGAGAGAGAGAGAGAGTAGAGTAGGCTTGTAAACCAAAGGGCTAGGGTTTCCCTCCTTATAAAGTAGTTTGGGATCCAATAGATCTCCATGGAATACATAGATCCAACGGCTATGATGATCCATGTGTCAATCAACGGTCATGATTGTTGTTGGTTAAAAACCAACAACAATAATTTATATCAAATCAAATATATGTTGCATTATTATCAATACAATTTAATTTAACATAAATAAATTATTAACTTCAAGAATAATGTGCTTTCTCCGCATATACTTGGAGACAAGGATAGGGCGATTGTATTGTTCCACGTTTAGTGACTTGGATGTTGAGATCTCATCTCAAATCCAGATCTAATGGACCTCCCATAGATGCTTGATTAATTCAAGTCCGTATACTTAATCTCCTTATTACATCTGAATCTCATTAAGATCAATGTCCAACACTTGGACCAAGATCAATTTACTTCTCTACTGAGAGGAGTCACTAAAATCCAGACATGTTTCATCACTCCCTCGGATTGAAAGCATCATGGTCATACAATCGTTTATGATCACATCACCCTCAGGTATTCCCAATACTTGCACATCCTGCATACTGGAAGACCAATGATCAACCTGAAGATGAAGATCTATTTTACATTGTCTTCTTCAAAGTTTGATCATCAAGTTACTCAATCTTGATCATTGGGAATTGGCATCGATTATATGCTTTCTCAAAGCATATATCATATCTTCAAATTCTTGTCATGCTTCCAAAGCACGATGATCATGCATGGAATTTGATCGGTCCCAATACCTCATGAGTGAGCTCATGTCTTCCGGTTCATAAGTGAACCTGTATGATCCCTTTGAGAGATCGTATTACTCATATGCCCTTACATGCACACTAGCTCGTCGGTGTATAGACCTTGGTTAGGTCATCAACTTAATGGTCTGCCAAATGGACACACTCAGACATATAGTAACACATCTGTCTCTGGTCAGAGGATGCGTGTCTATGCTGTGACAGTATTCAACATAGGACTTAGGTTATCTCGATCTCGTTAAGTCAACCCTTTGACCTAACTAATCTGATACCTCCGAATCCCTATTCCCATGCAGAGGACCTGCATCAAGAGGTCGGTCAGATATCAGCCTATGTGAGAAAGGATTGCCATCTCCTACTCAGGCTGGAGATCATCTCTCTTAACAATCATTTGACGGTGCTTGATGAGTCCTCTATCTAACTCTTTATATATCCATCCAAACACCAGCCTCTATGATTCACTAAATGAATCAACAGCTATATGATTATCAAGACGGTCATGGTACATAACCCTATTGTACAGAGGGACCTTATAGTGCATTCATTCACTTAATTTCAGAAAGGGAGCGAAACAATCAATAACTTTTATTGATAAAACATATTTATTACAATAACATTTATTGTAAGAATGGTTCGCCTCGGACTCACATGGCTAACAGTTGCCATACATGGAAGTGAATCGACAACACAAATTGACTCATACAGAAAGGTTTCTCTGATTGGCTCTAAGTCAGGGTAATCCTTCAACTCCAATCGAGATAAATGATCAGTCACTACGTTCTTGACCCCGGTTTATCCTTAATCTTTAAATCAAACTTCTAGAGTAACAAAATCTACCTAAGAATATGTATCTTCGTGCCCATTTTCCATGAGATATCTAATGGTTGGATGATACGTATAGATTGTCACCTTAGATCCCAAAATATAAGACTTAAACTTCTCAAGGGACTTAACTACTACGGGCATTTCCTTTTCAGTAATTGTATAATTTTTTCTATGTTTGATCCAAAACTTTGCTCGCATAGTGAATTGCAAATGGTGTCCCTTCTTGATGTTGACCTAATACAACTCCTATAACATAATTCGAAGAATCAATCATGATCTCGAAAGTAAGAGACCAATCAGGAGCTTGCAAAATCAACGATCCATTATTTTTTCTCTTTAAGAGCTCAAAGGCCTCTAGATACTTGTGATCTACAATGTGTCTTTTCCTAAGAGCTCAATCAGTGGTCAGGCAATCTCATAGAAATTTTGAATAAATCTTCTGTAAAATCCAATATGCCTCAAAAATGACTTAACCGACTTGTTGCTATTGTTTGGTGGATCAAGTTTCTTAATCGCATTCACTTTGGCAATGTCAACCTCCATTCCCTTCATGGAGACGACGTGCCCCAACATGATACCATCCTTTACCATAAAATGACTCTTTTCCTAGGAGAGTACTGAATTCACCTTCCTACATCTTTGAAGTACTCGATCCACGTGCGCTAAACATCAATAAAATGAATCCACCATGGACTGAGAAATCGTCCATGAAGACCTCCAGGAAATCTCCTACCATTTCGGCAATACGACGATCATACACCGTTGAAAAGTGCATGAGGCATTGCAAAGTCCAAATGGCATGCACATGAATGCGGAAGTATTGAAAGGACATGTAAAAATGGTCTTTTCCTTATCTTCAGGGGCGATGAATACCTGATTGTAGTGCGAGTACCTTTCAAGAAAACATAATAACTCTTTCCCCATAGTCTCTCAAAGATCTAATCATTCAAATGCACGAGAAATTGATCTTTCTTGGTTGCAACATTTAAGCATCTGTAATCGACACATATACGCCATGATGTGTGTACTCTTGTCACGATCTCATCTCCCTCCTCATCTACTTTGGTACATCATGAAGGGAGAACACCTACTTGGAGTCCAAGATAGGGTAAATAAAACACTCTCCACACCGTTTCTCAATCTCTTTCTTAATTACTTCCCATAAATTAGGGTTTAATCTTCTTTGAAACTCACGCGAAGGCTTAGCATTATCCACAACATAAACATGGTGTGAAAAGAGTGTGGGGTTTATACCCATGAGATCCGATATAGTACACCCTATAGCCTTGCAATTCTTCTCTAAAACGTCTAACAACCTGGATTTCTATTATGCAGTCAACTTAGAACTAATTATGACAAGAAATTGATTTTGGTCCTGCAAGAAAGGTGTAAGTGTAGGAGGCAACAGTCTCAGCTCTGGAAAAGTGGTATCATCAATCAAATCTGGATGAAATATCTTTGAATCTGGTTCCATGCTGTATGAAAGTGGAACTAACTCAGCTGTGCTTGCCACCAAATCTGTTGTGTAGGGACTCGGATCGCCAAAGAAATGTGGTAATTCATCCAAAGCCGTGCCCGACTTAAGATATAAATCCCTTGACTATTCCATAGAAGAAGGAACTAAGAGATCTGAAAGGATCTCTGAATGATCAAGGGAATAGATAGATATTCCGTAACTCAAGAACTCTGGCAATAGCTCTCAAACTGCATCATGTACACTGACCTCTTCAACCGATAAGGACTTGCTAAGTCCTGTCAGGTTTTTTGTTTCCCTACCCCAACCATGCTAACAACTCCGCAATCTATCTCTGATGATGAAGAGAACTTTGTGCTAGACTATGAGTCAGGTTAATGCCATCTCGTCTACTTCATCTTAAGTTCTACTTCTCCGTCTAGAGCACATAACTTCATCATCTCTATATGATAATCAAAGGAAGCTCCGACGGTCCTAAGGAAAGGTCGCCCAAGGATGATCTGTGAATCTCTCCAATGATTGGGCATATTCATTTCAAGGACAGTGAAGTCCACCCTGTATTCTTATCCCTCAATCTCTAACATCTTTGACTTCACCCTTAACTTTTTCCATAGACTTATCAGCACAACTAGAGTAGTGCTCTTGATTTGCGTAGTGGACCCAACTCTAACTTCTCATATAAAGCTAAATGTAAAAGATTGATTGATGAATTGTTATCTAGGAGAGTGCATGAAAATGCTATGTCATCAATATGACTCACTACGTAATATGCACCCATGTCTCTCTTCTTTCGTCGTACCTACTGGTTCTTGAGACAATATGTTTCAACCGATAATACATGTGTCTTTACATAACTGTTCAGCTTCCTTATGTTAACTGTAGTAGGTGTGCAATGCACCTTCAAATACTTCTGGAAAGGAAGATTGTTGGTCACATACTCATCAAAAGTAACTTTAACCATAATATTATCTTTATAAAAATGTGCATTTCTGGATCTTTTTTTAATCTTTTTAACGATGCGATTTCTTGCTAGTTAGAGCACATGGGAAAGGGATGTAACAATAAGAAGAAGAAGAACTTGAATCATAAGCTAAAACATTTTTCTTTTTATTCTTCGAATCAATATTCTTCAGATATGAATCTTTTACAACAAACTTGGAATTTAAAACATTATTATCTAGTAAAGGCTGGAGAATGTCTGCTGGTGGTACATCCTCCTCAACCAAAAGTGCAAGGTCCTCCGTAGACTATGAATTTAGTCCATGTTGTTGATGCATTCTCATATTCCTCCTCTCTTTGTTGTTGATAAATGTCTTCATTTTCTGAATAGTTGTTTATGATGCTTGTCCTCCTCATCATTTGAAGACTGCTCAGGTAGAGCTTCAGAAACAACCACGTCCATGTCTATTGCCCAATCAGATACAACCACGATCTTACGCTCTTGAGTGACATATGATTATAATCAAATAGAATGACCTCATGCTTAGCCTTAGATGGGTTTGAGTAATATACCTGACCATACTATTGTTGTTGTGTCTTATTCAAGCTGTTGGGTGAGCCTGAAGTTGGGCAGGAATGGATGCCGATGGTGCAGACTACTCATCCTACCAACGGGATAAGCGGTTGATGTCACACCACATATCTCGTACTTCATTCCTATAGGAATGAAGCTCCTCGAGTATTGTCTATGAAAATCTATGGCTTCGGATGAAGATGACTGATGTTGATGGGCAGAAGAAGAAGGAAAATGTGAACACTGGTCCTGATGGTCCTAGTACTGCTTCTGTGGGGGATGTTGCTGAAAAGATGGACCCTGATAGCCCGAATGGTATGTTGATGGTCATACATACCGCTATTGTTGCTCGACTACAGAGAGTGGCATGCTCCAGGGCCCTGTTGTGTAGGAAGAGGTGCATGAGTGAGCATGACGTTGTAAAAAGTAGGGGGACGCTTGTAAGGTGGATGATCCCCCATACTTCCCTACCTGATGGATCTCGTGTGTACCACACACCATTCACTTCCCACACCACAGAAGGCTCCTTTATAGCTTTCCCAATTGATTGAGGTTTCTACTGATAGGAAAGGGTAATAGGCTGCTCCTCCACCCATGGTTGGGGCAACCCAGACATCTGCTGCTTATGTACATGATGTACACGATAAACATGAGCAGAAGATGTCGTCGCGGCAGGTACCTTTATACTAAATACCTTCTCTGTCAGCTATGCAATCTACTTTGGAAGTTGTGATAAGCTGCTATCTAGCTCATTCATTTTCTTATCAATCCTCTCAATGATTCTCAACTTATCTGCTATGATTCCTACGATGGGAATCAGGTCCTCTGAGAGGTCAATTATAGCCTTCTTTCCCCCCTTTTGATGAGAATGATATGGGCAATCTGTATACGCCTGCCAGTGGTCTATGCACGGCTTGTCTCGACCATTTCCTCGAATACCTTCCAGATAGTATCCGCACCATGTGACTCATAACTGCCTCCTTAGGAAGCACTGACCATACCTTGCACTTCAGGGTTTATACTATTATAAGATGACTGAACTAGGATGGTAGGCTCAAGTCCATGACAAGGATACTTCTATAATAAATCCTTGAATATTTCCCAAGTATCATAAAATGGCTCATTCAGTAGTTGGGAAAAACTTGTGATGCGAGATCACATAAGATTGGTTTTACTCAAAGGGTAGAACTTCTTCAACAAAAGAGACCTTGAAGTAGTTATATATAGTTACAACTACCCCCAAATTCTTCACACAATAATTTACCTTATCTCCCAAGGTAAAAGATAGAGCTTTGAGTCTTATATAGTCTTGACTAACCTTAGGATATTTAAGGTTGTCGCAGACCAACTCAAAGTATCTCAAGAATGCTAGGGTTCCTCGTGTGCATTCCCATTGAAGTGAGGTAAAATATTCATAAATTATGGCTTTATTCATATTCAACCTCAGGGCTAACTAATATTGCCCAGGATTTTATGTCGCATCCATTTATGCATCTATCCCCAGGTTAAGTTGGCATATTTGTGCTCTCAATTGTGCTACATTCAGCTCAGAGGCTGCTAGCATAATTAAGACTATCTGCATAGGTCTTCATGCTCTTCTTCCTCCCTTCCTGTCTTTTTGGAGGCATCGTGAAATGTTCTATACCCTCATCAAACAGAGGTTTCAAGTGAGATCATGATCATGTCGATCTCACCAAAGCAATGGTCTTCCTCAGTGAGAAATGAAGAGAGAAAGGGTCTGGTAAGGATGCAACTGCTCTATAAGAGGGAATCATGAAATCCCGAATCGAAAAAAGGGTTATTTTGGATCCAAGAAGGTTCGGGAGAAGAAGATGGTTGAACCTTGGAAAATATGATAATTGGACGGTTCAACAACAAGTTCCCAAAATCTGAACAAATTTCCAGCCAACTATCCATCTTTGATTTCAAGAGAATATGAGAAATTGAGCATGGTCAATTAAAAAAGAACTAGTACTACGGTGTACTTGAAGGTGCGGAATCAAGTCACGCAATTAAAACTCAATGCAAACCCCTTCGATAATTTCACCAACTCAACTCGTGAAGGCCACAAGAGTTTGACCAAATTATCTTGTCGGTTTTAAGTTAGTGCTTCAAACAATCTTTACAACCATTACACACATGGAGTCTCCTACTACGTCTAGTTGAAGTATTGTAAGCTCTCAATTATTGGAGTGATCTTCCTAGGTTGTTGGGTTCAATATCACACCACAAAAGAAACTTACAAGCGCAAACAACTAGAACGTATTTCTAAGGTCGAATGCAACCACTTGTAGCTCTCACAATCTGCAAGTGTTAGACCTAGAGACTTAGGGTGTAAGACCAGGGTTTTGAGTTCAAATTTTAGAAATCCGTCCTCAATCACTCTGTCTTGGGGTAAGTACCTATGTACAATGAGGGTGTTACTGTCCATAATATAATATCATTTCAAGTTCATTTGAATCAACTTGCATAATTTAGTCTCGATATTAATGTTAGTTATCACTTTATTTAATGAGACCACAATAACTAGTGCCTCATGTTCAGTCCATTTTTCTTTAGATCTTAAGTTGTAAAATAGGAGAAAAGAAATCGAAAAAAGAATGTAGGCAGAAATCAATGATGCATGAGTCATTTAGAGATACTCATAGTGATTCCCAACACTCTCCATGTAGATGCTTGACTGAATATTTAAATCTATCTATATAATGTAAGTCGAAAAGCCACACCCTAACAGAAGTTCTATTAGCGGTGAAAAATATCAATTAATTTTGACTAAGTAGAACACAATAATGGTGTGTCTATTAATGAATCTTTTAAGATAGTCAATCTTAAGAGATCAAAAATATGTGGCCTAAATTACGAATAGGTCACAAGGCAACATGACCTAATTTTTTAGTATTTTAATCGAATTACCTATTCCTAATTCATGCCACTTAAGTTGAGAATCACTCTCAACACAACCACACAAATAAAAGAATAATGGAGGCCTTTGTTTAGAAACATGAGATCTCTAATAAGAACTGATGTAAATAGGGCAAATTACCTAATTATTACAAATAATAATATAAGAATGTTACAAATATCACTACTTAATTAAACTAAATTTCTCCTCATTCAATTGTGACGCGGACTCTTCAGCAAGATCTCCAAGCTCCTCATCTCAACGTTCCTTCTATCTTCACCGACTGACACTGCCACAAAATAATAAATGTTTAGAGAGTTCTTAAGAATAGCTAAATAAATAGATGAACACAAAAACAATATAATCAATGAAAACAACACAATCACTTCACTTTGAGTACATTAAAATCACTAAAAATAATATCTAAACATAAATAAAATCAACTAAAATGACGTGTCCCCAGCAATGGTGCCATCTTATGAGTCTCTAATTGGCATTGTAATTGACTACTACTATCATATGGTAAATTAATAATCGATCAGAACCGAAACAAATATCTCTGTGAAGAGGATTCAATTTTAATTTAGAGATTTTTACACCCATAATCCTGAGTAATTCTGCAATTACAATCACAACCCTGTGTAATCGTGAATTACATCCAGAACCCTCAATAGTCTTAACTCTTACATCCATAACCTCCGAGTTAACTTCCATCCAATATTCCATTAACTAAGATGGCATCCGTCAAACACTTTACATTTTCTACCCTTTAAATTCCATTATTTACAAATGAGTACACTCTACCCTCCTCCCTCCTCCTCATTGACAACCATCTCCTCCATGTCGACCATCCCCCTCCCCGTTGACGACTCCCTCCTCCTCCTCTCCCCTCTCCTCGAAGCCCCCCGGAGTCGATCATGCGGCTTCCCTGACCCATCCTAGGCACTGCGCCCCCTTCCCCCCACCCCCACCCCGGCCGACCATCCAGCCCAGACAAAGAAGCGCCCCCCCCCCCCCCCCCCCAGCCCGGGTCCCTCCTCCAACCCCCCACCTGCCCTCAAGCCTGCCCGTGGAAGCCGATCTAGCACCCCCCTCCCATGGAAGCTGACCCCTGCCTCTTCCCTGGAAGAGCCCCCCTACCATGGAAGTCGATCCCGCCATCCTCTAGCACACTAGTACAGGCCATGCCCCGATCCTCCCCCTGCCCCCCTCCACAGCCCGTGTCCCTCCTCCGACCCCCCGCTTGCCCTCGAGCCCACCCGTGGAAGCTGATCCAATGCCCCCCTCCCGTGGAAGCTGACCCCCGCCTCTTCCCTGGAAGAACACCCCCTGGTCACCCCGCATCCCATGCCCCTCATCCGACCCCACATCTCCCCTCGAGCCCTCTTGCGGAAGCCAAAGACGATCCCCCACAACCCATCCCCTTTGCCTCTCCCCATGCCTACAAGCCCCGCTCTGCCACCCCTGCCCCCCCCCCCCCCCCGTAATCCAGGCCCCTCCTCCGACCCCTCACCTCCCCTCGAGCCTGCTCGTGGAAGCCGATACCCCCCCTCCCCCCCCCCCCTCGCATCCCAGGCCCCTCGAGCCCGCCTCCCCCCATGCCTGCATGCCTTGTTAGGCCACCACCGCTTCTTGCCCCCCTCTAGCCTCGTCGTTCTCTATGGGTCCGCCTCCTGCTCCAAAGATGCCACTTTTTATTTTTTATTTTTTGCAGTGGGATAGATGATGGGTTATATTAACCCAATGATATGGTTGGTTAACAGGAAAACTAACGGAGGGTTATGGATGTAAGACGGATAGATTATTTGGGGTTTGTTGTGTAATTCACGGCTATACGGGGTTATGATTGTAATTGCATAATTACTCAGAGTTATGGTGTAAAAATCCCTTTAATTTATACCTAGGAAAATCCAGGATCGAAATCAAGGATGCGAGAAATTAATTAATTAAATCTAGGATGTAAATATCTATAAGTAATTACTCAACGATCTACATGAAGCAACAACACAAGAAATGCAATGCATAAATTTTCAAATCATTTTTATGCAAATATGTTAAAATGTTAAAATAATGCAAATGCAATACACATAATATGCACAACACTCAACAAAGCCTATGGTTAATTAATTAAAATAACTTGTGAACCTAATTAAGACTTCATTAGAATCATGATATCAATGTGTTAATCAACCACATAATAATTCAATTTCAGTTTAATTTCAAGGATGAATAGGCAAACTTTACAATCTGAAATTTAATAAGTGAATAGTAGATCAAACCATTAAATCAATCACACAATCAGAAAGATCGTAAAAATATCTTTCAAATGATACTAATTTCATTAATTATGGATATATGATTCACAAGATATTAACTAAACAATACAAGGGCATATATATAATAAAAACATGAATTAACAAAACATAAAAAATTACAAGAAGATCCAAACTGGATACAAATGTAATAATCCACTGGAGGGATTAGTTTGCAATTTGGCCCACCTCACGTGCATCTGCACATGCGCCTAGGCTCGGGTGCTGATGGAGGTGTGGGACACGAGGAAAAATGTCGCAACTAGGAACAACATCGGGAGGCTCGGCTGATATGAACCTTAGATTGTGAAGTGGTACTTCGTAAACACATTCATGTCCTCCTGAGGATTTTAGGATCAGATCAAGAAGATTTGATCGAACGGTAACTGCTACTCAAGGTATCTTCGTCTGCCGGCTCGCCGCGACGGAGATGATGATGCTCCGGCGACTTAGTTGCCGCTCCGCTGGGGATATCCCCGTCTTCTAAAGGTTAATGGATGTAGTTGGAACATAGACAAAGAAGAGGAGGGCACTACATCACCACTGGAGTGGCTGAGATGTTAAGACCACTAGGACTCATCCGAGCTAAAGGTTGAAATCGGAGAGACATTAAGAACTCCATCCATTGGCGACCTATAATGTTAGTTCTACATGGACGAAGCCTAAAGGGATTCCTAAGGTTGAGTTCAAGAGCTGAAGATAGGATTTTGAATAGAAACTTAAAATGGATTCTTCGTTTGAGCCAAACGAAGAACAGATCGATGAAGAGGCATTGATCTAAATACTCTGATGGTAAATACAATGGTAAGCATGAATGAGATAACTATGATAATGATGGTGATGGTTTTAGATGGTGGATTGAATAAGTGAATGCGGGTGAATAAAACATAAAAAATACGAAGAAAAGAAGATTGAAACTTACATGAAGATTGAAGTGAAACAGAGGAAAATGAAGAAGATGATAGATAAGAGAAATCATGGGCCTGGAGTGAGGTTTAAAGAAACAACAAATCATCGCTCGAAATCCTGGAGAAGGGTTGAGCTCAAGCAGCCAAAGGGGATGGTCAGCAACGAAAGAGATTTCCTTCGGATCTTTCCAGAACTCTAACTCGGTCTTTGCTCAACCGTGCTCCTGCTTGATGTCACTCATGAGAGAAAGGTGACTCGGAGGAGGCACGCATGAAGGCAGAAAACAAGCAACAACGATCAATTGAGAGCTATTTGAAGAAGCAGTTCAGGTGGTTTTGAAGGAGGTTTCAACCACCACCAATAATGGTAGAGCTTGTTTTAATTAAGGTTAGGGAGTTGGCGTGGACATGGTTGGTTAGGTGAAGGAGTTAGAAATGGAGGTTGCAGAGATAGTTAATGAAGAGCTTGTGGAAATTGGGAGAAGTTAGGGTTGTTGGTGAACAGTCGTATGGGAGTGAAGGGGGTCAGAGGTTGAAGATGCATGTCAGCTATTGGATCTTGTGATCCAACATCTAAGGAAGAGGCATGTGAGAAGGGCTCTGATAATATCTAATGATCTCGTCAGAGGGCTGAGATTAGAGCAGAGAAGAACGGCTCTGATCAAATCATCAGAGTCAATCCAACAGTTTAGGGTGGAAGCAAGTCAGGACAAAAGAAGCGGCTACGCGGCTCACTGAGAGTGAGCCACGTTGCCCCATCAAAAAAAAAGAAAATAGGAGAAAAATGTTAAATGAAAATAAAATAAGTAGAAGTAAAATTAGAAAAAGTGTTCAACATGAAAGTTGTATATCTCGATAAGATCTACAACTTTCATAAAGAAATCAAGAGAGAATGCATTATGTATATTAAGAAAATATTTTTACAAATATTTTGAAGTATTAAAAATACTTAATTTATTTTCTTTTACATTTTTTGGATTTTTAGTTCAAAATTAATGTTAGATTAATTACATACAATATTAAACTAATTTTTATTATATTTTTAATAAATAAAGAAACACATAAAATATACGCAAAATATAGGTATGAATATACAACATAGAGACAATTTATTAAGAAGATAATAATTAATGTCAATTAATTAAAGAGAGTTATTTGTTAACTAATGTTAATTGATTATTAATTAGATGAAAGAGCTCAAGCTAAAGAGATAACAATCAATAAACAAACCTGATAAATTAGGGATTTATCAGACATGGACAAGAACACGACGAAAAAGCATCCACTAATACAAGATGTAACTGTACAAATTTGGATATTCTCCCATGATCATTGGGTTTGATGCTCAAGATGCTTACACTCACCGAGGCTCACCACATCAAGTTTTAGTCTAATTTACTCACAGTGAACCCGTTTCCCTTATTTATCAACTCATTTCAGTTAGTCCATATATTTAACATATACCATAATATCCTATGTGATTCTAAATCTTTTTGAAGTCAATTTACATCATTTTTAAGATCCATTTAGTCCAATATCTACAATGATTGATCATCTAACTTTGATGAAGGATCAATACTGATCAATTAACAAAGAAACTATGACCTATCATTTTGTTGTCAAATGATCGATTATCCACTTGGCATGATCCATCATGGATGATTGCTCATCCAATTGGCATGATCGATCACACCCGGAACAATGGTCGAAATCACTCTGATGACGTTCAACGAAGTTACTCTGATAAAACTAATTATACCTCCATGTTCCAGCTGTTACCCACATCACAAATATATATTTTATCTTTTCCATGCATTCATCCATTTAACCAACACTCGCAATAATGTGATGCGATAAAATCAGTTTTTTAGCATAAAACTCGCTCAAATGTGAAACCAACATCTACCTATGGGAATGTTCTCCCATGAACTTCCTCCACCCATAATGAGAGTTCTGCAACGTTTCATGGTACACTAATGTGCCCACAACAATCCTCGCTCCATGCTATTCAAAATGACGCGCTCGAACTTTTGACCGGTGTCTCGAATTTGCTATAGCGAGAGGGTGGTGGTCGTACAAGTTATCTGATTCATTGTCTCAATCAATCCCTTATATAGTGGTTCAGCCTTAAACGAATCTGATTCGGATCCAGATCCAAATAGCCACAGCCTGGCTGTAATTTACGCATAACTCTCTCATATGGATTCTGATTTCGATGTTCTTGGACTCGTTGGAAATGTCTCAACGAGCATCATAAGATTATTGGATCAGATCGGAATTGGGGAAAAAAGATTGGATCCTAATACAAGTATCCCACAGAATACCCATAGTTTTCTGAAAAAGTCATCAACAAATTAAAAAATAAAGTGCACTACCAATAGAAATAACCTTCAGAGGACCACAAAAGTCTGTGTGAACTAACTCTAGTACACCTGCTTTCTTGGAGGGTCAGTTACTTTTGGATGTAGCTCTCAGCTACTTTCTATCCAAGCAATGAGTCGTGTAACATTCAACCTCTTCTTTCTTCACTCTAGACATAAGATTCCTCTTGCTCAAAGTCTACATGCCTTTCTCACTCATATTTATGAGATTCCTATGCCATAACTGAATTGAATGTCATCATGAATTAAATTTACTACAATCTTAGAAACTTCAACTGTAAAATATATAAGTTATTGTTGCACGTATTTCCTTGAACCACAAGTGAAGCAACCTTAGTAAGTTTTCATTGTCCACTTCCCACATATGTTGCAATAGTCTTCATCGTCAAGCTTTCCCGTGGTTACAAGGTTCATATGCATATCAACAATGTGTCTTATATCTTTCAACTACAAAAAAACTCTGATTGTATTTGTAGAATGATGCCACCCTTATCAATAAACTAGACAAGGAACTATTATTATTTTTAAGAGTTCCAAAATTAATTGAATTATAAAATACGAAAAATTCTCCAGTGTATTTCACATATAGGCAAGGAGCAAATATCATCTCTAATGACATTCATTGTATCCATGTTAGATATAATAAGAAAATTATGTATCAACATTTTTATTGTTGCCATGCATTTGCTTCTACTTTCATTCTTTTGAGTTGGAAGCAATAATAGTGTGGCACTTCTTCCTGCAATGGTGATACTTCAAATCTTCGATTTTGCATCTAGGCTTGCTTCTGCTTTGATCTTTTTCTTTATCATTTATGGTTTTCCCTCTACCTTTTGTGACTAAAACACCCAAATATGATGAAAAGACATGAGATTTTCTATACATTTCGTTTAGAACACCAACCTTGACAGTCTCCAGCGAAACGACTCCACGAGGTGCATAATTAATGTGATTCAAAAATGTCTCCCAACTATCTAAAAAAGTATAAAATGACAAAAAACTTAGAGCTTCATTTTTAAAATTATTTCATCAATGAAGAACTGGGTGATGATACCTTAAAATTTATATATATGGCTAGGAATAGAAGTATCATCCTTGAATTTCAAATGCATTGATCTCAATCTCTTAAGTAGAAAAAACTTGTCGTCCCTTGTCTTGAAAACAGAGAAGTTCTCCAGGGACTAAAATGATAATGTATGAGTCTCGATTTGAATGTGATTGTACACATTCTCATCCAAAAACTGTGAGAGAAATCTGAAACCCTATTTAGGCTTGGATTCTCATTCCTCATTACTTTTGGATTCAAGTTATTCTAGGTGTCAAAACTACAAGGTGCAAGTCCATCATAAATGGTAAGTATTTCATTTTATTTTTTCATAAATGTAGTTGTTCCCATACATGATTATCATCGTGGTGGTGATGTACTCCATCTTATTACCTATATTGGCTCTGATACCACTTGTTGATGTTGGAATCTCTATATAGTTTGCAGAAAACACAAAGTTGATAAGAAGATCGACAATATGTTGAATTTAGAGCAACCACAAGGATAAATCCAATTGTAAAAAAGTCAGCCATAAACAAACATATAATTTTACATGGAAAATCACAAAAAGTGAGGGTAAAAAATCATGGGATTGATCGCAATCTAAATCAAGCATTATAACTAAATTAGTCTTATGCGAGGGGCCTACACAAAGACGACCATTGATACGGTTCTATAAATCGCTAAATAATAGAGAAATAACGATGAGAAATATTAATAAGCTGATTACTCTGCTTCCAAACCTTAAAAAATACTAGAAAGTAACAACTCCATCCTTCAAACTTTGTTGTAGTATCCACCGACTTTTTCTCTTTCTCCTCGTCCAGTCTCCACCCCCTCTCTTTGATTTTGTCCTTGTGTTATGAGAATTTGTGAGAACTTATGATGATTTGTATTAGCTTGCATCCCTCCTCTTTATTTATAGCTCAAGAGATGTGTGCATCCATAAAAAATTCTCCTGAATGGTATTAAAAGAATCTTATCAATCTTTTAATGAAAGAACTAATGAATTAGGAAAGTCTCCTTGCTTAATCAAAAAAATTAGGAGAATCTCATCAATCAATAAAAGGAGCTATGAGATTCACTAATCATTTCCAAATTGATAATTGCCAAATAAAAAAATTGATTATTATCATTTTTAAATTCCATCAAGACTGAATGGTCCTAATTGAGATAAGTTGTCATAATGGAGGACTTACCTAATAGATCTTACTATCATCTTTACGGATGAACATGTGTGCAACATGTGTGCTCTATAAGAAGATCAAATTAAATACATATGATAAAAATTATTAGGATTATCTCAAGTAAAGGATACTAAATGAGTCCCGATGAACTTGTTCTGATTATTCTTTGCATCACAATTTATTTAAGCACATAATTATCTAAAACAAATCATATTTATCGATAATAGATATATTAAGATTCGTTTGAAACATTACATAAGTAAAGAGAAGTGTAGAGAGGTGGGAATATGATCCATTTCTAGAGATCTAATAGAATTTCCTTTAAAAACATTCCTCACCATTTTAGTTGCCCTACTTAAGGGGGAGATCACTCATGTTTATTCCTTCGAAGATTAAAGAAAAATTACTCGATGGGTACATCATACCATCAACAACAACAAAGCCTTTTTCCATATTAAGTAGCGTCAGGTACATGAATTCTTTGCCTCCATTTAGATCTCGAGCTTAGATCCAAAAAACTAAGATCTATTTATATAGTCGCATTCCAATGCTTCTTAGGCCATCCTCATCCTCTTTAAACCTGCTCAACATCCAAAAACTCACTTCTCATAACAGGTGCATCAGTCGACTTCCTTTGCAAATAAACAAACCACCTAAGCTATTTTCTCGCATCTTATCCTCAAAGCTATATCAACTTTCATTCTAATTACATCATTTCGAACCTGATTTTTACACGGTTGCCAACACATCCACCTTAGCATTTTCATTTCTACTACTATGATTTTCTGTACATGTCTATGATTCACATGCCAACATTCAGATCCAGAGTATAACATGTCTCATGGTTGTTTTGTAAAACTTTCTTTTGATTTTCAAAAGAATTTTCTTATCACAGAGAACAATAGAGACTCATCTTCACTTTAGCAAGCATGCATATATTTATTAGTAACATCTCCATCAATTTCCCTGCCATGTTGCGAAATAAATACGAAGTATCTAAAAGAATATCTCTTTTGAATGTTATCGTCACAAATCTTCACCACGATTCCTTTATCAACTTCCATCAAAAGTATACTCCATATATTTAGTACAAATCCTTTACTTTCCAATGGATGTCTCCAGACTCAATCTTCTCGTTTACTCTATCTCTAATCACATCAATCAATACAATATCATCAATGAATACCATACAAATTTATTCAAATAAATATATTACCAAATCGATAAAAAATGATTGCATGACATAAATAATTAAGATACTGTTCACAGCGTTTTCATAAGTATATAATTAAAGAGTTTTATCGGAAAGTGGAGCATATATGGTATGGTAGAATCCGACAGGACTCGGCGGCATAGCCACAAAACTCGTCCATGGCCTTTCTCTTCCCATCTCCATCCAAATGGTATAACATCACACGCGATAATCCCATAACTTGCATGTGCAGTCTCTACGACCCATCCGACATGCACATGCACCATGTTTCCTTACCATTATACATCTTTTAATTTTAATATTAATGTTTGAACGGGCTAAGTATGAGGCTTTGCTTTGATTGATGTGCACTAAGCATTCGCAAGAAGAAAAGCCCATGCATTCAACTCGCAAGTACCACTGCCTTGGTTATACTATAATTAGCATTGTTACATATATATATAGGGAAATTATCCAATGAGCTCTGTGCCCATTTGAGATGAGATGAGCCCACTCATTTTTTACCATTATTTCCTATTTTTTTGAGCTTAATAGGTATTTGTTTACAAGTGTTATATCATATTCTTACTACTAGTAACTAATTTTCAGGGAAAAAAACCTTAAAAGTCATACAAAATGATTGTATTATTATTTGTATTACTAGTCTCATTTTTATTCTTACTAATGACCATTTCTTGTGAATCTAAGATTCTCTTTATATGAAAATAATTACTAATAGTAAGAATATGGTATAACAACAGTAAATAAATAAGCATTGAACTCAAAATGATGAAAAATATTGGTAAAATATGAGTGGGCTCATCTCATCTCAAATGGGCACAGGGCCCATTGGATAAGCCCCATATATATATATATATATATATATATATATATATATATATATATATATATATATATAGAGGAAAGGGAGCCTACTTTGTGAAGTAGGTAACTTACCTACTTCACATTTCATTTTTTTGTAAAATTTTTACTTTTTTTCAAAATGGCACCGTGAGTTTTCATAATTATATCCCTCTAATATGTCATTCAAATTTCGTCAGAAACAGAGACTCCTATGGCCTCCATCCAGACAATCATTTTTTAACGGTCACAGATTTGCTGTATTTTTCATGTTCTGGATGAAGGCCGTAGGAGTCTCCGTTTCTGATGAATTTGAATGACATATTAGAGGGATATAATTATGAACTTCTACGGTGGCATTTTTCAAAAAAATAAAAAAATTACAAAAATGAGATGTGAAGTAGGTAAGGTTACCTACTTCACAAAGTAGGCTCCTTTCCTCATATATATATATATAGGATTTTTATCCAATGCGCACATGGCTCATTAGCGTTTCAATGAGCACCCATTCTCGGCCATACACGTGTATTACTAATTAAGTTGTTCCCTATTTCGAAGGATGTTATTTTTGGAAGGAGATTAATATGGCAAAACGGTTTAACAATAAGTGATATTCCAATTATATCGCGTCCTAAAAAATAGGAAGATCATTTTGGAAAGAAAATATTTGAATCGATGATTTCTTGCAGAAATTCGAGATCCAAATGCTCAGGTCAGTAATATATACACAATGAACAAGTAAGTGCTTGTTGTGAAGTCAGTAATATCCAAACAACGGTCAGTAATCTACATTCATTTTATTACATGGTGCAGATTTCAGTAATATATACACAATGGACAAGTAAGTGCTTGTTGTGAAGTCAGTAAAACCATATGAAATGATCAGTAATTTCCATATATTTTATTACTTTGAACAGAATTTAGTAATTTAGATATGATACTCAAGTAATATATATACAGTTATCAAGTATATTATTGTTTGTGTTCAGTAATGTATATATCTATGTCTCATACCACATGTTCAGTAATATGTGTATGATTCTCAAGTTATAGCTACTATGAGATCAGTAATAACAAAGTAGTGGTCAGTAAGTCATAGGCATTGCTCAAGTAATAACAAAGTAATGGTCAGTAAGTCATGGGCATTGCTCAAGTAAGAAAGTAACCATTTGTTAATGCAATGCACATTACATAGAAATTGGTATTACTAACCACATGTTCAGTAATATGTGTGTGATTCTCAAGTAATAGCTACTATGAGATCAATAATAACAAAGTAGTGGTCAGTAAGTCATGGGCAATGCTCAAGTAATAACAAAGTAATGGTCAGTAAGTCATGGGCATTGCTCAAGTAAGAAGTAACCATTTGTTTAATGCAATGCACATTACATAGACAATGGTATTACTAACCATTTTTTATGTTATTACTGATCTCACTACACACATTTACTTGACCATTTTATACATATTACTGAATTCTGTATAATGTAACTATTTGGATGTAAATTACTGACCATTGTTCTTGATATTACTGATCTCACAATAAGCATTTACTTGACCCAATTATATTTATTACTATCATAGCATTCAGACCCTTAATCATCCGCGTGGAATCATTTATTTGAATCGTTTATTTCCAAACCGTCTTCCAATTTTTAAGGACGTTATATAATAGGAAATATACGATTTTTTTAATACGTGGTAGCCTATAATTAGAAATATAGGTATTACTAATACACGTGTATTGCCGAGAATGGGTGCTCATTGAAACGCTAATGAGCCCTGTGCGCAGTGGATAAGCCCTCTCTCTCTCTCTCTCTCTCTCTATATATATATATATATATATATATATATATATATATGGATTTAATGGGGCTGCTCCCTGGGGGCAGCCAACATGGCTGCCCCGCCCCCTATTTTCGGCGTTTTTTTTTATTTTTTTTGAAAAATAAAACCATGTATATTCATCCCTATATCCCTCTTACATGTCATTCGAATTTCGTCAGAAACAAAGACTCCTACGGCCTCCATCGAGATGGTGTCGATTTAAAAAATCCTGTTACCGTTAAAAAATGACTGTCTGGATGGAGGCCGTAGGAGTCTCTGTTTCCGACGAAATTCGAATGGCATGTAGGAGGGATATAGAGATGAATATACATGGCAACATTTTTTGAAAAAAAAAATAAAAAAAGCGCCAAAATGGCACGGGGGAAGCCATGTTGGCTACCCCCAGGGGGCAGCCCCATTAACCTCTCTCTCTCTCTATATATATATAGAGGAGTGATCCTGTGAGAGCCAAAATTTGTGAGGGCATGAGAGGGATGATTCTGGACCACATGATTCACCTAGGAGAGAGAAGACCAGGAGAGAGAAAACAGAATCTTGTGGTCCATAATCATTCCTCTCATGCTCTCACAACTTTTTGCTCTCATAGGATCACTCCTATATATATATAGAGAGAGAGAGAGAGAGAGAGAGAGAGAGAGAGAGGAGTGATCCTATGAGAGCCAAAATTTGTGAGAGCATGAGAGCATGCATTCTGGACCACATGATTATGTTTTCTCTCTCCTGCTATTCTCTCTCCTGGTTGAATCATGTGGTCCAGAATGCATGCTCTCATGCTCTCACATGTTTTGGCTCTCATAGGATCACTCCTATATATATATATATAGGGAATTTATCCAGAGAGCACAGGGCCCATTTGAGTTCGGATGAGCACCCAATCCTAGCCGTCCATCGCAAAAAAATAGGAACCGATTAATCCCAAAAAATAGGAACCGATTTTGTATGGAAATAAAACAAAATCGGAAATTAGTACATTGCTAAAAATAGCCTTGCATTTGTGGAAAGAGGAAGGCGCGTGCATTTGATTGGTAAAATCTATCGTTTCATTCCAACGCATGGCATTTGTTTCGTTCCAACGCAAGATGGGAGGTATGCGATTCGATTTCATAATTTAATCGCTTATTTCTATCATAATTTCGTTGTTTTAATGATTTTTTGATTTTTAGCAATGTTTGTTTTGGGATCAATACGACGAGATGATGAATACATTAATTTTTTTATGAATACTGCATATTTTTTATCGTAAGCGATGTTTTATTCGAGAAGTATGATTGGAATATGAGAAAGTTTTATTCATAATATCGATTTTTATTCATTTTGATACACGATTTGTATTCCTAATTGATTTTTTATCGAAGGTATTTTGATTTCATATAATAAAAAGTTACAGTAAATTTGTAACTTTATTGTTGGCTTTGAGTAACTTTATTACATGTATCAGTAAGTTTTATATATATATTAGTAAGAAATTCCATATAACTTGTACTAGTAACTATCGGATAATGATCAGTAACAATTAATATACGCTTTGGTAACATTGTAAACCATTACTAGTATTTTATTAACTTACATATATAACAAGTAATATTTACACTATCCATCAGTAACTTTTTAGCATGTAGAAGTAACTTTATAATAATAACAAGTAACTCTGGTAACATTGTAACTTCATTACTGGCTGTCAGTAACTATATTATAACAATAAGTAAGTTTATAAATACAACACATTACAAGTTACTTGTCATATAACAAACGTTACTAACAATTCATTAAAAGTTACTTGTCATTGAATGATTCTTACTGAAGCGAGTATATTGTTGAGTTACCATTCTTTTTACAATTCTTACTATTCTCGGATATAAAATAGTATTGAAGCAAGTATCTTCCTGAAACGTTATCGAAAAATTTGTAATTAATGTGTATTCTTTTCCAATTTCTTGATATTTTAATTTTTTTAAATGGTCAATTAACTTATTGTTTCTTGCAGAACATTGCAACAATTTGGTGTCTTGAAGAAGCTGTTGTTATGCCGAGGAGCGAGAGCAAAACAACATCATCTAAATGAACTAGAAGACAGTTGACATTTGGATGTTCACCATATAACTATAATTAAGTAATTTATGTGTGACTTTTGGTAACACTTGACGTATTACAAGTAATTAAATAGGCTACATAAGTAAAGAATGTGTGATTCGATAGTAATTCAAAACAAAGAATAAAATAAGTAAGATATATAGAACCATCAGTAACATATAATAAATTGTAGGTAAAAGAAGGTAAGGGAATAAGTAAGTTGGAATAAGTATAAAAAATCACGTAACCAGTAACTTATGTATTGCTATCAGTAACACTCGATACATTATAAGTAATTAAAAATGTTATATAAGTAAATAAGATGTGCTTCAGTAAGACTCAAAGTATTAAGTAACTATAACATTAGTAACAATCAAAATGACTTCAGTAAAATGGACATTTGTAATCAGTACTTATTGTATGGACATTAGTAATTCACATACTTAATTACTGATCCCACAATAATACTTACTTGAGAACCGAATATGTATTACTTGAGTAACATAAATGAATTACTGATCTCTGTACAATGTAATATTACAGATGTAAAATAACTATAAATTCAGTAACAATCATAATGCGTTCAGTAATATGTATATTTGTAATAGGTAACTATTGTATGGACACTAGTAATTGACGTAATCAATAATTATAATCAGTAATTTATCTTTTCTAATCCAAACGTGGAATGATCATTCCATAAATAGAATATATGCCGACAATAATTTAAATGCGTATTTTTTAGCTTACTAAAACCAACCACCTATTTTTAAGGAAATGATTTAATTCGAATTCTTATTATGTTAATAATGCATGCACATTGTTATTGCCAAAACCGTCCCCTTCCAAATAGAACCGACACATACACGTGGCGAGCCCACGTTTGGTGCTCACCACGACCCAAATCGGCACAGTGCCCTCTGGATATGCCCATATATATATATATATATATATATATATATATATATATATATATATATATATATTGCAGAACCAGCTGGTTC
The DNA here is from genome assembly GCA_037367405.1 of Ottelia alismoides. Taxonomy (NCBI): domain Eukaryota; kingdom Viridiplantae; phylum Streptophyta; class Magnoliopsida; order Alismatales; family Hydrocharitaceae; genus Ottelia; species Ottelia alismoides. Next base: position 23,316 of record JAZKJV010006570.1, read on the forward strand.
CCATGGATTAGGTGTGGGTACGTAAAAGTACCCAATTTCGTGATCAGGATCCGTGAGGTTATCAAGGAGTTTGTGTTGGGGTGGTTGAAAGATGATGAGTAATATAAAATGTTAGATCATTATGTGCCGTCCAAATGTGATCCACCACATCATCCACAGCTTAATATAAAATGATTTTATGAAATTGTTTCCAATAAAGAAATTGAATTTAACATGAAATGTAATATCTAGTTTCATAAAATAGTTTACTATTCCGACTGATGGAGTTGGCTTGACATGAATTTATTTAATACCTCAATCTTCTACCATGCAATCCTAATCTGCTGCATTATCTAAAATGTGCATTGGTCGCAATTGAAAACGATTCCATAGGATCTATATCCATTATGGAAAACTAAACATGGCCGATGTTCATTCTGAATTTCGAAATAGTGGAATTTAGCTCGAGGTATCGAATTCGTTACACTTTGGGTAAGATTCTAAATATTCGAAACTAATATTTGATGAAATCATATCATAGAAATGTGTACCTGCGTATATAAACTAAGGAAGTGAGGTAACATCTCCATGGAAATTTACATCTTTATGAACTTTGGCGTCGCTTTCCCGTCACTATATTGAAGTTGGTATACTCAATTAAATGAAGATGTGATGGTGTTTAAGTAGATCTTGTTCCCTTTTCCCATTCTTCATTTTTTTCGATAATCTTCTCGGAGATTCCTTTTTGGATTCTTTCAAAATGGCAAGTCATATAGGATACCATATTTATTCTTTACCCATGCTTTGGGTTTAAATTTATGATAGGATCATAGAAAGTTGAATATTATGAGTAATTTTTAATATGTAATATTATGATTACTCGAACATTCTTCCAAAACAAATATATAAATATTGTTGGTAGTATTGTTGATTATCCAATGAGCCACGTGATGAGATGAGATAAACCTCTAATCTCAATTGTTAGATCTTCAACGATCATAACTTCAGCAACTTTCATAATGCCATCAATAACTGAACGCATCAGTAACTTTCATATTGCGCTGCTCCCTCAGGGCAATCAATAGGTTGTCCTCACATCAGTTTTAAACCTTTTTTTGTTTTTTTTTGAAAAATACCGCCATATATTTTCATTAGTATATTACTCTAACATGTCATTCCTATTTTGTCAGAAACAAAGACTCGTATGCCATCCATCTAGAACGGGTAATTTTAACGATCTTAGAATTGGTGTTATCGACCTATTCTAGATGGAGGGCATACGAGTCTCTGTTTCTAACGAATTTGGAATGACATATTAGAGGGATATAGTGATGAAAATACATGACAATATTTCCCCAAAAAACAAAAAAATTTCACCGAAATGTAAAACAGAAGCAACCCACTGGTGATAGCCACAATAAACCATATGTATAGGGTTTATCCAATGGGCTCCATGCCCATTAGAGATGAGATGAACCTCTAAACTCAGCCGTTAGATCTTGATCTTAATCCGAAGATTTGTAACTTAAATAACTTTCGTGTTGCCATGAATAACTAAACACATCAATAACTTTCGTATTACCATCAGTAACACTTTATATCAGTAATATTGAATGCATCAGTAACTTTCTTATTTTCATCAGTAACGCTTTATATCAGTAATACTAAACACACACCCGTGACTTTATATTACCATCAGTAACTTTGAATTAATTGTAAGTAAATGAAGCAATTTAATTAGTAACTTTGGTTCGCACTTACGTGTAGCTTCTATAAGTTACTAGAGCTATGATATTACTTACTGAAGCTTCGATATATATTACTGAAGCTTGGATATATACTACTTACTGAAGCTTGTATTTTTATTACCGGAGTTGCTGGAGAAGTGGGCTCATCTCATCTCTAATGAGTAAATAATCCTTTGGATAAAATCCTATACACATATACAGAGAGAGAGACTATGAGAAAACACTTGGTTCTATAGATATGCTCTTTGAAAATAACTTTTTAGTGGTCACTGTTGGCTTTCCACGTAGGAATAACTAATATTTGCAAATGGTAATTATATAAAGCACTCATCGATATACACGTAACATTCTTATGAAGTACAAGTTAGTGCATTTACACTTCATATACAAGGCTACATTTTGTGATCATTTTTATACTTGGAAATCGGGTGGATTTCAAGGATAGTTTGTTCTGCTTGGGACAGAGATCTTTAGTTGGGTAGCCGAGAGGTGACCTCTGTAGTAAGGTTTAAAGAGCCACATAAACACAAACTTAAGACAAATACTATATATTATTCCTAGTTGCAAATGGTTGTATCTTATATAGAAGCATACGAAAACCACAAACCCCTCTCTAAATAGTACATAGCACTTGCCCATAGCCATTATCACTTAGATAAGTACACGATGATTATGGGACGCCTATGCAAGAAGACCCACAAGTGCTAGACAAGAAAAATGTAGAAAGGAACAAGAAAGCTTACAATGCAAAGCACACATGAGGAATTACTATGTTCCACCTTTAGAGAAAGGAGCCTGCAATTGCATCCCTAAATGCATAATGTCTTGGAGTAAGCTCTGATCACCCACATATTCTTGAGGTAAAAGAGGTAGAGCTCTTAGGGTTGTTGTATAAATAGGTCTTGAAGAAGTCTCAACGACCATAACAAGTTATGTCCAACACTTGTATGCATCTCCTTAAGTATGACATGTCATCCCTGTATATGGTATCCTTTTTATTATTATACAAGGGAAGGAAATGAAGAAGGGGCTCCAATTTTAGGTATGTTGTGAAAGGACGGTGTTGACCCGATTTTCAAGAGCTCTGTGAAGTTGATTTTTTCTTTGCATTTCGTTGCAACTATTGAAATCAGTAAGAAACCATTTTTATTTTTGACTCTGGTATAGATTTCAGGGTCGAACGGGAGAACCTTCAATTTAGGTAGATATGGTAGATTTGTCAAGTGTTAAGGTTTTTCTTTGTGTTTTTCGTATTTTATAGGGATTTAATGATTTTTTAGTAAATTCTGTGTATTTGTATTTTTTCCCATCATTTTATGTATACCCTTATGATATGGTATATAGATATGTGTTCTCTATTTTTGTGTTTACGTCTTTATTATTTGTATACTCGATTTTATTTTTATTTAATTTTCTTTATATTTTTAAAGGTTTTTAATAAAATAAAATGAATTAGGATTTGGAAACATATGTTTTTATGAGAAAGTGAACTTTTTGATTTTCTAAAACATAAGTAAAAATGCTCAAAATGGTTATGAACATGTTTTATATACTAATTTACTATTTTAGTGATTGTTAGGGTATTTATAAGCTTTTTTATGGAATTTAGAAAATGGTTTAAGTAAAAACCAATGTACTACTGTCGAACTGTGCTAGTTTCATTATTTTTAAGGCAGTACCAATGTGTAAAAAGTCATGAAGCTAATTTTATTTTGAAAAGTGGAGAATTTTAATAGTTTTATAATGATATATTGCACGTATGTTTCTATTTTTGGGGATTTTATAGGATTTTAGAATATTTTTAATATTTTTATGAATTTAGAATATGCTATATATTTTATTTTTAGTGATTTTAGAGTAAAAAGGGGTTTCAGAGTTTTTTATTTATTAAATTTATTATTATTTTTCCAAAACTAAAAGTACATGTGATACAATGTATTAATACGGATTTTATGGTACTTTATTTTTTAAAGATTTAAAGCAATATATATAGGGATTTTTACCCGGTATACCCTATCAACTTTGCTAATTACCTTCACGACTTTTGAAACAAACTAATTCCCCCCTCGACCCCATAAACTTGCCAACTCTTAGCCCATGAACTCTCCATTTAATCTGTTTGAAGCTCGTGGGGGAGGGGGGGGAGAGGGGGGTTCTTGGGGTAATTTACATGGTGGGGTAATTACGTTGTGCAAAAGATCATAGAGGTAATTTAAAAAGTTTATAGGGTCTGCCGGAAAAAAATGTATTTATTCAGTTCAGAGGTATTAAAATGTAATTTGTAAAAACTATATTAGCGCGCAACAATTACTAGGGTTATAGGGCGAAATATACAAAATGACCAAAAATTGACGGACATGAAATGAAGAGGACCTATTTGTATTCCACAATATGGGGAAGTTATATCTGTAGTTTCACCCCAATCATGTGAGGTTTTGGTCAATCACGCGTTTCACTAAGTCGATGCTCTGATCTTTCTGATGGTGTATATGCAAGTCACCCACAATCTAATAAGATGGACAAGAAGAGATCACGAAAGTTGATCCAACAGCTATGATGAGTCGTCAATCTGACAGCTACGCTTCACTGTTATTCGGTTGATTGGGCAGCTCTGATGATTCTCACAAGAAGTTGATCTGATGGCAACAGAATGACCACTCAAACTTGATTGGATGGTCATGATACAATCTGGAGAAGTGTGTTCTTGCTCAATTCAGTGGTTGTTCCTCGTTTAGGCAATGTTGTGGATCTCATATGATGGTGTTCTGCTTCGATAGGGACAGGGTAGAGGCAATGGACCTCAGCGCGCCAGTCGATGAAGTGATCGCCATGGAAGCACTACTCGGGAAGAGGAAATCGGATTGGAGAATTCGATATTATCCCATCCCGTGATTAAAGAGCTTGCAAGTTTATACTCTCAATTCGACTTGAATCGGAGCACAAGTCAAAACAACATACCACCAGATATATGATGATGAAGCATCACTTATATGATTCTCAACGCATCAGAACATGATAGTCCTAGAGCTCTCTTATTCATCTACATCTCATTGGAACAACACAACTGATAAATTCAGAAGTCATGGTGAACGGAGATTGCCTAAAGGGGTTCAAATGCTAAATCAGGAAGGAATTGAAGTCTCTGTGATAACTAATGCTGCATGTGACGGTGACTACGTGGAGAATTCCCCTCCAATATGAGAGTCGAAGGATGATAGACTGCAGTGGAAAATAATGGAGAAGTGGAATCAAATCGAGATGGAATTGGTCGAAATGAGGCGGAACAGAATAGAATTGATAGCAGATGATGAACTGAAATGGCTGATGAATGAGATTGAAATCAAAGGTGAAATCAGAGACAAAAAGTCAAAGCTAAAAACAACTAAACTATGAACCTTGAATGGATTGGGATTGAACTGAGATGTGATCGATGTATGAGAACCTCGATACGGTTGTCGCCTCTATGCAGCTGCAGAATCTTGGGTATGATGGAGCTCGCCGTGCTTAACGTGCTGCTCCTCGCACTCTTCCTCACTCACACTAAACGGATGGACAGGAGGATTGACACTACTCTGCTCTCACTCCTGAACTCGAAGGTGGAAGAACTTGGTAAAAATGGTGGATGTTTTGAAATAAACCCAATGGTTCCCTATTCATAGAGGTTGACCGAGGAGCTTGGAGACGAGGGTCAATGGGAAACTGACGTGGCAACATGGTCATTAGAATAACAACCTTAACGACCAACAGCTGGAGTTCAAGAGTCGATGACCATGGGTGGATTTGGGTTCCGACTTTTAGCAAAAAAGAAGAAAGAAGAGGGAAAGGCCTCTTTTGGGTTTCCAATAGGAAACTGCCGCGTGCACAAGAAAGACAAAAAATAAAAATAAATATAGGTTAAATACAAACTTAATTACCTTATAAATAATAAATATATTTAGATTTAAAAATAATGTAAATAATAAACAAAAAAATATATTATATTCATTTTGATATATTATATTATTAATCTCATGAGGTTGTAGATCTCCCAAATCTCATTAGAACTTTTTCAATATAGTTCCATTGAGATAAGAAAAGTTTCCCTTCTGCACGATTCCTAATGATCTCTATCCCCAAATCTTCTTTGTCGCATCAGGGTTATTCATGTCAAACTCGAACTAAAGAGCTTCTTCAGATAATCTATGTTACTCTTCTTCTAGGCAGCAGTCAGCATGTCGATGAAGGATTGTTCTCCACCTTGTTGTGGTAAACACAACAATCGTATGTGCTCCTGTTGAATCCATGATCAATCATAAAACTGTCAAACTTCTTGTAGTACTTGTTAGAGTATATGGTTGTGCGTCCTATTGAGTTGTAACAGGGTAAATGGATCCTGGAGGAGATCCATTTACCCCATCCAGTGTTTAGTCCCACATCGTCCAGTGGTGGGACTTGGAGGCTCTAGAGAGGCTATATAAAGAGCCCCAGGCCTCCTGTAACATATGAGAAAGTGCAATGCATAACACGCCCCTTTGAGGGCTTCTCCCGTGGTTTCATCCCGCTCCTCACGGAGTAGGGTTTCGCGTAAAATCCCGCGTTCTTGTTCTTTATTATCTTTTCCATGTTTTGCTTCCGTTTCCGATTTTCTAACATGGTATCAGAGCGGGTCGAATCTTGAGGATTTCAAGTTCTTATTTACGTTCGAGATTATTTTTTATGTTGAAGATCTGTTGTTCGTCCAGATCTGTTCATTCTTGTTCTACGTTAATTCTATTGGCTGGATTCATGTTTTTAGGGTTTCATTTTTTGAAACCTTATTTTCTGTCACGGATGATCAAGTCCGCATTCGGTGAGATCTCTCTTGCCGTATCCATGCCAGGAGCCCTTGCTCCCAGGCGTCCGCGTGCAACCAGGCAGAGGCCCTCTAGCAGACAGGCATGGCAACCCCCAGAATAACTCCATAGAGGCGGCGTACATGAGCGCCACCACACCTGCCCTTTCCAAGCGCGCAGGCGGCACGCGAAAGCTTCCCTGATTCCCATCGAATCCCCAGGGATCCAGGCCACTTGCGCAAGTTGCGATCTCCATCTTTATCAAAAGCAACGCAGCAGACTCAACAGACTCTTCCAGATCGCCTTCGCAGGCGAATGATGCTCCAAAACCCAGGCAACGTGTCAGGCTCCATCCTCCATCACCCACTCCAGGATCATCGGCAGGCAGGGCTCCCCTCGATCCCGGGAGCTCTCCAGGTCCCCCACGCAGGTCCCACACGCGGTGGCGACCCTCCGGCTCTCCACCTTCTTCGAACAGCGGCGCACATCCATCCCCTCACGAGACCTCCTCACAGCCCTACCCAGGCGGCACGGGTTGACTCACAGGCGGTGTCGAATCCGCCTTCTTCCGAGCTCCAGCGCGCAACAGGCGCTCCGCATCTCCAGGCGGAGGCACCGCCTCCTCCGCATCTCCCAGGCCGCGATTCGGCTCAAGAGGGTTCCCAGATCGCCCCCTGTGCACGGCTGCTCTCTAGCGTGCAAAGAGTCCCCAGGCGCGACACCCCTTTCCGCTTCCAGCCTCTGCGCGATGAAGTCCTTCACCATTCCAGACGGCGACGCATCCTCGACAAGCCCACGCGCGCGAAGTCCCAAGCGCTCTCGCTCCCAGGCGGAGCCCTCCATTTCAGCCGCCAGCACCTCTCTCCCGCTCCGCAGCAGCCAGGCCCCATGTGCAGCCTGTCCAGGCGGCGTTGCCCGCGACCATAGGCGCAGTCGGCTGCCTCCCCCGCGCTCCTCTTCAGCCCTCCATCCCGCGATCCTCCAGGCGGCGGCGTCGAATTGAACCCCCATCGGCGGTGGCGTTTTTTAAAAGAGATGGGTTTCCCTGTTGGGAACCCTAATGGTATAATGGAAGGGCAAGGGCCCCAAGGCCCGTCGGTTTAAAAAAAAAACCAAGGGGGCTACTGGTTATTCTGTGGGCTATTGCCTTGAAAGCCCGAGGAAAAAAAAACGAGAAAAAAAAAAACCGTTTCAAAAAAAAAGTCGCGTACAAAAAAAAATCGTACGCAGTTGAAAAAAAAGGCACGTACATGAGAAAAAGCCGTACGTAAAGTTTATCAAAAAAAAAAAGAAGAAGTTGAAAAGCCGTATAAAAAAAAAGGTTGGACGGCTTATGTTAAAAAAAAATCATGGCGGCTATAAAAAAAATCATGAAAAGCCGCAAGTTTCATGTTTTATTTTCCCCATCATTATTGTCTTCTCCCAACTTGGTCGACGTCCATGTTTTCCGACAAGTATGGGAGAAAGGGGGAGTGTTGTGTAGAGTCATAGGTCTTGTATTCCAGATACAGATTCAGATTTCCAGACCAGCCATATTTTCCAGACTCTGCAGATGATCAGTTGTTCAGACTCGACGATTGATTCCGAGTCCAGTTTTCAGATACGCACGAGTATGCGGTCATTGTCAGATGTGCATAAGTTGCCATCTTTTGTTTCGCGGTCCCCATCATTCTTCTAGTTGTCAGGCCAGAGTTTTCATGTGAGCCATAGAGACTCCAGAGCAGAGGACCATTCCCTTGAGGACAAGGATTTTCATGTGGTATCATAGGTACACCAGAGCAGTGCACCATTCTCTGAGCCAGATGGGGAGAGACCCCAGTTCTCCGACAAGGAGACTATTTTCAGACTCCATTCTCCAGCGACCGTGGACTCCGACGAGGATTGCACAGCCACGACCAAGTTCAGTTCGGCCCTTTTCAGAGATGGGAGCAGTTGTCCACATTGTTGTGGCGGGCCAGAGTACTCCGACGAGGAGACTCATTTCCAGTTGCAGCGACTCTGACAGGCGCAGTTCAGAGCGCATGCTCTCCGACGAGGAGATTCAGAAGACTCACACTCCAGCCCGTTCGTCCTCCTCACCTGCATGGCATGAGAAGCAACGTCCTCGACTGCAGCATGTGCGCGTTGGGTTGATATTGTCCGTAGTGTCCTGTAGTGTTGAGTTGAGTTTCTTTCTGTTTGTCCAAGCTGAGCATTGCATGCTCTAGCTTGAGGGGGAGTGTTAGAGTATATGGTTGTGCGCCCTATTGAGTTGTAACAGGGTAAATGGATCCTGGAGGAGATCCATTTACCCCATCCAGTGTTTAGTCCCACATCGTCCAGTGGTGGGACTTGAGGCTCTGGAGAGGCTATATAAAGAGCCCCAGGCCTCCTGTAACAGATGAGAAAGTGCAATGCATAACACGCCCCTTTGAGGGCTTCTCCCGTGGTTTCATCCCGCTCCTCACGGAGTAGGGTTCCACGTAAAAATCCCGCGTTCTTGTTCTTTATTATCTTTTCCATGTTTTGCTTCCGCTTCCGATTTTCTAACAGTACTGTCTCGGAGACTTCTTAACCCCATACAATGACTTCTTCAATATGCCCACATGATCTTCCTTGCCATGAAATGTGAATCTCTTTGATTGGCTAATGAGAATGTCTCTCTTCAAGTTCACCATTTAAGAAAGATGTCATCACATCTAACTGCTCCAGCTCCAAGTCTCGATGAGCTACAAGAGCTAGTAGCACATTGATAAATGTATGTCTTACAATGGGAGAAAATATCATGTTGTAATAGGCACCTTCCTTCTGACGATAACCCTTTGTAACTAAACATGCCTTATATCCGATGCCTTCACTAGTTGATGTTGGAGTGTTTGTTATATGAGTCACTTGAGTTGTAGATGGGTAAATGGATCACTCCAGGATCCATTTACCACATCCAGTGGTTTAGTCCCACAACTATCAACTGTGGGATGTGGAGACTCAGTGAGGGCTATATAAGAAGTCATACACCCCATGTATCCGGTGAGAAAGTGCAATGCATACATCAACCCTTTGAGGCGTTCTCTCGTGGTTTTATCTCGCTCCTTAGGGAGTAGGGTTCCATGTTAAAATCTCTTGTTTTTCATGTTTATCTTTACTTCTTTGATTCTGCTTCCGCATTTCTATTTTCTAACATATATCAGAGCGAGTATGATTCTCGAGATTTTTTTATTTTCATTCATCTTTTGTTCGAGACTCAGATTCTTTTTTGTCAGTGTTTGAGAATTATTCAGGAGTTCTAGGGTTTTGAAACCCTAGATCTAGTCGAAAAGATCCAGCGGTTTCCATCTCCATTCCCGCTTCCGCAATCACCTTGCGCGATGGCACAATCCTTGCGCTAGAAAAGGCGTCGTTTCTCCAAGTAGTGGCACAGGCCACCGCCCTTGCTGCTCTGTCGCATCCAACTCTCCTGGCGGCACTCTCATCTTCAAGTGCACCCTCCAGTGGTGTTCCAGGACCTACTAGTGGAGCCCCTGCCGCACCTTCAGATCGTCGACTCCGATCTCCCTGCGCAACCCCATCGGCGACGACGTGCCATCTGCGGTGACGCACCTTCTCTGCTCCATTTTCAGATCATCAAGATCTTCAGGTGGCTCCCCTCTTCGCACACATCTCCTGGCACGCATCTCCATAGATCTGACGAGCAGGATCCAAGGTGGGTGGTGCTCCTCCCATTCACGAGCCCCTCTGAGGCTCCGTACTCAGGGGGCGATGCCCTCTGGCCCCCTCCCTCCTCGTGCCAGGAGACAAAACCCAGGAGCGACAGCCTCAGCATCGATCTTCCTGTCAAGGCATCTCCAAGCGGCTGCCGCCACATCCAGGCAGTTGCATAAACAGCAGCAGCATCGCCGCACCTTCCCTCGCGCATGGCAGCGCCACCGCACAGTCGCATGCACAACCCATGCGGAGCTTGTGCTCCAAGCGACTTCCTCTCTCGCGACTTTAGCGAACCCCAAGCGGCGAGGAGTATCTTCCTCCCTCACGAATGAAAACGGCGCAGTTCCAATGGCGCAGATCCAGTAGCTCCGGCCTGATCATGCTCCATTGACGGCGATGGGTTCCAATAAACCCTTTAAAGCCCTCCTCCTGCAGCGAACCCTAGGCGGCACCTTTCAAGCCCCCTTCAGTGCAAGCAACGCTGCTTAAACCCCCATCGGGGGGCAGCATGTCTTCGAAGGAGGGTTCGCGCGATGGGAACCCTAAATAAGACCGACGGTTCATTAAAAAATATGCCGCATATTCTGGCCTAAGTGGGTGGTATTCTTTTTTGAAGTATGAGAGGCCCGTAAAAAAAGGAGAGATTGGCCCAGAAAAAAAGATGAGCTGTATTAGAAAGAGAGGGAAAATCCTATGCTGAAAGAAAATTAAGGAAGAAGACGGTTAAAAAAATAGCCGTAAAAATGGTGGGAATCGTACAAAAAAATCGTATGAAAAAAAAAGATTTGAAAAGCCAAAAAATGAGAATAGCTTATTTGATGTTTTTTTTCTCTCCACATTATCTTGTCTTCTCCCAACTTTGTCAGTGCCATTATTTTCCGACAAGTATGGGAGAAAGGAGGTGTATTGTGTAGAGTTCTTCGGCCATGATTCAGATTCTGGGTCAGATTCAGATTTTCCCAGGCCAACCAGATGGATCAGACTCTACAAATATTCAGATATTCAGACTCGACATCAGATTGGTTCCGAGTCTTCAGCTTCAGACACGTACATGTATGCGGTCTTCCGTTTGATGTGCACATGTTTGCCACTACTTTTTCAGTGGTCCCCATCTTTTGTGTTTCGACTAGGGTTTTCATGTGATCCATAGGGACTCCAGAGTAGAGATCACATTCCCTATGCCATGTGGGCTAGGGTTTTTATGTGGTTTCATAGGGACTCCAGAGTAGAGATCCCATTCTCTGAGCCAGTATGGGAGAGACCCAGTTATCCGATGAGGAGACTTCAGACTCCATTCTCCAGTGTTCGTGAACTCCAGTACGAGATCCTTCCGTGGTTTCTTTGAGAGAGAACTCACTTTGAGGTCCCTATGAGAGAGACCTGTCTTCAGAGATCTAAGTATGGGTAATTAGCGACGTTCTTTCCAGTTCGGCCCTTTCAGAGATGGAGCAGTTGTCCACATGTTGTGGCGGGCCAGAGTTCTCCAAGTGGAGACTCATTTCAGTTGCAGTGAATCTGACAGGCGCAATACAGAGCACATGCTCTCCGATTAAGGAGATTCAGTTTGACTCGCACTCTAGCTCGTTTCGTCCTCCTCACCTGCACGACATGAGAAGCAACGTCTTCGACAACAGCCGACCGTTGTGCGCGTTGAGTTGATATTGTCTGTAGTGTCATGTATTGTGAATTGAGATTTCTTTCGGTTTGTTGAAGCTGAACATTGCATGCTCCATCTTGAGGGGGAGTGTTGGAGTATTTGTTATATGCGTCACTTGAGTTGTAAATGGGTAAATGGATCACTCCATCCATTTACCACATCCAGTGGTTCAGTCCCACATCTACCAATTGTGGGGTATGAAGACTCAGTGATGGCTATATAAGAAGCCATACGCCCCATGTATTCAGTGAGAAAGTGCAATGCATACATCGGTCCTTTGAGGCGTGCTCCCATGGTTTCATTCCGCTCCTTAGGGAGTACGGTTCCACGTTAAAATCTCTTGTTTCTCATGTTTATCTTTATTTATCTGATTCCGCTTCCGTATTTCTATTTTCTAACAGTTGAGATTCCCGACTTTTTTCTTGTAAACCCATTTGTAGCCAACAACTTTCATCCCCTTTAGCAACTTGACAAGCCCACATGCTTGATTCTTGTGAAGAGCACCCATAGTAGCAATACATTGCCAAGATTCTTGTAGACCCATTTGTAGCCAACGACTTTCATCCCCTTTGTCAACTTGACAAGCCCACATGTCTGATTCTTGTGAAGAGCACCCAGAGTAGCAATACATTGCCAAGATTTTGCCTTTGTTGTAGCCTCACTATACATGGAGGGATTTGGAGACTCTGCCTCCTCCACAACTTGTAGTGCAAATGCAACTACATCTTCAAAATCATATCTCTGCAATGGATGTATCTTTCTAAGAGGCTGATCTGTAGCAACACTTGGTTGCCTTCCTCTGAATGCTCTGCTTCAGGTTATTCGACATCAACCTGGTCAGAAGTAGCGTGATCAACTACATGATCATTACTTGGTATCAGTTCAATTTCCACTTATTTGTGCACATCATCACTTGTCCTTACATCAACAGACACACTACTCGAGTGAAGCAAAGAAGTCTCATCAAATGTAATATTCTTGATAACGATAAATTCCATACTTAGAGGGGGGTCGGATTCTGTACCTATATTCATACACCATAGCCTTTAAAGACACCTTTCTTTTACCTTGGTTCTAGCTTTCCTTCACTAACATGATAATAGGAAACACACCTAAAGACTCGTATAATAGAATGATCAACATGATTACCAGGCCATACATCCATGGGTGTCTTATAGTCATTAGCAGATACCGGATCCAATTCATAAAGTAACAAGCTGTATTAATAGTTTCAGCCCAGAATGCTCTACCAAGTCAGCATTAGAGAGCATGTACATTGCTCTATCTAGAAGCATCCTATTCATTCACTCTACAACTTTGTTCTACTGCGGCCTATCTGTAACGGTGTGGTGTCTCGCAACACCGTCCTTGTATAACTTATTAAACTTTGGTGAACAAAATTCCAACATGATATCTATAAGTAGACACTTTATCTTCTTAGAAGTTTTGTTCTCCGCCAAGATCTTCTACTGCAGGAAGGTCTGAAAAGCCTCTTGTACTTCATCATGTACACCCAAACCATCCCGATGTAATGGTCATTAATATACAGAAAATACCTAGCACCTCCCAAAGATGGTAACCGTAAAGGGTATCAACATGGATGTAGTCAAGTAGCTCCATCGTCCTGTGAATAGCTTTATGAAATTAACCCCTCTATTGTTTCCCGAACATGCAATGCTCAGAGTGAAGGAAGTAAATGAAACTTTATGAACTACGCATCACGAAAATGTGGAAAATATAACAAACAATTTGCATATTCGAAGTGTTCATTGTATGAACGCTAGTTTTAGCATCAACAACAACAACAAAGCCTTTTCCCACAATTAAGTAGGGTTGGCTACATGGATTCTTCGCCTCCATTCAGATCCCTTCGTATAGTCTCTTTCCAACACTTCTTGGGCCGTCATCGCCCTCTCTTAGCCGGCTCAACATCCCAACACTCGCATCTCCTAACCGGTGCATCAGTTGACCTTCTTTGCAAATGACCAAACCATCTTAAGCGGTTTTCTCGCATCTTATCCTCGATCGGAGCTACACCAACTTTCTTTCGGATTGCATCATTCCGAATCTGATCTTTACGTGTATGTCCACACATCCATCTTAGCATTTTCATTTCTGCTACAGCCATTCTCTGCACATGTCTATGGTTCACAGGCCAACATTCAGAACCATAAAGCATAGCAGGTCTCACAGTTGCTTTGTAAAACTTTCCTTTAATTTTTAAAGGAATTTTCTTATCACAGAGAACAGCGGAGGCTCCTCTCCACTTTAGCCAGCCTGCATTTATTCTATTAGTAACATCTACATCAATTTCCCCATCATGTTGCAAAATAGATCCCAGATATCTAAAAGAATCTCTCTTCTGAATGTTATCGTCACCAATCTTCACCTCGATTCCTTCACCATTGCTTCCATCAAAGGTGCATTCCATATATTCCGTCTTAGCCCTACTTATACGAAAACCTTTAGTCTCCAATGCATGTCTCCAAGCCTCAAGCTTCTCATTTACTCCATCTCTAGTCTCGTCAATCAACACAATATCATCAGCAAATAACATACACCAAGGTAACTCATCTTGAATGTGACTTGTCAACTCGTCCATAATCAAAGTAAAAAGAAATGGACTCAAAGCTGAACCTTGATGTAAACCAATGTTGATATCAAAATAGTCAGTCTTCCCCGTCGGGGTCCTTACACAAGATAAAGCCCTATCATACATATCCTTTATGAGATTAATGTATAGGACAGGTACTTGTCTCTTCTCTAAAACTCTCCACAGTATCTCTCGTGGGACGGAATCATAAGCCTTCTCCAAATCAATAAAGATCATATGGAGATTCTTCCTTTTAGCTCTATAAATCTCCATTGTTCTCCTCAGCAAATGGATGGCTTCAATAGTTGAGCGACCTGGCATGAATCCGAATTGGTTTTCTTTTACTTGGGAAACTTGCCTTAATCTTCTTTCGATCACACGTTCCCAAATTTTCATAGTGTGACTCATCAGCTTGATACCTCTGTAATTTGAACAATTTTGAATGTCTCCTTTGTTCTTATAAAGAGGCACTACGATACTCCTCCTCCAATCTTCAGGCATTTTCTTGCTTCGCCAAATAACATTGAATAGATTCGTAAGCCAAGTCAAACCACGCTCACCTAAAACTTTCCATACTTCTACAGGGATGTCATCCGGTCCAACACCTTTCCCAGGTCTCATAACCTTCAAAGCCTCCTCTACTTCTTTTCTTTGTATTCGTCTATAGCATGCACGATTCAAGTAACTTTCACTACTAGCTAGATCACCCAAAGTGATCTCTCTATTTCCTTCTCCAATGAAAAGTTTATGGAAGTACTGCTCCCATCTAGTCTCTATATCCTTCTGAGTAACAAGCACGTGACCTTCCTCGTCCTTAATACATCTCACTTGAGAAAGGTCTTTGGTCCTTCTTTCTCTTGCGCTGGCCAACCTGAATATATCCTTCTGGCCCTCCTTAGAGTTGAGATTTTTATACAAATGCTAGTTTTAGCATAACAAAAAAAATTATGCAAAGCAAAACTATACACTTTAAGAAAATAATTTCCAAACATGGTTTCAAATATTATTATGAATATTAGGAAGAGATCAAGATTACCTCTTGAAGTATGAGTCTAAAGTAAGAGACCTTTTGAATAAAGTCCGATCTGCACTTGCTTTTCTTGTGGGCACGATGGTGACTCGTGTTGCTTCCCACGAAATTTGATGTCGACATCTTAAGCTTGACCACGCAAGGATGATCAGGCTCCTGATTTCATAATTATAATAATTGGTAATTTCATGAGAAATATCCTCATAGCTTATGAATCATATTCATAAATCCAAATAAAAATGCAAATCGAATTTACATTTAAAACTATAGTGAATCCTATTAACACATGTTCCTTGAAATAATTATATGAATCATATTCATATAAATATTAATTATTAGGAATCACCATTCATATTAATTAATGAATTATATTTATGAATCATATTCACAAAAATACCCTTATAGAAAATTGAATGTGGCGATAACAATTATTATCACAATATTGACATCACATAGTACGAACCCTAATCCAACTAGGACTCATGAGATACAAATGCAGATACTTGGAGATAATGTCGGAGAGATATTGTTATCAATGTATAGTGATTTGAAATTTGGATAACTATCCAATTTCAGGGTTTATACCATTTTTTTAGCAAAATACATCACGAATGTTGAGCTCAAGCTGAAATAATTTATACTATAAGTGAGCTCAACGAAAAGCATCACACTCTCCATGAGCAGGAAAATGCATCAGTGAGCTGAATCCAACTTCCTTAACCATTTCTAACCAAAATCCAAACCATATGGAGTTTAGAAATGAGCTCAATGAGTGTATTTATTTACATTTCCATCACCATTTCACTTTCCAACATTTGGACATTGAAACTGAAATTTGACATTGGACATTAGATTCAAATGAAGTGAGACTTAATCCTATAACTCTCAAATCATTAAGCTAATAAATATAGCCAATAGAATCCATCTGATTGCATGATTCCCTCAGAAAGGAGGTGTCATGGTAGATGACTATTATTATAGATTTAACCTCGAGTATTTCAAGTACTCATTCATCATTCATATTGGAAGACTTTGAAATATCTTAAGTTCAAACCCTAGTTTGATTGTTTTCTTCGGAACAAATCAATGGATTTCTCATTTGAAAATTGGATGACAATATTAATCATATACTTTCCAAAAGCATATATTAATATCTCGAATTCATGTCTTATTTCATAAACAAGATGATCATGCATGAAATTCATTATGACCCCAAATTATCTCATGAGTGAGCTCTGTCTCCCGGTTCATCAACTATGAACATGTATGATTCCTTTGAGAGATTATACTTCTCATATGTCTTCATATGCACACCAACTCGTCGGTATATGGACCTTGGTTAGGTCACTAACCTATTGGTCTATCAAATGTATAAGCTCAGGCATATACATGGAAGGCCATATCAATATCGATATCGTGTCGGTATGATATTTTAATGATATTTCGGCAATATATCGCTGAGATATCGCCCATATCGATGCACTTTAGTGAAGGAAATGTCCACCATATCGGTACCCATATCGGTCTCGTTTCATTATCGATATATCAGCGATATATCGGTGATATATCGTCGATATATCCTTCCATGTGCATATAGATGTATACCTGTCTCCTATCACAGGATGTGTGCTTGATCGTGACAGTTACGATTCAGGTTTTAGTTTACCTCAACCTCATCAAGTCAACTCTTTGACTTGATTATTCCAACACTTCTAAATCTCTAATTCCTATACAGAGAATAACATCAAGAAGTTGGTCAGAAATCGAGCTTTAGATAAAGATTGTCATGTCTTAAACTGGAGATCTTTATTGAATATCACATGTTAATATCCGTTGTGTCCTCCCAACTACATGGTATATGATCACGGTACATAACCTTAATTGTACAAAGGGACCTAGATAATAAGTGCATTCACAAACATTCAATTCAGATGGACAAGATAAAACAATAACTTTTATTGCATTAATGGATCGCCAAAGGCTTACAAGTCCAACATAGAGAACTCTAGCTTAGATCCCTTGAGATCTCCTATGAGACCCTTCTGACTGAGGATATTTATCCATGTCTAACTCATGTGCCCAACCACATATGTCACAATTCTGATTCTACTTTTATGGCTTGGGATACCATTGCAACGGAACCCGTAGCTGTAGACCCCGCACGATACATTTAGCCTCCGTATGTTGTCACTCTTTTGATCTTCGTTAAAAGAAAATGAAATAAAGATAGTTGCTTGGTACATTTGTTAGATATTTTTAACCCTTTTATTTCTTACCTTTTACTTGCTCTACCTTGCAACATTATTCTAGGGTGAGATTGGATCAATTATATAATCAAATCTGTCACACCCATCTAAGAAGAAATAAACATTATTTCAATACCTTTCATTTTTTATTTGAAATACATTTTTCATTTATATTTTTCATAGAATTTACATATTTTGACTATAGATATAATCTTACAAATAAATTGCATTTCAAGTCCGTTTTAAATAAGAGATTCGGTTCCTAACTGGTGGGACATATTTAAGTTAGTTTTGTCTTGCATACTCATTCGAGTATAAATGTTCTATGATTCTCATTTTCTAATAATATATTATAGAACCTTGAATGATGTTCTGGTGAGTGGTTGGGCTTTGGCATAACTTAACATTCTAAGTTAATCATGGACTTCATCAATATCCGATCACAGAGTTCACATTTTTTTATTCAACTTTTCTTTGTATCCTTATTTGGTAACTTGTATTGTTCTTATTTGAATCATTTGGTGGAAATCAATTGCAAAAATAAACTAATACACTATTTATTAAAAAAAATTCAAATTCAATATAATCCTTTAGTTTGATTGCGTGATCTTTAACTTTTTTTAAAGGATTAATGTAATTCTTTAACTTTCATTTGGTTATGTGATTTTTCTCTTCTTTTCTTTATATGTATTCATATTATTGATTTTTAAATCATTATTCGAATGTTTGAGGGCTAGTGTGTTGTAATGTATAAACATACGAGAGTAGATTATTGAGGGGAACAATGTAAGCATAAAAATCCGAACCAATCCGATCTATTCCATAATCCGATGGATTGGATTGGATTGGATTTAGATATTTGATAAATTGGATTGGATTCGAAGAAACAAAAATCCATTAAAATCGGATTGGATATGGATGAAGCTAAAATCCGAACCAATCTGATCCACGTGCACCCCTAGTTTATGGTCGTTGTCATATTTTTAGCAACGAATCATTTAAGAGATAATATTTTGTACATTTACTGCCTGAGATTGCATTTTAAGGTAGTAGGTTTCAATTGAGAAAAAATATGATAAAATTCTTTTAAAAATTCTATCAAATAGCATGTAATAAAGATTATTGTTTTTGCAACCCTCCTTCAACAAACAACTACTTGTGATTTAAAGATTCCATTTGGGCGAGCCACGTTGTCCCAGACCACCTGCGCCCGACCCGGACCTAAGTCCAAGGATGAGCCACATATGCCTCACACGTGGCACCTTGGAGAATTACAGTTGACACCCTCGTCACTTCTTCAAATCACATTTTAGACCAGAAGCGCGTGAGTCACGTGATGCACATGGATAAATTATAGATATGAACTCACGACTCTATGTATTTGCATGCATACACCCGCACAAGGGCTATTTGCATTATTTTTCATCTAACTTTCCTTATTTACATATATACCCCTATCAGGAATGAAATGTGATGTTTTTGTATTATTTTTTTACGGTTTATTACATTTATGCTCCTGGATTATATGTTTAATAACTTGAGCATTAAAACTTCTATTGAGTTGATTTCAATTTCATTGCGAAGCTTGTTTGATCCTCTTTGATATGTCATATCTTAATCTCTAATTCCCTTAGCATAATTGTGTTAATTATTTGGAGATAGAACTTGATGCATTCATTCTAATAGACTTTATGTCAGCTTCTTTTCAAGAATCAATTAGACCTCGACATGATTATGATTCTTTCTTGAGACTTGCAAGTAATTTAAGGGTATAAATTATGTATATATACATGTTTATATTTAATTCATTATGTTCATTATGTTGATTATTTAACTTGCATAAAAACAGAATAAAAATGCTTGTTCATTCATATTATTTTGTAATGCACTGTTTTGTATTTTTTGACCTAGATAGTGTGTTGATCACTTAACATATATATTAACATCTGATTAATTGTATTAATAGCTCGTGTCCTTTTGTTCGACCCTGAACTTATCCACGATAATTAAAATCGATTCCTCACGGAGATCTTTCGACTCAGTTCTGATCGATTATTAATTGGTTGTGTTACAAAAATGTACTAAGCCTTCTCCCACTATAAGTAGGGTCGACTACATGGATTCTTGCTCAAATCCATGTTGAAAGATTCGAATATTTTTTATGCTGGCCTTCGACTACCTAACGCAACCCCTGCAAGAATGGAATTCGAACCCTGGTCTTTTGTGTGGTAGACACATTGTACTACCACTAGACCATTAAGTGGGTGCTAATTGGTTGTGTTACAACGAAGCTTAATTAACTTAGTCGATTAGCGGTTCTTCAGACCTAGAGGAGGAGGTGATGCAAATGGAAATTTGCGGCGGCGAAAAATAAATATTTTGTTGGTGGATTTTCGGTGGTAGAAGTTGGAGGGAATTAGGAGAGAAGCACGCCGGTTGCGCGAGATTCGAGGAGGAAGAAACGCGAAGATCGCGCAGGGAAGGAGAGAGACTAGAAAGGGAGATAGAGATAAAATCTCAATTTTTCATATTCACTGAACTGACTAAAACAATGGACCATCATCCATTTATATAGGAGGGATGAGATTACAAAAATAGAAATCAAATTCAAATTCAAAACTAACTTTTCCAATTTGACTCTAACCGACTAATTACGAAATTCAAATCTCTAACTAATTAATTGAGATCACACACGATCTCTTTATTTAAAATAAAAATACGATGACATAATTAAATAAAATGAGACTCTAATTATTGGATAAAATTAAATAAATGAAGCCCTATATTTCCGATTCACGCTGCATCAATTCTCCTCCGCTTGAAAAATTCGTCTCCCGACGAATTGCTGGATCTTCGTGCTCTGTTGGAGAATTTTGATCTTGAAATAGTAGTTTTAAATTCCCTAATTAGATCCTTTTCAACGTTACGCTTGTAATTTTTCTCCATTGAGGGGTACGGCTGCAAATATTCTACCCCTTCACTTGAAAGGATCCCATAGCATAATTCATCCTCCAAATAACCCTGTTGATAAAAACTTTTGGGAGAGGGGGTCCTTCTGCAAATATTCCAAATTAGTTTCTTATCCCACGTTTTATGGGATTCGAACCTCTTAGATATCGGCCCCCTTGTTAGGGTTCTGCATTTCCTTCTCTGGCAGTGGCGGCAGCGGACGCTAGATGGGAGCAAGGGCCGATGGTGCCTGCGGGAAGGACGGTGCGATCGTCGGCGGTGCGCGGGACGCACGCTGGGGCGACACAGGGTGATAGGGGGGAAGGAGGCGATAGCGGGTAGCGGCTGCTGGCGGGGTGTTGGCGGTGGCTCGCGATGTGCGAGGGTAGGGTCGGGAGAGGGTTTTGCTGGGGGGAAGGGGGTCGCGGCGGGAGGGGAATCTGGGGTTGGGGGTATATCGCGATGGGTCCTAGGGAGGTGGGAGAGGTCGACGGGGTGGGGGCAGGAGGCATAGGCGATGGCTCATAGATGGTGGGAGGGGGTGTTGAGGGTGTGGGGTTGACAGCGGGGGCCAGGGGCTGTGTCGCAGGGGATACGGGGGCGGTGGGAGAGGGCGCGGGGGATGTAGGGGTTGCGGCGGGTGGGGTTTCTGGGGGTGCGTGGGTGATGGGAAGGGGCGCAGGGGCTGGGGCTTCGGGGGCGTCGGGAAAAAGTGATGTTGGTGGTGGCGCAAGAGCGCGAGGGTGGTTGTGTGAAGGGGTAGCGGCAGTGGGCTTGGGGCTGGAGGTGCGGGGTTGTCAACGGGGATGGTAGGAGGCACATAGATGTTGTTGGGAACCTGCGGAAGGGTCGTGTGTGGCCCGGAAATCGATTTTTCCAACGATTGCAGATCTGAAAATACCTGAACAGCAAGCAGGTCAGCGTTTTCCTCCTCTGAAACGGCCGGGACAGCGAACAAATCATCCTTGACGTTGTTATTTTCGCATGACACGGTCCGGACAGCGAGCAGATCGTCGTTGTTGCCGTTTTTTCCATCCACAAAGATCTGAGCAGCGCACAGATCATGGTCGACGACAATATTTTGTTCGTCGTCAACTTGCACCATAAAAATATCAACATTGTACCATGCTTCTATCCATTGTTGAACCTTGATGCTTTTCCGGAGGCGCTTCTTGTATTTTTGTTGATGCGAACGCACGTATGATCCTCGTGATAGGGTGGCTCGATCGAGCTTCATTCTCCAATATGCGACAGGACCGTCGAATCGTGAGAACGATTCAACATCCATGCTCTGATACCAATTAATGCAGATGGAACTTTGCGGCGGTGAAAAATAAATTTTTTGTTGGTGGATTTTCGATGGTAGAAGAAGTTGGAGGGAATTAGGAGAGAAGCACGCCGGTTGCGCGAGATTAGAGGAGGAAGAAACGCGAAGATCGCGCGGGGAAGGGGAGAGAGACTAGAGAGGGAGATAGAGATAAAATCTCAATTTTTCATATTCACTGAACTGACTAAAACAATGGACCATCATCCCTTTATATAGGAGGGATGAGATTACACAACAACAACAACAACAAAGCCTTTTCCCACAATTAAGTAGGGTCGGCTACATGGATTCTTCGCCTCCATTCAGATCTATCTTGGGTCAATCTCGGACTTATATCCAGCAAACTAAGATCCCTTCGTATAGTCTCTTTCCAACACTTCTTGGGCCGTCCTCGCCCTCTCTTAGCCGGCTCAACATCCCAACACTCGCATCTCCTAACCGGTGCATCAGTTGACCTTCTTTGCAAATGACCAAACCATCTTAAGCGGTTTTCTCGCATCTTATCCTCGATCGGAGCTACACCAACTTTCTTTCTGATTGCATCATTCCGAATCCGATCTTTACGTGTATGTCCACACATCCATCTTAGCATTTTCATTTCTGCTACAACCATTCTCTACACATGTCTATGGTTCACAGGCCAACATTCAGAACCATAAAGCATAGCAAGTCTCACGGCTGCTTTGTAAAACTTTCCTTTAATTTTTAAAGGCATTTTCTTATCACAGAGAACAGCGGAGGCTCCTCTCCACTTTAGCCAGCCTGCATTTATTCTATTAGTAACATATCCATCAATTTCTCCATCATGTTGCAAAATAGATCCCAGATATCTAAAAGAATATCTCTTCTGGATGTTATCGTCACCAATCTTCACCTCGATTCCTTCACCATTGCTTCCATCAAAGGTGCATTCCATATATTCCGTCTTAGCCCTACTTATACGAAAACCTTTAGTCTCCAATGCATGTCTCCAAACCTCAAGCTTCTCATTTACTCCATCTATAGTCTCGTCAATCAACACGATATCATCAGCAAATAACATACACCAAGGTAACTCATCCTGAATGTGACTTGTCAACTCGTCCATAATCAAAGTAAAAAGAAATGGACTCAAAGCTGAACCTTGATGTAAACCAATGTTGATATCAAAATAGTCAGTCTTCCCCGTCGGGGTCCTTACACAAGATAAAGCCCTATCATACATATCCTTTATGAGATTAATGTATAGGACAGGTACTTGTCTCTTCTCCAAAACTCTCCACAGTATCTCTCGTGGGACGGAATCATAAGCCTTCTCCAAATCAATAAAGATCATATGGAGATTCTTCCTTTTAGCTCTATAAATCTCCATTGTTCTCCTCAGCAAATGGATGGCTTCAATAGTTGAGCGACCTGGCATGAATCCGAATTGATTTTCTTTTATTTGGGAAACTTGCCTCAACCTTCTTTCGATCACACGTTCCCAAATTTTCATAGTGTGACTCATCAGCTTGATACCTCTGTAATTTGAACAATTTTGAATGTCTCCTTTGTTCTTATAAAGAGGCACCACGATACTCCTCCTCCAATCTTCAGGCATTTTCTTGCTTCGAACTGGGAACTGCGAAGCTGTAGGGTCGATAGAGTGGGAAGGCGTGTGCCTTCTAGAGCAGCGAGTCATCAGTTCACCGCAGGGCCCCGGCTTTTCCTACTAGGTTTGTGCCGTCTTGCGAAAGTCGACTTTGCCGACAGCCTCGGAGCCTCAGCAAGGAGGTAGGTAGGCATTAGTTCGTTTTCGGGGAGTTTCTATATATAAGTACTTTAACAGGCTATTCGCGATATTATTCAAACGTCGGATATAGTTAGAAAGGTCTCGAGTTGGAGTCTGGAGCCGGATGGAGGACGCTGGAATGGCTGGCAGGGCTACTCTAGTGGACGGCTCGAGAGTCATTAGGGCAAATCATCACGCGGTCAAACATAGGACGAATCGCAGGTTCCGTTAGGGATCCGCCAACTATATAATCCGTTTCCAAATCTGTCATCTTATTATATTAAGCTGTTCAACTCCGGTCGGACCGCGCGAGAGGTCATGCTGCAAGGTGACTGGCTTCGTGGGTAAGGTGAAAATCTGGAAGATCATAGAAGGAGGAACCCTGCACGTATGTCCCAGCTGTTGCTCGTAATATATAGTAGCGGAGAACTTTTCTCCGACCGTCAAAGGTAGTTGCGGGGGTGCCACGGGCGATTTCCGATAAGTCTTTCGGAACACCTCCCTGCTTGGGAAAGGTGATGACTAGTCAGGACGACGACTTATGCAATGCCTTTCCGACCTACTAGCGTCTCAGTCTTGCAGCTTAGAATGGCCCACGCCTCCTATTTGTTCAGGGCGGGCGGCGTGAACTCTGATTCGATCCGGGTATTCAATCCCGCCGCTGAGGACGCAGCACTAGGCATCTCCGAGGACAGCATAATGTATAGTTCCTCAGCTATGCTTCTCTCGCTTGTCTGCGGCCATGGGCCCTAAGACCTCAGGTCCCGCCCGAAGACTTATGCCTTATATATCTCGATAGTTGTGAGGGATGAAGATGATTGAGGATATTCTGATTTACTATTTAAGGGAGTGAAGATGCAAGAAGCTAGGCCACGGAGTCTTTGAAAGGACGGAAAAAGCTGAAGAACTCACCTTTCTGTCCAAATATCTAGTCCTCTTCCCTCTTTTGATTGGTGCCCATAGCTTATACCATATGATAAATAAAGCTCCTCAAAAGACGCCTGCTTGACTGTGTTGTTTAGGGTATACGGAGAAATGAGCGGGAGGTAGGGCAAATGATGCATAGCACTGCGTACCAAGCAAAGAGAGGCAAGACTGACTATCAAGAGACCTATGATCTGCCTCCTCTCTTCATCTGCGTAATGCAAAAATAATGCATTTTTTCCTTTCTAAGAGAAGTGCCTTTTTCTCTTGATAATCTATTCTGGGGGCTCCCGCAAGCAATGTTTTTCCTTTGAGGCCCAAAGGAGCCTAATCTCATCCTCACTTTAGCCAAAGGAGCACGTCCATCAGAGCACGTATTTCTTTTTTGGTCGCAACCTGCAGCACTCCGAAGGGTGCGTCGAGAGGCTGAAGTGGAACCGATCTTTGTCAGGTTTTCCGGTCGAATCATCCCTGCCCGCACCGGCTCCTGGAACGTTGTGGCTGACGCCCTAAGCCGCAACCCGCCACTACTGGCTTCAGGGTTGACGGAAGTCAGTGATTGGAGACCAGGTGAGAGGCAGATGCATCTGAGAACCCTGACTGTGTCGAAGCTGTTGATTTCCGCGTCATTGAGAACGGAGCCAGAATATACATTCAATCATCCTAGTCGCCCTGCGAATTCCTGTCCTTTTTCTACTTTTCCCATTTTCCCTACGGTTTGATGACTATGATTGGTCAACCTAGGGGAATGGAGCATCAGCGGGTAATAGTATGAATGCTATTGTGGATGCCTATCTCAGAAAGAAGATCCAAAACAAACTTCCTCTGAGTCATCACAAAGACCACGCTTGTTCCTGGCAAAAGTGCAGCATCTCTCGCTTGAGGATGGACTGCTGCCTTTCCCGAAGGGGACAAAGTAGCTCACTTCTTTTGACTCACCCCCTTTCAATCCGAAACCCGCCTCTTGTCCTTTCAAAAAAGCAAGAAAGAAGAAAGGGAAGGGGGAGTGGCGGGAAAGCTTATATAGTCAAAAAAAGCCGAAGATCGAGCTCAAGGGCTAGTCGGAGATCTCTCATCCCGTCAAACTTAGCTGACTCGGCAGCTTCCTCCAGTATCTCACTGGCAGTCCCTCGTGAGTGCGGCACGCACCTTTTGAAACCTAGGAGCGGGACGTAGTACTTTCAAAAAACCACTGAGTCATCAGTCCGACGAACATGGTATAGATCAAGAGCTTGACTCCGCAAGCTTCTATGGAATCGAAATGATCTCTGGATTGATCAGACTCAGAAGCCTCCTCATGAAAGAAAGTGGGGAAAAGGGCAGACGGAGGTAGGCATTCCGGGCAAGGCTGTCTGGGTGGGATAGTCTTCCCTGTCTGTGAGCCCTAACTATCCAAGAAGACACTCGAAACTCACTCGCACTGGGAATGAGATCGATTCCCGAAATGCCTTTTTGGATCTTCCTCAATGTCTCGGCTATTCACGGAAGGGGACTCCAGAGTTGTTCCCGGCCCTTGAGGGTACTTATCATCTACGTAAAAACAGTCAGCCAAAATGATTAACATGAAAAATATCATGAAAAATGCGTGAGCCGTTATTAAGACATTATAAAGTTGATGATTCCCACCAAGAATTTGATCGCCGGGTTGTAAGCTGTGTCTCATCGAGTCAAGGACACCATCAACTGATTGATTGTTGCTAATTAACCCGGGATGAGGCTCATTGTGACTTTGAAGGCGATTGCAACCGCGCATGACTTTGGATTTCGTCAAAAGGCCCCATCTCGAAAAGCTTTGTCTCTGTGCTCGGTTCTTGATGAAGCATTTCATTCTGGAAAACCTGTCGATCCTATACCAGACCTCATCCATGAATGGACAGGGCAAATCTCGATTCATGTGCGAGAAGTCACTCCAGATCATACATACTACCTGAAAAGTCCGGTCGGGCAGAAAAGGCAAACGTCCCGAACTACATATATAGCTGACGACTGGCTCATCAGGAAAGGACAAGGAAAAAGACATACATAGTCTTCCTCAGGGTGGAATCCTAGCCCCGCTCTTGGATCTCTGGATGAGTGGGTAATCCCAGCTCAAAGTCAAAGGCAGCCAAGCAAGTGACTTTCAAGCCAGTCGAGGTTCGATCGACGATTTCTTTCCCGAACGCGAGTCCGGACTTTTGAGGAAGGACGTCGGGTTGGGCTCACCCACTGTCAGATAAGATATTGTATATATTATACCCACATCGAGCCACTGAACTACTTCTTGCTTAAGAGACCATGTATGCAACTACCGCATTGTCTACCTCACGATCACACCACCTTCCCGTGGCTGATGCTTCCGTTCTATCCCGCTTGACTGGAGGATGAAGAGTTCGTCTACTAAGACTGAAGGTCTAGTGGTGACTACACGGAAAAAAAAGTTCCAACTTCTTCTATTTCGTCATGCTTTGGCCTTGAGAAACTCCGTAACGAAGTGAAGGGGAGGCTGGGGCATCCTCATCAGTTGTAGAAAGATGATCTCTTGAGTCAGAGAAGTTCTCTTTCATCTGGATTTTTGCTAGATGACTCTGACTCCCCCCGGAACCCCCCTGCGGCCGGCTGTTTGCTAGTTTTGGTCTGGGGAAGGGAAAGTGGCTATTCGCGATGCATTTCTGCTCCCCAATTTCTAGATAAATAAATAATTGGTCTTGGGTTCGACGTCTCAAGTAGCGGTTAATGAGGTCTGTGATGCGCTTGCGCTTTCTCTGTTCCAAGCTTTTAGTATACACAGGCATCTTCTGTGATAAGCTAAAATGAGGGGAAGCAGCGGGCACGGAAAATTACCATATATGAAGCATCAGCTGACTAGTAAGCATGCATTCCACACGCGCGGCATAGACGCGCCCCCCGCAACTAGACTTTCTATAATAAGCCGCTTACCGAGGCGGGAGGACCGGGGTCCAGAGTGCCTAAAACAACATCTTTATTCGCTTTCCTCTCCTATCTCATACTATTTCTCAGGTGGTGAGCGAGCGAAGCGAAGGGATTGGATTGAACCCCGGCCAGGCGAAACTCCCAGGCCTATGCCCCGAACCTGAACCTGTCCCTCTCGGGCAAGTCTGCTGGGATCTCCCACTGAGGGTTCTATTTTGAATCTCTATAAACCTTTTGAGCGTCTTGATCATCTACTTTCGGAAGCATGAGATTAGCCGACTTCGGTCCCATCTCATCTTTTTCAGTTCAACCGTCTACTCAATAAGCTACGTCAACTGAAGACCAAGTCCACAATCACTACACGAGATGAACCTGGGTTTGGTGAATTGAAGTTCCAGAAAAAGAAAGACAGCGCTCTGACCCTGCCTCCGCGCCTTTGCTTAAGGCTCACTCTCCTCTTGGACTACTGCTCCTTCCACCCAGTACTTAATTCCTCTATTGATTGGCTTATTGGAAATGATTGGCAGGATTGGCCCTCTTCTGACGATGATCTGATGGAAAGGTCAGCCTCAGTGCTTATTATAGATAGTAGATGTCACCGCCTCTGAGGTATGAATTTCTCGCGGGACCGAGAACAGTTGACTCCGTGAGTCAGAGATGTAGTCAACGCAGCCACACTGTAGACAGAGTAATTATAGAACAAAAATAATAGAATAATTTCTCATCATCCATTGGTGGGGGTAACTAACCTTATGATAAACAAGATCAGCAGTCTACCCCGCTAGCCAAAAGCCCCTTCAGATCAATCAAATCCGATCGGATCCCTCTCCTTTCTCAGTTTGAGGCGACGATTCATCCTCCTTTCTGATCCCCAGAAATGCTTTTCTTTCTATCTTTTCTAATTCATTGTTTTCCCCATTTACCTCTTTTTTTAGAGGGAATCTCACTATTGGCTTGCCTTGCTTTTACTCGAGTGAGCTCTTGACTGTCTGCGCTACATTGCCCGATACTATGACTATGATAGCACCCAATTTTTCCGATTCGGCAGTTCGATCTATAATTTATCAGTATTTCTTCTCTACACCCATCTTCGGAAGACCTTCTGACTTCACCATTAGACAATCAGCCTTCCAGACCTGAACTCTTGGGGAAGATCAGCCTGTTATCCCTAGAGTAACTTTTATCCGTTGAGCGACGGCCCTTCCACTCGGCACCGTCGGATCACTAAGGCCGACTTTCGTCCCTGCTCGACGGGTGGGTCTTGCAGTCAAGCTCCCTTCTGCCTTTGCACTCGAGGGCCAATCTCCGTCCGGCCCGAGGAACGCATTTGACTCTTCAGTCAATTCTTCTTTATAAGGCCGTCGACCTCCCGCCCCGCCCGTGGTTCGACCGCTTCGACCAGAGAGCTAAGACTCGACGGAGCTCAACTGCTACAGTCTGACAGGTGTAATCATTCCAAAGCAGTTAAGAGCAGCAGCCTAATGGTCAGAAGTGGCACCTCCCCATAGGGGGTCAATCTGACGGTCGCAGTTGTTCGTCGAACTCAGGTCCAGGGATATAGATATTTGGCCAGATGGTGGGCGGCGACGAGTTTAGACCTTTCAACAGACACTCACTCCATCCTTCCGTCCCGAACGTGTTCTAGTTGGTGGAAGTAGAGGAGGCGATGGCTTTTATATACTAGTTGGAGATGAGGAAAGGTTCAGGTAGCCACTTGAAGACTCGGCAGCGAGATTGCCCGCCTCATGCAGCTCTTCCCCAATCACCTCCCGGGAACCGTACCAACCAAAGGTCAGCGAATCTCAGAAACATTTTTCGGCTGGCTCCAGTTCACTACCGCTTCCACCGCTCCCGCTGACGGAGCTGATAGTGACGTCGCGAAGCCTAGTCTTTTTGTATGTATGGTTGAACAGCAAGTTTTAGCCATTAGTGACGACAGAAAGGAGTACTTTTCCAGTTAGCCCATAAGGATCCGATACCCATATCCCAGGACCATACAAACCTGTTACATGAAATGCGCCAAAACCGAAGCATTTTGATTATACGCGGGAAAGCCATCTCATTTTTGAATGGGCTTGGGGGTACCGACTCACCGAACAGGACCATCGGGAATGGGGGGCACAAGCCAGAAAGAGGTCTCTCACTTTTCCCTATCTAAATCAACAAGGCCGAAAAGTGACATGCTTGTCGATTCTTGGTGTAATAAGCGGAGAAAGTCCATATATTAGCTATCTTTCTCTTTGAATGAGATCTCAATTCACGGTTTCGGACCCTTCTTTTCAGTTGGTCAAAATAGGTATAATTCTTGATGCGAACAGGCCGACTTCTCGATACGGAGAGGAGCCAAGCACGAATACCCTCGTTTAAGAGAATATTTTTGGTGTAGAAAGTCAGGAAACTTCCTCGAGGAAAGGTACCTCCTTTTAGATAATAGTTGGGAGGGAAAGGCCAGGGAGTGACCACCTTCCCAGGCACCAATGCGCGACCCGGATGATGATCTTTCGAGTCTGCCTTTGTTTTTGAAACCCCCTCCCGTTTTGACTTGCGCGTCATGACGGGCAAGAATGCTAGGCGGCGGTTAGACAGACGTCATATACCCGGGGATCGATAGTCAGCATCACATTCCACAGTCTCATCAGCTCCGTTGGATTCTTAATTGTAGTTGCAGCAGTGATTTGAACTCAGTTGTTCATCCTGCATTGGTTTCTGCTGGGCGCAGGCAACCCTCTACCATCCATCCTATTGCATTCCATCGTCTCGTATTGTACTGTTTAAGTTCGTTTTGCTGGAAGCCTCAGAGTGGAAGAGCTCAGAGCATTCCATCCGGCGTAAGCATCTGGATAATCTGGAATGCGACGTGGATCAAGAAGCAGAGTGGATTGGAGAAGATCCTTTCTTTTTGATATATTTGATCTTTTGAAAACCATAGCCCGACATTGTTCGCTCCCCATGCTTTCGCACCTCAGCGTCGGTAGGGACCCAGAGAGTTGCCTTCGCTAAGTCAGTGTATTTGAGATGTTCTGATGGAAAAGCTTCAGCAAGATCAGAGGTCGCAAGATCTGCCCGTCGATCATCTTTCAAATGCGAAAGTAGAAATTCATCTATATCCCTTGAAAACTGCGGGGTAGTGGGATCAGTGGGAGCAGGTGGCGGGAAACTAGCTGTCGACGTCTCGACTGGCTTGAAAGTCACTTGCTTGGCTGCCTTTGACTTTGAGCTGGGATTACCCACTCATCCAGAGCTATTTGTTCTCGAATTCGGGCGCATCTCGTACTATCGTGAAGTCAATCTCAGCAGATTACCTTTCCTACCCGTTTACTCTCCCATTGATTTCGGAGATCTCAACAGACTCAGTGAACGAAGCTAGGTCTGTAGCCTTAAATAAAATCAGGGTGCGACATGTATATATTATAGTGAGATTTAGGGGATCAGAAGTCTCAGAAGCAGCCGCACCTGCTCCCTTTGACCTGGAAATTGGCAGACGAGGAAGAGAAGGATTTTGGAGCGCGGTCCGTGGGAATCCTGACTTTCCTAGTGTCGGAAAATCGGATGAACAAGGTCACTCTCAACTCAACAGTTGTTGTCGATAACTCTCTTCAATTATTCCTGGGATGGGAGGGAGTAGGTCTTGCTTCATATTTGTTAATTCATTTCTGGTTCACACGACCTCCCCAACCTCAGGTAGTAGAGTTGCCAGATGGTGGGTGCAAGAAAAGAAGGGAACAGACTTGAAAGTGTGTACTGCTACTGACCTGACCTACCTAGGTGTGGTGGGAAGTACGTGTGATCAGCCTGCCCGAATAAGGTGCCAGCCCTATGAACCGACAACTCAAAATGAGCCTTGGTAATGCGCTTTACCAGGGCCCGAAGCAGGCACGGGTCCGAGTCGTATTAGAGGTGCGTCGAGGGGGAAAAGTCCTTTCCAAGAATGATCCCGTGGGAACTATGTGAGAAAGCGGAGAAGGGGACAAGGCTTGGCTGGATTCGTCCGGCGGCTACTCGTCCCCAGGGTAGATGGGCGAAGAAGTGGATGGGGGTCTGTCTCGGTTTCCAGTCCCCCTGACGTGAGGCATCTCTGACATTTGACCTCAACGAAAGCCTCTCACCTCCCTCCGGAGACCTGCAGCATGATGGACATCGTTAATCAGTATAGTCTCGATATCGACCGAGCTATGAGAAATGAGATAGGGGCTTATGCCCCGCAACTAGATATTCGGGGCCTTATGGGGAAGGGCCCAGCCTAATAGCTTAACTAGAAAGAGATTCTTAGCTACCTAGCTAAGAATCTCTTTCTAGTTAAGCTATTAGGCTGGGCCCTTCCCCATAAGGCCCCGAATATCTAGTTGTGGGTGGAATAACTCCGGTGGCTGCATCGTTTCTCGATCCGGGGGAGGGGGGTACAGGGGCTGCTATTCTCATTCTCGCACTGCTGGCAGGCTGGTCACTTGTTACTTGGTACTTTGAAATAGTTTATACATCTATGCTTATATTGTGCGGGAGTCAGAAGGAGGTAGAGGAAAGGATTTCCAAGCCCAATCAGACTGACGAAGAGAGGCCGGTACGGATCGTCGATCAAAGAGAACACCGGCTCCGCACTGTCCTCCTGTACCCCGCGACTGGGTGGACTTGTGTCTCCTTGCTCTGGCTTGTGCATTTGCCCTGAGGCTTGCACTTCTGCTCTCCCGTGACTCGTGCTTGTCTAGACGTACCCCACGAGATCTGCACCTCCTCTTTCGCCCCTTTTATATAGTGTAAATAATTGTTCCCCCCACCCCAGTTTTGCTTGGATCTTTCATCGCATCTATAAGCATGGACCCTTGAGGTAGGGGCGAGCTTCTTCCCTCGTCCCACGATCGGTAAGCATAGCAACTACATTACGAAGTTTGCTAATAGTAGCAGTGTGTCGAATTCTTTGCTAGCATGTGGTCCCGCCTTACTCATTCTTGGCAAGAACCAAGGCTTCACAGGTCAGCGTTGACTATTTGGCCACGCACTCGGTTCCTATGCCGCCGCCTTTCCCGGTCCTTTTCTTTTAGTGCTTCGACCCACGAAAAGTGGATAAGATGGCCGCGCTCCAGCTCACTCGACGAATGGGACGGCAGTGGTCGAGAGGAAGAAGACCAGAAAGGCGGAAGATCGGAGACAGGAGAGTTTTGATCAGGCAAGCGAGTCTGTACCGATGTGTGGGACAGAGGGCTCGTGGTTTGGATCAGGGAACGGGATAATTCCCACGACCGCAGGCAGGCCAGCCGGGCCGTGAGCGCGGTGGGAACGGGCTTCCCAAAAAGCCAGCCCGGGCCGGTCGGGGCCAGCATAGAGGGGACGGCCCTGCCAAAGAGAAAGATAAGGTAGAAGCCGGCCTCACCATCCAAAAAAGGACCTGATCTCTGGGATTTCTTCCCGCTTTGTAGAAAGAAGAGCTGAGGCCTAGGGCGCTTTGGCTCCCCTTTGTCGAAGCGCTGAAAAAGGAAATATGCTCTCCGCCGGATCCTATGTAGGTGGGCTTGCGAAGCGGCCGGAACCCCTAGGTTGAGGTTCCCTTTGATGTCTTGCGTTAGCTTCGCAATCATAAGTCAGCCTTTCCCGCGGGATCGTCCCACCTTTCTTGAAGCCTTCCCCTTCTGAACTCCTAGCTCCAACCCTTTTCACCAATCCGTAGTTGACAGTCAAGGTCGTGTTATTAACACTTGGGCTGATATCATCAACCGTGCTAACCTTGGTATGGAAGTGATGCATGAACGTAAGGCTCACAACGGGACTTCCCGAATGACCGTACCGAGGAATTCAACGGTACTCCGTGCAGCTATGGTTGTTGATCCTGCCGCGCCTCTTTCCGACTCTGATCTGAGACTGGCCCCTCACCTCAGGGCTGCGCTTTCTCTCTCGCTTTTCCTCGCGCTCTATTTTTCATGATATTATGCATGGATCAGGTATATCACGGCCAATTCCTCAGAAAAAATGGTGGGCGATTCTTCCACACATTAGCATGGCGTACTCCTCCTGTTCGAATCGGAGTTTGAAACCAAACTTCTCCTCAGGAGGATAGATGGGGCGATTAAGGTGAGATCCAATGCTCCGCTGATCGCGGACCTATGATTCTCCAGGGATGATCTTTCTGAGGCATCTCTCATTAGTCAAGAACCGGGGGTACCTGACTGTGTCTTTACTGAATCTATCTGCGATGAGCAAGGTCTGTTAAAGCAAGAATAGAGACTCTTCGTCATGTGAAAGCGGGGCGTATCAATTGCTTGAAGTTAGATCCTCAGTTTATTGGATGTCTAAAGTAGGTTCTTGATTGGAGGAAAGAAGGATCTCCCGCGGAAGAAAGATCAAAATAGGTCAAAGACTAACCAGTGACGCACTTGAAGTTTTCTCGTTCAAATAGATGATTCTCTATATATTTCTTAATATAATAAAAGAAGACAGGAGGAGGACGCAACCTCAATATTATTCATTTTCCAGCTGCTATTAATAATAAGAAAATTCACCCTTAGTATCTGATTCAAGAAAGACTAATGCGGCCGGACCGCAGGGAACCGTAGCATGGGGGGACGTCCTCATCCTTTAGCCGCCACAAGGCTGGCTAATCGTACGCAGCGGAACGAACCTGGTTCAGAAAGGCACATGAGTCACCCCCCTAGCCCCTTTGCCTCTAAGGTCTCCACACGGATTGAATCCCCATTCTCCTTGAGGAAAGGGGAGATGATGGTTGCTTCCCGCCCAGTAGTGCCTTCGATTTTCTTTGTTTTCGCGGAGGATTGGATCCAATAAATGGGGGTCTATGGCTCCGAGCTGCTCTGATGATTCTAGAGAGCGCGACTGCCGCTAAGCTGACCTCTCTTTCCCCAGCCGGAAGACGGATGTTGACTCTGTTTAAAGAGAAGGTCCCACGGGAAGATATCATGAAGTCGCGCCGGGAGCTAGTGCTTGCTATCTAAGAATTGCTCCATGGGTCTCATCGGAAATGTTTGATGCTTCTTGGGGCTTCTAGTCGTGATGAAACTTTTCCATTTCGGAGATCCGGGAAAATAGCTTATGCCCCGCAACTAGATATTCGGGGCCTTATGGGGAAGGGCCCAGCCTAATAGCTTAACTAGAAAGAGATTCTTAGCTAGGTAGCATTCTACAATCCAATACTTTCTTTGATCTGGTCTGAGCTGGTGTTCTCTTTGATCGACGATCCGTACCGGCCTCTCTTCGTCAGTCTGATTGGGCTTGGAAATCCTTTCCTCTACCTCCTTCTGACTCCCGCACAATATAAGCATAGATGTATAAACTATTTCAAAGTACCAAGTAACAAGTGACCAGCCTGCCAGCAGTGCGAGAATGAGAATAGCAGCCCCTGTACCCCCCTCCCCCGGATCGAGAAACGATGCAGCCACCGGAGTTATTCCACCCACAGCTGCAGTCGATCTAAACCTATCCTTCTCCCTAGAAAAGGAAACCAGAAAAGTCAGATGCCCGAAGGATTCTTGGTCATCCATACCACTACTTCTCCACTATAGCAGGATTCCCGGAGCCTTGTCTGACCAGTCGGATGCCCGAAGGAGGATACTCCTATTTAGGACATTATCTCTTATAGGATCAGAGATGACAAGGCAAGCTACTATCAAAGGAGTACAGTAACTGACTGATGCTCCCGAGAAAGGCACACTCAGTTAGAACAAGGGAGACTGAGAGTAGTATCTGCTGAGCCGAGAATTTCTTACTAGAAAGTCAGAGTGGGAAAGGAGTGGTGAGGTGGGTCTCCTCCGGTCAGGGGCGGCCGGCCCGGTTGTGTCCACCGTAAAGGGACTCACCTTTCAGACTAGGGGAGGCTAAGAGCGAGTCGAAAATCTGTAGTCTAGTGAGACTTCCGAAAGCCTAGAGCGAATCAAGGAAGTGGGCAGGTGTCTCCTGACTTTGAAGCGGGCCATCCTCCTTCGCATACCCCTAGACTCTGCCTCTCCTGCCGGACCAACCTCCCGCCCCACCAATTCCAGTTCAGGAGCTAGCGAACACGATCTTGGTCCTTCTCTATTTTTGCAAGGAACGAGGGGGATTCAGACATACTCCTATGTATGAGGTCGGGATAGGAAGATAATGAGTACCACTCGACAGAGGTGCCTATTGAGACCGAACTCCAATCCCCGTGTCGGCACCGTCTCCGCGCCTCGCTCCCATTGTTTTGGAAGTACTCCAGCAGCGAGTGACGAAGGCGGAAAGCCCGAGAATATGATCACTTCTGAGCCGCACCGCTACTCTCATTGATTCTCTGAGCCAGTCAGTTGTTTCCAAGTCTTAGACCTCTTCTTTGCGAGTCAGGAAGGGGATCAGCCAACTATAGAGATTGAAAGTTTCCAGCAAGCTGATCTTTGCATCGAATTCCCTCTCGCTTTGCTCGACCCTCACATACACGAAGAGATGAGACCTTCCCCTACCGAAAATGAAAGCTCTGAAATCTTTCTCTCCCTCCAGCTCGCCCGCTTCGCACCGCTCCGCTCCGTGTAGACTAGATTTCTATAGTGTTGCGAAAAGCCGGTCTCAGAATGGGGTAAAAACCCCAACCCGGTCTTGACTCTTCTGTGTGGTATTCATTCTCGTTCGGCTCTTGGAATCACATCCAGCAGTGGCAAAGGGGCTTTGGGGGGGGGTCTTCCTTCAATTGTCATTTAGAGGGCGAGAAAGAAATGGGGGGAGTAAACTAGGTGACTTTAATGCCCGACTTCTTCTATAATCTACTAGAAAGAACAGGAGTTCGGGTTGTGTGTGATCACTTTCTTGACTGTTAGGCAAGCCCATTAAATACAAAGCAAGCCCGGACCAAGTTAGCTATGAAATGACATCGAGTCTTGGTCAATAAGCTTCTCACTCCCTTCGCCAACTAGTAATATAAAAGCTCAGCGGTCCGCAGGTCAGCAAGGACTAGGCTGTGCATCCGTCCTGGGGATCACCCTTCTTTCAGATCAGATAGCTAGTTATTTTCTTATCCTTTGAGTCTAGTCTTCTTCCATCTGAGGCTGAAGCTGAAGCGGAACCAGAACCTGCCTGAAACCTGAGGCTATTTGCGGGACAAGATTCCCAGCGTCGAGCTTTTCCTCTGATTCTAATCCGCAAACGCATCGTGCTTCTCCTCTTCCTCCTTGTGAATACTGACTATTTGCGGCTTGTTCTATCGTTGATCGTAGAGTTAGCTGAACTGACCCATGGATTTAAAAAGTGATTGCCAATAACCACGTCCGCTGAATAGAAAGATGAAACTCAAAGCCCGGGAACAAGATCCTCCGCTTAGTGGGGGCAGCTGCTCTATCTATAGGGCCCGAAGAAAGAAAGTTGCATTTCTTTTCGGAATCGAAAGGTGGGAGTATGCGAAGTAGGGCGTCGAAGATAGAGGAAGAAATCGAAATATGCCTGATTTATCTAAAAGTGAAGTCTAGGGTTAGAGGAAAATGATTTTTACTTAACTCGGCCCGACGCTCTCCACTCCCACGCCATTCTTGGTCGGACCAACCCAACCGGCGAAGCCCATGAGCTTATTATCCTAGGTCGGAACAAGTTGATAGGACCCCCTTTTTTACGTCCCCATGTCCCCCCGTTGCGAAGAGAAGTAAGAGGATCAGCCTATAAACCCAAGGAGTATTATCATATTCGTGGAACTAATCATGCCTTTACGCGTGCGCCCGGATACATAGGCCGACTGCTGAGCCCACTCTGGCTCAGCCCTCTAGGCTATCGCCTACGCAAACTAGATATTCGGCCGGCTCGCGGTCTGCTACTTCCACTGTTGATTGAGAATTTCCCGGGATTGATTGGTCTCCGGTTACCAAATATAGGATACAGGGCAATAACATTGAATAGATTCATAAGCCAAGTGAAACCACGCTCACCTAAAACTTTCCAAACTTCTACAGGGATGTCATCCGGTCCAACACCTTTCCCTGGTCTCATAACCTTCAAAGCCTCCTCTCCTTCTTATCCTAATTTGACTCTAACCGATTAATTATGAAATTCAAATCTCTAACTAATTACAAAAGATCACACACTTATCCTAATTTGACTCTAACCGACTAATTACGAAATTCAAATCTCTAACTAATTAATTGAGATCACACACGGTCTCTTTATTTAAAATAAAAATGCGATGACATAATTAAATAAAATGAGACTCTAATTATTGGATAAAATTAAATAAATGAAGCCCTATATTTCCGATTCACGCTGCATCAGGAGGTATATATTTTTTTGAAATAAGAAAGGGTGATGTCCCAGAACTTGGGACCCTTCGCTAAGTATATTAGTCTATAAAAAAATAGAAAATACAAGATATAGCATATTACATCCTCCACAATGCACATAATGCCCTACTATGTTCTGCCACATTTTCCGTATAACACGACTAACCCCAAAAATGACATTATTCCTTGCACACCAAATTGCCCACAATATCGCAAAAGGATGCATGTTGTCCTCGTGGCCATAACCACAAACCGATCTGAAGCTCCTCCAAAACTCGACACAATCATGTCCCCCAATCGACGAGATGTAGGACGCATCCCATACCTGAATGGAGGAAGTGCAAGGGAAGAAAAGATGATCCGCGTCCTCAGCACCTCCCCACATCTGACACACACACACAGACCTCCACACCTAGCAGTTGCTCACATCGAACCTGTGTGAGGATCCTGTCCTGAAGTACCAACCACAAAAAAAATCTTTATTCGATTCGTCACCCCGCTCCTCCATATCATCTTGGTATCGATTGCCATCTTCTCGTCCACCACCTCCCCTTCCTTTACCAGAAAACAATATGCCTTTTTCACTGAGAATCTCCCGTCTCCCCAAGCAAAATAATCCCTACAAATTGTCAGACCCTCAAAATGTGCCAGTTGTGCCTGCAAATTAAAATATTCATCTAACCTCAGGGCCGACAATGCGAAGGAGAAAACCGGGGCCCAAGAACCGTGCATCCAAACCCGTCGCACCATCGCCCATCTGTTGCCTACCAACCTACATAATCGTGGTTATTGCTCCCTCAAAATTCCATCGTCCGTTCAATCATCCAACCAGAAGCGAAATGAGGAACCATCCCCCAGAATTGGCCGCAGCTTCACTGCCAGGTTGGGTAACACTTCGGTGATCCCCTTCCATAACGATGAAGGCAGTTTACACCTGTCGTCAAAGACATGGATACCCCATAAATCTTCCTCATCAGCCTGTACACCAAATCCTCGGATTTCCCCCATACACGCACCACCCACTTCGCGATGAGAGCCCAGTTCATCTCGTCCACCCACAAAATTCCCATCCCGCCCTTCTTCGAAATCGTCAACCTGTCCCACCCAGCCAAATGGATGCCATGTCTTCCATCCATCTAAAAAATCACCTCATAAGGCTCCCAATCCTCTCATGGACCCCTACCGGAAGCCATCTCATGGAGCAAAAGAAGATAGGTATAGCCGAAAGAACATGCGTCAGGAGCATTATCTTCCCACCTTTCCACAACATCGGCGTTTTTCAACCTGCCAACATTCCCTCCAACCTAGCCAGCAAAACCCTCCAGCCACCATTCTTTGGCTTTCCCGCCACCAGCAGGAGCCCTAAGTATGTAATCGGCAACCCCACTGTAGGGCAACCTAAAATCATGGCTGCCCCCTGCATCTTAAGGTAAGATAAGCCAAAAGGAACCACCACTGATTTAGCTATGTTAATATGAAGTTATGATAGATACCCAAAAATGTCCATAATAAATGATGCCCGTCGTATCTTCTCCTCCACCCCCACGAACATGAAAGTGTCATCCACATACTGCAAGAGTGAGATGGATATCTCCTCCCTCTCATAGCCATCACACCATCCCGTGCTCGATGCCAATTTCATCATCACCGCCAAAGTGTCTGCAATAATGATGAACAACAGTGGTGCCAGGGGACACCCCTGCTTGATATCCCTTTGCGGCTGAAAAAAACCCCCTTCCGGCCTTCCATTGACCAAAACAACATGTGGAGCCATCGTCTTGCACCGCTTGATC
Organism: Ottelia alismoides; assembly: GCA_037367405.1. NCBI lineage: Eukaryota > Viridiplantae > Streptophyta > Magnoliopsida > Alismatales > Hydrocharitaceae > Ottelia > Ottelia alismoides. Next base: position 62,928 of record JAZKJV010006570.1, read on the forward strand.
CAAGCGATCCAATGATCCGGGAAACCACTCTTTTCCGAAAAGGCCCATAAGAATCTCCAATCAACGCAATTGTAAGCCATGGAGAAGTCCACCTTCTACATCACCCCTTTCGCCTTACTCTGCTTTCAATTAGACGACATCTACAAGGCTAAAACCAATCTGTCAGCCATGTTCCTCCCCAACACACAAGTCATCTGCTCAAGCGAGATGATCCCATCGAGCACCTCTTGCAAATGATTCGCGAGAATCTTCGCAACAATCAGATAAGCAGCATTGGACGTCGCAATCTATCTGTAATCCTCTACTCTGGATGGTGTGCCCTTCTTAAGGACCAGGAAAATGATAGCCTTGCTCAATTTCTCAAAGATGCAGTTGTCGTCTTGAACTTCCACGATGACCTCCAAAACATCATGATTAATCATCTCCCAAAATTCCCGGTAGGACATCGGGAATCCATCCGGGTCAGGAGCCCCATCCGCATTCAGCTGGAAACATGCGCACTTGGCCTCCTCTTCCGTGAACTCTCTAACCAATGACACCGCATCCGAGTCAGTAATCTGCCAGATGCCTCTGAACCGCCAAGGTCACCCCCACCGCCTAATCTCCTTCCACCACCGCCCTATCAACCGAGAGCAAGCGTATGGAATTTATGCGCCTCCTCCAATTAGCCACGACATGGAAAAATCTTGTATTGGCGTACCCTTCCCTGACCCGTTGCTACCTGAACCTCTGCCTCCACGCAACCTCCTCCTTCTTATCCTCGTGAAGGATATCATCAAGGCATCCACCATGCATGGCCACCTCCTGAGCTATCAGCATCCTCGCATCCTCCGGCTCATCTAATCTCCGAACCTCTTCCTGTGCCTTCAATCTTATAGCCCTGCGCTGCATGCGGTTCAGTCTGTTATACCTCATCAAGAAAGTCCTCAGAGCTGATAACTTGCTCGCAAACCGACACGTCGCCATCCCACTCAGTCGGCATCCATCCCAAAATTTCGCCATCGCTTCTCAGAATTCGTTCTTCAGCAGCCAAGCCTTCTCAAATCTGAAGAACGAACGAGGACGATCCTGCTCCCCAGAGAAGCACAGAAGCAGTGTGTGATCAGACTGTGACCTAGGGAGGGCGCGAGCCCCAGCCAACAAGAAAGCCTCCAAAGCCACACAGGAAAACAAGAGTTTGTCCAACCGAGATTTTGGCCGTGAATTGCACTGTGTACACACATCCCGTTGCATCAAGGATCTGAAGCCCCAAACCATGAATCGCCTTAGGCAGCTCCAACGAACATCTGTCACACCCATCACGCCCCTCGGGACGATCCTCTGATCGCAATGTCACATTAAAATCACTCGTAATAAGCCAGGCCACATCATGGAACTTTGCCCTAGCCATAGCTTGTCCACCAACCCATTGATGGTCACACCATTGCAAGGGCCATACACGTTTGTCACCAGCAGACATCTACCGTCGGCCTTGCGGTTCAACAGAATTGATAACGAAAATGCCCTTCGCATCTCCTCCCCTATCAATTCCAGCTTAGTCCCATCCCATACGGTCACCAACCCCGCCCCCCCCCTCCAACAATTCAATTGCCCCGTATACCCCTAATTTGTTTCCCCCAATTTCCATCCAAATCTCCTCCAATCTACCTGCCATTTTTGTTTTCTGCAATAGTGCCATGTCCACCTTCTGTTCAGATAACAAGTTATGCACCGCCATCCGCTTGTCGGCCTGGCCCAAACCTCTGATGTTCTAAGTGGCAATCTTCATTAATTCAATCGAGAAGACCCCCCAGGCCTTACCAGACTAAGGCAAGAGATCATTGCTAACTCCGGTCGTTCTCTCGGTACCAGCCCCACCACCTCCGCCTCATCTGGCACACCATCCACGTCCCCCGCTAGCACAACCCTCGCAACCCCCTCCCCTACTTGTTGCCCATTCGAGGCCCCCTCCAATCCCCACCCAGCAAATACCGGCACGACATTCTCCCTCCCAACGCTACCCGTCACCTCGCCATCCAACATCCTTCAGCCCAGCCGCCCCTCCCCCCAGCGGTAGATCTCCAACCATCTCTCTCTCATCTCATTGAACCTTCGGCGAAGTAAAACTGGCCAAATCTCCCCATCTCCGTTGGAAGGACGTAACTTGCTCCAAGGAGCGGCTTCCCACCAAAACCGCACCACTCCCCAGCCCCCGAACCATCTTTCTGGGAAGCCTTGCCATCGCCAAACTCCATGCAAACCACCCAGGAGCACTCACCAGAAACCAACAAAGGGTCCAAATCCATTCGGCAAACCGCATCGTCGCTGACAACCGGGTCAACCAGTGGGTCCGAGTTCACCGCATTCGGACGACCCGCACCATCCTGCGCAGACATCCGGATAGGATCCGCCTAGCCTTCTCAGATCCTATAAGGAAGTCCGATGAGTTGCCATCCTGCTTCAAACATCCCGCCTCCGCCGTTTCAAGTCCGCCTAAGTGAGTCGAAAAGGCGGGAGCAAACTTTCTCTAACCCGAGGACCTGAATAATGCCTCCACGTATAAGGCACGACTCCTGGTGCCACCTACCGTCACCACTTATGTAGATGTAAAGTATGCCAGTTCACCTAAGGACTAACAATCCATTACAGGTTATGTTATGTTTGTTGGTGGCAACCTTGTCTCATGACAAAGCAAGAAGCAAACAAAAGTTTCTAGATCGAGTGCAGAGGCAGAATACAAGGCAGTGGCCCAAGCCACTTGTGAGATTACCTAGCTAGTCTCCTTTCTATATGAGCTGACGCAAACAAAAGTTTCTAGATCGAGTGCAGAGGAAGAATAGAAAGCAATGGCCCAAGTCACTTGTGAGATTACCTGGCTAGTCCCCTTTCTACATGAGCTTGGACTTTCTGCTACTACATATGTACCTTTATATTGTGGCAACAAATTTGCTACATATATTGCCACTAATCCAGTATTTTATGAGCGAACTAAGCACATTGAAGTTTATGGTCACTTCATTCGATATGCAGTACGAGGAGGGAAGATCACTACCCCTCATATCTCCACAAATATTCAACTAGCAGATATATTCACGAAGGCGCTACCAAAGAAACGCCTCTCATACATGATTTCCAAGTACGGCATGTTTGATAGATATGCTCCAACTTGAGGGGGAGTGTTAGAGTTATCGAGTTACTAGGCTATTTCTATTTGTTTATTTATTGAGTCATGGAACTCTTCGGGGTCCTTTATGTATTTTCTCTTTTTAACTCTCTAGGATTTCACACTATATAAGAAATCCTAAACCCCTTAATAAGACAAGCCATTCATTCTTTCTCCACAATTAAAATCATGTAATTTTGATATAATAACATATTTTTCGGAATTATTAAAACATATAGTTGAGATATAATCTACTATTGGTTTATTTCATATTAGTTTTCTGGCTTCATAATCAAGCACTATAATTATGTATCCTTCTACTAGGCTTTGTCAGGCCTCAGAATGAGAATGCTTGCTTAACATAGATTTCTTTCCTTTCATGATCTTTCATACCTCTGATTCTAAATCTTCTATGTGCTCCAATTTATCTCAGATCTGGCACCTCCTTTGGAAGAACATGAATTGAGGGGTACTCGACTTTCTAGACATTTTTAAATACCACTAAATACTTAGCTTAAGAATCTAGCATTGTCTATGTCTCAATTAGATTCCCTGACGGAGATAGAACTCATGACAAGAAATTTAAAAATCAATACGATTGGGAAAAGAAGATTTGGACTCTTCTAAATTATTCTTGGATTATTATTATTGTATATTACGTACCAATTGAGATAATGACTTTCTGATTATATATTTGAATATAGACTCTATGGATTGAAAAATTAATTAAAGTAATGATAAAACTTCATTTAAAACGATGTAATAGAAAGCAACCTGAGACTCGAAGAATATCACCTATATGGATTCTTATATCCATTATTTTCCACAAGGAAAACGCTATTGGATCAATATTGTTTGTTATGTCTCATAATACCTTAATTTATCTTGGGTAGTAAGTAAATAATATACATCACGGAGCTTTAGCAAAAGCTAGTGATCTTTTTATCAATTAGGACAACTCTGGAATTAGTGTCAATCAATCAATAGAAACAACTTTGTAAATATATTTTGTTATAATAGAGAAAGGTTGAGATTTACTTAATAGACTCTACCAACGGTAGGCCATGCATACATAAGCTTAAGAGCCATAACTACTACAAGTCACATAAAAATTCTAAGCGCCTGGATTTTTAGACTATGTTTTCCAACCACTAATCAAAATAAACAAAAAAGTCATCTCGCTTCTCAAGATCTTGGTCAAAAATGGAAGGTTTTGCTTTGTCCATATCTTTTGTGGTGTATGCACGACACATACTCTATAAAGGGTGAGTTATAAAATTACAGAAATAAAAGAACTCAAGAAATGGCTAAAGAGACGTTAAAAAGAAACTTCTAAGACAGATTTGATTTTCTTTTAATCTAACCCCAGATATAACCGAAATTACATCTCTTTGGAAGCGACGATCCCAGTTCAAGTGGGAAAAGACTTCGTTTTCTTGTTGCAAATAATGGTTGTGTTCCATGAGTAGCCCACATATATAGAAAGTGTCCATGCATTAAAATATCACTATATCACATTATTTTCTCTTCATTTTTTTATAAAGTTGTGTAAAGACAACCAGAACTTGCATAGACAATGTAATAATGAGGAACCTCGTAGAAGCATATATACATACCACTAAGTACAATATATCAGCGTGACACTAAATTCTTCAGTAAAATCATACTCCACTTCTAAGTTTTATCAACTTCTGTGGTCGTATATTTATATTTACTGATATGGAGTGAATATCTGCCCGACTGCCTCTAGAGCAGAAATATCCCAACTTTCAGAATGCCTAACAATCTGCAAGAAAATGTCACATATATAGATGAAACATGCAGTTTATCTGTTTTGTCTGACTTACAAAAATGGCGGTTTGTACCTTCAAGTTTTGGTCAAGTTCGTATATAGTTGTGCCACCTAGGTATATCAATGGTCTCCAAGGAAGCTTTAGGAATGTCCTGTATGTTAAAGAATAAATGTTCAGAAGTTTTCACAAGTACACATGTTTGGTCCTTTGATCATTGAAGGATTACAATTAAACTTGTGTGAACAGCCCTCATAACAGAGCTCAGTTTCACAAGATTAGCATATACCAGTGAAAGATCGTGTAATCAATTTGGAGTTGATATCGACTACCACAAGGCATTTCGTTCATTAATTAAATGGCCATTCAACAATTGGAATTGAAGAAAATAGCTCCAAATGGTTATTCATGTCAAAACCATATACCTTTTTTGTATAAAGGCAAGCAGAAAAATTTTCATAGATAACCTACGAAAAAGAAACTGCACCAAGCTCTAAACAAAGAAAGAATAATAAGAAAAAAATATTTAAAAACTTCCTCAATCAGGCACATAAATAACAACCATACTCTGCTTAGAAGAACAAAGATCAAATGCATGTCTTAAAGATCCTTGGTAAACATATTAACTACCTCATCTTTTACATAAAATTTGGCAACCTTCAATAGTGAAGACTAGCCACTGTAGAATCTTTTTTCTTATCTCCATTAGCAAAAGCATAGTATGATGTTTAGCCATGGATGAAAATGGGACATTAGTCTGCTTGGGATGAAGAGCAAAAATCTAGTGTTAATAGCTGACAACACTGATTTTGGACTGCTGAGGCACATCAAAATAAGCAATATAACCTCACTACCAGACCTAGGAAAACCGACGAACTATGTGAAGAAAAAGAATTGACCCGCAAAAGATGACATCAAATAGTGACATAGTAATGTCTATAGAAGGATTATAACACGTATCCTCTTTTAAGTTTTGGAACATCCCACAAAAGTACGGTGCATGCCTCTAATCCCATGCTTGATTTTGGCTAACCCATCTTTAGGTGTTCATCTCCTACTTACCCATTATTTCATATTTATCCTATTGCAGAATGTAAGAGTGGTAATTGGATCTCTCCCGAATCCAATTACCATCCACTCATGTTTAATCCCACATCTACTACATGTGAGACTCTGGTTTGTCTGTGAGGCTATATAAGGAGCCTCACACCCCCTGTACTCATGGAGAAGTTTAATAGAATATACGCCCTTAGAGGTCTTCTCCCGTAGTTTCATCCCGCTCCCTCGGGAGTAGGGTTCCACGTAAAATCCCAAGCATTGATGTTTATACTTTCTTGATTTCTTGCTCTATTTATCTATTCCGCTTCCGCATTTTAGATTTCAACATGGTATCAAAGCAAGTCGGTTCTTGGGAAATTTGACTTTATCTTCAAGTTTCAATTATGAGTATTCATATTGTTCATGTTATGAGATAATTTTTCTTGAAAATTATGCATTGACGATTGTATTTTATTTCCTGAGATCGTGCAACAAGTGATTCTCTAGGGTTCCATGAACCCTAATTCCTTGCGGCAACCTGATTAAGGCAATGCTTCCCCAACTGGAACCCTAATTCCACAGCGGAGGACGAAGAAGGGGGCCGAAGTCGGGAAAGAATGGGGCCGAATCTCCTCAAGCGGAGCACTCTCCGGTTGCAACCCCACCGCGATTCTACTCCAAGCATCACCACAACTTCCCTCGTCGATGATTTCAACAAAAAAAGGTGGTGCAACTAGGGCTCCATGAAACGACACCACCTTTCTACAGGCCTCCAGATCGTGTGACACATGCACCTCCAGGCCACCTCGTCCAGATTGCACGAGGCCCCATCTTCCAGGTGAAGGCACCATACCCATGTTGTGAGAAGGTGAGCATCCCGACAACCTCCTCTTGCACACGAGCATTTCAGGCACACAACACATGCAACAATGTAGATCCTCCAATAGCAGCGACATAATAACTGCAATCTCCTCAATGTGGCGATGGGTTTCAGAGATACCCCAATGAAAATACTGAGCAAAAAGAGCAAGAAGGAGAATATGTTGAAGTCCAACACTAAGCTGTAGATTTTGCTAACCCCAAGACGTCCAAAGATCTCCAAGTCTAAGGTCAGAACCTCCGAAATGCTCCAGATCTGAATGTTGTCGACATTGGGTGCCACATAATAAAGGGAATCCTAACGCTGGAGGCGGCGTTGGGATGGGTTCTTCCCCCATCGGGAGACCTAAATATGAATAAGCAGAGGAAGGATGCCCCGATCCTACTTTTTCATTTTCCCCTGTCGTAGCTCTAATAATGGGCCTTATTATTTTCCATTTATTTAGGCCCAGCAGGGCCACCGTCTACTGGAGTATTTACGAGGGGAGAGGGGTTGCACTATAAATAAATACAAAGAAGGGTTGCCACATAAAAAAAGGAGGGCTGCGGTAAAAAAGGGTGGCCGAAAAGGCATGGACCATAAACAAAAAAAGGGGGAGCGGCAAAGCATCATTCAGGCCCACTGGGCCATATAAATTCCAAATCTTCTTCATTCAGGGGCCAATAGCCCATTGTTGCAAACAAAAGCTCCAGCAAGGATGAGGCCTATCTAATTTATTTTATTCATGTACAACCCAACTGGGGCCATGTTCTAGGAGAAAAGGGATGCACATTTTTTGTCCAATTGGGTCGTGAAAAAATGATGATTAAAAAAAAAGAAAAGAGAAGAGAAGGAGTTTTTTTGAAAAGGCAAGCATACACAAAAAAGGAATAGAAAAGCCATACAAAAATCGTATGAAGAAAAAAAGATAGGGGATATATTTATGCAAAAAAGAGAGAAAAGGAAGAAAGGTACAAATAATTGCATGTTTTGTTTCTCCCAACATGATGTTTCAACTCATTCAATCAAGTATGGGAGGAAGGGGGAGTCAGAAATGAACATATTCTTCAGGACTTCTACATGTCCACGACTGACAGACCGACACTCCAGATTTCTACAGATCATCCGTCTTCACCGAACGTCGACTTCTTCGTCAGGACATATACTTCTTCTTTTACGACCCGACTAGTACTCCGCGCTGGACTTCTTTTATTGCGACTCTTCTCTAGGAACGACAGAGATACATTCCGGTGGTATCGCAACAACTCTACAGGCATGGTAGAGATATGTTCCGGTGACTTGAAAGTTGCAGACCCGTTCTCCAGCGAGGTCTTCTACCAGCATCAGAGACATATTCTTATTGTGATGTATCGTGTGAATATGTATTGTATTCTTTTTCTTTTTTTTGCAAGCTGCAGCTTTCTCAGATCCAGTTTGAGGGGAAGTATTGGAGAATGTAATAGAGTGGTAATTGGATCTCTCCAGAATCCAATTACCACCCACTCATGTTTAGTCCCACATCTACTATCTGTGGGACTCGGGTATGTCTTTGAGGCGATATAGGAGCCTCACACCCCCTGTACTCATTGAGAAGTTCAATAGAATATACAATCCTTAGAGGTCTTCTCCCGTGGTTTCATCCCGCTCCTTCGGGAATAGGGTTCCATGTAAAATCCCAAGCGTTGATATTTATTCTTTCTTGATTTCTTGCTCTGTTTATTTATTCCGCTTCCATGTTTTAGATTTTAACAATCCCAGTCATTATATTCATCATTTTTCACATCAAAATACACATCAAGTATCACATCAATACTTAATGTTATATTCTTCGAATACCAATACAGTAATATTAAATATATCTCTATTAGATTTTCAGTTTGATCAACCATTTATCAAGGAACTGGCCTGAATGTAAATTCCTGTTTAGATATCATTTCATTTCAATACCTACATAAAAGATGCTCCAGGATTTAACGCATTGATTAAGTGACAAGACAATAATTAAATATCAAAGCAAATATCGTCTAAATGATGGGCATACCATGAAATAAAGAATCACTTCATCAAGGATGGATGTTAGGATAAATTAGTTATTCATCTTGACCATATATTGTTGGAAAATATATTATTGTGAGTCTAGGCGTTCCTGAGTATGGAAGTAGAATTTAGAAGTCAAGATGTACAATTCAACCCAACTAAAATTCAAGGAGAATTTTACAACGTACCACCTCATGAAGGAGGTGTACTTGCACTTCACTCGCACCTTTTTGCAATACACAAGGCTTTCATATATCAAATCTAAGAAATTGCATCAACAACTCAAAGCATATTATCAATTATGATGATCTGCAGGTTGAGCCAAATCCGACCTATACAGAAATTCCGGCATGGTAATGACTTGGATTTTGATAGTGACTCGGAGACTATGATTGTAGTTGTGGTACGACTAATTTTTCAAGTAGAAGAGACTCAATGGTTGGAGTAAACAAAGTGCAAAGAAAGCAATGAAGTTCATAGCATCATCATCTAAAAAGCTCAAGACTTGAAGCCCATAGCTAAAAGACATATAATGAAGATTTGAAGCCATAGGAGGTCAAAAACAAGTGGAGACAAATCAGGAACTTTGTTGCAAAAACTGCCTAGTCGAATGACATACAAAGTTTTTTTTGTTGGAAAAACTATCTTATAGATTTTATGTTTTTTTAATCTACATGTAAAAATAAGTCAAACAAACGACTCATCACATTTTCAGCTGACTCTTCTCATCTTGAGTCAACTACTGAGAATCACACGTCGACTATTCTTGATCACCCAAAATCAATGTTCTGGACTCTATTTTTCAGTCTATCAATATTTTGCTCCGATCAACTATTTTGATCTTAAGTCAAATTAATCTAAAGTACCAGCCACTAAAGTCTGCTCCAGAAAACTGATTACTGTTTAATCATTTTTAGCCAACACATTTTATCTAGCCGACTATATTTTTTTTCCAGTCGACTAATCCAAAAGTTCAACGGACTGCTCTTGTTCTTCACACCAATGCTCATATTTTTAACTGTTGTACCTAACGAACTAATTTCAATCAACTATTGATCCAAATCAGTCGACTATGTTGATAGTCAATCAATTAACAAAGTTCTACCGCCAACTAATTTTGTGCAGGATCCCAGATATTCTTCTAGTCATTTCGTAATTATCTCCTGATCATATTTATGAATTCTTAATGGCTATGTAACATATAAAACACTATAAATACGACTCTTAAGCACCTTTGCAACACACACAACCAAAAATAACATTTCCATTCATTTAAGTGGAGAAAGAATAATATTTTTTTCTGCACTATGCAGGTTCTCAAGCTCTTTGCGACCATCTATCTTGAGCAGAAACATCACTCAACATTTTAAAAGCTTGCTTTATTAAAGATTATTGCTAATCATTTCCTTTAAGCTATTGTACATAAGCACCAGTGTTGTGAATTCTTTACTCTACAGAGAAAAAAATCTTCTTTGAGAGTTGTCCAAAGAAGAGATTGCAAGAGATTGTGATACCCTCGATTTCAAGTAGCTCGAATATTGGAAGCAAATTTAGTCGAGAAAGAAAAGGAGAAATTCTAGAAGGAGATACTGGCTCATGGTTTTCACCCGTTTGTTTTCCATGTTAAAATCATTGAGCATTGTCTGGTTTGCATTTTTATTCTAGATCTCTAATTTGATTGATTGTTTTGTATTATAAATTGTTGTTGGAATACACACACACAGATATATATATATATATATAGAGGGCTTATCCACTGCGCACAGGGCTCATTAGCGTTTCAATGAGCACTCATTTTAGGCCTTACACGTGTATTAAGCATAACTATATTTCTAATTATAGGCTACGACGAGTTTAAAAAAATCCTATATTTCCTATTATACAACGTCCTTAAAAATTGGAAGACGGTTTTGGAAAGAAACAATTCAAATAAATGATTCCACGCGGATGATTAAGGATCCAAACACTATGATAGTAATAAATGTAAATTACTGATCATTTTTTTGATATTACTGATCTCATAGTAGCTATTACTGACAATTGGTTATGGTTTTACTGACATCACAACAAGCACTTACTTGAGCAATGCCCATGACTTACTGACCATAACTTTGTTATTACTGATCTCATAGTAGCTATTACTGACCATTGGATATGCTCATGACTTACTTGAGCAATGCCCATGACTTACTGACCATAACTTTGTTATTACTGATCTCATAGTAGCTATTACTGACCATTGGTTATGTAAATTAGTGACTGTTGTTTGGATATTACTGATCTCACAACAACCATTTACGTGAGTATTGTGTCGAAATTACTGACTTCTATTCAAAATAGTAATACATATAGAAATTACTGACCATTGGTTATGGTTTTACTGACATCACAACAAGCACTTACTTGTCCATTGTATATATATTACCGAATTCTGCACCATGTAATACAATGAATGTATATTACTAACCGTTGTTTTGGATATTACTGATCTCGCAACAACCATTTACTTGACTATTATATATATATTACTGACATGAGCATTTGGATCTCGATTTTCAGCAAGAAATAATCGATTCGAATGTTTTCTTTCCAAAACGATCTTCCTATTTTTTAGGACGCGATATAATTGGAATATCACTTATTGTTACATCGCTTTGTATATTAATCTCCTTCCAAAAACAACATCCTTCGAAATAGGTAACCACTAAATTGGTAATACACGTGTATGGCCAACAAATGGTGCGCACCGAAACTCAAATGGGCCCTGTGCGCATTGGATAAATTTCCTATATATATATATAGAGAGAGAGAGAGAGAGCACAATTCACCCCCTCCTATTAGGCCAGATTCACATGATACAGCTTCATGAAATAGATACATAGAAGTTGGGAAAGAAAGAAAGAAGTATCTTTGGTTAAGTTATTGTGGTTTAGCCGAAACTTTAAAGAAGCAATATGGGAACTCGAAGCTAACATGAAGAGGATATCCGTATTGATTTGAGTGATGGTATCCTATATTATAATGTATAAACTAACGTTATAAATGATAAGTAATTTGCATTCCCTTTAAGGGTTTATGGTTTCATCCATCATTAAGAATTTTATACCTTTAAGTTTCGAAATGAGACTTCCTTTTGATTCTTGTATTTATGACGACAAGTTCAACTTATTCATATTATGCAAAGTTCATAATCATTGGATCCGATTTAATGATAACAACCCAATAGAATTTGAGACCGTATTTCAAGATTTAAACGGAATCAAATCACACAACGTTCTTAAAAAAAATTGTAGACTGTTTTGAGTTGTTTCTAACGCATCTATGAACGCTCAAATCCGTTAAAGAATGCAATGAGAATAAATTTAAAGTTAACTACTTGTAGTAGTGTTCTGCAGAGCAACGCAAGATGACATGGCTCTACCTATGATTATAGATCATGTACGAAGTCATACTAAGTGTGTATGTGAGTATGATTCTAAGGTTTGGATCTAGTTAAAATATGAGATTTGATATTGTGATGAATCAACGAATTCATGTGCATGTATATATCAAAGTAAGGATGGTACGATTTATTATTAATGAAGGGTACATTATGCAAATGAACAGATGGAAATCAGCGAATCCATGTGTTTGTATTAAAAATAGTGGTGGGGACATTTTATTATAGTTATTATATTATAAGATCATGTCAAGGGGAACATATGAGAATATTCCCTAAGATAAAGGTTTAGTTGAAAGTATTATAACTCATTGTGATCCATGCATAAATCTATCCATGGATATTGTTGGAGTATTTGTTTGTGTACCTATTGGGTTGTAGATGGGTAAATGGATACCTCCAGGATCCATTTACCCCATCCATGTGTCTAGTCCCACATCTACCAGTGGTGGGACTTGGAGGCTCTGTGGAGGCTATATAAGGAGCCCTAGACCTCCTGTATCAGATGAGAAAAGTGCAATAGACACACTAGCCCTTTGAGGCATTCTCCTGTAATTTCATCCCGCTCCTCACAGAGTAGGGTTCCACGTAAATCTTTATCTTCGATGTTTTATCCTTTTTGTTCTTGATTCTCTAATTTCGCTTCCTATTTTCTAATATGGTATCAGAGCGGGTTCGATTCTCGAGGAATCATTTTGTGTTTTTTGATTTACTCAAGTTTCGATTCTGTTATTATTTGCCTCGGAGAATATCGAAGTTTGATTCCAATCTAGGGTTCCATTCTGAAACCCTATTTCTCCATAATTCCACGATGATCGGTTGTGGTTCAATAAGGCTCATCATTCAAGCTGCAGATTTCCTCCTAATCGCAAACCTCTACTCCGCTCCAGATTGGAGGCAGTGTTGCTCCCTGTCCAGGCGCCCAAGAGGCGCCTTCTTCTTCGCAGCCTCCAGCAGCGGACCTCCCATGCGTGCACCCTCATCCAAGCAGCGCTTCAGGCATCCTCCAGCCCTTCGGGCTCCTCTCTTGCGCGAAGTTCAAGCCCCAGCCCCATCGTGTTGGCCTCCAGCGAGATCTTGCGCGCATAGCGCAGCCCAGGTGGCCTCCAGGCGATGGCTCGCATCTCGGTGTTGCCCCTCCTGTCTTCTTTGAGCGAAAGAGCCCCTTCTCCACGAGCAGCGAGTTCTGCGCATCCCTCCCCTCCAGATGCCACCGCAGGATTCGTGACGGCACGAGAACAGTCGAGCAAGCAACTGTTCTCCAAGCGCCTGATGCCCTAGCCACGCTCAAACCCCAGCCGCTCTCCAGATGCTTCTTCAGGCGATGGTGAGTCCTGGCGGTACCTCTTTACAGCGCGGTTCCCAGTGCTGCATCGCCAAGCCCCTAGGCGCGAGAGCAAGGCGTGGTGGTGGCGCCCCTCTCCCTTTTACAGTGCAGAATCTCACTGGCATGAACCCCAGGCGTGCTTCCCCATCTTCCAGGCGGCGCACTTTTGCAAAGGGGATTCCCCAAGTGGGAACCGTAAATATTGGCTTAAAAAAAATCTTCTTTTGTTTTGTAGTAGGCCGATGTTGAAAAAAATATATAATATAAAGAGAGAGACGGAAGCCCTCTTGGGCTGAGTTCTTTTGGGCCTCCTAGTCAGGCCAAGTTTCATTGTTCCAAAAAAATTCAAAAGAGGCGTGTATAAAAGAAAAGCCGTATGCAATTTAAAAAAAAATGACGATGAAAAACCGTAAAGAAAAATGATGGAACGACTTATTTAAAAAAAGAAGAAGAAAGGGAAAGAAAAAGGAAAAGCCAAAAAAAATATGTTGAAACGGCTTTAAAAAAATGTGTTTTTGAAAAAAAAATATGTGTGTGACGGCTTTAAAAAAATGAAGAAAAGCCGCAAGAATTTTTTTTTAGAATGTTCATGTTGTTCTCCCCATGTTATTGTCTTCTCCCAACTTGGTCGACGTCCATGTTTTTCTGACAAGTATGTGAGAAAGGGGGAGTATATGTAGAGTCATAGGTCTATTCAGATGTTACAGATTCAGATTCTCCAGATTTCTAGACCAGCCAGATGTTCTGACTCTACAGTAATCAGTGATTTCAGACTCAACATTCAGATTGATCAGAGTCCAAGTTCGAGGCACTCCATGTTTGAGTAGTCCATTCTTTAGTTTCAGACATGCACGAGTATGCGGTCATTTTCAGATGAGCACATGTTTGTCATCTTCAGTTTCATGGTCCCCATCCATTCTTGTTGTTTCGGCCAGAGTTTTCATGTGAGCCATAGGGACGCCATAGTAGACGACCATTCCCTATGCCATGTTGGCAAGGGTTTTCATGTGGTATCATAGGTACTCCAGATTACGGTACCATTCTCTGAGCCGGATGGGAGAGACACAGTTCTCCGACGAGGAGACTTCTTTCAGACTCCATTCTCCAGCGACCGTGGACTCCGACGAGGATTGCACTTCCACGGCCTTTTTCAATTGGCCCTTTTCAGAGATGGAGCAGTTGTCCACATGTTGTGGCGGGCCAGAGTACTCCGACGAGGAGACTCATTTTCAGTTGCAGTGACTCTGACAGGCGCAGTACAGAGCACATGCTCTTCGAGAGGAGATTCAGCAGACTCACACTCCAGCCCGTTCGTCCTCCTCACTTATACGGCATGAGAAGCAACATATTCGACAACAACAGTTGTACGTGTTGAGTTGATATTGTCAGTAGTGTCCCGTAGCATGAGTTCAGTTTCTTTGTTTGTCCAAGTTGAGCATTGCATGCTCCAGCTTGAGGGGGAGTGTTAGAGTATTTGGTTGTGCGCCTATTGGGTTGTAGATGGGTGATACCTCCAGGATCCATTTACCCCATCCATGTGTTTAGTCCCACATCTACCAGTAGTGGGACTTGGTGGCTCTGTGGAGGCTATATAAGGAGCCCCAGACCTCCTGTGTCAGATGAGAAAAATGCAATAGACACACCAGCTCTCTGAGGCATTCTCCCATGGTTTCATCACGCTCCTCACAAAGTAGGGTTCCACGTAAATCTTTGTCTTCCATGTTTTATCCTTTTTGTTCTTGATTTTCTGATTCTGCTTCCGCTTCCTATATTCTAACAGATATATCTCATTAAGCATCTATGGTTAATGTAACGATCTACAAATCTGGACATTTAGCCTACTGATTCAACGATATATGATATGAGAACGATCTTACAATTAGAAGGTAGTCAAATCGAGGTGGGAGAGTTACACCTATGACGATGAATCATGTACGAGTTTGAACGATGCGTATATTGTGGAATGATATGATATGTCTGATCGAAGGTAAAACTTGATTCCATGGTTTTTCTAACCAATCCATGTTGGGATGTTTCTTTTAGATCATGACCGATGGTTAAATATGAGTACATGTCATGAATCGATGGGATTATTATAGGGGTTAATATTGTAATCTTGGTAATGTAAATCTTATAGCAAATCTAGATCACTGAGGATACATGAACCTCGAGTAAATTGTAATTCAATTTGATCTTGTAAAACATAACTGGTAAAGTTAGAGGAAAACGTTTCGTGAGGTACGATAAAATACTACATATGAGGGACATGCACCTCTATGGTCAGGCTGGATTTTAGTGGAAAGCTTCCCATTACACTTAGTTGAGTGGTCAACCTACAATTTTTGGTGCTTCCTCCGTTGGAACTAGTACATCCCGGGTACGTAGCATAGAGCCAGATGATAGGCGGTATCATGGTTTTCGCTCTACCTTGTCGATCCTGGCACACATTGAGTACTCGAGCTATTATCCATGTTTGTTTTTGCTAGTGGGCTTAGGATGTAACCTTCTTTGGCAAGGAGGTTATGTTCTAAACAACCTGCTAATCAAGGCAAGCAAGTCCGAAAATATGTGATTTTGTGATCTTGATCCGATTAAATCTACCAATATGATTAATATGAAATGTCTCGTAGAATAAATATTATGATCACAGGTGAATGGTAGGTTGAATCCCTAGCATGAGATATGAGTGAGTTGGACCATGGTTATGGATTTACATCGGTACCCGACATGACATGAGATATCCGAGAGTAGGAAGAGTGCGGTTGAACTTGATTTTGGTTATGGTCAAATTTTAATTTTGAAACATGGGAATCTTGTTAAGATTATATGATTGGTTCATATTTCCATACCCTGAGAATATATGTTAACAAAAATCACATATCTAGAAAACACTAGTAATTGGTGAACCTAAAATCATTCTTCGATACACTCTAGTAGCTGTTCTTTAACTTGCACTTCTTCGATCATATTACATATTTTACTAGAATGTCGTAAATCTTGTTGAGATGGATACTTAATCTCGCAATCAAATTGAGATACTTACACATTGTACATATAACATGTTGCTTATATAAATGATTTTTAATAAATGTTGAGAAGTTTATATCTCACAGTATTATGTTTACAGTTTATGTTTTCTTTGGGTATCACTTATGTAATTAACCCGTGGCTCTTCTCCTATATAAGAGAGGCCTGGGATCTCTTTTATAATATGAATAATTTTTATCCCAACATGGTATCAGAGCAACGGTCCTAGACCGGGGTTCTCGTACCAAAACCCTAACCCTAACCCTAGCCCCACCCGTCGTCCCCCCCCTTCTCTGTGCGCTGCTGCTTCGCGCCCTCCTGCGCCGCCCGAGGTGCCTCCCCACGCCGTCGCGTGGTCCCAGCAGTGCTGCCCAACGTCACCACCCTCCAGCAGGGTCTCACACGCCGCCCTCCTGCCTCCGTAGGCACTGCTCCATGACCCAGACGGGGTTCCTGCGCTCCTTCTGAAGCCTCAGGTCCCGGATTTGAGTCTGGAGGACCCATCTCTAGCTGCATCGAGGTCTGGATTGGTTTGCGTGAAGTGATATCGTCTGATTTGTCACCTCATTCGCGGTCTTAAACCTCCAATGCCGTATTAGGGATGAGTGTATAAGTCTATAGATACAAATGATCCCTCATATGATGCTGTAGACAAGTCTACTACTGAGATATTCCCCTCTTGTTCCGCATTTTGCTATATTGAAGAATGGCAGACAACAAGGGTGACGTGTTCTCCTCTTCCGGTGCCTTCAAGGGACCGTCACCTATCGTGAAGATATACGGGACCAGCTACGAGTTATGGTCCATGCAGTTTCGTACCGTAATGCAATGCCACAACAAGGAGCATATTCTGACTGACTCCGAGCCGGCGGACAAGACTGGGGCAAATGCATCATGGAAGCAAGATGATACATATGCTCGTATCTGGTTCTCTGGGACACTGAGGACAAAGATTGCTAATGATATAGTAAATCAGCCAATTGCAAAAGCCATGTGGGATATATTGGCCGCTACCTACGGTCAGGCGAAGAATGAAAGCAAGATTCTTCAACTTCAGTTTTGACATTTTCTTGACCAAGCAGAATGGTCGACTCTCCATGCACATTTTTCATATCTGAGAGGCATGTTTGAACGCCTCCACAGCAGCCGTATCGGAATGCCACTATGACTGGAGTTTTCCTGTCATCCCTTGACCAGAGTACGATGCCGCTCGTACTCAACTTTTGACTGGCGAGACCATACCACCAATGGAAGAGGTCTACAAGCAGCTAAGTAGGATTACTACCACACCTACATCTACGCCACAGCCGACGTCCTCGGCTATGGCTGCTTCTCGTGGACGAGGCAATGCGTCCCAGTTCCGTGGCCGTGGACCTCGTGGTAGAGGTGGAGGTCGTCAGCGAGGTCCTTGCTCTTATTGTCGTCGTCCTGGCCACTCAGAGGAGACATGCTTTCACAAGCATGGCTTTCCAGCGTCTGCACGTGTTGCTGAGCAGACTGACTCTTCACCTGCACCCACTATGGATGCATGTTTTGATGATCTTGTCTCGAGACTTCGAGAGATGGTGACCACCCATGTGACTCCGACTGCAGGACCATCAGATGCAACGGCCACCGTCAGAGCACTGCCCAGTTCCTCAGGTATTTCATAAGAGCTTACTAGTAGTAGCAGTTCCGATGGGACAGATTGGATTATGGATTCTGGAGCATCTCATCACATGTGTGGAGATCAGACACAGTTTACCTCGTACAGGGCTATACCTCCTGGGAGATCCGTGATCATAGCAAATGGAGTTCGGCTACCCATTATTGGCCAGAGGGAGATTGTTTTAGCCCCTTTTATACGCCTTCAGAATGTTTTACATGCTCTAGACTTTCAAATGAATCTTTTGTCTATTAGTCAGATTACAAAAGATTTACACTGTCGTGCCATTTTTTACCCCTCTTCTCTTAATTTCAGGACATACTAACTGGCAGGATGATTATTCATGGCTGTGAGCAGAGAGGATTGTATAAGCTTGTCGTTCCATCATGTGGCATCTTCTCTTTAGCCACCTTCATCTACAAAAGATGATACGTGTTCTCCCGCAAATATATACTCTTACTACTTTGGACTGTGAAGCTTGTCAGCTTGGGAAACACCATCGCTCCTCCTTTCCGAGTCGTCCCAGTCATAGTAGTAGTCGGTCTTTTGAGTTGATTCATTTTGACATTTGGGGTCCGAGTCATGTTCCTGATCATCAGGGGCACAGATTTTATATTGTTGCTGTGGATGATTTTTCTAGACTGCCTTGGGTTTTCTTGCTTAAACATAAGTCTAAAGCAGGTGCTATAATTAAGATTTTTCTTATTGAGATTAACAATATCTTCTCTGCTAAAGTCAAATACATTCGTACTAGCAATGCTTTGGAATTTTCTACTCTACAATTGGCAGAATTTTTCCAGTCTCTGGGTATAGTTCATCAGACTTCATGCACTTATACATCACAGCAAAATGGGGTTGTTGAACGCAAACATCGTCACCTCTTAGACATCACAAGGACCTTGTTGCTTCATAGTCGTACACCTCATTATTTCTGGGGGGATGCTGTTCTAACAGCCTGTTACTTGGTATATCGCATGCTATCCACTATTCTTGGAGAGAAGAGTCCTTTCTCGATTGCGTTTCTCGAAAAGGAACTCTTTACACTTATACCATGAGTCTTTGGATCGGTGGCTTTTGTCCATGACTTTACTCATGGTCGTGACAAGCTCTCACCTAGAGCTGTCAAATGTATCTTTGTTGGTTATTCTCGTACCCAAAGAGGGTATAGATATTCTGATCATGTTGGGAAAAAATACTATGTGAGCGCTGATGTTACATTTTTTGAGTCTATTAAGTATTTCTCTCATACAGGTGTCAGGTTGTCCAATACTGGTTCTAGAGAGGATGTTGTGGTACCTCCACCTCCAACTTCTCCATCTCATGCTCCATGTGATGTTACTCGGTCTTCAACACCTCCACCACCACCGCTACTGACGAATCTCGTATTCATCATGCTAAAAACTCACTATTAAAACCCCTGTCTTAAATATCCAATAAAATCACCTTTAATTCTTTATTTTTATCGTGTATTATATTGTGCATAATTTACCATTTAATTATTGTATTTAATTTCCTCTATTTTTCTTGTAATTATTTTATCACTCAAAAACCCCTAAAAATTAGGTAGACTAATTGTCTATAATCCACTGACCCTTAAAAAGATAAAAAATACAAAAAATCTCAAAACCGCAAACTGGGTGTTTTTATCCCCTTAAAAATACCCCCAAAAATAGATTTTGTACAAATGACCTCTTTCAGCTTTTTGACCTACATGAAAGTTGTAGATCTCGTCGAGTCGAACAACTTTCATGTTTTGACTTTTTCCAAATTCGGCCTCTAACTAATTCTTTTCTAATTTTCTTTGTAATTTATTCTGAATTTTCTTATTGGGCCACGTGGTGCCCTCTGGGCCACCCACGTGGCCCGCTTCATCTCTCGCCACCCGGCACCTTGCTGGGCCATCCGATCTCCTCTATTCCGTCCTCATCTGGACCGTTCAACCTTCGCCCATTTCTAGCCCTTTGATCTGATCTCAGATCAGATATCCACAGTCACCTCGCGCCCCATCCACAGCCGTCTGATCCACTCCCTATCACACGGTCGATCGCCCGCCACGTCGCCCCTTCATCTCAACCCTCCGATCTTACTCTCATCCAACGCTCCTCAAGCCTCCACGTCACTCACTCATTATAGCCGCCCGATCCCACGCTCATCCAACGGTCTATAGCGATCCACGTACCCCAGTCTCCCTAGGTTGTTGGATCTATCCCAAGTCCGCATCCTACCCCTCCATTAGCACCTAAGTCTACACCGTCGGATCAGATCTTTGGATCTGATCCTATCCCTCCACCCACGCTTATATCCTGGCCGTTGGATCGCAAGATCCAACGGCTCTCCATCGTCTCCTACCTCCGACTCCAGGCGTAACACCTCTCCAAACCTCCGCTCCCCCTTCTTTTTTTAGCCACCGTCCTAGCCACTCACCTCCTCTCGTAACGCCTCCCTCTCACAGCCCTGTCCTCCGCCATCCTCGCGCCTTCTTCATTTCCCCTCGCCGTTACTCCATCGCCATAAAAACCCCATTTCGAAACACCCCCACACCTCATAACCGCCGGAGCTCCGCCTCCTATAAAACCCCCCCTCCACCTCCGTTCGCCCTCGTCCACCATTTTGGGCTCTAGCCCAGTCTCCCCCGCCCCTCCGGTGACAGCGGAGAGGGCGGGGCATCGAGGCGAAGACGGCTGGAGTTCGGTGTCGACCCACGGCCGATGTGGCCGTGTCGCGGTGTCTTTGCGCACCATTGAGCTCGCTGGAGATGGCTGACCAGCTGGGCGACGACCCGGAGCACCTACGGTGCTCAGCCCAGGGCCCCTCCTCCGCCACACCTCGCTCCGGCGAGGTGGCTTGTTTTCTTTTAATTTTCTCTTATTTACTCCGCTTCCTACAATCACCTCCATCTCCGTTTGACCATCTCCTTAGCTCCACCCAACCACCAGCATCCTCGCGCACCCATCTCCTTCCTCCAGAACCCCCTAGCGCCCCGACCCAACTCCTTCGCCGTCACGGCGGAGGACTCGCCTGAGCCACCACCCTCGCCGGCTCCCATCTCATTCCACTTATGCTCCACTTCACATCACGATTGCTTCGTCTACATCTAACGTTTGCAGGTCCCTCGATCGTCAATGGCCGGAGATCACAACGAAGCTCCTTCTAGCTCTTTGCCTCCAGCGAAGCTTCATCGACTCCAAGTTCTGACCACGCCTGGAGCCTCGCCGGAGTTCCACCGTCTTCGCGGGGTCCCCAGCTATCTTCCCCAATCATCAGCGGACCTCGCGGGGCACGGCGGAGCTCCATCGAGTCCACCGGAGACCCGTCTTCTCCGGTGGACCACGGAGGAGGAAGAGAGTACAGGTGCCATCCGATCTACGTGATCGGGCGGCTAGGATGGAAACACGTGTCAGCCCGAGCCTCCTCTCCAGACCAACAGGCTCGGGCAGTCCGAACCTGATCCAAGCCTTCCGCAGCAGCCACGTGGCCCGAGGCTGAGGCCTACTCCCGAGCCTGGGCCCTCACGTGCACCGCACGTGAGGCTTGGGTAAATTGCAGGATAGACTCTGAAGGAATTGATATTTGCATCCAGGTCCCCAGGCGCGTGCCTTACGTGCGTGCCTGGGTAATTTACTGGGAGACCCTCGAAGTTTTCTGAAATTACAAATACACCCCTGCGTGCAAATGGTGAAACTGCAACTGGGCCTAGGCGGTTTTTGCTATTTGCATTTAGGTCCCTCCAGGGACCTAAATGCAATATTTATCCTTTTATTTTATTGCATTTTTATTACAATTATGCCCTTGCACTGTTTTTAGCATAACTTGAGCATCGTAGGTCCAAATTGCATGATTTTAGTGTTGTTTTGATCCTTGTTTTGTCCTCTACATTTTAGCATACTTATTTGTCTCATTTGACACTCTTTTAATTAAATTGAATTTTTATGTGGAAATGGGACCTTGCTCTACTTGTTTTGCTTTGATCTGATGACCGATTTTTATTGATGTGTTCAAATTGACTCTAATTTCATTCTATATTGTGTTTCTCACATTTTAGGGTATAATCGTAGGTTTTTATTTGGTATACTTGTTCTTTTGCATATTTGTTCATGCATCATCTCCTTAACTTGCATAAAAATATCTAAAAAATGCATACAGCATAGCATCGCTTTGCATTGCCTTATAAATTGCACGTGGACCTAAAATTGAGATTAAATCACTCTGTGCTTCATGAATCAAAATTCAATAGCTAAATTGGGCAGCCGTGTCCCTGTGTTCGACCTTGGTACACTTGCCAAGTATAAATAGTCCACGACATTCAAAGTTCGTGGTTTTTGCTGAACCAAATTCGTCTCCTATACTACGACTTATTTATATATATATTAAAGAGGTGAATTTGACGCTCATCAAATGGCGCCGTTGCCGGGGATACGGCTTTGCTTAATTTTTGAATTTTGATTTTTTTAAAAAATTATTTTAAATTTTTTTAGGTCCTCATTTCATGCATTATTTCTTTGCATATTATTTGCTGATTTAATTTCTCTGAGTTTCTAACTTTTCTCTTTTGTGGCAGGGCCCATGAAAATCGGGGACGCCTGATCGTCATGGAGGCGCGAAGTCGGGAGCTTCCGCTGAAGAGGCCGCAAAAGAAGCCGTGAAGAAATTCTAGGATTTTATCAGTCAAATTGCATTGCATGTTGTAAAAAAAATAAAAAAGAAAAAAAGAAAAAAAAACATTGCATCTGCATATTTATTTTCAGTCTTGCATATTGTACTAAAAAAAAATCCCCCCCCTCACACACACACACACCTACATTGCACATGCACATACTCACCCCCACCCTTCCTCTGTATATTTCATTTTCTCTCTCTCTCTGTGTGTGTGTGTGTGTATCTATTCTTCACGAACCCCCTCCCCCTCACCCATGTACCATAGACATCCCCCCTAACACATACCTTACTTCGGCTATTTGTAGCCTAAGTATAGGGGGGACCTGCCTATTCATCCCTCCCTCGTTCTGTCTTCTTGTGCTTAGGCCGATTTTAGCCTAAGTATAGGGGGACCCTCCTCCTCAGTTCCGCTATATCACCCTGTACTTGAAACGAGCCTTGGCTTCATGGCACTTGTGCTATGAGGACATAGCAAATTTTAAGTATAGGGGGTATACCGTATATTATTGTATATTTACTTTAGCCTTAGCTCACGTTTTTAAAACTTTTTAAAATTTTATTTTTCGGGCTGGGTTTTGGTAAACTAGTGAACTGAGTAAAAACCAGTAAAAATTAAAAATTGAGGGATTAATTTTTGTAAATATTCATGTTTAAAAAAATTGAAAAATAAAAAATCTTTCTTGGAGATTGACTCTGACTACTAGGTTTAGCAGACATTTTCAGTGAGGGAACCTCGGTCTCCCTTAGCAGAGTGGGTGGTTTAGAGGACATCGCATACGGCCCCGTCCTCAAGTAACACGGGCCTCGGCCCGTACTTACACCCATACTGGCTGAGAGTGGATACTTCTATTTAAGCCTGGGCCAGTCATTGTCTCTCCGAAATAAAACTAAATTAAAAATTAAAACCCATAAAAATTTGCAAAAGCCAAAAATCACACAAAAATTCACTAACTCAAGGAGTTGGTGTATTCCTAACACATTCACACTCACGAAATGCTTGAGGATTTTGAGGACACTGGATCTCTGTGATCTTGAGAGTCTGAGTTAACATGCCTTCGTCATTAGGGTTTTCAAGACTTAAATATCCACACTCCTCTGGTTTGAAAGATTTGAGTGCTATATTGCACTCTTCATCTCTACCTTCAGGAAAATATGATCAGCACAGTCACTTCCACAACTGCATGATTGATGAGCTGAGATGAGATATCACTTGAGGAACTAGGACCAGAGATTTGAGTTTAGACCCGATCTTATGATATTCGAGGATGGGATAAAGTTAATGAAGGCTTCAGAAAACCTGAGTGTCAGCAAAAACCCTAGCCAGTATGTGAACAAGATTCATATGCTATCTCTTTGATATTTACCTATGTTCCAGGGTGTGATGAAATTTAAAGGAACTTGTTGATCAGTGTGCGCCAATCTCTTGGTAAAAGCAGTGGAGCTAGCCAACAAAAGAAATGAAATGTCAAAGAAAAGCTCTAAATCCAAAGTCAAATTCCAAATGAGCTTCCACCAATGACGAGCGCTCCCAAACATTTTCAAGGTGTCCACTTGGACCAAGCGCTAATTAGGACCAAGGAGTCGGGCTGACACCACAAAAAGGGCCCTGCATCGTAAGCGATACAAGTCTGGGTGTCGAAGGTATCTTAGATACTCAGAAAAGACACACCCCGGTGTACAACAACAACAACAAAGCCTTTTCCCACAATTAAGTAGGGCTGACATGTCTTCTGATACACCCCGGTGTACTCCCAGAAAAACAAGTGCAGACGACTCCAACTCTCTTGACGGACACATTGATCAACAAAATATTAATTTACATGTGTTGAGTAAAAGGCACACGAGAGGCCCCTTGTTCCAATGTGAGGGTGAGAAAATTAGACACAATCCCAGTACCTCCATCATCTGGCCGTCCATCTACATTTTCAAGTCTGACAAACTATAGAGACGGTTGACTAAAGCAAGAATAGACTTATTCCCTAGTATTGAGGATTAGGTCTAGAGGAGAATCTTTGGGACTGGAACATTGGGTGATGCATCGACTCGTCTCTCATCAAAGGCAGTACATTAAATGTCATATCCTTATATTATATGTACAAAAAGAGAGTCTGATAATCAGAGAAGTTGGATTCCTTCTGACTAGGGCCTGGATAAACCTGAAAATTTTAGGATCACCTAGGTCAAGAGTCTTTGAAAGAGCAAGCCTTGAAAATTTCATGCGCACTGTCAGGAATTAATCCGACTCCTTCATTCATTAGATGCTCGAGGACGAGCATGGTTTAAGTATAGGGGTATGATGAATCTCGTATTCATCATGCTAAAAACTCACTATTAAAACCCCTGTCTTAAATATCCAATAAAATCACCTTTAATTCTTTATTTTTATCGTGTATTATATTGTGCATAATTTACCATTTAATTATTGTATTTAATTTCCTCTATTTTTCTTGTAATTATTTTATCACTTAAAAACCCCTAAAAATTAGGTAGACTAATTGTCTATAATCCACTGACCCTTAAAAAGATAAAAAATACAAAAAAATCTCAAAACCGCAAACTGGGTGTTTTTATCCCCTTAAAAATACCCCCAAAAATAGCTTTTGTACAAATGGCCTCTTTCGACTTTTTGACCTACATGAAAGTTGTAGATCTCATCGAGACGACCAACTTTCATGTTTTGACTTTTTCCAAATTCGGCTTCTAACTAATTCTTTTCTAATTTTCTTTGTAATTTATTCTGAATTTTCTCATTGGGCCACGTGGCGCCCTCTGGGCCGCCCATGTGGCCCGCTTCATCTCTCGCCACCCGGCACCTTGCTGGGCCATCCGATCTCCTCTATTCCGCCCTCATCTGGACCGTTCAACCTTCGCCCATTTCTAGCCCTTTGATCTGATCTCAGATCAGATATCCACCGTCACCTCGCGCCCCATCCACAGCCGTCTGATCCACTCCCTATCACACGGTCGATGGCCCGCCACGTCGTCCCTTCATCTCAACCCTCCGATCTTACTCTCATCCAACGCTCCTCAAGCCTCCACGTCACTCACTCATTATAGCCGCCCGATCCCACGCTCATCCAACGGTCTATAGCGATCCACGTACCCCAGTCTCCCTAGGCCGTTGGATCTATCCCAAGTCCGCATCCTACCCCTCCATTAGCACCTAAGTCTACACCGTCGGATCAGATCTTTGGATCTGATCCTATCCTTCCACCCACGCTTATATCCTGGCCGTTGGATCGTAAGATCCAACGGCTCTCCATCGTCTCCTACCTCTGACTCCAGGCGTAACGCCTCTCCAAACCTCCGCTCCCCCTTCTTTTTTTAGCCACCGTCCCAGCCACCCACCTCCACTCGTAACGCCTCCCTCTCACATCCCTGTCCTCCGCCATCCTCGCGCCTTCTTCATTTCCCCTCGCCGTTACTCCATCGCCATAAAAACCCCATTTCGAAACGCCCCCGCACCTCATAACCGCCGGAGCTCCGCCTCCTATAAAACCCCCCTCCACCTTCGTTCGCCCTCGTCCACCATTTTGGGCTCTAGCCTAGTCTCCCCCGCCCCTCCGGTGACAGCGGAGAGGGCGGGGCGTCGAGGCGAAGACGGCTGGAGTTCGGTGTCGACCCACGGCCGATGTGGCCGTGTCGCGGTGTCTTTGCGCACCATTGAGCTCGCTGGATATGGCTGACCAGCTGGGCGACGACCCTGAGCACCTACGGTGCTCAACACAGGCCCCCTCCTCCGCCACACCTCGCTCCGGCGAGGTGGCTTGTTTTCTTTTAATTTTCTCTTATTTACTCCGCTTCCTACAATCACCTCCATCTCTGTTTGACCATCTCCTTAGCTCCACCCAACCACCAGCATCCTCGCGCACCCATCTCCTTCCTCCAGGACCCCCTAGCACCCCGACCCAACTCCTTCGCCGTCACGGCGGAGGACTCGCCTGAGCCACCACCTTCTCCACCCTCGTCGGCTCCCATCTCATTCCACTCGCTCCACTTCACATCACGATTGCTTCGGCTACATCTAACGTTTGCAGGTCCCTCGATCGTCAATGGCCGGAGATCACAACGAAGCTCCTTCTAGCTCTTTGCCTCCAGTGAAGCTTCATCGACTCCAAGTTCTGACCACGCCTGGAGCCTCGCCAGAGTTCCACCGTCTTCGCGGGGTCCCCAGCTATCTTCTCCAATCATCAGCGGACCTGGCGGGGCACGGCGGAGCTCCATCGAGTCCACCGGAGACCCGCCTTCTCCGGTGGACCACGGAGGAGGAAGAGAGTACAGGTGCCGTCCGATCTACGTGATCGGGCGGGTAGGATGGAAACACGTGTCAGCCCGAGCCTCCTTTCCAGACCAACAGGCTCGGGCAGTCCGAACCTGATCCAAGCCTTCCGCAGCAGCCACGTGGCCCAAGGCTGAGGCCTACTCTCGAGCCTGGGCCCTCACGTGCACCGTACGTGAGGCTTAGGTAAATTGCAGGATAGACCCTGAAGGAATTGATATTTGCATCCGGGTCCCTAGGTACGTGCCTCACGTGCGTGCCTGGGTAATTTACAGGGAGGCCCTCGAAGTTTTCTGAAATTACAAATATGCCCCTGCACGCAAATGGTGAAATTGCAACTGGGCCCAGGCGGTTTTTTCTATTTACATTTAGGTCCCTCCAGGGACCTAAATGCAATATTTATCCCTTTATTTTATTGCATTTTTATTATAATTATTCCCTTGCACTGTTTTTAGCATAACTTGAGCATCGTAGGTCCAAATTGCATGATTTTAGTGTCGTTTTGATCCTTGTTTTGTCCTCTACATTTTAGCATACTTATTTGTCTCATTTGACACTCTTTTAATTAAAGTGAATTTTTATGTGGAAATGGGACCTTGCTCTACTTGTTTTGCTTTGATCTGATGACTGATTTTTATTGATGTGTTCAAATTGACTCTAATTTCATTCTATATTACGTTGCTCACATTTTAGGGTATAATTGTAGGTTTTTATTGGGCATACTTGTTCTTTTGCATATTTGTTCATGCATCATCTCCTTAACTTGCATAAAAATATCTAAAAAATGCATACAGCATAGCATCGCTTTGCATTGCCTTATAAATTGCATATGGACCTGAAATTGAGATTAAATCACTCTGTGCTTCATGAATCAAAATTCAATAGCTAAATTGGGCAGCCGTGTCCCTGTGTTCGACCTTGGTACACTTGCCAAGTATAAATAGTCCACGACATTCAAAGTTCGTGGTTTTTGCTGAACCAAATTCATCTCCTATACTACGACTTATTTATATATATATTAAAGAGGTGAATTTGACGCTCATTAGCTACCTCTACCTCCTACCATAGAATCTACATTCTTACCCCATGTTTATACTCACAGGTCTTCTGCTCGCCCCTCTGCTCATGTGCCGTCCACGTCATCCATCATGCCTCAGGTATGTCATGAACATATTATTTCTACTGATGGCATTGGAGATTTGAATAATGAACAGGAAGAGTTGATTCCAGAGGATAATGAGGTTAATGACCTAGAGATACCGATTGCTCTAAGGAAACCTCATCGCAAATGTGCCATATACCCAATGGTTGCACATGTTTCCTTGGATCATCTGTCATAGGACTACAAGAAGTTTATAGTGGGACTATCTGTGGTTACTATCCCATGTACGTATCAGGAGGCATTCCAAAACAGTAGGTGGCGCCTTGCTATGGAAGAAGAGATGGCGGTTTTGCGATCACGTGGCACATGGAGCATTGTCTATGCTCCACCAGGTGCATCTGTTGTGAGCTGCAAATGGATATTCACGATCAAGCAAAGGGTTGATGGCAGTGTCGACCGATTCAAAGCAAGACTTGTGGCTCGGGGGTTCATCCAAACATATGGGGTGGATTATCAGGACACCTTCTCTCAGTAGAAAGACATTCGACACTACGCATTCTGCTATCTGTTGTCGTTTCACGAGACTGGCCTCTGTACCAACTTGATGTGAAGAATGCTTTTCTATATGGCGATCTACAGGAGGAAGTATATATGCAACAGCCACCAGGATTTGCTACTGAGGAGGAGTCTCAGAAGGTGTGTCGACTTCATAAGGCAATTTATGGCTTGAAGCAGAGTCCGAGAGCTTGGTATCAAAAGCTATCGGAGTTGATAGAGAACAAAGGGTTTGTGCAGTCTATTGCGGACCACTCATTGTTTGTATAGCGGACACCTAGAGGTACTGTGGCTATTCTTGTTTATATGGATGATATTGTCATTACAGGAGATGATGAGCAGGGTATTCTTACTGCCAAGGAGTTCCTTGGTCAGCAGTTTGTGACTAAGGACCTTGGCAATCTTCGCTGCTTTCTTGGACTAGAGTTCGCCAGGAATCAACGCGGACTCGTAATGACTCAAAGGAAATTTGTTATGAACCTTCTATCTGAGACATGTATGACAGGGTGCAAACCTGCTTCTACTCCTATGGATGCAAGCATGAGATTGTATGATGAGGACACCGAAGAGATTGACAGGAGAAGATACAGAGAGCTTGTTGGGAAGCTCCTATACGCCACCATTACCAGGCCGGATATTGCTTTTGCAGTTAGAAAAGTCAGTCAGTTCATGGAGCAACCCAGGAAGGTGCATATGGATGCGGTCCATATTATCTTTGAGGTATTTAAAGACTTTACCTGGCTCGGGCCTTATATTCAGTAGGGGTACATCGCTTGAGGTGACAGGATGTGCAGATGCAGATTATGCTAGTTGTCCCAGGGACAGAAAGTCTACTTCTGGTTTTGCTATCTTTGTAGGCGCCTCGCTTGTTTCATGAAAAAAGAAGAAGCAGACAGTGGTGGCCAGATCTAGTGCTGAATCTGAATATAGGGCTATGGCACAAGGATGTACGGAGATGATGTGGGTTAGATCAGTATGAAGCGACCTTACTATTGAGGTTTCTCTTCCTATGAAGCTTTTATGTGATAATCAAGCAGCTCTGTTTATTGCCAATAACCCTGCGTTTCATGAGCGGACAAAGCATATCGAGGTGGACTGTCATTACACTAGAGACATGATTCAAAAAGGACTTATATCCACCTCTAACGTTTCCACGGGAGATCAGACGACATATATCTTCATGAAGGCTCCTGCTAGAGGTCCATTTCAGAGATGTTGTTCCAAGCTGAGCATGATTGATAATTATGCTCTAGCTTGAGGGGGAGTGTTGAGAAGTTTACATCTCACAGTATTATGTTTATAATTTATGTTTTCTTTGGGTATCACTTATGTAATTAACCCGTGGTTCTTCTCCTATAAAAGAGAGCCATGGGATCTCTTTTATCACATGAATAATTTTTATCCCAACAATAAAAGACCAACATACTTTGTTCTTCTTTTTCATATATATGTTGGTTATATGTGGTTTATGTCATTCTCCATTATTGGGCCATTTGGCTCATCCATTGTGCTCTTTGATTTCCCAAATCAAGTTGCTGGTTTAAAGGTTAAGACAATTGGGATGATATGCAAGCAACGGTACATTAATGTATGATTGACAAGATCTAGAAGATTAAGTCTTTGATCTCCTTACTCATTTTAGTCATGTTGTAGCATATGTGTATCATTTGATTTGAGAATAGTGGAACTGTTTGGAACTATATTGCAGGTATGAGAAAAATTGTACCTTTGAAATTAGGTATACAATTGGAGTTGTACATTAAAAATAACACAATAAATATTAATCGATTTAGGCATTGTCTATTCCTTCTTTATGCTCCAAATTGTGATTATATGTACTTATCGTGGTTATTGTTGGGTATCCATATCCGAGAAGTCAAGAGAAGTAGTCAAAAGATGACTGGACATCATGTCTCCCTCGTCAGAACAGGATGTGAAGGAACGAGGCGTCACACACTCACAGGTGATATGGGACTAAACCTATAGATGTGGTAATTGGACCCTAGAAGGATCCAATTACACATTTATAGATGCTTGTTCTAACACTCCCCCTCAATCTGGACAATGTAATGCTCAGTTTGGACAAATAGAAATCATTTTCTCATAGAATATATCACTACAGGTAATATCAACTCAATGCATACTCTACTAGTAACCTGCTGAGGATGTTGCTTCTCATGTCGTGCTGGTGAGAAGGGACTGAAGTGTTGGAGTGGGAACAGAGTCTCCCCGTCGAAAACATGTGCTATGTACCGTGTCTGTTAAAGCCACAAGGACTGAACTAAGTTTCCTCGTCAAAGAATGTGTGCTCTATACTAGGTATAATCATTGAAATTGGAATGAGTCTCCTTGTCGGTGAACATGTGCTATGTATTGTGTATGTCAAAGTCACCAGAACTAAACTAGGTCTCCTCGTCGAAGAATTTTTGCTCTCCATCTATCAGAGTCACGGAAACTAGTCCTCGTCAGAGAACTCTGGCCCGCAACTGCTACATCTCTCTGAGGGTCAAATAAAGAATGTTGTGGGAATATCCAAACAAAGGTTTTTGAAGATGGTTCTCTCTCATAGGAACTATGGGTCTCTCTCATAAGGGCCTCAAAGTGAATTCTCTCTCATAGGAACTACAATCTCTCTCATAGGGGCCTCAAAGTGGGTTCTCTCTCATAGAAACTGCGGGTCTCTCTCACAAGAGCCTTAAAGTGGATTATCTCTCATAGGAACTACGATCTCTCTCATAGGGGCATCAATGTGGGTTCTCTCTCATAGGAACCTTTAAAGGATCCCATACTAGAGTTTATAAACACTGGAGAATGGAGTCAGAAATTGAGTCTTCTCATCGAAGAACTCGAAGAAACTGAGTCACTGGAACAAGGAGTGCCCTGGGTTACTTGAACATGGAGTACCATGAACCGGTAGAGTCTGGAATCTGGATGCTCTACACAATACTCCCTTTTCCTCCCATACTTGTCGAAAAATGATGACATCGATCAAATTGGGAGAAGAACAGAAACAACCAAAACTAAACCATTTTTTCTTGATTTTTCTCCGTTCTCGTTTTTAAGATATTCTCTTTTTCTTAATATGCTTCTCTCCCTTTTTCAAATAATTTTTTTCGTATGGCCTTTTTTTTGCAATAGCCTCCCTTTTTCTTTCATCTCCCCCTTTTTTATCATATGCCATTCTCCATCTTTTTATAAGTAGTGGTTCACAATTGGTCCCAACATCATCTTCCCCTTCTCTCTTTTCAACAACAACCACAACCAATTAGCCCACCCTCTCTTGGACTTGTTACAAATTTTAGAATAGAAAAAAGACATAGCATGTGCAGTTGGACCACACAAAAAATTGTTGCTATTTAGGATTCCTGATAACCCCATCTTTCAATTATGATGCCCTCGATGGGGCTTTCCTTCTCAAGTCGCCACGACCAAGAAGTAGGAGAAGAGAGGTTTCGACAGTATGCATCATCGTCGATCTGCGCGTAATGAAGATGCCAACGAGATGATCGTGCAATGGGTTTGAGGGGGCTTCGGGCATCGCGAAGGTGCTGGAGCATCACTAATCTGGAAGACGTGGATATGCAGCCTCAGAGGTTTCTGCCATGGGAAAGCATTGGTTTCGCCATCGACGGGGGTTGTTCCCTATGATCGCCTGGAGCATGAAGACGACGTCTGGAGGGTCTGTATATGGC
This sequence comes from Ottelia alismoides, assembly GCA_037367405.1. Taxonomy (NCBI): domain Eukaryota; kingdom Viridiplantae; phylum Streptophyta; class Magnoliopsida; order Alismatales; family Hydrocharitaceae; genus Ottelia; species Ottelia alismoides. The sequence goes on from JAZKJV010006570.1 coordinate 95,516, forward strand.
GAATATCGATAGCTACATGTGTAGGGTTCAAGAAGAACCCATCATCTTCTTCTTGTTGTTGTTGGGAGTTGGAGTCACTGGAGACTTCGAGTTGGAATCGTTTCAGGTGTGCACTCAACATGCACACAAGAGATTGAGCACGATTAGGAGGGGCATATTATTATTCTTGCCTTGTTCTTTGATCGATATTGAATGTTGAAGGAGAGTGGCACTGAATGGAACAATAACCATATGGTGTTGATGATCTTCTGGAGATCGTGTGTCAAGGAACTGACTACACTCAGAACCTTCATACAGGAGATCATGCACCTGGGAAGGTTGTACGTTGACATATACAGGATTAGGGTTTCAAAAAAACCCTAGTGTCTTTCGAACTTTACACAGCTGGGGATGAAGTAACCCTAATCTGTGGCTTGGAGTGGCGTTGGTCGTCAACAATGGCCCGAAGGGTTCGAGAAATTGAACCCGAGAACTTACTTGAATTTTGAACAGATCACGAAAAGATCACGGATATGAACATAATAATCTTCAAGAACAAATTTATGAACTGAACATAATAATAAATCTTCAAGAACAAATCCTTAAAATCAAACCTACTCTAATACCATGTAGAAAGCGAGAATATGAAAGCCTAATCAGAGATAAAGAAGAAATAACATAAAGAACATCGGGATTTTACGTGGAACCCTATTCCATAATGAGCAGGATGAAATCACGGGAGAACCACCTCAACGAGCTGGTGTTTCTATAATCTCTCTCTCGAAGGCTACAAGTGGTGTGGGGCTTCTTATGTAGCCCTACCAGTAAGACCAAGTCCCACTCACAAGCGATATGGGACTAAACATGTGGATGTGGTAATTGGACAATGGAGGAATCCAATTACCCATCTATAGATGCTTACTCTAACAACATAGGATAAGGGCTTAAAGAAATATTGGAAATAAACATGAATTGTCATAGCATTATATGCCAAAGCACTATGTGCCGATACAGTGATGTTTAATGCATCCCTAATCATCAAGTGTCCACATCTCCGAAAGTTTGTGGCTTATTTCTCATGTGGAACAGAATTATAGGAAAGATACAAATAGAATATAGAATTGGGATGAATAAATGGAAAGATTTTTAAATGAAATAGCAGAAGAATTTACAACTTCACCCATGCTTGTTTTTTTCTTCTTAGGTGAGCATCCACCCACTTTTTTCGAATATTTGCAGAAAACTCAACAGGCACCGTGAACCATCACAGAATTAGCTACCATCAAACCAATAGTCACTACTCTGTTTAATGTGCATTTAAACAAATTCTCATAGGGATATTTTAATATATATACAAAAAATACACATAAATATAATGAAAACTTTTACTGTGCGATTAGAAATCAGTTTAAATGTATTCTTTACAACATTTTCTTAAGTTGGCAGTTTATGAATGGTAGATGTTAAAAATTGAATAATGTTTTGAAAGAAAAAAATTGAATAATGTTGTTGCTGAATAAGCAGATTGGTTAATGAAAGTATCCAATGCCTTGAAAAAAAAAGTCACTACAAAGACTATTATTTCATTTTAGGATATTAGGTTGTGAAAGTTGTTGAGAATCAAATCAAGGTTCAAGCTCATATAGAGACCATGTTTGATAACAAAATTCCTTTGGAAATAATCCTTTTTTTCATAAGATGAGAAAACATGTTGAGGTCATTTGTAAATTAAAAAAACATGGCACAAAAGGGTCGATTTGATATTTTCCTGTTTCATGTCGAGGCAAACTTGCTTCCAAGTATCGATGATGTTGTACCACCTAGAAAGAAAAGCATACTACAATGGCAAGCCACCTGTATTTTTAAACAAATTTTCAATATGTTACAAAAACAACACAAAATTAGAATTGTACATCAACAACCAACCAACAACAAAGCCTTTTCCCACATTAAGTAGGGTCGGCTACATGGACTCTTTGCCTCCATTCAGATCTATCTTGGGTCATTCTTGGGCTTAAATAAAAAAAACTAAGTTCCCTTCGGATAGTCACATTCCAATACTTCTTGGATCTTCCTCGCCCTCTTAGTCGGCTCAACATCCCAAACTCGCATCTTCTAACTGGTACATCAGTCGACCTTCTTTTCAAATGGTCAAACCATCATAAGTGATTTTCTCCAATCTTATCCTCTATCGGAGCTACATTGACTTTCCTTTAGATCGCATCATTCTGAATCCGATCTTTACATGTATGATCACACATCCACATTTAGCATTTTCATTTCTGCTATTGTCATTCTCTATGCATTCTATGGTTTTACAGGCCAATACTCAGATCCATAGATCATATCAGGTCTCACGGCTACTTTGTAAAACTTTCCTTTGATTTTCAAAGGAACTTTCTTATCACATAGAACAATAGAGGCTCTTCTCCACTTTAGCCAACCAGTATGTATTCTATGAGTAACATCCCCATCGATTTCCCCACCATAATACAAAAATAGATCCCAAGTATCTAAAAGAATCTTTCTTTTGAATGTTGTCTCCAATTTTCACCTCGATTCCTTCACCACTACTTCCATCAAATGTGCATTCCATTTATTCAATACGAATCCTTTATCTCAAAGGCATGTCTCTAAACCTCAAGCTTCTCATTTACTTCATCTCTTGTTCCATCAGTCAACACAATGTCATCAACAATAACATAAACCAAGGTATCCCATCCTAATGTGACTAGTCAACTCGTCCATAATCAAAGTAAAAAGGAATGGACTCAACTTTGATGCAGACCAATGATGATGTCAAAATAGTCAATCTTCCAGACTTGATTTTTACACAAGATGAAGCCCCATCATATGTATCCTTTGTAAGATTAATGTATAAGACAGGTACTTGTCTCTTCTCCAAAATTCTCCACAATATTTCTCGCGGGACAGAATCATAAGCCTTCTCCCAATCAATAAAAATCATATGGAGGTTCTAGCTTTTAGCACTATAAATATTCATTGTTCTCCTTAATAAGTGGATAGCTTCAACAGTTGAGCGACCTGGCATGGATCTGAATTGGTTTTCTTTTACTTTGGAAATTTTCCTCAAGCCTTCTTTTGATCACATGTTCCTAAATTTTCATAGTATGACTCATCAGCTTGATACCTCTGTAATTCGAACAATTTTAAATGTCTCCTTTATTCTTATAAAGAGGCACTAAGATGGCGCCTCCATTCTTCATGCATTTTCTTTCTTCGCCAAATAACATTAAATAAATTTATGAGCCAAGTCAAACCACGTTCACCTAGAACTCTCCATACTTCTATCGGAATGTCAACAAGTCATATCCATTTTCTCAGATTCCGTAACCTTCAAAGCCTCCTCTACTTCCTTCCTTTGTATTTGTCTATAGTTTGCACGATTCAAGTAAATTTCACTACTAGATAGATCTTCTAAAGTGAGCTCTCTATTTCCTTACCCCAATGAAAAGCTTATAGAAATACTACTTCCATCTAGTCTCTATATCATTCTATGTAACAAGCATGTGTCCTTTCGCATCATTAATGCATCTCACTTGAGAAAGATCTGTGGTCTTTATTTCACTTGCTTTGGTCAATCTAAATATATCCTTCTAGCCTTTTTTAAAGTCAAGATTTTTGTACAAAATATTGTAAGCTTTTGATCTTAGCTTCACTTACAGCCTTCTTGTTGAAATCTAGAATGTGGAAGCAGAATAGATAAATAGAGCAAGAAATCAAGAAAGAATAAACATAAATGCTTGAGATTTACGTGGAACCCTACTCCTGAAGGAGCGGGATGAAATCATGGGAGAATGCCTCAAAGGGGCGTATGTTTCTATTGAACTTTCTCCTTGAGTACAGGGGGTATGGGGCTTCTTATATAACCCCACAGACAGAATAGAGTCCCACAGATAGTAGATGTGAGACTAAACATGAGTGGGTGGTAATTAGATCCTGGAGAGATCCAATTACCACTTTATTACATTCTCCAATACTTCTTTTCTTCCTTCTTCGTTATTTTGTAGTTTGTGACAATTTCTCTGTTCTATCCTTGTATATAGCTTTAAAGCATGCTCTTTTAATTTTAAGCTTCTCTTATTTCCCTTTACTCAACCACCAGACCTACTTTTGGGTTGGAACTCCTCCCTTTGGCTCGCATCGCATCTCTTAGTCTACCCTTCGAATACAAGATACTATTACCTCCCACATCTCGTTTGCACTTCCGTTACAATCCCAAAATAAGTCTTCTAAAACCTTCTCCTTGAAGCTTAATTGCTTCAATTGAAGCCACCATCTAGTTCTAGTGATCTTGGGAACCATCCTTTTCTATACCAGCCCTTTTATTTGCACATCCATGAATAACAAACAATGTTTGAGTTCTCTCACTCCCTCATGGGATATCTTTGCAGTCTTTCCAACACAACTGTTCTATTCTCCTCAATGCAAAGTAATATATCTGTGTTCTAGTCGGACCACTCTTAAAAGTAATTAAATACTCCTCCCTCTTCTAAAAGAGAGTGTTTGCTAGGAAAAGACCATAAAAAATGGCGAAGCCTTCTCCCACTTTAAGTAGGGTCGGCTACATGAATTCTTGCTGAAATCCATGTTGAAAGATCCGATTATTTTTTACTCCACAAGGAGGGATTTGAAACATGATCATTTCCATCCTCGAAGCCATGGCCTACATGAACACTAGTATACCTCGAAGCATCCTTTCCCACATATCCATTAAGATCTCCACCTCAGAAAATCATCTCTCTTTGTGGGATTCCTTGCATAATATTATCCAAATCCTTTCCTCTAAACCAATTTACAATTCATAAACTATTATGACATAATATCCTGAAAAAAGGGATTTTCTTATGGGGATGGGAACGGGAGCATGAGCGGAAGAAGACAGAAGAGGGGCATGAGAAGTGCATCCCCGACAAGTGGAGGGCCATCCACAGTGAGGAAAGGGGAAAGGAACCGAAGTCGCATGACGAGGTGGACATTGATGCCTCCGTTATGGAGGAACTGGCAGGGGAAGGTCCGTAGAGAGACGAGAAACTTCACCACAAGGCATGTAGAAGGAAGTAAAAGGAAGGCAAGACAACCTGGTGTTTCCGGTGCTGTGAGGGAGACCACTTGTCGAAGGCGTGCCCGACTTTGGAGGCTCTCTGCTTCCTTTGCGGCCAGCCTAGTCATCTCTGAAGAGAGTGCACGATCAAGACTGACGGCCAGATAAAGGAGGTTCACATGGAGGACGTGCAAGGAACCACAGTACCTACCTCTTCCGAAGGATTTCGTAAGCCTCATAGCTTTTCTATTCGAGGGTGTGGCGGTTAAACAACAGTTGGATGGTCTTCTGATTGGGGAAGGAGGCGAAGAGGCCATGCAGGCAATTCTTGATGGAATCTTGATGGCAAGGGTGGCTGGAGCGGTGGTAGATCTCTTCAACCTCTCGGGAGGTAAGCTATGTGTAAGGGGTTTATCTATCAAAGGGGCAAATGAGGTACTTAGAGGGGCTTTTGATGTCTGTTTGCCATCTGAATCGAGGCGTCGGTGTCGATGGAGAAGATCACATTCGATGGACGGAGCTCCTGGGGCCTCAGTTGCAAAGTGGAAAATGGAACTCATTGGGGTACCGGTAAGGTGTCGAAAACTAGAGATGCTTTGGAGGAAGTGTGACATGTCGGTGAAATGTTAGAGATCTTCTCCTCCGGGTTACGACCAAGGGAGGAGGCAGAGGTTATCGTTAGGATGAAGGGGTTGAAACCTCCTATTTCGATCAAGGCGACTTTATGGCTCGGGCGGAGGCCTATTCCGATCTGTCTTATCGTGCTGGAGGAGAAATCGCACGGAGGGAGTTCGGCGGTGAAGACAATAAAGGAGCTTCCGCAAGTGACTGGAGATGCTTAAACGATGAGGGTTACAATGGCATTTCGGGAAAAAGTGGCGTTTGAGGAAGTTGCGGAAGTCGAGGGGTTTGTTGGGGCAGATTTATTGCTTGACTCCCCTTCGGAGGCCAAAAGCGACACTATTTTACCTACAGTTCCCGAACCGGTAATCTTGGACTCGAACTATGGTTCTGACCTAGCTTCTATGGACCAAAAGAGCACAACTCGACCAAATCCGTTTACTTCTTTGGGTAAAGAGGAGTTCATGTCTAGAGACTTAACTCAAACCCCTTCCTCAAGGCTTATTTTGGATTCCTTTTCAGCTCCAAGCATCGAATCTGATAGCTCTGACCTTAACGATTTCTTCGACACGATGGAGGGTCTCCTCCCTTCAAATGAACAATTGGAGGGTTCATATCACTCATGCAACATCGATGTGTCCTCGCTTCGGATGTTGGAGGGTTTCCTCTCCTGAAACGTTCTTCTGGAGGTGTCCCATCACTCGGTCATCATCGTTGCATCTTCCAGTTCGCTAGCGAAGTGCTTTACGGAGGTCGCAGAGACAACTGGAAGTTATTGGGTCACCATTGCCACTCAAGGGGAAGACTTGGTATCTCGACTGATGCAAGGTGCACTGAGACGGTGTAGGGATGCAAAGATTGTGTCCCGACATACGAAGGTGGGAGGAGGTGTAGACCACCTCTTAGTCGACAAGAGGATTCAGGGGCCCTGTAGGAGTTTTGACGGGATGCGGGAAATGAGGAATCAACTGCGTTATTTCTCTCTTAAGCATCGTCAAGCTGACGTGTCAGATTGGGAAACAAATAAGCTAGAATATGTTCACGAAGAGGAAGAAATTAAGGATCCAAAGGGTCAAATAGAAGCAGAAACTATGGCAGAAGAGGAGGATAATGTGATTCACGAGGGAGTTGCAGTCAAGACTGATGGAGAAAAGGTGTCTTTGGTGACCGAACCTCACATTCATTCCATGGTTGTGGCAGGAAATGACTCAGGAAGGGTTTTTGATCTTGAAGTTGCACAAAGGGTTGGGATCAAGATGGCGGGGAGTCTCCCCTTAGGATCTCAATGAAAATCCTAACGTGGAACGTGCAGGGACTGGGCCAACCAGAAAAGAGGATGGTTGTCGATGCCATGTTGGGGGCGTGGAATACTGATGCGGCATGTCTGCAAGAAACTAAGATGTGGTGTGTCTCCACTTCCAGACCCCGTCTTACACATTTTAGAGCGGTATTAGCAATGACAGCTCTGGGGGAATTGTAATTGCGAGGAATGGGAATCTGTTTGACTTGGTTGATGAGATCAAGATGGTGCATGCTATCTCAATTCTCCTGGTTTGCAATGCAGATCATTCCCGCATTGCGGTAACAACGATGTATGTTATATCGAGCGCCTCTTCAAATGACGCTCTGTGGGGAGAACTTCAAAGCATCAGGGAGCGGTTCGCGAGTGTGGCATGGGTGGTTGGTGGAGATTTCAAGGTCACAGTATATGTTAAGGATAAGCCTGGTGGGAGATGGCACAAGACCCACGTTCTGGTTTTTTCGTTGCTGCTATAGAGGAGTTAAATATGGATATTGTCGATGCAACGAACTACAAGTTTACGTGGAGGAGCTCCTCATCTAGATCATGGATTTTCCATATTTCTCTTATCGGTAGAGGCATTGGAAATGTTCAATTTGGTAGTGGCACTTTCACTACCTAGGTCGAGATCGGGCCACAAGCCACTTTGTTTGGATACATGCAGTGCCAGAGGTTCATCATCACAAATCAGATTCGAAAGAGGATGGTTGTTGGAGGAAGGCTTTCGTAATTTATTTACTACCGTCTGGATGAGTTTGGAGGTAGAGGGGTCATCAAGGTTGCCAAAGCCGGTAGTCGGTACGCGATCGGTCGGGTCACTGACTAAGGATTAATCGACAATCAGGCGATTAATCGGATTTAGTTGGGCTTTAATCGACTTTGATTTTTTAAATATATAAATCTTTTACACATATATTATTATATATTTACAAAGATTTAAATATTTTTTTACTATCATAATGAATCAAAAGAAGTAATTGAATTTAAATAAAACATTAAGCGTATTATAACAAGTTTGCTTTTAAAAAAGTAAGAAAATATGGTATCTTCAAGCAAAAATCGGTAGATAGTGGACCTAGTCGGAATTAGTCGATACCCGGTCGGCCACCCCACTGACTAGACTAGTCTGACCTACTAGTCGGGCTAGTTAGGTGACTTTTAGAACATTGGGGGTCAGCTACTGTGATTTTCGCAACAAAGTTGACGGCTTTGCAACACAGGCTCCTGGAGTTCAGACAGGTCACCAGGGCAGAGCGAGGGTTGAGAAGGAGCCAGGCTTAAGATGAGATGGTGAGATTGGATTCGCTAGAAGATGAAAGAGATTTGGACGACAAGGAAATTTTGAGCGGAGGGGTAGTGCAAAAAATATTGGAGGAGGATGATAAAAAGAGAGGTGGAGTTGAATCAAAGATCAAGGCAGAGGTGGCAGGAGGGTGATGTGAATACTAGGTTCTTCCATAACATGGAAAATGGGAGAAGAATGCGAAACATGATACATTCGATTGAGGTGGGGGTGAAGAAGTACAAGGGAAGGTAGAGATGGCAAGGGCGGTCACGAGCAACTTCAATAACATGAGCAGGCGGGCACCACATAGTGGCTCGATATGGTTGGGCCTGGGGGTGAGGAACATTTCAAAGGAAGATGCAGAGGATCTGACAAGATCGTTTGGGGTGAGGGAGGTTCATGAAGCTTTGTTTGCTCTGAACCCGGACGGTTGTCCAGGACCGAATGGTTTCCTCTCTTTTTCTACAAAGAGTTACGAGATCTTCTTGAAGAGGAGATAACGGCAGTAGTGATGGAGTTTATGGCGGGATAGGGGATTTGACATGCTCAATCAGTCCTTCCTTTTCTTGATTTCCAAGAAAGACATTGCGACCAGAGTAGAGAATTATCGGCCCATTGCCTTGTCCAGCATGGTCTTAAGACTCTGGCGAACTGCTTGAGGGGTTGTTGGACAAGATCATCTCGCCACTCAGAGTGCTTTCCTTCCAAGCAGACAGTTGATGGATAGTATGGTTCTTGCTTTGGAGATTGTGGCAGATTGGCGGAGATGTAAAACCAAATGAGTGCTATGGAAGGTGGATTTTTCCAATGCCTATGACTACGTGGAATGATGCTTCATATTGGCTTCGATGCACAGACAATGTTTTCCAGATAAGAGGATCGCGTGGATGAAGCGGTGCATCATGATCGCATCTTGTGCAGTGCTAGTTATCGGGTAGCCAAGGGGGGATTCTTCCAGCCACGGTGAGGCATTCGTCGGGGGTTCCTCTTAGCACCCTTGCTATTTGTCCTTGCCGTCGACGCTCAATCAGTGATGGTTGACAGAGCGATCTCGAGATATTTCTTCAGAGGATACTCAAAGGACGAGATCAAGATTTCAATCTTGCAATATGTGGATGATATGATCCTCTTTGCTAAAGGGAGCCCATTTAGCTGTCAAGGCCTATCAATAGTGCTTGATCTCTTCAGGTCGGTTTCAGGGTTGAGCATTAACAGGGATAAGTCGGAATTTATTACTTTTGAGCTATCTGAGTAAGAGATTGGGAGTTGTGAGCGTTGGTTACGCTCTTTGCGGGGGCGTTTATCATTAAGATAACTTGGTGTTCCGTTGATGGCAGGAAGGATGAAAGCAACAGACTGGATTCCAATGATTGAGAAGATGGAACAGAGATCAGCAAGGTGGAAATCTGTTTGTCCTTCCAAGGGCGGAAAACTTGTACTTCTGAAATCGGTGCTTTCAACGTGCTTTCGGCGATACCTGTTTTTTTTCCTTTCATTCAGACTGCTTCTGCTCGAAGTAAGGAAAAGAATGGAAGGCATCATGCGCAGGTTCTTCTAGGCTTCAACAAGGAGATCAGGTGGGTTCCCGTTAGTTGACTGGAACATGATCACCTGCCTAAAAGATGATGGGGGATTGGGGTCTGAAGTCCATAGGAGATGAACAAGGCACTGCTTAGCAGATGGATTGCTCATATATGGGGGAATGTGGCAGCTTGGTTTGCACTGTTATTCGCAAGATCTGCGTAGCTGACACCTCATTTCCCAACCCTAGGGAGCTAGGCTTGACACCTCTTATTTTAGGCGAGGCATCTATGGGGTTGCTCAGGGAATCAGTCTGTTCCTGAGAGCAGTAGTTGGAGACGGCATGAGCTTCAAATTATGGACCGATGACTGATTTGAGGGAGGAGCCCTGGGGGTGAGATATCTTCGACTGATGGAATTAACCACCAACCTGAAGGCCTCGGTGGCTGAGATCTAGGAGGGACATTCGTTCTTCCCTCTCTTTAGATCTGAGCTATCATATCAACGAGTAGGTGAGCTAGTAATGATGTCGGATGAGCTTGGAAATGTGACAGGGCCCACTGAGGGCAGAGACTGTTGGTACTGGTCGGATGGTGTCTTCTCGGTGGGGAAGGCATACAAAGCATTGAGGGGACCTTCGACCTTTGACCTAATAGGTTGCGAGGCAGATTGTAGAAGAATTTGGAAATGGAAAGTTCTGGCTCGAGTGAAGATCTTCTTGTAGATTTGTAGAAGGGGCAAACTGTTGACTAGAGATTGTCTGGCGCATTACATTGCGGGTGCTACCCCAACCTGCACACGGTGTTAGGAGGAAGTGGAAGATGCAGATCATCTCTTCTTCAAGTGCAGGAGCTCTACCGAACTTTGGGTACTTTTTGGCGGTCAAGCGATTCACTTTGACGGGTTGGACGACTTTTGGGTGACCATTGGGGAGGGCTGGAGAGGTACGGAAACGGAGCGGGCTAGGTACTTAGCACTTATCTGGGCAATTCGGATTGCTAGAAACAATGTGGTGTGTTGTCAGGACATGATTTATAAGGAGAATGTAGTAGCGCATGCTAAGGCGTTGGCCGGGAGCTGGAATATGTAATCTCTTTCTTTATGTATGCCTTTTTAAGGCTTGTAAATTCTATTTGAGGAGATAAATGGTGAAGTTTGGATACACACCTATACGATTGAGGCCATTTTTTCTTTCAAAAAATAAACTAAGAAGATAGTCAGAATTTCTTCGAGCACCAATTTCAGCAAAATAATCCGATCCTGAAATCTTTGTACCCAAACCACATTATCCTTCAAATCCTTGTGACCAACCACTCCAACAACCATTTCTACCCTTCTCTCTACTTGAATACCATAATTTAAAGCATGTCTTCTCTATCTCCCTTGTTTTCTATCCAACACATTCCTCTCTTGGAGAGAAAGTATCTAAATCTTCATTATTTCCATCGTATCTACTATCTCCATCGATTTGCCAGCCAAAGTGCCAATACTCCAACGACCTATCCGTAACTTTTTTCGCAGCCTCTTTTGGACTGCAAAGATTAAATTTAGCATTACTTCATCACTTAACAAACATTGTATATTTAATATCTTCTTATGTTCATAAGTGTATGGAATAAAATAAAGTTAACAATTTTTTATGAAAGGAAAAAGGGCCTCCACCGTATAGGTGCATGCTAAAAAACTTCACCATTAATCACTAAAATAATTACAAGTTGAGCACAAGGAAAGGTAAAGTAGCACGCATTACATAACAAACTTTCTACAAGCACCTTAGTATGCGCCACTACATTTTCACCGTGAAAACCATCACTATGAAAAACTACTCCATTTCTAGCCAACCAAAGAGCCCAAATCATTGCCACACAGCTTGCATGCTCTTTCTCAATACCATGCCAATCTGCACCAATGGACTCCCAAAACCTCAAGACCCCATCAGTGGAAACCATGGTATTCCAAATAACTCCCATGCATCTACGGAAGCTTCTACACCTGAAATAGGTGATCCGCACTCTCATCATCCCCTTGGCACAACAGCAAGTCGGGTCAGTGGTATGCATAAAACTTGCAAATCTATCCCCTGTCAACAATCTCCCCCTCTTAAACAACCACATAAAAACCTTCACGTGTGCCGGGATTTTCCACCTCTATATTCTTTTGCAATCGGTCACGCACCCACTAAAGTCAAAAACCATTGAGCCCTAAGGGCCTTGTATGCCTTCCCATCAAGTGAAGAACCATCATACCAGCTCCTGCAATCTCAATGTTGATCGCACAGTGACTTCGAGCTCATGCCACATCTCCACAAGCTCGCTAATGCACTAGTCCAACAACTCATATCTGAAATGAGGAAAAAACTATTGCCCATCCCAAACAAACACAACGAAAAAGTTCGAATACACAGCCACAGCCATCAGCAATGGGAACCGCGAAACAAGCACCCCGCCCTCTCTCCAATCATCAATCCAAAACTTGAAGCACGTCCCATTAACCACGAATAGCCTAAAAAAAGGTCGAATCTCGTACTCCACACCACAGATCCTTTGCTAAAAATATGAGGGGGCAGAACCAGAAGTCCCCAGATTTGATAACGAGCAACCCAAGCCATATATCTTCCGGATCAACATGCACACCAAGCTGTCACAGTCTCCCCAGATCCGTGTGATCCACTTACTTAGTAAGGCCTTGTTCATCTTCTCCAAACTACATACCTCAAGGCTGCCATCATCCTTCGAAAATGAGACCATCCCCCATTCAACCAGAGGAAACCCGTCCGAGCGCTCTAAGGATGACCAGAAAAACCATCTCATGATGCTCTCGAGCTTCTTCCACACCCCAAATGAGAGAAGCCTAGGTGAAAAAAATAGGAATAACAGAGAGAACCAATCTCAACAACACCAATCTGCCACCAAAAGACAAACAATCAGACCTTGAACCCTCCAATCTCTACTCCATTTTCTCTATCGCATGCAACCAATCCATCATACGCATTCTTTCGACAACTAGAGGCACGCCAAGATACCTCAAAGGTATACGAGGGGATCTCGACTAATTAGCACATCACCCAACCTCATCCTCCTCCACGCTGATACACACAAACTCTGACTTATCCCTATTAAGCCTCAAGCCTGAAACCACGTCAAATATGCCAAGAACCACATATAGTCCTCTACAACTCTCAAAGCCGCCCTCAACAAACAAGATGGTGTCGTCCGCGTACTGAAGGATAGGCACCGACATCTCCTCCCTATTGTAGCCGCTACAAAAACCGCCCGATACTGCCCATTATACCATAACTGACAAGGCATCAGCCGCGAGAACAAACAACAAGGGGGCCAACGGGCAACCCTGACGAACACCCATCTGCAGCTAGAAAAAAACCTCTACGAAGATTTAACAAAAAAAGGCTCACCCAGAATGATTGAGAAAATGACATCAGCCATTAAAACATACAACAACAAAAACAAAGCCTTTTCCCACAATTAAGTAAGGTTGGCTACATGTATTATATGCCTCCATTCAGATCTATCTTGGGCTAATCCCAAGCTTATATCCAAAAAAACTAAGATCCCTTTGTATAGTCTCATTCCAACACTTCTTAGGCTGTCCCCACCCTCTCTTAGCTTGCTCACATCCCAAAACTTGCATCTCCTAACCGGTGCATCAACTGACCTTCTTTGCAAATGACCAAACCATTTAAGCGTTTTTCTCGCATCTTATCCTCGATCGGAGCTACACCAACTTTATTTCTGATTGCATCATTCTGAATCCGATATTTACGTGTGTGTGTGTGTGTCCACACATCCACCTTAGCATTTTCATTTCTGCTGCGGTCATCCTCTGCACATGTCTATGGTTCACAGGCCAACATTCAGATCCATAGAGCATAGCAGGTCTCACAACTACATTATAAAATTTTCCTTCGATTTTAAAGGAATTTTCTTATCACAGATTAGCAGAAGCTCATCTCCACTTTAGCCAGCCTGCATTTATTCTATTAGTAACATCTCCATCAATTTCTCCATCATGTTGCAAAATGCATCCCAGGTATCTAAATAAATCCCTATTCTGAATGTTATCGTCACCAATCCTCATTTCGATTCCTTCATCATTGTTGCCATCAAAGGTGCACTCCATATATTTAGTCTTAGCCCTAATTATACGAAATCCTTTAGTCTCCAATACATGTCTACAAACCTCAAGTTTCTCATTTACTACATCTCTAATCTCATCAATCAACACAATATCATCAGGAAATAACATACACCAAGGTATCTCATCATGAATGTGACTCGTCGACTCATAATCAGAGTAAAAAGAAATGGACTCAAAGTTGGACCTTGATGTAAACCAATGTTGATGTCAAAATAGTCAGTCTTCCCAGACTAGATCCTTATACAAGATAAAGCCCTGTCATATGTTCCTTTATGAGGTTAATGTATAGGACATGTACTTGTCTCTTCTCCAAAACTCTCTACAATATCTCATGTGGGACAAAATCATAAGCCTTCTCCAAATCAATAAAAATCATATGGAGGTTCTTCCATTTAGCTCTATAAATCTCCATTTTTCTATTCAGTAAATGGATGGCTTCAATAGTTGAGAGACCTGCATGAATCCCAATTGGTTTTCTTTTACTTTAGAAAATTGCCTCAACCTTCTTTCAATCACACATTCCCGAATTTTCATAGTTTGACTCATCATCTTGATACCTCTGTAATTTGAACAATTTTGAATGTCTCCTTTGTTTTTATAAAGAGGTACCACGATACTTCTCTCATCTTCATGCATTTTCTTGCTTCGCGAAATAACATTGAATAAATTCGTAAGCCAAGTCAAACCATGGTCACTTAAAACTCTCCATACTTCTACAAGGATGTCATCCGGTCCTACACCCTTCCCATGCCTCATAACTTTCAAAGCCTCCTCTACTTCCTTTCTTCGTATTCGCCTATAGCTTGCACGATTCAAGTAACTTTCACTACTAGCTAAATCACCTAAAGTGATCTCTCTATTTCATTCTCCTATGAAAAGTTTACGGAAATATTGCTTCCATCTACTCCCTATATAATTCTGAGTAACAAGCATGTGACCTGCCTCATCTTTAATGCATCTCACTTGAGAAAGGTCTTTGATCTTTCTTTCTCTTGCTTTGGACAACCTAAATATATCCTTCTGGCCCTCCTTACAATCAAGATTTTTGTACAAAACTTCATAAGTATTTGACTTTTTTGATTAAACATAAGTATTTGACTTAGCTTCACTTATAGGCTTCTTTGCTTCCTTCTTCGCCATTTTGTAGTTTGTGACAGTTTCATATGTCCTATCCTTAGATATAGCTTTAAAGCAAGCTCTTTTCATTTTGAGCTTCTCTTGCACCCCTCCACTCTACAACCAAGCATCCTTTTGGCCTGGAGCTCCTCCCTTTGACTCGCCTAGCATCTCTTTGACCACCTTTCGGATACATGATGCTACCGCCTCCCACATCTTATTTGCACTTCCGCTACAATGCCAAGATAAGTCTTCTAAAACCTTCTCCCTGAATCTTGATTGCTTCAATTGAAGATTCCACTATCTAATCCTAGTGATCTTGGTGAAGGATATGGTTAGATCCTCAAGCGCATCACAGAAGCGTGAGCGTCGTATCGAATACGATGAGGAGCGACTAGTCGGACTAGTTGCTCGATGCAGCGGAATTTAAAAATTTTTATACGACGAAACCACATGATCCAAGAACACTTCTCGAATCGTTTCGTCTAAACCACAAACAAGTAATAGGATTACCTCTTGAAGCGTGGTTGCGATCGAGTCTCTAAACGAAGAGACCTCCTGTCTCAAGTCCGATCCGACGGAGGAGACGCTTGCGAGCGCGGGGATGAACCGCGTGCTTCTCGCAATCCATGTTGATGATCCTAGCGGTGGATCTCCTGATCTCGACACACGAGATCCGACGTCTTCTTCACTAGTGAGGCGCACCGAAGGAGACGGAGATCCACGAGTAGAAGAACGGGTAGCATAACGACGATGCCGCGGCGATGGAGAACCTCTCCATGGCATCCATGGTGGACGGCCATGAGAGGGAGAGAGAGGGCTGACCTCTAGAGAGAAAGAGAGAGAGAGAGAGATGCTTCTCAAGCACTGTGTGTAAAATAGAGAGCATGGTGTGCCTCTCTATTTATAGGGTTTTGGGATCCATGGATCTCAATCCATGTGACATATAAAATCAATGGATGAGATTGATTTATGTCAATCCAATGGCTAAGATTGTTGGTAAAACCAACAAATTTAGATCAAAAAATATTTGACAAAATCAAATACAAATTAATCCAAATCAAACCAATAAATAAGGAGAGAAGATACATGGAGATTTCATCTCCATGTACCTTCCAAAGTGGACGGCCACACATTCCTTATAGGAATGATGTGCCGCCCCCCTCTTTCCATGGAGAGAGCAATCTCATGGAAATCCATGAGATTGCATATCTCCTTAAAAATCTCCTCTATTTATTTCCAACAACTTTTGTTGGCTTTTTATTCTTCAAAAATAATTCACAATTATATTTGAGAATATTGCAATCTTACCATAAAAAAATTGTGAATCAAATTCACAACCCAAAACAACATATAATTTACATTGTCAATTAATTACACAATGTGTATCCAATACACATAATAATTAATCAACACATATAAATTATAATTAACTCTCTCTAATACATTATAAATCACATTTATAATATATTATGAATAATTGGATACTTCTATCCACATTATTCTTATCCATAACAATTAAATCATATTTAATTATATTGGATAACTTATTCTCACGTACTCAAATAATATGAATCACATTCACATTATCTACATCTTTGATAATCAAATCACATTTAATTATCTAAGATAACTCTCCTTATAATATGAATCAAATTCATATCATCCATGATAATTAAATCACATTTAATTATCCATATTTTCTCAATGCTCGGATACATATATCAACAATAGAATTATCCATGAACTCTTTCAAGGATAATGCGCTTTCTCCGCGAATACTTGGAGATAAGGACAGGGCAATTGTATTGTTCCACGTATAGTGACATGGATATTGAGATCATATCTCAAATCCAGATCGCGGGCCTCCCATAGATGCTTGATTAAATCAAGACCGCAAATCTAATCTTCTCATTGCATCTGAATCATATTCATATCAATGTCCAATAATTGGACTAAGATAAGATTACTTCTCTACTGAGAGGAGTCACTAAAATCCAGACCCGTTTCATCTCTCCCTAGGAATGGAAGCGTCATGGTTATACAATCATTTATGATCACATCACCCTCAGGTATTCCTAATACCTGTACATCCTGCATACTGGAAGACCCGGATTAAACCCGAAGTATTGGATCAACTTTATATTGTCTACTTCATGGTTTTATCAGTAAGTTTCTCATTTGATCATTGGGAGTCGGTATTGATCATATACTTTCCAAAAGCATATATCATACCTAGGTCTTGATCATATACTTTCCAAAAGTATATATCAAACCAACAAATTCAGTCAAGCTTCCAAAGCGAGATGACCGTTCGCACGGAATTTGATTCTTCCCAATATCTCATGAGTGAGCTCATGTCTTCCGGTTCAGTAGTGAACCTGTATGATCCCTTTGAGAGATCGTATTACTCATATGCCCTTATATGCACACAAGCGCGCCGGTGTATAGACCTTGATTAGGTCATCAACCTATTGGTCTGCCAAATGTACATACTCAGACATATAGTAACACAACTGTCTCCGGTCAGAGGATGTGTGCCTATATCATGACAGCATATGATATAGGACTTTGGTTATCTCGATCTCGTTAAGTCAACTCTTTGACCTAACTAATCTGACACCTCCGAATCTCTATTCCTATGCAGAGGACCTGCATCAAGAAGTCGGTCAGATATCAGCCTAACTGAGAAAGGATTGCCATCTCCTACTCAGGCTGGAGATCATCTCTTAATAATCATTTGACGCTGCTTGATGAGTCCTCAATCTAACTCATTAGATATTCATCTAAGCACCAGCCTCTATGATTCAATAATTGAATCAACAGCTGTATGATCATTAAGATGGCCATGATACATAATCCTAATTGTACTAAGGGACCTATTATGCAAACTATGTACTCTTTATTTCAGATCAAGGAGTGAATTGCAATAATATTTATTGCATAATGGCTCGCCGTGGGCTCGCATGTCCAACAATCTCCCACTAGCCTAAAGAGCCATTAATGGGCTAATTATTTAAACCCACACTCATGTGACAATCATAGGCTATTTAGAAAATAGCTAGGTAAGCTGATCAGTCACTCTGTTCCCAAGAGACTACGCCAAGTCCTTTTACGGCACTTGCATATCTCCTAGTAACAGTGCTTGCATCTAATGCGAATGTTGCATCCTATGCAACCAATACTCAATTTTGTCGGTTATAGTATCATTGACACTACATCTTATTAATTATCATAACCAGTATTCCCATAATCCTTTTAGAATACCTTCATTCCTGGAGATCTCTATCTCCTAAGGTATCTACAGTTAAGACCATCATAGATCACTATCTACAAGGTCTTAAACTTTTTGAAGATAAGACTTTGAGATCACTATCTCTAAGTTTCATCATTTTTGAAGATATTGTTATTACTGCAACTAAGTGTTTTATTTCCAGAGTAGGATTAGTAACAGTTTACTACTCCCACTGCATGGCAGATATCTGGCTCTTGTACACATCCAGCATACACCCAGCTTCTCATAACTGATGCACAAGTGCAAGCAGTTCTAGCATTCACTTCCTCAACTCTTTTATGTGCTATCCCTCTAGACAGGTCACTACCACATCTTAAGGGAAGGAAGCTTTTCTTGGAATTTTCCAAAATTGGAATAAGTCCAAGGTGTATTGCTAATGTGACGGTCCCAATACCCTCTTCTCTTTGCTTTTGAACGACTTCAGAACTAAGATCTAAGAGGTATCCTTGAGATCATATCCCAAAGTATGGAACAACCAAATTTTAAAACACTTATTATTTATTCTTATATTATTCTAAATGATTAGAATAATATCTACATTAAGCACGATGAACACAATGGCACTCCCACTAAGCTTCACATGGTTCATCAAGATTTTATCTGAAATCACAACATTTATAATTTCATCAAATCTTATGATCCAACTACAAGAAACTTATTGGAGTCCAAAGATGGAGTTCTTCAGCTAGCACACCTTGCTTTCCTCAACCATGAAGCCCTGGGGCTACTTCATATGAATATCCTCAGAGAGGTATTCGAATGCAATCTTGACTCACACCATGAAGATGTCATAGACAAGTTGTGTCGCTATAGTTATCAATATTCTGATGGGTTAAAGCAAGGTCACTGGAGAGCAAGTCTTATCGCAAGCGATGCCTTCTCTTCGGTGTGTAGCTCATGGCTACGAACCGTGCTTTGAAGGTCTATACCTTCTCATCAGGTTCCCTCTTTCTCTTGAAGATCCATTTACACCTTAATGGGTCTGACCCATATAGGTGGATCCTCGAGGGTCCATATACAACACTTGTATATGAAGTCTACATTAGACTTTTATTGCTAACATCCATCTTTCCATGTCATGATCCTCAGGAGCTTCATCACATGAAGTCCGATCATTTTCAGATTTAACTGACACATGGAATCCATCCTCAAACTTATTTGAAGAGGTATTAATGTTTTATCTTTAATTATCTATTTTAATTTCCGATTTCAGGAGCCTCATTATCTTTTTAAGATTAAATGAGTTCCTTTACTTCATTTTCATCTTGATTCTCAAGAGAGTCATCCTATAAGAATCATATTCTCAAAGATGAGATCTTTTAAGAATCTCAAGGTCATAAAGTAGGTATCCAATACCATCCTCTATTTTTCTAATGAAGTAGCACTCTCTAGTGCTAGATTCCAGCTTACATGCATGGAACCTTATTAAGTATATAATGTAGTCTCTACTACATATATATCTTGGAAACTTAAGAGATAATTATGCTAGGATTAATCATTGATTAAATCATGTCACACACGATCAATTGTATCTCCCTACAACTCCTTTGAGTTAAGGTTCATTAGGAGGATTGAGATAGGAATGATATTCATATCACCATAAGGTATTTCTTGAATTCATCTAATAGGTACAGGCTACCTTGGTTAGATCAAATTCATTTCATCTTCCTTCAAACTTTGGTTCTAAACCAAAATTGCGAAATCTTTGAACATTTCAAAGGTTTCTTATGTGAAAAGAAGAAATTTCATATCACAAATAATCATTAATAGATATCACATATCCATAATGTTTATTCTGATATAGATGATTCACATACATCAATATGTATGAGATCTTGAATACCTTAACATCTTACACCATTCCAAAAGAAGGGTGTATTGGACATTTTATTTTTGAATACAATATTCATAAGTATGCAAGTTTTGAAATTTTAGACATTCTAAAGTTTCATCTCTTACTTGTCCATTGATCTCATCAACAGACATATGTCCAAAATTTGATGTCAGATCATTATCAAATGGTCCTTATCCTCCTATTGATCTTTTTAATTCTCAGTATTAAAAAACTTAATGAACCATTCATTAATTTTCTAATTTAATAGAATCCACTAGATTTTAGATTACTATCTGAAATATCTCCATCATAACTCTTTATGATAGATTTATTACAGAATTTATGTTTATATCCAACAATTAGAAATAAACAATGAGTGTATTCCAATATCTAGGTCATAGACACATTCTCTAAGACTAAGGGCTCCCACTGAAAATATGAAGTCTATTGATCTCATGGAAATTGTTGCAACACTTGCATCACTTTCAACATGGATGACCAATAAACCTTAAGATCAAATTTCTAATACATATGCAACCAATTGCAAGTGTCATTAGAAAATTGAGATACAATTATTAGACCTTATCTTATCAAATAAGTAAGTCAATATCAATGATTATATGTAGATTAATCTGATGCACTATCTGATTCCTTCTCTAAGGATTCTAGATAGATTTGATAGTCATACTATCAACTTATTGCAGTATTGGCATTCATTCAACTCTTTGAATGTCATATGGAAGTTACAGAAATACAGTCAACCTTTTGACTATATTTCTTACTTGGGTCCAACCCATGTTTCCACTGCGCTCCCTTTATCTATAAGCAACCATTACTCAAGACTAAGGATCTCTTATGTTAAATTCAAAAGATTTTAATGTAAGAGTATTTCAACATTTATACATGCTTCACCCAATTCATATAATATGAATATTATGAAGCTTCATGGATGACTAGAGTATAGACAGTAGAATGATGACACTCATCATCTACATCCATCTAAACTCTTAAAACATAGGTTCAGGTAGGTACTCAAACAATTTGAATACATCATCTGTTATAGAGCTATCATTCTACATGATGTAGAGAACCATGTCATTCATGATTAAATGTCAAGAGCACATATGTATGCCAGAATCTCTTTATTGATTTTATAAGGATTATTTGATAATTACGATCATTATCGACATGTCACTTCAAAAGTACATTCGATGAGATCAAGACTTATAGAGACATACAAACTCTAGGGTTTTAGTCCTATTGTCTATTTAATTATCACTTCTCATTATTATGAGGAAACTTGCATATTGCAACCACATACATTATGTGTCCAACTGCAATTACAATATCTGGATCAAGGGTCCAATCCATGATATTTTACTTGTTATTATTGAGTATAGAGAGAGAGGGTTTAATGAAGGATTATTCGAAATAAGAAATTTGCATGAGTGTATATATTTATATATATATACATATTATACTTTGATTTAGGAGTTTTTATATCAAAGTTGTCTTGCCATGTCAACAATGAAAGTTCATTCCCTTAATCACTTTCAATGTAAGAGATATACTTACCATTATATCTCAGCAAGATCTGGGATCTCCTCTTTATCTTTGTTACATCCCAATAATATGAGAAACTACAACTCCAATAAAGAGAAGCGGGAACACATTCCGCCTTGCAAGTCCAACTTGCATTTCCCAATTCGGTCTTTAATGCCCGGGCCCACCACCCCTAAGGTGATGTTGACCCGTCATCAATTGAACCAACCGTCAACAGGAATAGAACTCGCTATGCGCAATCCAATATCGCCCCAATAATATGAGGATCCGATATTGGGGTCACTACGCATACGGCCTTACTCTTTCAAGAAGCAAAGAGTCTGATCCAGAGCGCTTGTATATAGGAGCTGTCACTTCGTACAGGCGTCTCCTATATACAATCCCTGGCGACGGAAACCCTTCGCCTTGACGGGAGACCATGAATGTCACTTATGTGATCCTCCACCTCTTATTCAAATTTAATTAATTACTATGAATCACATTCATATAATTAATTCTTCCAAGGGAATTATTAACTCTAATCATATTAGAGTATTCTTAATTGGATATAATTAACTTAATCATATTAAATTAATTATCAATCCAATTTAATCAATCAAACTTAATTTTATGCTTGAATATATATATGGTATTATTCTCAAAGTACGTATTAATTCGTATTTTAATAATTAGAAAAATACATCATAATCCCTCGGACATTATCCCAGCCCTACCCGCTGTCATGGCCAATACCGGCGGGAGTGGGACGGACCGCATACGTTGCAACCCGCTACCCCAGCGATCCCCGACTAGACACCATATCCGCCTCGGGAAAGGATAATGCCAAATTGATTAATTTGTACTTGAGATGATCATCGGTTCTTCAACCGAAATTATACCATATAGTAATCAAAACAATTTTGATTATAAGGAAATTTGCTAGACAAATTCCCAATCCTATTCAAGCAAGTAGTTTGATGATTGTGATACCAATTAAGATTTAGATCAAATCTAATCAATTAATTGATTGGGGCCAAGTCAATTAAGGAAATAATCATCTTCTAATATTTCACAAATATTTTCCATAATTATTTCTCGAAATTAACAATTAATTTCATTAATTGACAATCACATGGTTCTTGATTAGGAAAGCAATTTCAGCAGTGACCCCTACTTACTAAAATTAGCATATCTCAATCATATTAAATCCAAATTAAGCAAAGTCAATTTATAAAGTTTGCTAATTTGATTTAGGATAGAACCTAAGTGATGTTTCACGCATTTCGAGGCAAGTCTAAACAGTAATTAACATTTTAATCACGTTCAGATTCACAGTTCCCGCAACAGTGCATACATGTTCATTAAAACGACCATATCTCGAGCATACGAAATCCGATTTACGCAAACTCAGATCCTATGGTTTCCTTATTTAATGGGGAACAAAATCCAATTATTAAATTCGTGTTTAAACAATTTAAACAGTGCCGAATTTATTTACTAAACAGATCTGCGAAATCAAATGCGATGAAAAACTTTCGCGACCTTAACGAACCCAAGTCGTCCTCGGTTAGCGAATCACTATTCGAAACCGTCAACCTGGCTCTGATACCATTTGAAGGATATGGTTAGATCCCCAAGCGCATCACGGAAGCGTGAGCGTCGTATCGAATACGACGAGGAGCGACTAGTCGGACTAGTTGCTCGATGCAGCGGAATTTAAAAATTTTTATACGACGAAACCACATGATCCAAGAACACTTCTCGAATCGTTTCGTCTAAACCACAAACAAGTAATAGGATTACCTCTTGAAGCGTGGTTGCGATCGAGTCTCTAAACGAAGAGACCTCCTGTCTCAAGTCCGATCCGACGGAGGAGACGCTTGCGAGCGCGGGGATGAACCGCGTGCTTCTCGCAATCCATGTTGATGATCCTAGCGGCGGATCTCCTGATCTCGACACACGAGATCCGACGTCTTCTTCACGAACGAGGCGCACCGAAGGAGACGGAGATCCACGAGCAGAAGAACGGGCAGCATAACGACGATACCGCGGCGATGGAGAACCTCTCCATGGCATCCATGGTGGACGGCCATGAGAGGGAGAGAGAGGGCTGACCTCTAGAGAGAAAGAGAGAGAGAGAGATGCTTCTCAAGCATTGTGTGTAAAATAGAGAGCATAATGTGCCTCTCTATTTATAGGGTTTTGGGATCCATGGATCTCAATCCATGTGACATATAAAATCAATGGATGAGATTGATTTATGTCAATCCAATGGCTAAGATTGTTGTTGGTAAAACCAACAAATTTAGATCAAAATATATTTGACAAAATCAAATACAAATTAATCCAAATCAAACCAATAAATAAGGAGAGAAGATACATGGAGATTTCATCTCCATGTACCTTCCAAAGTGGACGGCCACACATTCCTTATAGGAATGATGTGCCGCCCCCCTCTTTCCATGGAGAGAGCAATCTCATGGAAATCCATGAGATTGCATATCTCCTTGGAAATCTCCTCTATTTATTTCCAACAACTTGGAAATCTCCTCTATTTATTTCCAACAACTTTTGTTGGCTTTTTATTCTTCAAAAATAATTCACAATTATATTTGAGAATATTGCAATCTTGCCATAAAAAAATTGTGAATCAAATTCACAACCCAAAACAACATATAATTTACATTGTCAATTAATTACACAATGTGTATCCAATACACATAATAATTAATCAACACATATAAATTATAATTAACTCTCTCTAATACATTATAAATCACATTTATAATATATTATGAATAATTGGATATTTCTATCCACATTATTCTTATCCATAACAATTAAATCATATTTAATTATATTGGATAACTTATTCTCATATACTCAAATAATATGAATCACATTCACATTATCTACATCTTTGATAATCAAATCACATTTAATTATCTAAGATAACTCTCCTTATAATATGAATCAAATTCATATCATTCATGATAATTAAATCACATTTAATTATCCATTTTCTCAATGCTCGGATACATATATCAACAATAGAATTATCCATGAACTCTTTCAAGGATAATGCGCTTTCTCCGCGAATACTTGGAGATAAGGACAGGGTGATTGTATTGTTCCACGTATAGTGACATGGATATTGAGATCATATCTCAAATCCAGATTGCGGGCCTCCCATAGATGCTTGATTAAATCAAGACCGCAAACCTAATCTTCTCATTGCATCTGAATCATATTCAGATCAATGTCCAATAATTGGACTAAGATAAGATTACTTCTCTACTGAGAGGAGTCACTAAAATCCAGACCCGTTTCATCACTCCCTAGGAATGGAAGCGTCATTGTTATACAATCGTTTATGATCACATCGCCCTCAGGTATTCCTAATACCTGTACATCCTGCATACTGGAAGACCCGGATTAAACCCGAAGTATTGGATCAACTTTATACTGTCTACTTCATGGTTTTATCAGTAAGTTTCTCATTTGATCATTGGGAGTCGGTATTGATCATATACTTTCCAAAAGCATATATCATACCTAGGTCTTGATCATATACTTTCCAAAAGTATATATCAAACCAATAAATTCAGTCAAGCTTCCAAAGCGAAACGACCGTGCGCACAGAATTTGATTCTTCCCAATATCTCATGAGTGAGCTCATGTCTTCCGGTTCAGTAGTGAACCTGTATGATCCCTTTGAGAGATCGTATTACTCATATGCCCTTATATGCACACCAACGCGCCGGTGTATAGACCTTGATTAGGTCATCAACCTATTGGTCTGCCAAATGTACATACTCAGACATATAGTAACACACCTGTCTCCGGTCAGAGGATGTGTGCCTATATCATGACAGCATATGATATAGGACTTTGGTTATCTCGATCTCGTTAAGTCAACTCTTTGACCTAACTAATCTGACACCTCCGAATCTCTATTCCTATGCAGAGGACCTGCATCAAGAAGTCGGTCAGATATCAGCCTAACTGAGAAAGGATTGCCATCTCCTACTCAGGCTGGAGATCATCTCTTAATAATCATTTGACGGTGCTTGATGAGTCCTCAATCTAACTCATTAGATATTCATCTAAGCACCAGCCTCTATGATTCAATAATTGAATCAACAGCTGTATGATCATTAAGATGGCCATGGTACATAACCCTAATTGTACTAAGGGACCTATTATGCAAACTATGTACTCTTTATTTCAGATCAAGGGGTGAATTGCAATAACATTTATTGCATAATGGCTTGCCGTGGGCTCGCATGTCCAACACTTGGGAACCCTCCTTTTCTTACCAGCCCTATTATTTGCACATCCATGATTAACAAGCGATGTTGGGTTATCAAACTCTCTCTTGGGGTTACTTTGCAGTCTTTGTCAAACTCTCTCTTGGGTTATTTGAACTTCTTCTCCCCAATGCAAAGTAATCTAACTGTGTTCTAGTCAGGCCGCTCTTATAAGTAATTAAATGCCCCTCCCTCTTCTTGAAGAGAGTGTCTACAACAACAACAACAACAAAGCCTTTTCCCACAATTAAGTAGGGTCGGCTACATGGATTCTTCGCCTCCATTCAGATCTATCTTGGGTCAATCTCAGATTTATATCCAAAAAACTAAGATCCCTTCTTATAGTCTCTTTCCAACACTTCTTGGGTCGTCCTCGCCCTCTCTTAGCCGGCTCAACATCCCAACACTCGCATCTCCTAACCGGTGCATCAGTTGACCTTCTTTGCAGATGATCAAACCATCTTAAGCGGTTTTCTCGCATCTTATCCTCGATCGGAGCTACACCAACTTTCTTTCTGATTGCATCATTCCGAATCCGATCTTTACGTGAATGTCCACACATCCATCTTAGCATTTTCGTTTCTGCTACAGCCATTCTCTGCACATGTCTATGGTTCACAGGCCAACATTCAGAACCATAAAGCATAGCAGGTCTCACGGCTACTTTGTAAAACTTTCCTTTAATTTTTAAAGGAATTTTCTTATCACAGAGAACAGCGGAGGCTCCTCTCCACTTTAGCCAGCCTGCATTTATTCTATTAGTAACATCTCCATCAATTTCCCCATCATGTTGCAAAATAGATCCCAGAACTCTCTTCTCTTGAAGAGAGTGTCTGCTATGAAAAAATCATGTCGTTACAAAATCCAGAATGATTTTCCCCCCTTCATTTCTATCCCTGAAACCATGGCCTCCATGAACACTAGCATACCCTGAAGCACCCTTTCCCACATGTCCATTAGGATCTCCACCCAGGCAAATCATCTCTCTTTGTAGGATTCCTTGCAAAATCTTATCTAGATTCTACCAAAAAGCTTGTTTAGTCCTTTCATCTAAACCAATTTACGGTGCATAAACTGAGACGATATTCAGAATTTCTTCTTCAAGCACCAATTTTAGCAAATAAATCCGATCCCTGAATCTTTGCACCTCAACCACGCAATCCTTCAAATCCTTATGGACAACCATTCCAACACCGTTTCTTTTGTTATCTTTACCTGGATACCAAAGTTTAAAGCATATCTTCTAGATCTCCCTTGCTTTCTCTCTAATCCATTTAGTCTCTTGAAGACATAGTTTTTAGCCATTAAAACATAGATTTCGAACAATTGCTTAATATATGAAAATGTTTTTTGTATTGTATAATATTCTTAGTGTTCTTTTAATCATAAATAACATCTATGTTTTTAGCGATGTATGTAAAGCATGCAGTGTGAAGGAAATACACGAGGATTTGGATCATTTTGCATTAGGGGTTAATTGAGATTTTCTTTAGGTTAAACCTCCATCTCCCCTCCGTTTGCTCTCAAGAAGCTTCAACACTTATGAGTTTGTCAACTTGTGTGGGCACATTAGGCCCTCCCCAATGAACGTGGAGCTCAACACCATTGCCAATAACGATTATGGAAAAGTAGAGGATACACGAATGTTCAAAACCAACACTAATAAGAAGTCTCACGATACTGGAAGGCTCTATGCCCTCCTTTCAAATACATAGTTGCCAAACCCCATAGGTCAAGCAAACCCATTGATGATGATCGATTTTACCACACCTAAAATATATGATCGAATTGAAACACTCAACAACATGATGTATCCAGCCCCAGCAGAATAGGCACCTCTTTGGGTCTATCATCATCTTCAAACTTCCTAACTCCCCATTTTGAGATCCCACGGGGCCTCTATTATTCTTCTTGTTGCAAACTCTCACCACCTCTCTCGTGGTTAATGCTAGTTGATAGTCTTCAGCCAACGAATTGTCCATCATCACCATTGGCGGATCTTTCATTCGAGTGAATTCTGCCAACTCCACCTAAAGGTCTCCCATCAATACACATGAGCATTTCCCGAGAGTCATCCATCCTCCTTCCTTTCACATTTAACCAAAAGTCTAGATTTTTTTAGATTTGTGGTTGCAAGTTTAATTTTTATTTGATGTGATGATTTTTTTATAACATAGGATCATTTATGTAGATTTCCCTTTATACTCTCCTATATAGAGAGGTCTAGAGTCTTTCAATAGACACGTTTTTTGAGGGTTTCTTCAAGATTTCTTATCATAAGTATCTTAGTAAATCCTCTTATCATGAGGGATGGATTCCCAATATAGCTAAATTACTCTCTTTTACAAGCATTGTCCATTATGCACTCTAGCTAGTGTGCAACATTGACCCTGGAGCATCGATCCCAAGTATTCTTATTGTAACACTGAATAGAAAAGGTAGACTGGTGCAGATAACTCTCTTATATGGTATCCGGAGGAGGCTTGGACCACTTTGAAAAAAGGGGATATCCTTACCTTTCATTTATTCACCATTATTTAAAATACAATGAATAAACCATCTCAAAAATCAAACATGTGAAATGAGAAATGATTCAATTCTAAGAGCAAAGCCAAAACTAGAATTTTTTGTTCAGGAATTTATGTTCATTTTACCTAAAATAAATTGAGATTTGTGATACAGTTCACTTAAAATATTTATCAAGATACATAGCATACTCCGGTCAAAAGGATAGCCAAATCTAAAACAATTTAATTGCCTAGCAACAACCAAGCTACAACTTTCAATTATTATAAAATGACTAACAATACCTAGGAGTTTTTTGGAATTAGCAATAAGATCCATGTATTATGCCATATTTATTTAAGTTTGTCACTAACTATTTTTTGAGCAAAACGACACTATTCCAAACTCTAACCTCAAAATTAATATATCATCAAAACCTTACTGTAACAATAACTTTCATTATTAAGTAGACATAAGATGTCCTTTTTTTTTAAGAAGAATGAGAAAATGATATATAGAGAATAAAGCCTCATCTCCTATATATAGGTAGAGGCTAGGGAATCAACCTTTATATGTTTAGTTCTCTTATTAAACACGTGCATGGTTGCGGTTTTGTAGCATCTCAACTCCATCACTCTATCTAATGGAAGATGAAGATCAGTAAGTATAACATGAATCCACTACATGTCCATTGTTGCCAGGCCCATTACCCAGTATTCGCTCTTAACATTCAAGTAAGTTTTTTTATCGTAAAACGGGTGAACCCCCCATGGGGGGTCACCACCGAAGTATTTCATTAAAAATGTTTTAAGAATACATTACCGTGAAGAAAACATAGAGCATGTTACAGTGAGAAACTACACTTTCGAAATAAAACCTCTGATTGTTGCAAATCAAATCATTTCTTCCCGTCCAAATGGTCCATAGAGCAGCAAAAGTCTTCGAGCAGTCTTCGAGCAAAAGTCCGTATAACACTCAAGCAAGTTACCATCATTTGTTTCTTGGTCCTCCATGTAAAAAGATTGCCCCCAAGGTAAGTGTAGAAGCTCGCAGGCACCTTGCATAATCAGCATCAAGATATGTTGTAGGGGAGACCTTAATGTACCTCAAGACCATCATGCTTAAGTCCCAGTTTACCTGTATAGTCCTGCTCATGAATGGATTGGATTTCCACATTGGAAGGAAGATACCGAGTCTAGTGATAGTGAGATAGAGGAACATCCTGACGAATTGATGGCATTCCCCATCATACATAGAATTGTCCTATGCATACAAACAAGCCTTAGGATCCATAGAAATTTATGTCGATTTAGCACATTTCACGTTAGCCTTCTGCAAAAGATCAACACAACTTCTCCTTCACAATAAAATCAGTCTCCTATAACCATGGTTACCTCCAAACCAATAAAATATCTTAACATGCCAATACCCTTGATCAAAAAGTAATATGCAAGTACCCACTTCATTATCAAATCCATGCTCGTCATAGCCATTGAAGACTACGTCATCAATATAAACCCATATCATTATTGTGCCTCTACCTTACCTCATGGTATATTGTGAATAAGTTGCATCTTTATTTCATTAACGAACAGAACAATTCTTGGCATACATCTGGCTTATTTTTCAAAGAAAAATCTATGATAAACAGGAAAGATCATCAATGATAACTATATAATACCAATGATCCAAAAAGGCTAGGAATCTAATTGTGTCCATATACATCCATGTGAACAAGATCAAATATTGAGAAAGAATATGGACCACCATAGACAAGAAAAGAACTTTCGATGATGCTTCCTAATCTAATTAGTCTCACACTCTAATCTGATAATGGTAGTTAATTGAGGTAGTATATATCGATGCTAGCTAACAGACGGGTGACCCAAACGTTTATGCCACAAAAAAGATGAAAGAGTAGAGGTATGACGAGATGTAACTAAAGTAATAACTGGAATGAAAAAGATGGTACCCCCCATCATGATCCTAACCAATCATCTTCCCTATATAATATCATAAAAAGTTGAAAAAATAATGCCAAAAACAGTTTATAGCCTTGCAAATCTAACTAATAGATGATATGCTAATGGGAAAATAAAAAACAAATAGCATATTTGATAAGAGTGGAGGTAAAAATAATCATGTGTGCTCAATGTAGCACACATCCTCAACATGACATGTCTTGCCATAAAATGTACACTGGATTTTACCTCTACCAATAGAGTTAGGGGAACCAGTCCGAGCAATGAGATCGATTTGTTTAAACTTGTCGAAGCCTCTGACATGAGCTTCTACAGAAGCACCTCACCCTTCTTGGCTAAAGAACACTACCATGGATGAACTATGAGACTTCGATATCTTTAGTTTTTAAGAGACATTTAGATGACCCAATCTGCCATCTATCTCCTCCCGAGCAAGCAAGGTAATGCTTCTCATCATCTGATCACATGCCGCATTGTAGGCTGATGTACATATAACTCTTTATAAGTTTCTTTTTATGCCAAAAAATTATGACCTCAAGGAGTTGTACTTCATGTTGAGCACATTCAGCTGTGAGTAGTATCTGGAAAGAATCGTATTCTCCTGTCAAAAATGTATCGTCATTGTACATTTGCAACATGTCTTGCATTCATCTCATGTGAATATGAGTCCTTCAGGATTGTTCGAAATCATATATGGCATAACATAATGGATCATCTCTTCTTTAATCAAAGGAGTGACCCCACTCAGAAACCAGGCATCAATAACTCCACTGTTTTTATCCATGTAGAATGCATGTCCGGCTTCTCATCAGGTTATGGATCCAAGAGGATGTGAAGATTCCTCTGTCCTCTAGAAAACAACAGGATGATTTATGAGAAATGGGCATAGTTGGCCTCATCTAACTTGCATATTTGACCAAAAAAACAAGTTCCTCATGCTACCACTATACAGTGCTGCTGATGCCCCTTTAAATCTTAAACGCTCAGACATCTCCTCTGACACTAGAAAATGATTTTAGACCTTAATAATCTTACGAGATGATGTTGCATTTAAACTTGTACCCAATGCACGTAGATGCGGTTAGAGTTAGACCGTGTTGGGACCGGGATGGATTGACAACATCGTCCTTAGGTAGTGGGCCCTGCAACTCAAACTCGATGGCTATGATAGTCCATACAGTATTACTAAATTGTGATTATCGACCCTAAATTCGGTAGCAGCATTTGGGCAGTAATGGGCAGCGAAAATGACCTATCTAGAAACGGATGGCTAAATTGGATCCATGGCGGGGGCAGAGGGCCCTAAAGTGACCAAGCCATAGGAGCAATGTCAAAGTCCGAAGAGAACTAACAAGTGTTGGAGGTTGGAGAGCATAAAGAGGTGCTCGCAATGGTGTTGGCAGAAAAAAAGTAGATGGGGGTGTGGATGTGGGCCGCGCTCACTACAACCATTTCCAGCTTTTTAGCATAAGTGTCGGCAACGGCTGGGGTTGGTGTGGTAGAGTGAAGTCCATCACGACAACTCAAAGTGATTCATTTCTCGCAGAATTCAACTCATGGAAGGTCTAAGGATGTAATATTTCAAAGTAATACGGAGGGGCCCAAGGGCTAGATGGTCTTCCTGTATTCTTCTTTAGAAAATTCTGGTATACGTTGGAGGGTGATGTTATGGTCGCATTACATGAGTTCAGACAAGGTAATAATGGATTCGAACAGATCAACAAAGACCTTCTTTTCTTATTGCCCAAGAGGTATATTGCCACCCGAGTGCTCTCCAATTCAATTTATCTTATCATCTCCAAGATCTTAGCCAACTGTATCCATGTGGTGTTGAAAGACATTATCTCTCCATTACAGTCCGCAATCATTCAGGATAGGCAGATGATGGATAGCATGGTATTGGCCTCAGAAATTGCCACAGACTAGAGGAGAAAGCAAGAAAAAGGTTTCTTGTTGAAAGTTGACTTTTCAAAGGCATATGATTGCTTGGACTGATGCTTTGGATCTTCTTCTTCGGAGAGGATTCCTAGAGACTTGGGTGGCATGAATGAGGAGATATATCACAACAACCTCATACTCAATGTTGATGAATGGATGCTTGAAAGGTGGTTTCTTTCAGCTGCAGTGCGGGGTATGCTAAAGCTGCCTTTTGGCTCCTCTACTTGTCGTGATTGCAATAGAGCACGCTAGCAATGATGATGAGTTTGGTCTCTGATGGTGGTTTCTTCCCTCCATATAGAAATGATGACACCTCCATTTAGATCCTCCAGCATACAAATGATACTATTTTATTTATTTAGGGAGGGTTCGAGGAGGCCCAATTTGTGTCCTCCATTCTAGACATGTTTTTAGGAGACATTTAGATGACACAGTCTGCCATATATCTCCTCCCTAGCAGGCAAGGTAGTGCTTCTCATCATCTGATCACATGCTGCATTGTAGGCTAATGTACATATAACTCTTTATAAGTTTCTTTTTATGCCAAAAATTTATGGATAGACCTCAAGGAGTTGTACTTCGTGTTGAGCACATTCAGTTGTGAGTAGTATCTGGAAAGAATCGTATTCTCCTGTCAAAAATGTATCATCATTGTACATTTAGAACGCATGCCTTGCATTCGTCTCATGTGAATATGAGTCCTTCAGGATTGTTCGAAATCATATATGGCATAACATAATGGATCATCTCTTCTTTAATAAAAGGAGTGAGAAACCAGGCATCGATGGTTCCACTATTTTTATCCATGTAGAATGCATGTCCGGCTTCTCATCGGGTATGGATCCAAGAGGATGTGAAGATCCCTCTGTCCTCTAGAAAACAACAGGATGATTCATGAGAAATGGGCATAGTTGGTCTCATCTAACTTGCATATTTGACCAAAAAAACAAGTTCCTCATGCTACCAGTATCCAATGCAGCTGATGCCCCTTTAAATCTTAAACTTCCTGACACTAGAAAATGATTTTAGACCTTAACAATCTTACGAGATGATGTTGCATTTGAACTTGTACCCAATGCACGTGGATGCGGTTAGAGTTAGACAACGTTGGGACTGGGATGGTTTGACAACATCACACTTAGGTAGTAGGCCCTGCAACTTGAACTCGATGGCTACGATAGCCCATACAGTATTACTAAATTGTGATTATTGGCCCTAAATTCGGTAGCAGCATTTAGGCAGTAATGGGCAGCGACAATGACCTAGCTAGAAACGGATGGCTAGCAGTGGAGCCATGGCAGGGGCAGAGGGCCCTAAAGTGAACAAGCCATAGTAGCAACATCAAAGCCCGAAGAGAACTAACAAGTGTTGGAGGTTAGAGAGCATAAAGAGGTGCTCACAATGGTGGTGGCATAAAAAAGTAGATGATGGGGATGGGGATGTGGATGTGGGACTGCTCTCTACAACCATTTCCAGCTTTTTAGCAGAAGAAGTCTCTACAACGGCTAGGGTTGGTGTGGTAGAGGAGTGAAGTCCATCACGATAACTCAAAGTGATTCATTTCTTGCAGAATTCAACTCAAAGAAGGTTAAGGATGCAGTATTTCAAATTAACGCGGAGGTGGCTATATGGTTTTCCTGTATTCTTCTTTAGAGAATTCTGGTATACGCTGGAGGGTGATGTCATTTGTCGCGTTACATGAATTCAGACAAGGAAATGATGGATTCGAATGGATCAACAAAACCCTTCTTTTCTCATTTCCCAAGAGGTATATTGCCATGCCACCCGAGTGGAGGACTACATGTCATTTTCACTCTCCAATTCAATTTATCTTATCACCTCCAAGATCTTAGCCAACAATCTCCATGTAGTGCTGAAAGACATTATCTCTCCATTACAGTCCGCAATCGTTTGGGGTAGAAAGATGATGGGTAGCTTGGTATTGTCCTAATAAATTGCCATGGACTAGATGAGAAAGCAAGAAAAAGGTTTCTTGTTAAAAGTTGACTTTTCAAAGGCATATGATGGCTAGGACTGGCGCTTTCTTTGGATCTTCGGAGAGGATTCCCAGAGACTTGGGTGGCATGAATGAAGAGATATATCACAACAACCTCATATTCAAAGTTGATGAATGGATGCTCGGAAGGTGATTTCTTCCAGCTGCGGTGCGGGGTATGCTAAAGCTGCCTTTTAACTCCTCTACTTGTGATGATTGCAATAAATACGCTAGCAATGATGATGAGTTTGGCCTATGATGGTGGTTTCTTCCCTCCATATAGAATTGATGACATTTCCATTCAGATCCTCTAGTATACAAGTGATACTATTCTATTTATTGAGGGAGGGTTCGAGGAGGCCCAATTTGTGTCCTTCATTATAGACAAGTTTGGTGATATCTTAGGCCTTCGGATTAATCGCTAGAAGTCGACATTGGTCCCCTTCAACAAGAGGTGAGGAGGGAGACATCGGCTACCATTCATTGCCCACTGGAGACATTGCCCATCATCACTTAATTGGGTCTACCCTTACAAATAGCGGTCTTCGCACTTCGAACTGGTACTCCTTGGAGGAGAGATTAGACAAGAAATTGGTAGGATGGAAGGCGGCATTTCTCTTAAGAGGTAGCTGCCTTGTTTTTCTAAAAACATGTGCTTTTAGTAATTACGATATTCTTCCATGCAGGTGAGATACCCAATCGAATAATTAATGCAACACTTCTTCTAGGCAGGTTCTACTTTGGAGAGTGGCGGTATCAACTTCGTCGATTGGGGAACGGTGACAAGGACGAAGAAGGATGGAGGTCTTGGCGTCAAAGATATTCAATATATGAATAAATCATTTTGGCTAAATGGGTAGTCAGGTTATGGGGGAAGGTGAAAGTTGGCATGTTGTTTGGTATGAAAATATATAATATCGAGGGACAGTTGGTGGTGAGGGAGGAGAACGTTCATTTCCTCTCACTATTATGGTGGGGAATTATAGGCATTCTTCCACAGATGGAGAGACTCATACGACCAGTCCTTAAGGAATGGAGATATCTTCATATTCTGGAGTGACAATTGGACCTACACGGGACCATTGTGTGGTTGAGTACTAATAAAGGTGCAAAAGGACAAGCTCTTGAGAACATGTGATACACAGTGCCCGCATTATGCTAAGGATGAGGAAGACCTTGAGCATCTATTTTTCAGATGTACATTGTCTAAGGAGTTGTGGAATTTAGTACAATGACCATGGCTTCAAACTGACTCTTCGAGCAATTTCCGGACCTCCATCATAATTGTTTGCGACAACTCTTTAGACGATTGCAGCTGGCCTTTTGCACATCTTTACAACTCTCAAGACGACTGCAGTTAGCCTTTTGCACATCTTTAGACTATCTAGTGTGCCAAAAATGAACTTATTTTTTCATGAGCAAAGATTTTATAATGATAATGTAATTGAGTATGTGAGGATGCTTGTGACGAACTGATCTTGATGATGTAACTTCATTTTCTCTTTAATGACATTTTTGCGGTGACTCCCATCTCAAGGTGTCACCCTCATTTACCTCAAAAAAACTAGATGATGGGGGTGGGGAAGGTGAACATCAATCTAGGATTGCTGCTTTGATATCATGTCGAGAAGAACGAGAGATGTATATATTGAGAAGGAATTGTAGCTCACTATGTAGAGGCTAGGATTAAGGAGAGTAAACATACAACAACAACAACATTGTTAGAAGGAGTGCACACGAATAGGAAAAATATAAAACTCTCTGAGGGATTACATGCTCTGATAGTATTTTTATTATAAAAACCAAGACGGAAGGTACAACTTTGTAAGGTACCCCGTGACTTTTTCAGGTAACTTTCCAATATTGCAATATCCATAATGTATAGCCAAATGGCAATTTTAAATTAGGAAGCAATCCCCTAAGCTATATGTAGAGATAGTTCTTAGTATTATTATCTCTTTATGTATCTTGTCGTTATTTCTTTATCTTTTATAGACTTCTTTGTAATTTACCCTTAAGGTCTCTCCCTATATAAGAGAGCCTAGGGTTTTTCAGAATGATTATCGAAGTCTTTTCTCCCAACATGGTATCAGAGCCACCCTAGGGCTCTCCCTACCCGCCGCTCCTTCCCCACCCGCTGTCCTCGCCGTCTCCGCGCCGCCCTCCCCGACTCCGCGCCGCCCTCCCCATCTTTCTCTCTCTCCAGCCGATCCCAGCCAGTCGCCAGGCGGCTCCCAGCCTGCCGCCGAGCAATCTCAGGCGGCCCTAGCCCGCCGCCGAATCTTCCCAGCCGGTCCCAGCCCACCGGCGAGTCATCCCAGGCGGCCCCAGCCCGCCGCCGAACCTCCTAGGCGGCTGCCTGCCACTGCACCATCCCAGGCGTCCTGGGCGTGTGCCCGTTGCGAGGGTTGTAGGCCTCATCCAAGGCGTGCCCTAGTTTACCTCGTCTCTTCCGCGGATATATGGATTTGAGTGTGTAACGCCTACATACGCACTCAAATCCAATGCAGTTGCTGTAGACAATCATTATCTTGTCTACAAACCCTAGTTCTTCTCCAGCTGCAGGATGTCAGAATCGAAGGTCGATATGCCCTCCACCGGCGCATTCAAAGGTCTTGCGCCAATAGTGAAGATGGACGGGTCTAACTACGAGCTCTGGGCTATGCAGTTCATGAGCCCCATGAAGTCGAATGGTAAGAAGCACATTCTTACCGAGGATGAACCCGCAGAGAAGACAGGGATATATGCCTCATGGGAGGCTGATGATTCCTGCGCAAATGTCTGGTTGTCTGGTACATTGACGATGGAGATTGCTAACGACGTCCTCCATCAGCCCACTGCCAAGGCAATGTGGGATATTCTCGCCGCTACATATTCGCAGGTGCGAAATGAGACCAAGATGTTGCAGCTTCAGCATGACATTTTCACAATGAAGCAGAGCGGCAGACCTCTCCATTCCTTATACACATCCCTGAGAGGGATGTTTGAGAAGCTATACAGTATTATTCCACTCACTGCTACTCCGGAACAGCAGAAGACGTTTCGGAACGCCACTATGGTGGGTGTCCTACTTGCGGCGCTTGATCCTGAATATGATGCTGCCCGGTCTCAGATCCTAGCTGATGTAGTTATTCCTCCAGTTGAGGATGTTTACAGGCAACTCGATCGCATTCCGGTTTCTTCCAGCTCTTCTACTCTACCTCCATCAGCGATAGCAGTCTCGCGTGGGAGAGGTGGCCCATCTTCTGGTCATGGTCGTGGACGTGGACGTGGACCCCAGGGAAGGGGGGGTCGCTTTGGTCAGACATGCTCCTATTGTCACCGCACAGGACACTCGGAGGAGACATGCTATTCTAAGCATGGATTTCCAGTATCGGCACGTGTTGCAGAGCATTCTCAGTCTCCATTACCACCTACTGCAGATAATCGATTTGACGAACTGGTGGCACGTCTCCGAGATATTATGCCACATTCATCTGGTGATTCGTCGGGTGGTCCTTCAGATGTTGCTGCCACAGCCTCCGCCAGTTTATCTGCCGCTGCTAGTACCTCAGGTAGATCTACTGCATTCACACCGTCTCATGATATATCTGACTGGGTTATAGATTCGGGAGCCACACATCATCTCTGCCGAGATAGAGATAGACTACAGTCCTACAGGGACATTCCTCACGGGCGTTCAGTGCAGATCGCAGATGGTACCCATTCACCCCTTGTTGGACAGGGGGAGGTTTTCATATCCTCCACTATGCAGCTACAGAACGTCCTACATGCTCCTGAGTTCTCAATGAATCTGTTATCTATTAGTTAGATTACAAAGGATTTGCATTGTCGTGCCATATTTGACCCCTCTTCTCTCATTTTTCAGGACATACTCACGGGCAGGGTGATTGGCTGTGGCTCTAAGCAGAATGGTCTATATCGGCTGGTTCGGGATTCCTATGCTGGCGTCTCCTCTCATTCTGTCGGACCAGTCTCTCCGTACATCTGGCATCTCCGGTTTAGTCACCTTCCGCTCCAGAAAATACTCCATCTTCTGCCCCATATCTCTCCTATTTCGTCTTTCCGTTGTGAAGCATGTCAGTTGGGAAAGCATCATAGGTCGAGCTTTCCAAGTCGTCAGAGTCGGAGCAATAGCTCCCCATTCGAGTTGTTACATATAGATATATGGGGTCCGAGTCGTGTTCCCGATCATCAGGGGCACAGATTTTATCTTGTGGTAGTGGATGATTTTTCTCGTGTGTCATGGGTCTTTCTTTTGAAAAATAAATCTGAAGCAGGAGATGTGATCAAGAATTTAATTAATGAAGTGCACAATGTTTTCTCTTCCTCAGTCAAATATGTTCGGACGGATAATACCCTAGAATTTTGTACACGTTCACTTTCACAATTTCTTTCATCAAAGGGTATTATTCACCAAACCACTTGTGCATATACATCCCAGCAAAATGGTGCGGCGGAAAGAAAGCATCGCCATCTCTTGGATATTACTCGAACCCTGTTGATTCAGAGTTGTGCTCCTATTTCCTTCTGGGGGGACGCTGTTCTTACTGCATGTTATCTGGTCAATCGAATGGCATCCTCAGTTCTTGGTAAGAAGATACCTATCTCTCTTACTTTTCGAGACAAGGAGTTATTCTCACTGACTCCACGTGTCTTTGGTACGGTGGCTTTCGTTCATCTTCAATCTCCCGGACTTGACAAACTCTCTCCTAGAGCAGTCAAGTGCGTCTTTGTTGGTTATTTCAGGACTCAGAAAGGCTACCGGTGTTATGATCCTACGAATAAGAAGTACTCCGTGAGTGCTGATGTCACTTTCTTTGAGTCTGTCATGTATTTCTCTCCTGCAGGTGACAGACTGGTACCATCCACTACCAATGATGATGTCTATGTTCCTCCACCACCTACATGGAGTTCACCTGAGTCTTCCCCTGTGCCTGTCTCCACGCCAGCACCACCACCTCCTCCTCCTCCTTCACCTATTCCACGGCCTATCGTTTCACCGCTACCAAAATTCTATACGCATCGGTCAGGTCCTGCTCAGACTACGCATCAGCCACTCATCACGCCTCAGGTATGTTCAGATGGCATTACTACTGACGGGTCAGGTTTGGTACATGTGCAGGATTCTTCAGTACAGGACGACACTAGTCCATCCAGTACAACAGATGATGATCTTGATGTTCCGATTGCTATTCGAAAACAGAGGAGGCAATGTGCCTCTTATCCATTTGCTTCACAGGTTTCCTTTCACCGTCTCACTGGTGATTTTCAGAGATTTGCCTCAGCCTTGTCTTCCGTGGATATACCACGGACCTACCAGGAAGCTCTGAAGAATGATTGCTGGAGATTAGCTATGGAAGAAGAGATGAGGGCCTTGCAGTCCCGTGGCACATGGTCTTTGGTCCATGCACCTCCTGATGCATCCGTTGTGAGCTGTAAGTGGGTCTTCACAGTTAAATATCATGCAGATGGCACGTTGGATCGGTACAAAGCACGCTTGGTCACCCGTGGGTTTACACAAACCTATGGTGTGGATTACATGGATACGTTCTCTCCAGTGACGAGACACTCTACCCATCGTATTCTCTTATCTGTTGTTGTGGTTCGTGAATGGAGTATATCTCAACTAGATGTCAAGAATGCATTTCTGTACAGGGACTTACAGGAGGAAGTCTACATGCAGCAGCCACCTGGGTTTACTGCTGAGGGGGAGAAGCAGATGGTCTGTAGACTTCACAAGACGATATATGGCCTCAAACAGAGTCCGAGAGCATGGTTCCAGAAGCTGTCCAACCTAATTGAGCAACAGGGATTCAAGAGGTTAAATGCCGATCACTCGTTGTTTGTCCAAAAGTCATCGGCAGGTACGGTTGTCATTATGGTCTATGTGGATGATATTCTTGTTACAGGAGATGATGTTCATGGCATAGAAAGGGCTAAGGCATTCCTAGGTCGTCAGTTTGTTACAAAGGATCTTGGAACCCTAAGATATTTTCTGGGGTTGGAATTTGCAAGGAATGTACAAGGCTTGGTGATGACCCAACGGAAGTACATTACAGACTTCCTGATTGAGACTGGCATGGATGGATGCAAACCATCAAGTATTCCCATGGACCCTAGCATGAAGTTATATGATGGTGATACTGATGAAGTAGATAAGAGGAGATATAGAGAAATGGTGGGAAAACTCCTCTACATTACCATAACTCGTCCAGACATTGCATTTGCAGTTAGCAGGGTGAGTCAATTTATGGAGCAGCCAAGACAGGTTCACATGGATGCTATACACATGATACTGAGGTATCTGAAGTCTTCTCCAGGGTCAGGGCTGCTATTCAGAAAGGGCACAGACTTATCCATCTCAGCGTGTGCAGACGCAGATTATGCAGGATGCCCTAAGGATCGAAAATCAACCTCAAAATTTGCAGTGTTTGTTGGAGGCTCTCTGGTTTCTTGGAAAAGCAAGAAACAAACTGTTGTAGCAATGTCCAGAGCCGAATCCGAATATAGAGCCATGGCTCAAGCCAGCACGGAAATGATGTGGGTTCGGTCCGTACTAGAAGATCTACATGTAGCTGTGCCCCTACCTATGAAGCTTTAGTGTGACAATCAGGCAGCATTATTCATTGCCAACAATCCAGCTTTCCATGAAAGGACCAAGCATATTGAAGTTGACTGCCATTACACTAGAGACTTGATCCAGAGAGGATTGATATCTACTGCACATGTGAGCTCAGGAGATCAGACTGCAGATGTATTCACCAAGCCACTGCTCAGAGGACCTTTTCAGAGATGGTCATCCAAGCTGAGCATGATAGACACCTATGCTCCACCTTGAGGGGAAGTGTAGAGATAGTTCTTAGTATTATTATCTCTTATGTATCTTGTCGTTATTTCTTTATCTTTTATAGACCTCTTTGTAATTTACCCTTCTCTCCCTATATAAGAGAGCCTAGGGTTTTTCTGAATGATTATCGAAGTCTTTTCTCCCAACACTATACATTATAGCAAAAATAGATGACAACTTCCAGATTTATGTAGATAATAGATAGTAAACAAAAAAATATTATTTTTGATCGACAGTTTCACAAAATCACGTAGCAATAAGCACCTTAGCTTCCAACTTGCCTGGATGAATTTTAAATCCCCATTCACACCCTGAAGGAAAGAAGAATATTACAATTAAACAAACTACAACAGTTTATCTAAGAAACCACTTATGCTAAAAACAAGCTTATATTTTGTCCTTGTGTAAAAAAGAAATTTCTTTTCAAATCATTGCTTCTAGAATACAGCACTCAAACATTGGAACCAATATGTGCACCTCCCCTGACAGGTAGTGTTTGCAGTGGCCGAGAGGCCACGACTCGATTTCATGAGAAACAAGTGGGTAATTGTGCAAAGTAAAAAAACATTATGCGGATGGAAAAAA
This sequence comes from Ottelia alismoides, assembly GCA_037367405.1. Lineage (NCBI taxonomy): Eukaryota > Viridiplantae > Streptophyta > Magnoliopsida > Alismatales > Hydrocharitaceae > Ottelia > Ottelia alismoides. Next base: position 137,395 of record JAZKJV010006570.1, read on the forward strand.
TCCATGATCTCCATAGGCACAGCACCCAACCTGGAAGCTCCTTTTCATACACCTGAATATCTCCAGGTCACATCTGCCCCGCTTCAATCTCTGTTAGCAATTAGTAGTTGGCCTATAAGTTATGCTTTACTAATTAGCAAGGCCCTGTTTGGATGCGAACCTGGCCCTGAGAGGGTTAGGATTTAGGGCCTAATAGTTACCCACAGTTAACATATAAGTTTCGAATAGTCGGTTGGTCTGATGTAGCTATTATTTTCTTTTATTTCAACCAAGTCACAGTTACATGAATAAGTTGTGGATCTTTAGCAATGTTTTTTAAGGAAAAAGTAAGGTGACATCGAGGAGAGGCCAACCTATAAACATCTATATATACAAAATCTCAAAAAATAGTTACAAGACCAAAAGGTCCGGAGACTTTTTCATGCTCTAAAATATTTTCCATGTAAATTCTTTCCCCAAATATAGACTCATTTCGTGCAAGCCACATACACCATAAGATAGCCGTCATCCAAGTCTTGGTGGGGCTGCTCCCATGTCCTAGTCTGGTCAAAGACTCCCAAAACCCAACCCTATTAGAGGTTGACATTGACACAACACGTGAAGCCACCTAAACCTCTGTAAGACCCCTAAATATAGAAAATCACTAATTTTAAATTTCAAACCTGATTCAGTGTCCAAAGGAGACAAATGACCACTCTATCTTGGAGTACTCGTCGAGACCTTTCCAATGAGCACAATAACACCGAAATCAGAGTCTATATGAGGAAGTTACATGGAAAATACAAACGGTTTACGGCTTTTGGATCCAGATCCGAATCTGTTAAGGTCCGAGCCTATATAAGGAGGTGCGTCCAAGTGACCTATATAAGGAGGTGCGTCCAAGTGATCTGGCTAATCAGATCACTTGCCCTCACCGGAGCTCAACCACCCTTCACTGGAGCTCCGCCACCGGAGAGATTTTCAGCGGCTGATCGAAGACCCGATGGCGTCGTTTCGAAGATCTCGGCATGCGGAGTTGCGTGGAGTGCGTAGAAATATGCTAAACATCATGAAACAGCCGTTTCGGGCAAGGGAGCGTCACGAGGGACGACCCCAAGATATGGTTTTCACCCTCCGTTTGCTGTCGAATTCACAATGTTTTTATACAGTTGGGTTATGGGCGATACGAGCTACCTATTGCCGAGGTTTTTATCGCGTTTCATTGCAATTTTAGGCACAACGGGTACCTTATCGCATCTCATTTGAAGATTTTCTAGCCAATCCATAGCTTGCATGCGTGATCTGAGTAGATATTCTTGATGTGGGTGTTAGCAGAAACACAATAGTGAAGTTGGATCGGCGATCGGAGCATTTTCGCGGGACGTCGTTGGAGCGGTTCTGGTTATTGTCCACGTATGATCGAGCATAATTTTTATACGATCAATCATGCATGATCGATCATGCCATTTGGCTAATCGATCATTTGGCCCAAATGATAGATCATGTTAACTTTATGATCGATCAGTATTGAACGATCAATAAAGTTGGATGATCGATCTTTCCAGGACTGTGAAACCATTTGGACTTAAAATTTATGGATTTTGATCCAGAAAATGATATAAAACTTATAGGACATTAATATATATGTTAAATGTCTAGATTATGGAAATAAATGGATAATCAAGTAATATGGGTCCAGTTTAACCTTAAATTGAGAATAAAGCATGCTAATGGATTCGGTGAAGTCCGGTGAGGATGAGCTTGAGCATTTTACATATGCCTTCAGATCTGAGTTTTGGCTCATAGACCAGCGGCCACGTTTCCTGCTATAGATCTTGTTTCATGCCACGATGTCCGACTTTCAATGGCATGGGGGTAGCTTGGAGTAGCACTGCCAACGGAGGGGTATGCACCCTTGGGACTCTATGTAAAAGCTTAGTTAATCGCGATCCCAATAGGTCGTTAGTCAGGGGACATGCTATATGGCGCATTAGTGTCCCCTTTTTGACCGGTGTCAGTCTCAGTTTACAAACGTGTGGTACCAAGTAGTTTTGGCTAGTTGTTTGTGTTTTGCTTCTTTCACTTAAGGTTGGTACTTAGGTACAGGTTGGTGTAGGACACATTAATTAGTATCTGAGTATCAGTCTTAAGCGGGAAGTTTCAGGAGTTGTGGTTTACTTGAAGGAGATGGTTCAGGAAGCTTTCAGGATGGTTTCAAGACTAGACTTTAAAGGGGTCAGTAACAAACCAGTAATGAGGGTTGGCACATGTATAGTGTGGGGTTTGACATGGCACATGGTAAATTGTGGAGATTGGTTTAACATGGTAAAGTGTGGGATTGCATGATTTAGATCGAGTCTGCTATCACAAGGATAAGAATAACAAGTATCTAGGTTTTCTGCTCATTTTCAATGTGGTGTGGGTTTAGCTTTTGTACATTTCCCAACTTTTAGTGGTTCTTTCTTGGTTAGTTATTTAGCACAGTAATTGGCAACTTTTCTCATGGCGTACCTGTTGGAGTATATGTGTCATATGTATCGATGGGTAAATGGATCCCTGTAGGAGAAAAACAGTACCGACTTTCGTGAATCTGACAGGTCCTCAGGAGTAGCTGCATCGATGAGCGGTTTGGCTAGTTCGGTTCTTTTGTTGTTGTTGTTACTTCTAGGTATGTACACTTTTGTAGTTTTTGCTACTAACTTTACTTGCACCTTTTGAGAGATGTATATCATATATGTATGGACATTACAATGTTACATGTATGTGGCTTTTTGTAGACATGGTTACATGAATGTTAATGGAAAAAGTTTGCTGCATTTTTCTATTGTGTTTTCATGCTATGCTTATAGCTTACTTCTTTATGTGCTTCAAATGTGGGATTACATTACATGTGTTAGAGTTATTATATTTATGTTTGTAACCCTTCGGGTTCCGTAACCCCCGATGACCCTTTGGGTTCCGTAACCCTTTGTGACCCTTCAAGTTCCGTAACTCCCAGTGACCCTTCAGGTTCCATAACCCTTGTACTCTCTAGGGTTTTCTCACTATATAAGAGACCCTAACTCTATGGAATAAACAACTCATCTCATTTGTTCCTCTTCTCAACATGGTATCAGAGCAACGATCCTAGACCGGAGTCTAATACCGTAAATCCGTCGCCAGTACCAGCCCTCTCTCCACCGACAAAGAGAGAGGGCTGGACCTCCTGCATCGCCCGTGGATTCCATGGTCTCATGTAAGGCAGTCCAAGTCCCCAACAGTACTAGCTGTCACCTCCAACGCAACCTAAAGTGTCGCATGAGGCTCCATCAGTTCCATCTGCACCTCCTACGTCACCGGCATTGCCTGGAGCGCCCCCCTTCCAATAACCCTTGCTTCACCACGACTTATTTCTCCCAATGTTTGTTTCTCCCAACTTGATATTTCATACTCTTTATTCTATCAAGTACGGGAGAAAGAGGGAGTCATAGATGATTCTTTAGGACGTCTGTTGCCCTACCACGACTGACAGACCAACACTCCATAGTACTACTCAGATCATCCGTCTTCACCGAGCATCGACTTCTTCGTCAGGGCGTACGACCCGACTACTACTCCGCGCTGGACTTCTTCTACAACGATTCTTCTCCAGGCACGATAGAGATATGTTCCGGTGACCTGCAGGCACGAAAGAGATACGTTCCGGTGACCTGATATCGCAGCGACTCTACAAGCATGGCAGAGATACGTTCCGATGACCTGAAAGCCGCAGACACGTCCTCGAGCGAGGTCTTCTACCAGCAGCGGACATATGATCTTATGATGCTTTGTGTGAAGATGTGGTGTATACTTTTTCTTTTTGTTACAAGCTGTAGCTTTCTCAGCTCCAGCTTGAGGGGGAGTGTTAGAGTTATTATATTTATGTTTGTAACCCATCGGGTTCCGTAACCCCCGATGACCCTTTGGGTTCTGTAACCCTTTATGACCCTTCAAGTTCCGTAACTCCCAGTGACCCTTCAGGTTCCATAACCCTTATACTCTCTAGGGTTTTCTCACTATATAAGAGACCCTAACTCTATGGAATAAACAACTCATCTCATTTGTTCCTCTTCTCAACAACATGGATTGGATTGTCGAGTATCCAGATCATAGGGGGACGAACGTAATAGTTTGGTATCAGAGCAGTAATACTCCCTTTCCATTCCACGTATGTAATTCCTCAATGGTATTGGAAGCACAAGGTTATGTCCGAGAGTCTTTTTACCTGATACGAATAGCATAAAAATAGTAATATACATATCCACATATCTCTCATAAGTAAAGACAAGTACTAATGCTATGATTTTTTATGCAGAACCATTCCGCCTTGCGTAGATCCTGACATGGCACATCAGTTGGCATTCCTGGTCCATGTCATGCAGAACAAGCAGCATCTCTAGGAGGCGATTGAGCAGAGGCTACAGCAGTAGGGTGACTCGTCCTACCGCCCTTCCCGAGAGGAGGACAATATACAGAGACCAATCTCATTGGAGCCAAAGTCACTTGGGGATGTGGATGCATTACATGTGCATCGGACCACATACACAGTATACCAGCGATTACGTGCTGCAGTTCTTTGGTACCGCCACAATAGGGGAGTAGTGGGTGATATTTGCTGAGCTCCCTTTAGTTGGATATGCAGAGAGATTGTGGCAGGCTATCCAAGAGCATCTGATAGAACCCATCACTTGGGATCTCTTTGTATCAGACTTTCGCAGTGAGTTCTACCCCAAGCACTAGGTAGAGGAGCAGAGGCGACAGTTTGCTGAGCGGATACAGGGGTCGATGATGGCCCGGGAGTACCTGATATGATATACAGAGTTGTCTCGCCAATTCCAGCCACTACAACCTATCCACGGAGAACTTGCATAAGTTCATCGATGGTATGTGTCACAAGTTCATCCATGGTATGTGCTAGGGGATATAGGGCATGCTCTCTACCTTGGATCTTACCTCCATCAATGAGGTGATTTCCAAGGTGACGAGATGGAAGTCTACACAGAGCCAAGCACCAGGAGGACAGTCATAGTTACCACCTTTGTCACCTAGCCGAGCAGTATGCCGGGACTTCTCACGTTTCCATCGAGAGCATCGTTACAAGCCCACTACAGTGACACAACCAACTGATGGATCTACTTCTTATCCCACCTTAGGGCACGCATTAGCTAGATGTGGTGCAAGACTTTCTCACTCCCCAACACTTGTTCAAAGCCGCAGATCTGGGGGAGGTAGCTTGATTTCTGGAGGTGCACATTTCTTAGCCAAGCAGGGCTTATTTCTATTGCAGACAATTGGACCACTTTAAGGTCCACTATCCTTACCATGCTAGTGGTTCGGTACCCAGCAGCATAGTCGGAGATCAGTAGGACCATCCGGACAGTGTTAGGGATCGGGATTCTATCGTAGAGATCGAGAATCACATGCTTTACCACAACAGTGATTCAGCGTCGTAGGATCCAGTGCACTACCCCCACGCAGTCAGCTAAATGTTGTGATACATGAGATGGCACATACATCCGGATCAGTCGTCCGAGGTATGATTTCAATAATTGGAGTTCCTTTACATGCATTATTTAATTCGAGGGCTACATATTCTTTTTTTGCACATCATATGGTGCCCACTTTGGGAAAGTCTATGGCAGGTGTATCCACCCAGTACTACATCAAGGGCCTATGGGGTCAACAATTCATCATCCGACAGGCAGTTGAGGATGTAGTCGTACATATCGGTGAGCATGAGATGCTTGCATTCTTATTGTTGATACATTTAGAGAACTTCGACATCATCTTAGGCATTGTCTGGCTAGAGAGGCATCATGCTTGACTGGAATGCTTTGGGAAAACTGTTATCTTCCACTTACCGTGAGTACCATCCTTTCAGTTCGATGGACATATATCAGATACAGAGGTTAAGTACATATCAGCTATGAGTGTAATACACGTTTTGTACACTATACTTTTGAATGTTATCAAGTGTTATTTCAAGGAAATATTGGATTGATAGTGTTCACACTTTACAGATACCATAGTCAATAGATTCGCCTTGATGCAATGATTTCATTGAAACTTGTTGTGTTTATATCAGAGACCATCTTGTATAAAAATGGACTTCAAAAGGTTCTCTGAATTGTGTAGCACCTCAAAACATAGTACCACATCTACTAATCTGGAATTTTGGTAGTACCTTATAAGTAGTAGAAGCCACTACTTGTATAGTGCCCATAATGTTATAGATTTACATTCATTAGCCAAAATCACATCACTAAGGCTAATTAAGCATGATTAGTGCTAATTACCCGTCATTAGTGATAATTAAGCATCATTAGCATAGATTTACACTCATTAGCCATAATCACATCATTAAGACTAATTAAGCATGATTAGTGCTAATTAGCCGTCATTAGTGATAATTAAGCGTCATTAGCATAGATTTACACTCATTAGCCATAATCACATCATTAAGACTAATTAAGCATGATTAGTGCTAATTACCCGTCATTAGTGATAATTAAGCGTCATTAGCATTGATTTATACTCATTAGCCATAATCACATCATTAAGATTAATTAAGCATGATTAGTGCTAATTGGCCATCGTTAGTGATAATTAAGCGTTATTAGCAAAAGTAGGACACATGGAGTGGAAATCATGGGACACGTGTCGTTTTATAGTCAGGACAAGTGTCAAAACCTCAGTAATGCCATGTGTCATTGTCTTGAGACTAACATATGTCATGGTGTAGTCTTTTGCTTGGGCAACAAGTAAACTCGTGGATAAGCCAAGCCTATTACTTAGGCAACAAGTTTCCTTATGATTATGCCATGTATCATGCCATGTGTCTTCATACATGGATAAGGGACACATGAACCTCCCTTACATGTTGACACATGTCACACATGTAAAGGGGGTGGAGGCCTATAAATACCATGACCCCCCCCATAGTCCTCCCCACTTCATTCACGCCCATCACTCCACCTTAGAGCCGCAAGGCCGCCGAGCTTGCGAGAGGAGCACGACGAAGCCCTATCGGTGATCGAGAGCGTTTTTAAAAGCCGTAACAAAGATCTGTCCGCATCGAGACGTAGTAATCAAATCTAGGACGGCTATAGGGGGGATTTCACTAAAGAAGGTGATTCGGACTCAAGCTAGATAGCGTTCAGGTGAGGGATTCTCAAGCGCTATTTTAAAGCACTAGTCTTTAGCTTTTATGCATGGTTTTGAATAGAAAGTATGAAATCATGTTTTCTAAAGCTTTTACGCATGAATTACAAGTACCATGCAGTTGATAAGAAATCAGGGCTTTAAAACGTATTTCAGACTTCATTTCAGGTGTTTTATCATGATAGCATGTTTTTAAGCATTTCATTCTTTGTGGAACACGAAACATAAGTTCCACTACTTAGATTCGAGCTTTTTATATAAGAAATATGTTTTGTGCAGTTATTATGTAATATGTATCGGTTTTTAAGTCCTTAATAGTTTCCAGTTACAAGAATATGCATGTTGTGCCAGATTGTTTTATGATCATGAATTAGAGCTGTTATGATCATGAATTAGCAAGTTTACAGATTATTAGTTACAAGAAAAGGATCAGAATCAGAAGATAAGCACCACAGTAGCTCTTTTATACAATTCGTGAACTAGCCATTAGATATGGTGATGTCATTAGATATGACCCTGAAACCGCCATTAGATATGGCAAACCATTAGATATGGTATCAAGAGGACTTTGGGTCCGCATTCTGTATACATATAGGCTTTGGGCCGTATGCAGGGTGTTTTTGGTCTTTGGGACCGTCTACGCGTATGACTTAGCTTTGTTTCAGCGTTCATGAGTCAATAAATTAGCCACAGTGGTGATTAGTACAAACAGCTTGATAATGATGATTATGTTTCAGTTTATCTGCTTTTGAAGTTATTTCAGCATTCATTTGCAAAACTAGCATGTTGTTATATGTAATTTCTGTCATAAAGTCTCTTTCAAGCTATTTCACAGTATTCAGCGTAAATTCTTGTCATGATGCTCAAATTTCAGATTTTAGCTATATGTAAAAAGCTTGAGATCCTTTCACTGGGTCTAAGCTCCTAAATGGGTTTAGACTCATCCCTTTATATTATAATTATGTACAGATCAGCAGAATCACGACTAGCAGGGGAAAGGACCGCTGATACACTTGGAGGAGGTGTCTTTTGCTTTTCGTTGTTTTTGTACTGTCGGTGTTATTTTTGTAAGAAGTTGTAATAGATAGAACTCGTGTAATACACTTTTTGATGTTGTGAACTTGAAACAGAAAGATGTTATGTTTTATGAGATTGCCACATGTTTGTTTGAGGATAAAAAAATAAGAAGCAGAAAGATCTCTGTCGCGGCACGTTCCGGTTAGCGGGACGGGTCGTGACAACTTGTGGTATCAGAGCAATGGTTTTAGGACCTTGAGCAAGAATTATATTAGGAGTTGACCTATAAGTATTAGAAGATAATTGAGTTATTGATATTATAGTCTTGAGGATGTCTAGAATCATTATTGGAGGATTTTGTTGATGAGGATCTAACTGAAGTTTTATTTTTATAGGAAACCATGGCAGCAGAGCAGCCACCTGTGACCACACAAGGCCCTAGTCATGAGAATGATAACAATAATAACGTGTACGATACGTTGACATTGATAGCTCAAACACTAGGAGGCATGGCTGCCCACTCAGTTAAAAGACATGAATTTGAGCACCAGTTGCCCTTTGAACATGTAAAGAAGCTGGGAGGAGAACCATTTGTAGGAGACACTGATCCAAAGAAGGCCAGAGAATGGTTCAAGAATATGGAGAAAATATTTGCTCTAATGGACTGTACAGACGAACAAAAGTTGAAGTATACAATATTTCTTCTGAAGGATAGCGCTGATGATTGGTGGACATCGGTGAAAATGAAATATCCAAACCCATCTCATATTACATGGGAGATCTTTGAGAAAGAGTTCAATGAAAAATACTGCCCAAGGGTTTATCAGGAGGAGAAACGTAGGGAATTTCTATTCCTTACTCAGGGGAGTAATCTGTTTGATGAATATGAGAAGAAATTCACTGAACTTTCAAAGTTTACTGCTTCTCTGGTTGCAACCGAAGAAGAAAGGTGTAGACGTCTAGAAGATGGTATGCATATTGACTTAAAGGAAATGGTTTCAGCCACGGGATATACAGATTATGCAAAATTGGTGGAAGCTGCTCGTAGGGCTGAACGAGTGGTGATAGAAAGAAGAAAGTACAATGATCACGGAAAGAAAAGGTTTGCAGATAGACCCCTATGGAGAGGAACCATGAAAAAAGAACCAAGAATAGCTGGGAATTCAAGGCAAGATAATAGATCAGCTCCTAGAGTACAGGGGAATCAAACAAATAGATATACAGTTGGGACTTCTGAAAACAGAACTCTTTCTTTTCCACAATGTACAAACTGTGGAAAGTTCCATCCGGGAACTTGCCGCAAGGGGACCACTGGGTGTTATCAATGTGGCGAGATAGGCCACATACGTCAGAATTGTCCCACACTTGTCCAAGGTCGTCGGGTTATGGGAAGACCGACAACAAATCAAAATCGTGATGTTATAATACGCCGTCCTCCACCTACAAGGGAACAAAATAAAAACAATACACAGAATAGATCAAACCAGAGAGAGGGAAAAGCTTTTGCCATGACCTTAGAGGAGGCCATATCTGTAGACGATGTTGTATCAGGTACCACTATTATTTTTGGTAAAAGTGCACATACTCTTATTGATTCTGGTGCGAGTCATTCTTTTATTTCACAAAGATTCTCCATATATGCTGATAAAGTTACAAGTACTCTCAAGCATGCTTTAGCAATTTCTTTACCTAAGGGAGAACCCGAAATTATTAGGTATGTCCTCCGAAATTGTTTGGTAAAGATAGGAGAGAATTATATTGAAGTATACCTGATTCCTATGGAGATAAGGGAATTTGATGCTATCCTAGGAATGGATTGCTTAAGTATATATCATGCTCTTCTAGACTGTCATCTGAAGCATGTCACTTTTAGAAAACCAGGTGATGTTGAATTCACTTTCTATGGAGAAAGAAGGGTATATCCTACCCATGTCATTTCCTGTCTCTTAGCCCAAAAGTTGATAAGAAAGGGATATTCCTCTTATATTGCTTACGTGTTTAATACTAAAGCAGAAGCAGCCAGTTTAGAAAATATCTCTGTGGTGAAGGAGTTTCCGGAAGTGTTTCCAAATGAACTACCAGGAATTCCTCCTGATAGGGAAATTGAATTTACTATTGACCTCATTCCGGGTACCAATCCAATTGCCTTAGCTCCTTACAGAATGGCCCTAGCTAAACTTAAAGAACTCAAAACTCAATTACAGGAGTTGACAGATAAGGGATTTATACAATCCAGTATATCTCCTTGGGGTGCTCCTGTTCTATTTGTCAAGAAGAAAGATGGGTCCATGAGACTGTGTATAGATTACAGGAGACTAAACAGAGTGATTGTCCGCAATAACTATCCTCTGCCCAGAATAGATAACTTATTTGACCAATTACAAGGGGCCTCTATATTTTTTAAGATTGATTTGAAATCTGGCTATCATCAGTTAAAGATTAGAGGAGAAGATGTCCCTAAAACTGCATTTCGAACCCGATATGGGCATTTTGAATTCCTAGTAATGCCTTTTGGTTTGACAAATGCCCCAGCTGCTTTTATGGATTTGATGAATAGGGTTTTCCGTCCATATCTGGACAAATTCGTGATTGTATTTATTGATGATATCCTAGTATATTCTAAAACAGAGGAAGAACATAGAGAACATTTGAGAATTGTACTTCAAACCCTGAAGGAACACCGATTATATGCAAAGTTTGATAAATGTGAGTTTTGGTTAAGGAATGTTGCATTTCTAGGCCATGTTATATCTAGAGAAGGAATAACAGTAGATCCATCAAAAATAGAAGCAGTTCTTAGATGGGAAAAACCGATAAATGCATCAGAAATCCGAAGTTTCCTTGGATTAGCTGTGTATTATCGAAGATTTGTTGAAAACTTTTCTAAAATTGCCGCACCATTGACAAGATTAACTAGGAAGAATGTGAAGTATAGTTGGGACGAAGAATGCGAGAAGAGTTTTAAGGAACTCAAGAATCGTCTCACCTCAGCACCTATACTTAGCCTTCCATCAGGAAAAGGTAATTATGTAATCTATAGTGATGCCTCAAGACAAGGGCTGGGATGCGTCTTAATGCAGAATGATAAGGTGATTGCTTATGCATCTTGACAGCTAAAACAACATGAGATAAATTGCCCAACTCATGACCTTGAGTTAGCTGTTATAGTATTTGCCTTAAAGATTTGGAGACACTACCTATATGGAGAAACTTGTCGAATCTTTACGGATCACAAGAGTTTGAAATATATTTTCTCTCAGAAAGAGTTGAATTTAAGGCAAAGAAGATGGTTATAACTAATCAAAGATTATGATTGTTCCATAGAATATCACCCGGGGAAAGCCAATGTAGTAGCTGATGCTCTCAGTAGAAAGTCTAATGGTTGGCTATCTCATTTAAAAGCAGAGTATTTACAGTTGAAAGAGTTACGGGCAAAGTTAACCATAAATAGTTCTGGAGCCTTATTAGCATCCTTACAAGTGAGACCCATATTATATGATAAAATTAAGGAGGCACAAGTCCATGATTCTAAAATCATTCGAATCATTGAGAAGATTAAGGGAGGAGATGAAGCCGGGTATACAATAGATGGTCAAGGGGTCTTATTCTTCAAAAGAAGATTGTGTGTTCCAAGGAAATCTGATATAAAGATTGAGATTCTGGAAGAAGCACATAACTCTATATACACTATGCACCCAGGAAGCACTAAGATGTATAGAACACTTAAAAGCTACTATTGGTGGTCTGGTATGAAAAGAGAAATTGCAGAGTATATTTCTAGATGTCCTATATGCCAACAAACAAAACCGGAGCGTTTGAAACCTGCAGGGACTTTACAGCCACTTCCAATACCAGAATGGAAATGGGAACACATCACTATGGACTTCGTTACAGGATTTCCAAGGACCCGTCGAGGTCACGATGCAATATGGGTCATAGTGGATAGATTAACTATGTCTGTACATTTCTTAGCCATTAACATGACATACAGTCTAGACCATTTGGGAAAGATCTTTGTTAATGAGATAGTTAGCCGTCATGGGGTTCTTGTGTCAATTGTTTCAGATAGAGATCCACGGTTCACTTCTAAGCTTTGGCCAAGTTTACATAAAGCTATGGGAACAAAATTAGCTTTTAGTACAGCGTTTCATCCTCAAACAGATGGCCAATCAGAACGTACTATCCAGACACTAGAAGACATGCTTAGAGCTTGTGCACTGAGCTTTAAAGAAAGTTGGGATGAACATCTCTCACTTATAAAGTTTGCATACAATAACAGCTACCATACTAGTATTGGGATGGCACCTTATGAAGCATTGTATGGAAGACCATGTAGAACACCTATCTGTTGGAGTGAGGTTGGAGAACGAAAATTGGTTCAACCTGAACTAATACAAAGCACAATAGAAAAAGTTGAGGAAATCAAGAGATGCTTAAAGGCAGCGCAAAGCAGACAGAAAAGTTATGCAGATAAGCGAAGGAGAGACTTAGAATTTCAAGTGGGAGACCATGTGTTTCTAAAAGTATCTCCATGGAAAGGCCTAATTAGATTTGGGAAGAAAGGGAAACTAAGCCCTAGATACATTGGCCCTTATGAGATCACAAAGAGAATCGGTAGTGTGGCATATCGTCTTCAACTTCCATCTGAACTAGCAAGGATACATGATGTCTTTCATGTCTCCACACTTCGGAAGTTTATTCCAGATCCAACCCATATGATACAACCTCAAGATATTCAATTGAAGGAAGATCTTTCATACGAGGAGGTTCCTGTGGAAATTCTAGATTATAAAGTACAAGAGCTTCGTACAAAGAAGATTCCTTTAGTTAAAGTTTTATGGAGGAGTCACGCAATAAAAGAAGCACATGGGAACGAGAGGAAGAAATGAGATCTCAATATCCCCACTTATTTTCGAGCTAGCAAAGGTACTTAAATTTCGAGGACGAAATTTATTTCAAGTAGGGGAGAATTGTAATACGCGTTTTGTACACTATACTTTTGAATGTTATCAAGTGTTATTTCAAGGAAATATTGGATTGATAGTGTTCACACTTTACAGATACCATAGTCAATAGATTCGCCTTGATGCAATGATTTCATTGAAACTTGTTGTGTTTATATCAGAGACCATCTTGTATAAAATTGGACTTCAAAAGGTTCTCTGAATTGTGTAGCACCTCAAAACATAGTACCACATCTACTAATCTGGAATTTTGGTAGTACCTTATAAGTAGTAGAAGCCACTACTTGTATAGTGCCCATAATGTTATAGATTTACATTCATTAGCCAAAATCACATCATTAAGGCTAATTAAGCATGATTAGTGCTAATTACCCGTCATTAGTGATAATTAAGCATCATTAGCATAGATTTACACTCATTAGCCATAATCACATCATTAAGACTAATTAAGCATAATTAGTGCTAATTAGCCGTCATTAGTGATAATTAAGCGTCATTAGCATAGATTTACACTCATTAGCCATAATCACATCATTAAGACTAATTAAGCATGATTAGTGCTAATTACCCGTCATTAGTGATAATTAAGCGTCATTAGCATAGATTTATACTCATTAGCCATAATCACATCATTAAGATTAATTAAGCATGATTAGTGCTAATTGGTCGTCGTTAGTAATAATTAAGCGTTATTAGCAAAAGTAGGACACATGGAGTGGAAATCATGGGACACGTGTTGTTTTATAGTCAGGACAAGTGTCAAAACCTCAGTAATGCCATGTGTCATTGTCTTGAGACTAACACATGTCATGGTGTAGTCTTTTGCTTGGGCAACAAGTAAACTCGTGGATAAGCCAAGACTATTACTTAGGCAACAAGTTTCCTTATGATTATGCCATGTATCATGCCATGTGTCTTCATACATGGATAAGGGATACAAGAACCTCCCTTACATGTTGACACATGTCACACATGTAAAGGGGGTGGAGGCCTATAAATACCATGACCCCCCCCCATAGTCCTCCCCACTTCATTCACGCCCATCACTCCACCTTAGAGCCGCAAGGCCGCCGAGCTTGCGGGAGGAGCACGGCGAAGCCCTGTCGGTGATCGAGAGCGTTTTTAAAAGCTGTAACAAAGATCTGTCCGCATCGAGACGTAGTACTCAAATCTAGGACGGCTATAGGGGGGATTTCACTAAAGAAGGTGATTCGGACTCAAGCTAGATAGTGTTCAGGTGAGGGATTCTCAAGCGCTATTTTAAAGCACTAGTCTTTAGCTTTTATGCATGGTTTTGAATAGAAAGTATGAAATCATGTTTTCTAAAGCTTTTACGCATGAATTACAAGTACCATGCAGTTGATAAGAAATCGGGGCTTTAAAACGTATTTCAGACTTCATTTCAGGTGTTTTATCATGATAGCATGTTTTTAAGCATTTCATTCTTTGTGGAACACGAAACATAAGTTTCACTACTTAGATTCGAGCTTTTTATATAAGAAATATGTTTTGTGCAGTTATTATGTAATATGTATCGGTTTTCAAGTCCTTAATAGTTTCCAGTTACAAGAATATGCATGTTGTGCCAGATTATTTAATGATCATGAATTAGAGCTGTTATGATCATGAATTAGCAAGTTTACAGATTATTAGTTACAAGAAAAGGATCAGAATCAGAAGATAAGCACCACAGTAGCTCTTTTATACAATTCGTGAACTAGCCATTAGATATGGTGATGTCATTAGATATGACCCTGAAACCGTCATTAGATATGGCAAACCATTAGATATGGTATCAAGAGGACTTTGGGTCCGCATTCTGTATACATATAGGCTTTGGGCCGTATGCAGGGTGTTTTTGGTCTTTGGGACCGTCTACGCGTATGACTTAGCTTTGTTTCAGCGTTCATGAGTCAATAAATTAGCCACAGTGGTGATTAGTACAAACAGCTTGATAATGATGATTATGTTTCAGTTTATCTGCTTTTGAAGTTATTTCAGCATTCATTTGCAAAACTAGCATGTTGTTATATGTAATTTCTGTCATAAAGTCTCTTTCAAGCTATTTCACAGTATTCAACGTAAATTCTTGTCATGATGCTCAAATTTCAAATTTTAGCTATATGTAAAAAGCTTGAGATCCTTTCACTGGGTCTAAGCTCCTAAATGGGTTTAGACTCATCCCTTTATATTATAATTATGTACAGATCAGCAGAATCATGACTAGCAGGGGAAAGGACCGCTGATACACTTGGAGGAGGTGTCTTTTGCTTTTCGTTGTTTTTGTACTGTCGGTGTTATTTTTGTAAGAAGTTGTAATAGATAGAACTCGTGTAATACACTTTTTGATGTTGTGAACTTGAAACAGAAAGATGTTATGTTTTATGAGATCGCCACATGTTTGCTTGAGGATAAAAAAATAAGAAGCAGAAAGATCTCTGTCGCGGCACGTTCCGGTTAGCGGGACGGGTCGTGACAATGAGAGCGCAAGAGTACCTGAGTCAGCGATGTGTGGGATACCTTGCATATATTATTGATACATCCACTCAGGACAAGATGATCGAGGATGTTCGAGTAGTACGTGAGTTTCCTGATGTGTTCCCAGATGATTTACCTGGACTACCCCCAGCGAGAGAGATAGAGCTTGAGATCACGATATTACTCGATAGTCGATACACATCCTTTCTCCATCCCTCCATACAGAATGGCACCTTTTGAGCTGAGAGAACTCAAGGTGCAGTTGCAGGAGCTGTTAGTGAAGGGATTCATCAGCCCCGATACATCACCATGGGGAGCACTAGTTCTCTTTGTCAAGAAGAATGATGGATCCATGAGACTTTGAATTGATTACAGACAGTTGAACAAGCGGACGGTCAACAATTGTCATCCTCTCTCACGGATTGATGACATTTTTTATCAGTTGCAGGAAGCAGCAGTGTTCTTCAAGATTGATCAACGATCACGATATCACCATTTGATGGTCAAAGATTCAGATCTAATGAAGTCCGCATTTTGCATGAGATATGGCCATTACGAGTTCGTGGTAATGCCATTCAGACTCACGAATGCACAAGCCGCATTCATGGACTTGATGAACCGAGACTTACGTCCTTGCTTGGACAGGTTTGTGATAGTATTCATTGACGATGTTTTGCTATATTCCCATGATGAGTGCGAGCACAAGTCACATCTTCGCAGTATGCTAGAGACACTCCGAGAGCATCAGTTGTATGTAAAATTCAGCAAGTGCCAGTTCTGGCTTTTGAGGTTGCATTTCTAGGCCATGTGATTTTAGGATCATGGGGGAGTTGACCCTACCAAGATGAGGCTATTTTATCTTGGGAGCATGTGGAAAAATGCGAAGAGAAAAGTTGTATTCTACGAAGCCCTAGAGCTCTCTTATATAGGAGAAAAGCTCTAGGGAGAAATTACATAAAGAATGCTGAAGAAAATTATAAATAAAGAAAGAGACATATAATTGTCTCAACACTCCCCCTCAAGCTAGAGCATATATCTATCATGCTCAGCTTGGAATAGCAACGGTGAAAAGGACCCCTTGCAAGAGCCTTGGTAAACATATCAGCAATTTGATCGCCTGAAGCAACATGAGAAGTGGAAATAAACCCCTTCTCAATCAAATCATGGGTATAATTGCAATCTACTTCAACGTGCTTTGTTCTCTCATGGAAGGCGGGATTGTTAGCTATAAACAAAGTTGCTTGATTATCACATTTAAGGTGCAATGGAAGAGGCACCTCAATAGCTAGGTCAGTTAGGACGGACTTAACCCACATCATTTATGTGCTCCCTTGGGCCATAGCTATGTTCAGCGCTGGATTGAGAAACAACTGACTGTTTCTTATTCTTCCATGACACCAACGAGCTACCAACAAACACAGTGAAGCCTGAAGTAGACTTCTTGTCCTTGGGACACCCAGCATAATCTGCATCTGCACATCCAGTAACTTAGAGAGACGTATCCCTTCTGAAAAGAAGACCTGCACCATGAGAGGATTTCAGATATCTCAAAATCATGCACATTGCATCCATATAAACCTGTCTAGATTGCTTCATGAACTGGTTGACTCTACTTACAGTAAACGATATGTCAGGCTTGGTAATAGTAACATATAGAAACTTCCCTACAAGCTCTCTGTAGCGTCTCTTATCCACCTCCTCGGAGTCATCATCATGCAGTCTAGCATTGGGATCCATTGGTGTAGTGGCGGGCATACATCATGTCATGCTTGTCTCAGCCAGGAGATCAGTAACATACTTCTTTTGTGTCATAACCATACCACGTTGATTGTGTGCAAACTCCAAGCCAAGGAAGTAACGTAGTATGCCAAGGTCCTTGGTCACAAACTGTCGTCCAAGGAAATCCTTAGCTGCCTGAATACCCTGTTCATCACTGCCAGTAACAACAATATCATCAACATAAACCAGAACAACAATAGTACCTCTTTGATTTCTCTTAACAAAAAGAGCATGATCTGTAGTGGATCTGACAAAGCCATTCTGTTCAATCAACTCTAAGAGCTTCTGAAACCAAGCCCTCGGACTCTGCTTAAGGCCATATATGGCCTTGTGAAGACGGCACACCATACCGGACTCCCCCTCAGCAGCAAACCCTGGTGGTTGCTACATGTAAACTTCCTCCTGCAGGTCTCCATACAAGAAGGCATTCTTGACATCTAGCTGAAACAACGGCCAGTCACGAACCACAGCAACTGCAATGAGAATCTGCAACGTGGAGTGATGCGCAACTGGAGAAAAAGTATCCTGATAGTCCACCCCATAAGTTTGCGTGAATCCACGAGCAACCAATCTGACCTTACATCTGTCGACAGTACCATCAGCCCGGTGTTTTATAGTAAACACCCACTTACTGCCTACAATAGAAGCACGTGGAGGAACCTGCACAATACTCTACGTACCTCGAGACTGTAAAGCTGCCATCTCCTCCTCCATCGTCAGATGCCACTAACCAAGCTTCAGCGCAACCTGATAAGAACGCGGTATCTCCACACCTGATAGTCCCACGACAAACCACTGAAAATCCTCAGAAAGACGAGCCAATGAAACATGGGAAGCAAGGGGATGCATAGTGCATGCACGCTTCTGCTTTCGTAGAGCAATAGGAACATCCAGGTCTTCAGTACTCACAGAAGAAGTAGCATCATGTACATCATGAACCTCAAGTTGTACATGTAAATCACCACTGCCATTAGTAGAACTCAAATGCTCAGAACATACATTGGGCGTGCTGGATGCTGGAGGAGGCGCATGAGCAGGAGGTCGACGCTGGTAAACTTGGGGAAAAAAATTAGGCGAGGTCAACGGTGGTGAAGGGGGCAGTGGAGGTGGAGGAGGTGGTGTTGGTGGTATTGAAGGTATAGTGGAGATCTGAGGTAGAGGCATATAGACCTCTTCCCCATCCTCTGAAGAAATGAGCTTGTCACCTGTAGGAGAGAAGTACATAATAGACTCAAAAAAGGTGGCATCTGCACTAACGTAGTACCTTCGTCGAACTGGGTTGTAGCAACAATATCCCTTTTGGGTCTTGATGTACCCAACAAAGACACATTTGACATCTCTAGGAGAGAGCTTGTCAAGACCAGGAGACATCTGATGAACAAACGCCACAAAACCAAAGATACGAGGCATGAGGGAGAAAAGATCATGGTTGCAGAAAGCGGTAGTCGGTACTCGGTCGGCAGGGTCACTGACTAAGGATTAATCGGCAGTCGGGAGAGTAATCGGATTTAGTCGGGCATTAGTCGGTTTTGATTTTTTAATTATTTTAAATATATAAATCGATTTTTAATACATACACTCTCATATATATACACAAATTTAGCAATTTTAATACATACAAACACAAAGCTAACCATATTCACAAGTTACTAATCAACAAACTCACATGTTTACTAATCATTGTAATTAAGAATCACGAAGTTAATTAACAAATCACAAAAGATAAATAAAAAGATTTAATAATTATATAACCTTATAGTTATTGATATAATTTGATAATGTAAAAGAATTCATATACATATCTGTTGTAGTCAAGGATGCTAAATGTTTGTTAGAACATTGTTAGTTTACACCGTACTTTCATGTGTCCACAAGGATGTTAAGGCAAAAGGAGGTATATTTTTGTATTATTTTAAGTATAAAACCACTTCATATATATTTGAATTTATAGTAATAATGACTAAGTAATAACAACACAAACAATTAAAAGTATATAAAAAAGTATACAAAACAGTATACAAACAGTTTAAAACTTCTATGCAAAAGTCGGCCGACTAGTCGGCCGACTAGGCCGATTACTCGGGCGACTAATCGGGTCGACCCGACTATAGGCCGATTTGGCCTAGTCGAGTCGGATACCCCCCCGACTCGACTAGTCGGGCCGACTAGTCGGCCTAGTCGGCCGACTTTTACAACAGTGGAAAAGATCCTTCTCGGGAAATGCAATCAAGAACAGAATCTTTTCTCTCGGAACCGAAAAAGGCATACGATTGACAAGGTAACAAGCAGTTAGAACCGCATCCCCCCAGTATGAATGACGAGCACGGCTCTGAATTAAAAGGGTCTTGGTAACATCTAGGAGATGGCGATTTTTCATTCAACCACCCCATTCTGTTGGGAAATATACGCACAAGAAGTTTGATGCATAATACCATGAGATGCAAGAAATTGGGCAAGCTAAGTGCTACAAAATTCCAAGGCATTGTCAAATCATATAAACTTGATTTTAACTGAGAAAATATTCTTTATTTCATTAATAAAGGACTGAATAACAAGACCAGCATCAGACTTATTTTTAAGAAAGACCCACGACAACCTTGAAAACTCATCAACAGCGACCAGATAAAATCTATGCCCCTGGTGATCAGTGACACGACTGGGACCCCAAATATCAAGATGAATCAACTCAAACAGACTATGACCACTCCGACCCTGATGACTCTGAAAGTGGATCGATGATGCTTTCCAAGCTGGCAGGCCTCACACTGAAAGGTGGAGCGAGGAGAAATCTGTGGAAGAACATGACACAACTTTTGCAGAAGAAGATGACCAAAACGAAGATACCACATATAGGAAGATGCAGAGTTGGTGCGAAAAGAAGAGGCACCGGCATAAGGAGACTACACCAGTCTGTAGAGACCTCCTTGCTCACGGCCATAACCAATCACCCTGCCCGTTAGAATGTCTTGAAACACAAGAGCGGATGGATCAAAAATGGTACGACAGTGTAAATCCTTGGTGATTTGACTAATAGATAGTAAATTCATTGAAAACTCAGGAACATAAAGAACATTCTGAAGCCTCATTAAAGGAGTTAACTGCACCTCCCTCTGACCAATAATGGGAGAGTGTGTACCATCTTCTATCACAACTGATCGTCCGAGCTATGTTGGACTAAAAGCACTAAACTGACCTCTATCACCACAAAGATGATGGGATGCACCAGAATCCAAGATCCATTCTGACAAGTCTGCCCTGTAACAACTAGTAAAGGCATATGATGTACCTGATGTAGATGCTGATGCGGAGGCAGCTAGCTACCTCTGAGGATCCTGAAGGAGAGCTGGTTGGCTCAGGAGTAGGCATAATCTCCCTGAGTCTTGCCACGAGTTCGTCAAACCTCTGATCAGATGCATGTGAGGAACTGCTAGCCTGCTGAATTTGTTATACGACACGTGCTGAAGCTGGGAACCCATGCTTGGAATAACATGTATCCTCAGAGTGGTCAGGTCTGTGACAATAAGTACAAGGCTGACAAGGGGGCCAACTACCCTCTCCCCTGCCACGGCCACCTTGACTACGAAATTGTGCAGGACCTCCTCTACCATGAGAGGCTGCCATGGCTGAGGATGTCTGTGGCAACTGAGTACCACCGGAGGATATGGAGAGCCTACTCAACCTGCGATATGCCTCCTCCATTGGAGGTATAGTGACATCAGTAAGAATCTGCGCTCTAGCTGCATCATACTCAGGGTCTAGAGCTGCTAAGAAAACTCATGTCATCACCGAATCCCTATATGCCTTGAGTTGCTCTGGTGTGGTTGTCAAGGGAATGTAACCATGTAGTTTCTCAAACATACCCCTTAGAGAAGTGTAAAGGGTATGGAGAGGATGACAATTCTGCTTCGACGTGAAGATGTCGTGCTGAAGTTGTATATTCTTCGACTTGTTTTTCATCGGAGAGTATGTAGCGGCGAGAATGTCCCACATAGCCTTAGTCGTAGGCTCACTCAGTATGTCATTGGCTATCTCCATGGATACTGTTCTGGAAAGCCATACTCCTGTATAAGCATCATCTGCCTCCCATGAGGCATTAACCCCAGTCTTGTCAACAGGCTCCTCCTGTGTGAGGATATGCTTCTTGTCGTTACATTGCATTAGACTCATGAACTGCATGGTCCACAGTTCATAATTCGTTCCATCCATCTTCACAATAGGGGTTGGACCTTTGAAAGCACCCAGGGTTGGAATATATGGTTTGTTGTCTAACATGATGACAACAATCTCTAAGACTGGGGTTGCAAACTGTAAAAATAATGTCTACATGAACATATGGGAAGATAATTGTGCATGTAGACTCATACCACAGTCACTTCCATTCTTCGATGACTCCTTTGGGTGATTAGGGTATCGAAGATAGTCACACTATACCCTAGAAACCCAACCGCAAGAGGCCTGCGCTCAAGGGCACGCGAGCAATGGCGGTGCAGCGCAGATGCAGGAGGCGGCGCGCAGGGGGGGCGCAGGCTCTGGCGGTGCAGCGCAGGAGGCTGCGAACAGAAGGCGGCACGAGGCTTTTGGTGGGGAGACGGATTTTAGGGCACAGGCTCCGGTCTAGGACCGTCGCTTTGATACCATTTGGAAAAATGCGAAGAGACAAGTTGTATTCTACGAAGCCCTATAGCTCTCTTATATAGGAGAAAAGCTCTAGGGAGAAATTACATAAAGAAGGCTGAAGAAAATTATAAATAAAGAAATAGACATATAATTGTCTCAACAGAGCAGCCCAAGTCGGTTACAAAGATTCGCAGTTTTCTTGACCTAGTCGGTTACAACAGATGATTTATCAGATTCTCTCAATTAGCTTTACCCCTCGCACGACTGACACAGAAGGATGTGCCATTGGTCTGGAATGATAATTGTGAGATGAGCTTTTGTATGCTCAAGGAGCAGTTGATTATTGCTTCAACTCTTACCCTTCGTTTCAGTGCCTTGGATTTCACGATTTATATAAATGCTTCTAAGAAAGGTTTGGGTGGCGTACTTATGCAACGAGGACATGTCATAGCTTATGCATCACGGTAGTTGAAGAACCATGAGTGCAACTACCCTACTCATGACTTGGAGTTGGCGATTGTAATCTCTGCACTGAAGATATAGTGCCATTATCTATATGGGGTGATGTTAGAAAATCGGAAGCGGAAGCGGAAATGACAAACAGAGCATAAACAAGAAACATCAACATGGGAACACCATGATTTTACGTGGAACCCTACTCCGAGAGGAGCGGGATGAAACCACGGGAGAAGCCCTCAAAGGGGTGGATATTGCATTCCTTTTTCTCAATGAGTACAGGAGGTCTGGAGCTCCTTATATAGCCTCTCCAGAGCCTCCAAGTCCCAATACTAGGCGGTATGGGACTAAACACATGATGGGGTAAATGGATCTTCTCCATGATCCATTTACCCTGTTACAACTCAATGGGCGCACACACGAATACTCCAACACTCCCCCTCATGCTGGAGCATGCAATGCTCAGCTTGGACAAACAGAAATAAACTCAACTCAACGCTACAGGACACTACGGACAATATCAACCCAACGCGCACATTGCTGCAGTCGAGGACGTTGCTTCTCATGCCGTGCAGGTGAGGACGAACGGGCTGGAGTGTGAGTCAACTGAAGACTCGGAATCTGACCATCGAGTCTGAAACTGCGCCTGAAGTCTCCTCGTCGGAGAACTGGGTCTCTCCAATCTGGCTCAGATAATGGCGCACTGCTCTGGTGTACCTATGATACCACATGAAAACCCTTGCCCTCAAGGGAATGGTCCTCTGCTCTGGAGTCCCTATGGCTCACGTGAAAACTCTGGTCTGACAACAAGAAGAATGATGGGGACCGCGAAACAAATGATGGCAACTTATGCTCATCTGACAATGACCGCATACTCGTGCGTGTCTGAAACGGGACTCGGAAGACAATCGTCGAGTCTAAACAACTGCGCATCAAATTGGGACTCGGAATCTGAACGTCGAGTCTGGAATTGCGCATGAAGAATCTTCATCTGAAAAACGTGTAGAGTCTGGAAATCGGCTGGTCCGACGAATCTCTGAATCTGGAAGAAGACCTGTGACTCTACATATATACTCCCCCTTTCTCCCATACTTGTCGGAACATGAACATCGACAAAGTTGGGAGAAGACAAGATAAATAGGGAAAAAACAAAACATACTTGCGGCTTTTCTTTTCTTTTTATTTTTTTAAGCCGTCATCATTTTTTTTAAAACATTATTTTTTCTAAAAATAAGCCGTCACACTTTTTTTTCCGGCTCTTGCATCATCATTTTTTTTAAATCATTTTTTTTAATTGCGTGCGGCTCTTTTTTTTAATGCACGCGCCTTTTCTCTCCCTTTTTTTGTATTTTTTTTTCAATGTGGCCTACTTGGGCCCAATCTCTCTCAGTCTTTTTTTTTCTAACACATGACCCTCTTGAGCTCTCACGCCATACCCCTTTTTTTGTAAAAGACCACCTCTCATTTTTTTTCTGCTCTCGGCCTATGCAGGCCCAACGCTTCTGCCAAAATTTTTTTACAATAAGGTAGCCCTAGGGTTATGGGAACCCTCGACTTCAGAGAAAAACCCGCCGCCCCTGATTTGGGGAGCAGCAAATGACGTCGCCGCTAGAGGGGTTGCACCACCAAGGGAGTAGTTACCGGCGAGCAACCGGAGGAGAGCGAGGCACCGCCGATAGCGGCTGATGGAGGTGGGCTCGCCGTCGCTGGGAGCACCAGCCTGGAGCAATCGGGCTCGATCTGAGAGGCAGAGGCATCGCCTGGGACTTGAGTTCGCGCCGCCGCGCGGTGGGAGGGCAAGCGGGACTGGGTCGAAGGGATCGGCTTCTTGGTGCGCTGCCTAGGAAGGCACGCGATGCCTCTGGAAGGAGAGCACATGCTTCTATGCGCGTGCAGTGATACTGCGACGGAGTTTCGTGTGCACGATCTGTGCGCGGTGCGCGAACAAGAAGGGGCAGTCGTTGTTGGGACTGATGCGGTCCTGGAACTGCTGCTTGCGCCATTTTTTTTCTTTTTTTTTCGATGAAGCTTCGCCGCCATTGAACTAGGAGGCGCGGCTCCGGTCTGACCTTTGAAGATGGAGGCGGTCTGATGCCGCTGGACCACGCGTTGTATTAGGGTTCCGCCACTGGAGGGCGGCGCACATGGGAAGGCGGCGGCCTGGGCCATCCAAGATCACATGTTGCTTCATGAGGAGAGGAACTTCTGGATGATGACGCACAAGGAACATTGCCTCCTGGATCTTGTTGCCTGGCGCGTAGAGGGAACAACTTGCAGGGTTTCCGAACAACAGTCGCTTGGAAGCCCGGAGATGCGGGAACCGTCTGGAGCCTCGTGATCTGGAGATGCTCCAAGGGACCAAAGTCTCCTGATTGGAATATGAGAGCGACGGAGCGCAGCCTGGAAGCACATCACCGTTGGAGAAGAGGCTCCCCGCCTGGGAACACTTCGCAAGAAGATCTGAAGATGATCCAGATTAGGGTTTCAAAAACCCTACTTTTTTTTCGAACGTGAACAATACATGATACCAATCTTCAAAGAATAAATCATCATAAAAAAAATCGAATCTCGAATACATAATAACATAAACCCTGGAGAATCGAACCCGCTCTGATACCATGTTAGAAAATCGGAAGCGGAAGCGGAAACGATAAACAGAGCATAAACAAGAAACATCAACATGGGAACACCATGATTTTACGTGGAACTCTACTCCGAGAGGAGCGGGATGAAACCACGGGAGAAGCCCTCAAAGGGGTGGATATTGCATTCCTTTTTCTCAATGAGTACAGGAGGTCTGGAGCTCCTTATATAGCCTCTCCAGAGCCTCCAAGTCCCACCACTAGGCGGCATGGGACTAAACACATGATGGGGTAAATGGATCTTCTCCATGATCCATTTACCCTGTTACAACTCAATGGGCGCACACATGATGGGGTAAATGGATCTTCTCGAGGTTTTCTTTTTAAGATCTTTATTGTTATTTGTTCAATATCCTAGGATTGTCATCAAGAATGGTTCTATCGTGTTCCTGCCGGCTGGCTGAAGTTGAAGTTTTGAAGATTTTTTTTATCTAAGTTAGGGCTTTCCAGCCCTGTTTTCGCATGGCGAACCCTAGCCGCATCACATCGTGCAGTAGGAGCGTGGTGACCCGATTTTGGGTTACAAGATGCCAGTCCTTCCTCGACGGCGATCTGCTCCATGACGAGCGACATATCCCTTCTGCGCGATTCTCCAGGCAGCAGCCCAGGCCGCGGCTCCAGGCCGCATCTTCAGCCATCCTCCACCAGCATGACCCGACCGCTTGAGCTCCTCCCTCTCGACTGCAGGCGGCGCTGCGGCGCCCCTCAGATCTCCTCGTTGCGCGAAACATCTCGGGCCCTCGCGCACAAGCCCGCGAGGCGACGCAGATGCCTCCAACTACAACGCCTTTCCTTCTGCGAGTCCTCCAAGTCCAGCCAAACAGGACCCCATCGCCATCTCCCTCCTCGCATCCAGGCGCATCAGGCGGCGCCTCCATACGCGTGCCATCCCTCCACACGGCGCATCAGGCATCACGCGCCTCTTCCGCAGCGGCACCAGGCGCAAGTACGCCTCCTGTTCAGTCTTGACACTCCGCAGGCGGCGCTCCAACGGCGCTCGTGCGCCGCAGTCTCTGTCGACAGCGACAGGTGACATTCGAGATATTCATGTAGCACAAGAGCCTCAAGTACATCTTTGACCAGCAAGAGCTAAAGATGAGGCAGAGAAGATGATTAGAGTTGCTGAAGGATTACGATTGCGCTATCTCTAACCATCCTGGTAAGGAAAATGTCGCAGCAGATGACTTGAGTAGGAGATCACACATAGCAGGATTAGCAACTTGTTGCAGACTTGGGATGTCCTCACTATATTGAATGAGTAGCATCCATTTGAGAGCACGTCATGAGCAGTCGAAGATTCGAATCACCATCCAAGACAATCTCCCTCTTCTTCGAGCGCTCCGTCTGCTGTCACTTGAATGCAATGATTGTACCAGCGAAGTACAGTAGCTTGTAGGACATGATTGTACAGGGACAACAAGCAGATCAAAAGTTGTAGGATGTGTATCAGCATTGCCTGAAGGATGAGTTTGACGGTTTCTGTGTCATAGAGTCCATTTTGTGGAAGGGAGACCGTGTTTGTGTTCCTGACAACGAGGAGTTGAGGAGAGACATTCTGGATGAGGCGCATAGTTTGAGACTTTCCATTCATCCATGTAGCACCAAGATGTACAGGGACCTCCACCAGCATTTCTGGTGGGAGGGAATGAAGACGGATATAGCAGAGCATGTCAGTTGGTGCATCACTTGTCAGATGGTGAAGGCAAAGCACCAGAGACTACCTGGTTTACTACAGCCTCTTCCCATTCCGGTGTAGAAACGGGAAGGCATCTCCATGGATTTTGTCATGTCATTGCCACGTACCCTAGATGAGCATGACACGATTCGAGGGTCGTTGACCGGTTGGCCAAGTCAGCCTATTTTGTTCTGGTCAACATGACATGTACTCCCGTTGAGCTAGCCAGACTATTTATTCAGCATGTCATCCGCTTGCTCGGGATACCCAAGGAGGTGGTATCTGACAAAAATTCACGGTTTAGTTGACATTGCTGGGGAGAGTTCATAAGAGCCTTGAGGACAGAGCTACACCTTAATTCAGCTTACCATCCATAGACAAACAGACGGTCCGAGAGGACTATTCAAATATTGGAGGATTTGTTGCAGGATTATGATGTTGATTGGAAAGGATCCTAGAAGGATCACCTTCCCCTTGTTGAGTTCACATACAACAATAGCTACCATGCCAGTATTGGTATGGTGCTTTTTGAGGTCTTGTATGGGAGGATATGTATCACTCCCTTATGTTGGCAGCAAGTGAGCAACAACGTCATGTACATCCCGCAAATCATTGAGGAGACGACTAGAGTGGTAGAGATTGCTAGGAAGAGCTTGCTAATAGCTCAGAGCTGTCAGAAGAGCTATGCCGACTAGAGACATAGAGGCCTTGAGTTTCAAGTATTGTATTTATATAAATACCTTAAGCATAATTTATAACCAACTCTATATGCCTAAGTACCCCTCATCATCGCAGGTTAAGGATTTTGTTATCTTACGAGTATCTCCGATGAAGGAAGTGCAACGGTTCGGTGCTAGAAGTAAGTTGGCCCCAAGGCTCGTGGGACCATTTAAGATTTTGCCTAGAGTTGGGAAGGTGGCTTACATAGTGGCCTTTCCCCTACATCTAGAGGGCATACATGACGTGTTTCACGTATTGAATTTGCAGAAGTATGTCCCATACCCCAGACATGCCATTAGCTACAAGGACTTGATAGTGGAACCCAACATGTTTTCCTTGAAGAGCTGGTTCTGATACCAGACCACATGGTCAAGAGGCTCAGGTAGAACGAAATACCTTTAGTCAAGGTCATGTGATGTTCGTTCACTTGATGGAGGATGTCGCTTCGGGACGCTCGGGCGCGAGTTAGGGTTTCTCGCGAGTTTGCGTCGTGCAATGGGCTGGGAGCTCGTGGTCTTTCGCGGGGGCTACGGCGTGTCCTGGAGCCAAGGTGCGAGGTTGGGGGTCGCGAGGGGAAGGCTGCTGAGGTCTTCGCGTCGCGCGTTGCAACCTCGGGCGATGGCGACCGTCTCGCGATGGAGTGGGCTTCCCGCCTCCGCGGTAGCTGTGGCGTGGCGGTGGTCGCCGGTGTTGGGGGTGCCTCTGGGGGGGTTCCTCGACCGGGGCGGCGGCCTATTCTGGGGGCGGGGCCTTCCAGGCCGTGGTCGGGAGCCCTTCGGGGGGAGTCTGTTGGTCCCGGTCTGCTACCAGTGCATGCTCGGGGCGCTTTTCTCGCTGGTGCAGGTGGGGATGGGAGAAGTTCGGGCTCTGGGGATGCCGATCTGGGTGTGGGGGATGCTCTGGATGCTCTCGATGGTCTGGGGGAGTGGCGTGTGGTGGAAGGTCGGCGCAAGAGGCGCGACACTGGGCCTTCTTTGCGGGCTCGGGGGGCCCCGCTGGTTTCTCCATTTGGCGGGGGGTGCTTCCGGTGTGGTGCTTTGGATCACTGGGCGAGGGCTTGCCGCGGGCCGCTTGCTGCTTCTCTTGCCGGGGGTTCGGTCACTCTAGGCGGTCCTGTCCGTTGCTGACTCGGGTTGGAAGCTTGTTGGTAGCAGAAGGTGGTGGGGATGGGGGACTCTTCTCGGCAACTTCAGATGTGGGGTTCGTGTTGAAGGCGCTTTTCAAGGGTGATGTGGCGCTGATCTCTCCGTGGCGAGCGTTGGCGAGAGGGCTTCAGTCGCAGGAGGAGCATGCCCTGCTGAGCGGGTCGGCGGAGCGAGAGCTTTGCTGATGAAGTGGCGGAGGGTCCGGGACTCCAATGTCGCGGTCGTGCCGGCTCGGGTGGAGCGTGTTGTGATCAGGGGGATGCCGATGAGGGCGAGGTCGAAGGATCGCATCTCGAGCTTGTTGCAGGGTGTTCTTGTGGTGGTCTCTGTCGAGGTGGCGGGCCGCGACCCGGGGCAACCTGTTGACGTTTTACTGCGAGTGAGGCCGGTTGGCGAGGAGAAGATGGGCTGGTGGGAGGTGGTGCTGGACGGCAGGAAGGTATTGGTTGAGTTGGTGGCCGCTGATGTATGGGCGGCTTTGCAGGGGGCAGGGGTGCATAAGGGGGGCCTCTCCGTGGCGGAGTCTGGGTCTGAGGTAGGCGGTGGTGAAGCGGCTCGCCTTGGTGCCGGGCAAGCCCCGGGGGGGGCGCTGCCAGTGGAGGGGGGATTCCTTGTGGGGGGGACGGCCCTCCGACGTGCTTCTTCCTTCTAAGTCGGTGGTTCGCTTTGGCTCATTTTCTGAGGTGGGGGTTCCGGGGGCGGGTTCTCTGCTGTGGGGCCCTTTGGGTGAAGTGGTTGAGGGTTGTGGTGTGGGGGAGGTGGCAGCTGTGTCCTTGGGGCTGGAGGGGGTGGTTGGAGGTTCGCCCGTCCCGGGGGGGAGTTGGATGTCGGGGTGCCGCTTATGGGTGAGCAGTTGGGGGAGGGGCAGGTTCTGCTGGCTGGGGGTTTGGCGCCAGGTGGGCCGGTGGTGGAGGGAGCGTCCTTGCCTTGTGCGGCTGTCGCTGCCGGTCAGGGGAGCGTGGTGGAGGCTCCTGTCTCGCCTCTGGGGGCCGCTAGTGGCGGGGAGGGTTCTATCCGTCGGTTCGGTTTGGCTTATGAGAGGGGGAGTGGCGAAGGGGGAAGGGGGGGAGGTTGGCTTGGGCGTCGTTGCGGGCGGCGTTGGTGGCGGGGGATGCGGGTGAGGTTGCTGACGCGGGGGGCTGTAGTCCCGTTGAGGTGAGGAACCGCTTTGCTGCTCTGGATCGGGGAATGGCGCGGCGGTTGGGGGTT
Organism: Ottelia alismoides; assembly: GCA_037367405.1. NCBI lineage: Eukaryota > Viridiplantae > Streptophyta > Magnoliopsida > Alismatales > Hydrocharitaceae > Ottelia > Ottelia alismoides. Next base: position 167,255 of record JAZKJV010006570.1, read on the forward strand.
ATTCCTCCTTTGAAGATGGTTGATCGGTTGCCTAAATGAAGCTGCTGTCTATTAATGTGAGGGGCTTGGGCCGGCCCGACAAGAGGCTCGGGGTGCATAATTTGGTGAGAGAGGCTGGGGCAGATATCTTTATTCTTCAGGAGACAAAGCTGCAGTCGTTGGATGATCAGCAACGGAGGGAAGTGTGTAGGGGTGGCATCTTTCAGGTGGCGGTGAAAGGGGCTGAGGGTGCTTCCGGGGGGCTTCTTACTGGCTGGCGGTCCGATTCTTTTGACATGTTGGGGACTTCCGCCTCCCGTTTTGCTTTGTCGGTGAGGCTTCGGCGTAGGGCGAATGGTCTCTGCCTGTTCGTCACTAACGTCTACGGCCCGTGCCGTCAGGAGGATGGTAGATTGGCTGCTGATTTGAACGATGTGGCGCCTGAGGTGGGGGATGGAGCCTGGATTATTGGTGGGGATTTGAATGTCACCTTGTTCCCGGAGGACAGGCTGGGGGTGGCGGGGGCTTGGATGCTGGTTCTACGGATTTGAGGGAGGTGGTCCGCTCTTTAGGCTTGTCGGTGGTGGACGCGGCAGGGTGCAGGTTCACGTGGAGGAATGCGAGGTCCAGGTCCAGGCTCGACAGATTCCTGGTGTCAGTTGAGGCGGGGGAACTGTTCCCTTTGGCGAGGGCTTGGGCTCTCCCGAGGACGCTGTCAGATCATACACCGGTTCTTTGGTTTTCCGGCGAGGAGCGCGTGGCTCGGTTCACTTTTCGATTTGAGAAGAAGTGGCTGTTGGAGGAGGGCTTTCGGGAGATGGTTTCCGAGCATTGGCGGGAGTTCTCCGTATCTGGTTCGGCGGTGTCACGTTTTGCGGTGAAGCTGTCCGCGCTCAGGAGGGTCTTGCAGTCGTATGGGAAGGAGGTTGCCAGTAGGAGGAGGGCCAGACGAGCTGAGGCGGAGGCGGGGGTTAGCAGACTGGATGAGCTGGATGATGACCGGGGTTTGTCTCCAGAGGAGGTGGAGGAGAGGGCTGCTTGGTTGGAGGTGGTCTACCAGGAGGACAGGAAAGAGGAGGTTCATTGGAGGCAGCGGTCGCGCCAGAAGTGGTTAAGGGAGGGTGATGCTAACACTCGCTTCTTCCATTCGGTTGCCTCGGGGCGGAGGAGGCGGAGCTTCTTGCATGAGGTAGAGGTGGGGGGACAAAGGGTTTCGGGGGAAAGAAGCATTGGTGTTGCTTTGCGGGAGCATTTTGTACGGGCCTCGAGGAGGGTGAGGAGGGAGGCTGGTTGGGGGTGGATCGGGCGGGGGACAGGGTCGTTGATCGGTCAGCAGGCGGGTTTGTTGGTGGCCGACTTTTCGGAGGCCGAGGTTCGCCGGGCGGTTTGGGATATGAATGCGGATGGGGCTCCTGGTCCGGATGGTTTCTCTATTTGTTTTTACAGGGAGTTCTGGGAGCTGTTGAAGGGAGAAATTATGGAGGTTCTGAGGGAGTTCAGGGGTGGGAACTGCGGCTTTGAGAAGGTCAACAGGGCCTTGATTTTTCTTTTGCCAAAGAAAGAGAACCCAGTGGGTGTTGGAGACTATCGGCCTATATCGATTTCTAACGGCATCTATCTCATTGTGGCCAAGGTCTTAGCGAGCAGGCTAAGAGTTGTTCTTTCAGGTGTGGTTCTTCCTTCTCAGTCCGCATTCATTCCTGGGCGGTGTATGGCGGATGGTATTGTCACTACGTCGGAGATCTGCCGTGAATGGAAGAGATCTAGGAGGAAAGGTGCGATTTGGAAGATTGACTATGCGAAGGCTTATGATTGTGTCAGCTGGAAGTTCCTGTGGACGTCGCTTGAGAAGAAGGGATTTCCTCCTCTTTGGGTGGACTGGGTTAAGAGGTGTGTTACTACGTGCTCTTGCTCGGTGCTGGTCAATGGGAGTCAGGAGAGAGGCTGGTTCCAACCGCAGAGGGGGGTGCGCCAGGGGTGCCCTCTTGCTCCCCTTTTGTTTGTCATGGTTGCGAATTGTCTTGCGGTTTTGTTTCGGCGGGCGGTGGAAGAAGGTTGGTGTGAGGGGTTCTCGTTGGGGGACATCTCCGTCCCGGTTTTGCAGTATGCGGATGACACGTTGATTTTTTGGGGGGGATGGAGGCTCAGAACAATAATGTTGCTGTCCTGGTGGATGTGTTTGGATGTCTTTCACGCCTGCAGATCAACAGGCAAAAGTCCGTTCTGGTAACTCTTGGGATGCAGGAGGACGAGAGGATTCGGTTAGCTGAGTGGGCGGGCTGCCCCCTTGGTATGTTACCCATCTCCTACTTGGGGTTGCCTTTGGTCGACGGCAGAATGAGGAAGTCCGACTGGGACTGTGTTATTCGGAGGCTGGAGGAGCGGATGGAGGGGTGGAAGACTGTCACTTTGTCCAAGGGCGGGAAGCTTACTCTGCTCAAACATGTTCTTTCTGCGATTCCGGTTTTCTTCTTCTCTACCCGCTTGATGCTTGTTGGTGTTAGAAAGAAGGTGGAGGGTTTGATGAGATCTTTCTTCTGATCTAGTGGAAGGCAGGATAAGAAGGGGTTGCACCTGGTGGCTTGGAAGGATCTTACTCTACCCGTTTCCGAGGGCGGGTTGGGGGTCAGGGATGTGGAATGTATGAACAGGGCGTTGCTTGCGAAGTGGGTCGTGCGCATCTGGGGCCCGTCGGACTTGCTGGTGGTGTGGCTGCTGAGGAAGATTTATGGGGTCTCGGGAGAGTTGGTGGCGGCGAGGCAGCGTCATGAGTCTTCGCTGTGGTGTGGGGTCCAGGCGGTTCTGCCAGCTATGAGGCCTCTTCTTCGCCCTAGGCTGGGAGATGAGCTTCTGTTCAGATTTTGGTATGATGACTGGACGGGAGAGGGGCCCTTGGGGCTCCATTTCCCGAGGTTGATGGCGTTGGCTGTGGACAGGGAGGCGCGGGTGGCGGAAGTGGTGGACTCTGGTACTTGGGCTCCGAGGTTCACTGCGGTTCTGTCTGAGCAGAGGATGCATGATTTTTTGCAGTTGCTTTCGGAGATTCCCTCTGTCGGGGAGTTGTCGGGGGAGCCAGACCGTTTTGAGTGGGTGGAGGGGAAGTTCTCGGTTAAGAAGGCGTACCGGAAGTTGTGTGCTGGAGGGTTGGAGCATGACGACGACCTATGTGTGGACCTGAAGATTATTTGGGCGGCAAAGATTCCTACCAGGGTTAAGGTGTTCCTCTGGTGCCTACGGCGGGGTCGCCTGTGTGACAAGATCAGAAGGGGAAGGCTGTTGGGCTCGACGGACGTTCATTGTGATAGATGCACTGATGGCGTGGAGGACTCGAATCACATCTTCTTCGGTTGCAGGTTGTCGGCGGACGTCTGGGAGTCCTTGGGGTTGGCGTGGGTTCAGTCTTCCTGCGCAGATCTTTTTTGGGCCTCTATTCGGGCGGTGGGGGCCGGCTCCACCGGTGATGTATCCAGAGTCTTTGCGGTGCTTTGGGCTATATGGCTTGGTAGAAATGATGTCATATTCAAGGGGCAGCGCTTTTACTATGAGAATGTGGTGGCGCAGTGTAACGCTTTGTACAACTTCTGGGTATCTGGATGATGATGTATCCCTCTCTATAGCAATGAAATTTGTGGTGTGGTGACTCCCATCTTGGGAGTGCACCCCCTTCTTCTTATTCAAAAAAAAAAGGTCATGTGATGCAGTAAGGACGTCGAGGAGGCAACGTGGGATCCTGAAGCTGATATGAGCGAGAAATACCTTCATCTTTTCACAGGTAACATATGAAACCCTAGTCCAATTCTTTTGAGATTTTTATAGGTTTCGCACTTTTTGAGATTTTTATGGGTTCAGTCCGACAAGGCTGGGACACGGGGGGAACAAGTTTTGGTTAGAGGTAAGCCTAAATCTCAAGGACGAGACTTTCTCTTTGATGTTTATAATGTAATACTAGCAAGTATAAAAAAATAACTAATTTTAAGTTTCAGACCTGATCCAGTGTCCAAATGAGATAAATGATTGCTTCCTCTTGTAGTACTAGTCGAGATCTTTCAAATGATGCTAAGAACATCAGAATCAGAGTCTTTGTATGCGGAAGTTATGGGGAAAATACGAACGAATACAGCTTTTGGATCCGGATCCGTTAAGGCCTGAGCTTATATAAGGAGGTGTGCCTAAGTGATTTAGCTAACCAGACCACTTGCCCTTGCCGGAGCTCCACCACCAAAGAGATTTTCGACGATCGATCGAAAATCTGAGGTTGTCATTTCGAAGCTCTCGGCGTAGGTAATGGCATGGAGGGTGTAGAAATATGCTAAGTGTCACGGAACATCCGTTCTGAGTAAGGGAGCGTCGCATGGGACGACCCTAAGGTACAATTTTCATCATCCGGTTGCTGTCGGATTCACGAAGTTTTTATACCGTTGGGTTACAGGGGATACAAGCTACCTATTACCATGGTTTTTTTTCATGTTCCATCGTAGTTTTAGGCGCTACGAGTACCTTATCGCATCGCATTTTTGGATTTTCCAACCAATCCATGGCATGCATGCGCGTTCGAGTAGATATTCTTGGTGTGAGTGTTAGGAAGAATACAATGGTGAAGTCAGATGGTCGATCAGAGCATTTCTGCATGACATCGCCCAAGTGGTTCCGACCACTGTCCAGGTATGATTAATCATAATTTTTATATGATTGATCATGACAGTTGATGATCGATCATTTGTCCCAAATGATATATCATCTTCAGTTTGTAATTGATTAGTACTAATTGATCATTAAAGTTGGATGACAATCATTCTGCGACGTGGACCCATTTGGACTTAAAATTGATGCATTTTGATCCAGAAAATGATATGGAACTTATAGGACATAAATCTATATATTTTAAATGTCTGGATTATGGTAATAAATGCATAATCAAGTGAAATAGGTTCGGTTTAATTTTAAATTGAAAATGAAGGATGCTAATGGATTCGGTTAGGTCCGGTGAGGATGAGCATCTTACGTACACCGTCATATCTGAGTTTCAGCTCTTAGGACCAACGACGGAGTTTCCCGTTGTAGTTCTAGTTTCATGCCACAATGTCGAACTTTCAGTAGCATAAGAATAGCTTGGAGTAGCGCTACAAAGGGAGGGGCATGCACGCTTCGGGCACATGGTAGAAGCTTAGTTAAACGCGGTCAAGACATGTCGTTAGTCGGTGGACATACTACTTGGCACACCGATGTGACCTTTTTGCTTGGTGTTAGTCTCGATTTACAGATGTGTGATGCCAAGTAATTTTGGTTGGTTGGTTGTGCTTCGGTAGTTCCCACTTAAATGGTCTGGTGGTAGTGCAGTGTGTCAACCACCCAAAAGACCAGGGCTCAAATCCCCCTCTTGCAGGGGTTGTGTTAGGTAGTCGACAGCCAGTGTAAAAAATAGTCGAATCTTTCAACATGGATTTTAGCAAGAATCCATGTAGCCGACCCTACTCATAGTGGGAGAAGGCTTAGATCTAGAACTTTTGTTCGTGCTTCGCTTCTTTCACTTAAGATTGGTATTTAGGTACTAGTTGGTGTAGGCCGCATTGATTAGTATCTGAGTGGTAGTCTTAAGCAAGGAGTTTCGGGAGTGGTGGTTTACATGAAGGAGAAGGTTTAGGATAGTTTCAAGACTAGACTTTCCACGAGTCGGTTACAAACTAGTGGTGAGGGTTGGCACACGGAATAGTGTGGGGTTTAGATCTAGAACTTTTGTTTGTGCTTCGCTTCTTTCACTTAAGGTTGGTATTTAGGTACTAGTTGGTGTAGGCCACATTGATTAGTATCTGAGTGGTAGTCTTAAGCAAGGAGTTTCGGGAGTGGTGGTTTATATGAAGGAGAAGGTTCAGGATAGTTTCAAGACTAGACTTTCCACGAGTCGTTTACAAAGTGTGGTGAGGGTCGGCACACAGTATAGTGTGGGGTTTGACTTGACACACGTTAAATTGTAGAGATTGGTTTAACACGGTAAAGCTTAGTATTACATGATTTGGATCAAGGTTTCTATCACAAGGATAAGAATAAGGATAAGGATCAAGGATCTAGGTTTTTTTGTCAGTTTCAATGTGGTATGGGTTTATACAGTTACTAGTTTTTATACAATTTCCAACTTCTAGTAGTTCTTTCTTCATTAGTTGTTTAGCACTATAATATGCATCTTTGCTCATGATGTACCTACTTTCGTGAATCTGGCAGGTCCTTACGAGCATCCACAACGGTGAACGGTTTGGCTAGTTCAGTTCTTTTGTTGTTGTTACTTCTGGATATGTATACTTTTGTAGTTTTTGCTACTATCTTTACTTGTACCTTTTGAGAAATGTATATCGTATGTGTATGAACATCATAGTTTTACATGTGTGTGGCTTTTGTGGACATGGTTACATAAATGTTAATTGAAAAGTTTATTGTTTTTTCTACTGCCTTTTTAAGCTATGCTTCTAGCTTACTTCTTTCTGTGCTTCGAATGTGGGATTGCATTACATGGATTGGATTGTCGAGTATCAGGGTCCTAAAGGGATGGATATCACACCCTCCCTCGCAATAAAGCAACCAAAGAAGATATGCTCAACATCGTCCGTTGTCATACAATGCAGACATGTGCTGCCAGATATAGTGGAAAACATGGATCTTCTTTCTCTAGTTATCAAACAATTCCTTCTTAGCAACTAGACAAAAATTCGAATCTGCAGCAGGATCTTCCACCTCCAAATTTCCCTAGTTCGGTCCAACGCAATCCCTATATCAAATAACCATCTCCAGATAGAAAGCCTTCTATGACGTCTACAACGTGAAGTGGCCATTAACCCAGGACTAGTGATCCACAATATCAGAAAGACCCCCACAAACCGGTTGCATCTCCAAAAGATGCAGAAACTCCAAAAAACGCTAATCATACAAGTCAAAATGAAATAGTGGAAACCAGTTGTTGCCTTCCCAACAGTCCCTCACTAAACAACTAGCATTAGATGTCAAAGCAAAGCCAAGGGAAGCAAGCTTGAAGCTTCTTATGCCCCGTCCAATCATCAGACTAAAAACGAAAGCCAAAGCAATCACCTAGAACAGTCCTTGTGAATGGAAACCCACGTGGCAGCATCAAGAAAATCCCCTTTTAAAAGTTGGAAGGAAAAGACACTGCAACAACCTGCACAAAGGGATCCAAAGAAACTCCATAAAATGAGCATATCATCCTGCAAAACAAATTAGATCCTCCACCTCAGATGCAGGTCACCCACTTTCATCAATAAAGCACCATTCATTGCATCCAAAATCAGTATCTCTAGTCCACACATCCTCTTCCTTCAGCAACAAGTTCATCCACCCCACCAAAGGTATCATCTATGTCTCCATCGAAGAGGACCAAAAGAAATGTAATCATAAGCGCCTAATATCTTCTCCCCTACCGCAATGAGCAGCAGGTGTCTAGAAATGAAAAACACTAGGATAGTTGAGAGATCGACCTTCAACCGGCCAGAGATCAATCCAAATAGCTCACGAACAATGGCCATCCCTTTCACAGAAGCAACCTCTCCCTCCACAAGATAGTATCATCAGTATATTAGAGAATGTAAACAGAGATCTCTCTAGTACAATAACCAGCCAGAAAACCCCCTCCCTTGCCTTTGTCATCATTATAGCATGGGAATCTACAACAATGAGGAGAAAAAGATGCCAGTGGGAAACCCTACCTAACCCCACATTGTGGCCGAAAGAAATCACCCTTTTGCATGCCATACACCAAAATCATGTAGGAAGATGTTCTCACACATCTCTTGATCCAATCAATTTACTCACGCGAGAATCCTCTATCTATGATGTAGGGAAGCCCAAATGAATCTCCAGTCAACACTGTCATATAAAAAATGGTGAAGCCTTCTCCCACTTTAAGCATGATCTGCCACATGGATTCTTGTTCAAATCCATGTTGAAAGATCCAACTATTTTTTACCCTGGTCTTTTGGGTGGTAGATACGATGCATTACCACCAAACAATTGAAGTCAGCATCTCGGTATGCCTTGAAGAAAACTAGCTTCCAAAAAAACCTTTCATCTTCTTTCTTCTCCTTTCTGCAACCATTTCAAATGTCAAAACCACCAAATCCATCATATGTCGACGTAGGATAAAAGTTTACAGGGTTGGTCAATAATAGAACGAAGTACCTCCGACAACCTATTAGTCAACAACTTTGCCACAATAAAGTAGACAACATTATACAAAGTAATAGAGCACATTTCCTCTACACTTTGCACCATATCCTTTTTAGGCATAAGAAAAAGAAGGGATTGATTAAGCTACTCGAACCCAGGGATTGATTAAGCTGCTCGAACCCACCATTCCTATGATGTAACTCCACCACATCCAATGTCTCCAGACCCACCTGGTCCTAAGCCTCCCTGAAGAAAGATTAGAAAGCCATCTAGGTCTGAGGAACCATCTGCATTCAAGGAAAAGGTTGCCCACCTGACCTTTGATAACAAGAAAGGTCTCTTCAGCTCCTCAAACTGCAACTCATTTAGCCTTGGGACATCTCTTCCCATCTATCTGGCACAACTACTAGGCAAACACCTATTGATCTCAAAGTCTTGATGTCTCATCATCGCTAATAGCGATGAGCATTGGGCTAGACCGGGCTGACCCAGCCCGAAGCCCATCCCACCTAGCCTAGCCTAGCCCAAACCTGAAACAATATTGGGTCAAGCTCGGGCCAAGATTTTATGCATCTTTATTAATTGAGTCAGGCTCGAGCTCAGCTCGACCCATCCCATCAGGCCCCAAAGCCTGACCCATAAGAGAGCCCCAATTAGGGCCCACGAGCACGGCCCAACAGAGGGCCCGCAAGCCTTTTTGAGCCCAATAACTCCCCTGGCGGGCCTTAGCCAGGGGTTTTTTTCCCCTTCCCTGTGTGAGTGCCCCTAACCACTTTCAATTCTGTGCCCCCTCCCTCGCCTCGTCGTCCTGCACCCACTAGCCCTAGCCGCACTGCCGCACTGGCCTATTGTGCCACCCACCCTCCCTTAGTCGCCATTGCCACGTGGAGGCTTGGAGCATGTGCGTGGTGCGTCGCCCACCCATGCCTCTTTCAATAAGTAGCTCGAGAAGGGTTCATTTTTTTTTTCATTTTTTTATTTTCTTAATCTTTTCTAATTGTTTGCCTTAGTATTATTATTGGAGGTGTTTGATGTTGTGATTATAGCTTATATTAGATTTAGGGTTTAGGTTGTTAACCCTAATGCTATGATAATAGTTATGATATTATTAACTCATCTTTATTAGTCAAATAAACATTCAAGAAGATCATTAAATGGTTCGGCCCAAGCCCAATCCCGACCCCAAATAACAAAATTAGTGGGCGAAAGCCCACAAAAATAATTAGGCTTGGGTATAGGCCCTATAAGGCTCGGTCCATGCTCATTCCTAACTAATGCCACGGTCACCCACCAGTTCCTCCCGAGCCACCTTAATAAAACGAATCAGGTTGCACATTCTACGCCTGCTAGCTACTGCAAGGAAGAACCTCGTGCTTGCATCTCCCTCCTATAGCCACTTTTGCCTTGAAAACAAAGCAATCGAGCTGGAAGAACTCCTCAATCATAGGGCTAGGGTTCTAGATGACTGACTTCATCCCTTTCTTTCATTAGGCCACGAGGCGAGTTCGATCTGAGACCTTGCTGAGCTGAGGTTGGAATAGAATCAACCCTTTTGTCTTCTCAACTTCCAGCACATATCTTCTACTACCAGCTCTTCTGCACCATATTTTGATCTTCCTCTTCTTTATTCGGAATTCCCAGCAAATCTTTGACTCCCCGAATACAATGGGATTTCACAACTACTCGCTCTTCGTGTCCCCCTCTAGAAAAACTTAGTTCTACGCACATCTTGCTACCTTATCTTCTTCCTACAGCTCCTCAAAATTTTTTAGGCGATCAAGACGCATGACCTCCACCTGGCTAGGTCTCTCTGTTGGCCTCTTAACTCATAGGTCTCTCTCCTAAACTGAATAGGCATGTTGCACAAGGCTCTAAGCCTCTCAGCCATTCTTCTTGGCATCGACCCTCCACCTCCTGCTCCTGCCGGCATCTTGTAAACTTTTCACAGAAACCTCACCCTTCAGAGTCCCCAGATTTTGAGAAAGGATCAGGGTACCTCGGATCCAAGCTACCTTTCTCTGCTCTACTAGCTCTCCAAAGGTAAAGTATGGCAGCCTCCATTGAGCCTTCCCCACGCCATGTGCACAGCCAAAAGCATGTCAACCTCCACCTTTGAAAGGTTGCAAACTGAAACTCCCCCTCAGTGGAACAACGTCACCTAAATACGACTCCCCCAAGGACCCCACAGACCTAATACATGACCACATCCAAGTCAATACCACCCACCAAAAAGGTTCAGATAACAACCCCATCCTTCTTCTCCACTTTCCCTTGATGACATCGACAGAAAGGAGCATAGATAATCACCTCTGCAAATGAACAATGAGCATCGAACCCTCAAAGAACACCTCCGACGGCCTAGGAAATCCAAGTCATCATCCTACCAAGATCTCTTGTTGCAAAAGGTACCTTCTCGAACGTACCTCTCGATGGTGACCCTTCCCACCGCACGCTAAACAACAAATCAACTGCGAATAGAGCTTTACAAGATGATCGAAGATGCCACACCGAAAGCATTATGGCACCCCTCCCAGGTGTCTTTCGATGACTCACCAATCTCCAACCCTTCTTTTCCTCCCTTCTCTATGTTTCGTGGCCCTCTACACTCTCTCCTCTCCTCAACAACCTCTCATGCTCTCCAACTCCCCCTTAGAGATCAACAAAAGCCTTCGGATTTATGAAATTTTATCTTATAATTGTAGATTAGAAACAATGTAAAATCCTTCAGTACCCAAACATATGTACACACCCAAAAAAATGTATCCTAAGCTTTATTTTGTTTCTATTTCTTAACAAAGGTAATAGAAAATGAGATATTCAATAAAAGATACTCATGTTACATATCGTAAAAAATCAACCATGTGAACAAGTTGTCCAAGAAAAAAAAAGTACCTTCTTTATACTTTCCAGTGTAAGAGAAGGGAGAACGAAAAAAGGCACGAGGAGCTTCAAGTTTTTTGCATATTGTTCTCTCCCTAAAATGGTGAATGATAGCATACTTTTAGGCTCTAGCACTCAATCAATTAATAAAAAGGAAAACTAAACGTATATATTAACTTTCCAACACTCACACATGCATAAAGATAGGATAAATTATATAAATAATATAAAGTTGGGGGTGAAATATCGAAAAAGGATCCTGATTAAAAAATGAGTTTTTTTGTCACTTGTGTCCCTCTTAGATATTGCAATATCAGTTATGCCCTTCCTTTTTTGCAATATCAGCTTTGCCCCTGACTTCTTGCATCGTTATCACTTGTGTCCTTACATTAGTTTGATCGTCACAATTAAACCATGGTTTATTCAAACCATGGGCATGATTGTCAAATTAGCCAACTAAGCCCCCTCCTCTTCCTCCTAACAATCAGAACCGTCCATCAAAGACATGTGGATTGGATCTGTTCCTACTCCTATTTCCTTTCTCCCTTTCCTTCATCTTCCATTCTTTCTAGTACTCTGCTCCAAATCAGATCATGTCCCTTTTTCTTCCCTAAATCACTAGCTTCTCCCTCCATCTGAGTCGAATAATACCCGCAAACTTTCTGCAACCCAAACCATCGATGCGACCACCATCACTCTTCTTCCTCCCCATCTTCAGTTTTACCTCCACCACAACCTTCCCTCTTCGGCAGCTTATCGAAGCTAGAGCACTTGTTCCTTCCCTCGCTGCATATAAGAACATTTCGCTCATGCACTTGATCCCTTCTGGCCGACCTATACGCTCAAGTTGTGTCGTTCTGTACATGCCTTCACGTCCAATCATCTAGCAGCACAGAAACCTTTAGACCTTCAACTTCTCTTCCGATTTCAGGACCTTGATTTGCAGTAGCTTTGAGCGGAGGAGGTTGGGGGCGACGAAGTGGTCCGAAAGAGGTAGGGGGCTAGAGGAGGTGGGGGCGGCAGCAGAGGGGTCCGAAGGAGGTTGGGATGGCGGCGGAAGGGTTCAGAGGAGGTGGGGGCCGGAGGAGGTAGGAGCAGTGACAGAGGATTCCAGAGGAGGGTAGGGTGGCGGTGGTGAGGTCTGGAGGAGGTGGGGGCAGCGATGAAGGGGTCCAGAAGAGGTTGGGTTGGCAGAAGAGGGGTTCAAAGGAGGTGGGGGATGGCGTAGGTAGGGGCAGCGGAGGACCCCGAAGGAGGGTCAGGTGGTGGTGGCGGGGTCCGGAGGGTGGGGGCTGGAGGAGGTGGGGGCGGCGACGGAGGGGTCTGGAAGAGGTTGGGTGGTGAAGGAAGTGGGGGCGGTGGCAAAGGGGTCCGAAAGATGTGGGGGCTAGAGGAGGTGGGGTCGGCGACGGAAGGGTTTATAGGAGGTTGGAGGAGGAGGAAGACGCTGGGAGTGGAAGAAGGTAAAGATAAGTTTTTTAGAAAATGATCAATGTACCCTAGTTATTAGTTAAAAAGTACACTTGTGTCCAAAATTTAATGTATATTGAAGCATGGATGGATGGCAACTAACTCGAGAGGTACCGTGATAAAACTGGAAGAAGTCAAGAGCACAATTGATATTTCGAAAAAATGGAAGGGTATAACTGATTTTGCAATATTTAAGAGGAGAACAGGTGATAAAAACCATAAAAATTGTAAACTTTTCTAACTTGGATTTCAACGTTATGACAATTTACCAATAGTATTTTATTTTTTCATGAATAAAGGTTTTCATAAATAGTGTTTGATTAGCTATGTCATTATTTTTATGTATTATTACTATTAGCAAATCATTGGAGGAATGCCAAGTATATTATTGTAATAATAAAAATGGAGATATATACCTACTCAGACGTTGTCCGTGAGGACCTTGAGATATGCACATATCTTTCTTTCAAAAAATGTACACCATATCCATAAGGTTAGTTGTGTCAAAACCCTTTTGATTTCTATCCAAACTTTGGGTCCTTTATGTAATTTATCCATTAAGATATTGCAATGAAAAATGGATAAAAATAAACTAAAATAATAAGTTTCTTCCACATGGGAACTGATAAACATCTATAGAGGAAATAGCTAAGAAGTACCTCGAAAACTAATTGTCGGGTCTTCATATAAACAATCTTCAGAATAAATTTCAGAATTGAAGTTTCCTGACAAAATATAAAGACTTAACATGTATAATCTTGCAAACTTTATAATCACAATATAACTCCTACATTTTTGGAATTGTATCTTAAACACCTATGAAACTGCTACAATTTCAAAATCCACCTTGTATAAGAACCATACAAAGGTGTAAAGTGAACAAATCACAGAATTGAGTGCATTTTGTCAATGTAGTGTAACCCTACGTTTGCACCTAGGTTGCTGCTGAGTAATGCATCCAAATAAACATAGAATTTTATTTCTAGCCAGCCATTTTTTAGGCCCAACCAATGAACAAAGTGTGACAATACCTATGTATATTTTCTAATGTATATATCTACATAGGGCTACTAAACTATAATTTTGTGTCCAAGAAAACGAACACTGCATGAATAAATAATCAGTTTTTCCTTCAGTTTGGAGAACACTTGGATAATCACTAACTTTCTGCACAAAAAAATGTGAAAAGTACAAGAAATGATCGATATAGAATGCTTTAACCAATCATGGAATATAGGGTTAACTACTCGAGAACAAGCATTGTGACAGTCAAAGGATGGGTGTAAAGGCATTAAGGACTCCCTGATAATATAAAAAGTAACAAGTCCAAATAATCTCAGAGAATAGAACATGACACTCTAATGAGATACGGGACCTGGCCAGATTTTTTTCGTTCTAACTTCTTCAAGGAGATTAAACTATTCCTAAAATATGCAATATACAATGACAACTTTCTTATTGGCTAGATCACATGTCAAATTAGTATCTGAAAAAGCAGTCCACCTGCTACTGTTTTGTGGTGTAACATTTTCCATCATACGAGTAGCTTATAAAAATCTGAAGAGGTGCTAGTCAACTTCAGGAGTGTTAATTATGAAAAATGGGGTTAACTACTACGGTCAAAGGATGGGTGTAAAGGCATTAAGGACTCCCTGATAATATAAAAAGTAACAAGTCCAAATAATCTCAGAGAATAGAACATGACACTCTAATGAGATACGGGACCTGGCCACATTTTTTTCGTTCTAATTTCTTCAAGGAGATTAAACTATTCCTAAAATATGCAATATACAATGACAAATTTCTTATTGGCTAGATCACATGTCAAATTAGTATCTGAAAAAGCAGTCCACCTGCTACTGTTTTGTGGTGTAACATTTTCCATCATACGAGTAGCTTATAAAAATCTGAAGAGGTGCTAGTCAACTTCAAGAGTGTTAATTATGAAAAATGGGGTTAACTACTAGAGAACAAGTACCGTGATTGTCAAACGCTGGTGGTACGGGCAAATATAACAAATCCAAATAATATCACAAATTTTAGAGAATAGAACATGATACTCTACTGTGAAGCAGAATCTTGCCGCAGTTCTTTGCTTCCTCTCTGCTAAGTATCTTAGTATACATACATATATGTTGGAAGAAATGAGTTGATCGTTTATTCCAGAGAACCCTAGACTCTCTTATATAGAGAAAGTCTATGGGTAAATTACATAAGATGGAAAAAAGAAACTAAACATAATAGAAGAGTACAGAGTCTAGAAATATCTCTACACTCCCCCTCAAGATGGAGCATAGATGTCAATCATGCTCAGCTTGGAAGAAAACTTCTGGAATGGCCCTCTGAGCAATGGTTTGGTAAAGATGCATGCAGTCTGCTCTCCTGAACTGATGTGGGAAGTAGAAATCAAGCCCTTTTGAATCATATCTCTAGCATAGTGGCAGTCTACCTCAATATGCTTTGTTCTTTCATGAAAAGCAGGATTATTAGCAATGAATAGCGTTGCTTGATTGTCACATTGTAGTTACATGGGTAGAGGTACATCTATATGCAGATCTTCTAACAAAGCTCGAACCCACATCATCTATGTACTTGCTTGTGTCATGACCCAGTACTCAGATTCAACACTAGATCTAGCCACCACTGTTTGTTTTTTGCTTTTCCAAGAAACCAAAGAACTGCCAACAAACACTGTAAAAACTGAGGTAGACTTCCGATCCTTAAGGCACCCTGCATAATCCGCATCAGCACATACAAAAACTGAGATATTTGTTTCTTTCCTGAACAGTAGTCCTGCACCTGGGGACGACTTTAGATATCTCAGTATCATGTATATAGCATCCATGTGAACTTGTCTGGGATGTTCCAAGAACTGACTCACCCGACTTACTACAAAAGCGATGTCAGGTCTAGTGATAGTAATATAGAGAAGTTTTCCCACCATCTCTCTATATCTTCTCATGCCAACCTCATATGTATCATCATATAACTTCATGCTAGGATCCATAGGAGTAGTCGAGGGTCGACAACCAATCATGCCCGTCTCAACAAGCATGTCTGTAATATACTTCCTTTGGGTAATCACAAGACCCTGTGCATTCCTAGCAAATTCCAACCCCAGAAAATATTGTAGGGTACCAAGATACTTAGTAATAAACTGATGGCCTAGAAATGCTTTTGTCATCTTTATCATCTGCATATCATCTCCCATAACAAGTATATCATCAACATAAACCATGATAACAACGGTACCTCTGGGAGTCTTCTAAACAAACAAAGAATGATCCGCATTTGATCTTTTGAACCCTTGCTTCTGAATTATGTCAGAAAGCTTCTGAAACCACGCTCGCGGGCTTTGTTTAAGGCCATGTATTTCCTTGTAAAGTCTAGACACCATCTAAGTCTCCCCCTCAGCAGCAAACCCTGGAGGCTGCTGCATGTAGACTTCTTCCTGCAGATCCCCATACAAAAAGATATTTTTAACATCAAGCTGAAACAAGGGCCAATCACGTACCACAGCAACTCAAAGAAGGACATGTAGAGTGGAGTGACGCGCAACTGGAGAAAATGTGTCCATATAATCCATGTCGTATGTTTGAGTAAACCCACGTGCCACAAGCCTTGCTTTGTAACAATCAAGGATACCATCTGCATGATACTTGACAGTAAATACCCATTTACAGCTGATAACAGAAGCTCCTAGAGGAGCAAAAATCAAGCTCCATGTACCCCGTGATCTCAAAGCAGCCATTTCCTCCTCCATGGCCGAACGTCAGCAGCTCTCCTTCGATGCATCCTGATAATTCTGTGATATTTCCACAGTAGATAAGGCCACAACAAACCGCTGAAAATCACCAGTGAGGCGATCAAACGAATCCTGTGAAGCAACTAGATAGGATGCGCATGTACGCTTCTTCTTCCGTAAGGCAATAGGTACATTCAAATCATCAACAACCATACTCGCCGGTATGCTATTCTCCTGCAGAGATCCATGCACTTGTACATCGTCAGACCCATCATTAGTAATGTTACATGGACAATCCTGAGGCGTGGTGGATGTTTGATGAGTTCCATGAACAAGGACATGACAACGGGTATAGAATCGTGGTAAAGGTGGCACAGGTGGATGTGGAGGTGGGGGTGGTGGTGATGGTGGTGGTGGTGGTGGTGGTATTGATGGAACAACAGGAAGTGGTATGGGAACGGACGGACGCATAGGAGGAGGTGGCACATAAATCTCATCATCAGTAGTGGAGGAAGTCAACCTATCACCTGCGGGAGAGAAATACATCACAAACTCAAAGAATGTGACATCGACATTGACATAATATTTCCTGTTCAAAGAGTCATAGCATCGGTAACCCTTCTGCGTACGAGAGTACCCAACAAATACACACTTGACAGCCCTAGGTGAGAGCTTGTCAAGTCCTAGAGAGAGCTGATGGACAAAAGCAACCGAGCCAAAGACACGAGGAGTAAGGGAGAATACTTCCTTATCAGGGAAGACAACTGAAAGAGGAACTTTCTCATCTAAGACAGAGGATGGCATACGATTCACCAGATAACATGCCATAAGCACAGCATCACCCTAATAGGAAATGTGTGCGCAACTCTGAATAAGTAGAGTCCGAGTGATATCAAGGAGATGGCGATGCTTTCTTTCTGCAACATCATTTTTTTGGAATGTCTAAGCACAGGTTGTTTGATGGATAATACCTCTAGACAAGAAAAGTGAGAAAGAGCACGAGTACAAAATTCCAAAGCATTATCTGTACGCACAATTTTCACAGTAGACGAAAAAACATTCTACACTTCATTTATAAGATTTTTTATCACATCCCCTGCTTTAGATTTATTCTTCAACAAAACACCCATGACAAACGAGAAAATCATCAACCACAACTAGATAAAACCTGTGTCCATGGTGATCAGGAACACGACTCGGACCCCAAATGTCAACATGAAATAATTCAAAAGGGGAGCTACTGCTCCGAGACTGACGACAAGGGAAAGTAGATATGTGATGCTTTCCCAACTGACACGCTTCACTCTGGAAAGAAGAACCCGGTGAAATCTGGGGCAGGATATGATGCATCTTCTGAAGAGGGAGGTGACCAAATCGTAGATGCCAAGTGAAAGGAGAGACAAGTCCACTGGACTGAAATGAGACACCAGCATAGGGAGTTCTAACCAAACGATAGAGACCATCCTGCTCACAGCCATAACCAATCACCCCGCTCGTAAGAATGTCCTGAAAAACAAGAGATGATGGGGCAAAAATAGCTCGACAGTGCAAATCCTTCATAATCTAACTGATAGATAATAAATTCATCGAAAATATGGAGCATGCAAGATATTCTAGAGACGCATAGAGGGTGCCAACTGATCTCCCCATGTCCAATGATTGGGAAATGGGTCCCATCTGCTATCACTACAGATCACCCCATTGGAACCTCCCTGTAGGATGTAAGCTTATCTTTGTCTCGACAAAGATGATGTGTCGCACCGGAGTCCATAATCTATTCTGAAACATCAGATCCATGACAGGAAGTAAAGGCATAAGCACTACCTGAGGTGCTAGCGGTGGCCGATGTATTGGTAGAAGCTGAAGCAGCTACATCCGAGGAGCCTCCCGGAGAGTCAATAGAGGTAGGAGGCATGATATCTCGCAGCCTGGCAACAAGCTCCTCAAAACGCTGTTCTGAAGTAAATGTCTTTGGAGATGCAACATGCTCGGCTACCTGCGTCGATGCTGGAAACCCATGCTTAGAATAGCGTCTCTCCTTCGTATGACCTGGGCGATGACAGAATGTGCAGGGCTGACGAATGCGGCCACCTCGACCACGAGGTCCACGGCCACAGAAAGAAGAATAGGCTCCTCTGCCTCTGGAAACCGCCATCGCCGAAGGAGGTGGAGTAGTAGTAGATTATGAGACTGTAATTCTGTTGAGCCTGTGGTACACTTCCTCCACTGGAGGAATAGTGGCATCAACAAGAATCTGCGTGCGAGCAGCATCATATTCAGGGTCAAGTGCCTCTAGTAAGACCCCCACCATGGTAGCAATCCGAAACATGTTCTGCTGCTATGGAGTCGTCGTAAGGGGAATGATGCTATAGAGCTTCTCAAACATCCCTCGCAAGGATATATATATATAACAAATGCAGAGGTCGACCATTCTGCTTCACTGTAAATATGTCGTGCTGGAGTTGAAGGATCTTGGTCTCATTTCACATCTGGGAGTATGTCGCTGCAAAGATGTCCCACATCGCCTTAGCAGTGGGCAGATGGAGAACATCATTAGCAATCTCCATCGTCCTGTACCTGAAAGCCAAACTTTGGCATACGAATCATCGGCCTCCCATAAGGCATAAACCCCAGTTTCTCCGCCGGCACATCTTCGGTAAGAATGTGCTTCTTACCATTTGACTTCATGAAACTCATGAACTGCATAGCCCAGAGCTCGTAGTTCGTCCCATCCATCTTGACAATGGGTGGTGGACCTTTAAAAGCGCTTATAGAGGGCATGTCGACCTTGTTTTCTGACATGGTTGCCGGCGAAGATGAACTAGGGTTTGTAGACTAAGAATCAAATGTCTACATAAACATCCGAGGATTTGAGTGCATATATAGACATGCACTCAAATCCATAGGAGAGGGAGGGGAGGCGGGTTGGTGGGAAGAAAGAGGAAGGGAGGGGGGGCGACGACGAGAAAGAGAAAGGGAGGGGGACATCGGCGGAGACGGAGGGAGGGGTGGTGCGGCGGCAGAGAGGAGGGGTGGCGGGGAAGGACGACGCCGGCGGTGGAGAGATGGAAGAGGGTGATGGGGTCGACGGTGGTGGGGAGGGCAGCTAGGGTTTTGGTGGTGGCTCTGATACCATGTTGGAAGAAATGAGTTGATCGTTTATTCCAGAGAACCCTAGGCTCTCTTATATAGAAAAAGCCTATGGGTAAATTACATAAGATGGAAAAAAGAAACTAAACATAATAGAAGAGTATACATAGTCTAGAAATATCTCTACAATATATAAAGATACATGCATTTATATTTTGTTTCAAAGCCCTAATTTTTCATAATTCTAAATTTCATGAAACTTTCATTAATCATAGTAACTTCAAGTATGTGTCACTACACCAACTCTTTTTAGCAATTTTTTTGGTGAGAATCATGAATCAATCCACCACGAGTTCCAAAAATAAGTATGTAAATGTTCTTCCTAAAGAACTCAATACTCAAGAATTTGATTTGATTTAACTTGAAAACTCAATGGCAAAAAGAAGAATTTCGTCAGCTAATCGTGTTAACTTTCATGTGGCATTGATCTCCTTTAATTCATGTTCAACTAGGACGATTAACAGCTCCTGAAATGATTGCATTACATTTACAAATCGAGACCACAAAGAACATACAAAGAACACAAATAACGAATGCCAAACATGAAGAATGCGAAGAACATAAAGAACATGAATTCTCTTGAAATTTTAGCAGAGTTTCCCATCAAAATTGGACTTGTTTTGTCGCAAAGGTAGGTACGATAGCAGTCTTCTCAATATTGACGCTTAGATAGTATCCATGAGTAGCATATCATTGATGAAGCCTTTGGCTTATGTTACTTTAAAAAAAAGAAAAGAGATGCATTATGGGAGCTTTATCTCTCAATGTAGTAACCTGGAAAATATAAAATAGCATATGTCAAATCAAAGAACAAAGACGTGCAAACATTATTTATGTGGTTTGAGATGGTTTTGGAGGACTATCCTAACTCTATGGGAGAAGAGCCTATGCAATTGGATATGCGGTTTACTCAAGCAGAGTATGTGTTATGGCTGCATATACATCATTTGCGTGGTTCAAGATGATTTCTATTTATCTCTATACCAATGGATATCATAGATAGCATTATAGCATGGTGCATACTCGATCACATATGGTTTACTCAAGCTGAGTATGCGCTATGACCGCAATACTTAGTGTATAGTATAATGCGATGTGGTGACATGCCGACCTCTGCCTATACTACCTACTAAGCCGATTTTCTAAACCTTTGTTCTTAATTTCTAAATACTAGTTATTAATCAGAATAGTCTCAGTAATGAAGACAGACCCCTAAAAATCTCTAAATACTAGTTATTAATCACGACGAAGACAACCAACATAAAATTGAGAACCCAAGACAGAACCATGAATACCTTTGTATCAACCATAAACACCTGCACCCTTTGTCTTGGCGATGAAGAAACCATCACCCATCTAATTTTCCATTATCCTTTTAGAATTACAGTATTTAATACTTTACATATTTCACATGTAAGAGTGATTATTGAAAGATTGTTTGAGCCACATAATACATTCCCTTGTCCCGTATCCCATTGGCAGATAGCCACTTCTCAAGCAACAATCTGGTATTTGACCTGGAGGGAGTGATGTTCGAGGATGTACCAGAGTACTTCTCGCCCCCCACTCCATATTGCTGAAGAGGCCCAATTCATTTTTGTACATTCTTTCTAATTTCCTACACCCTTTAAGCCACCCCCTAACCTTATACTCGTAATTTCTCAACACTTAAATTACTCATACTCCTTTTTGCAGCCAAGAACTAAGCGGCCCTCTTAGCCCGCAACAGCACACTGGGCATCAGCTTGATTCAAAGGAGTCCAAGAAATGATGACCCCTCGTTGCACCAGATCCTTCCAGCAACCTCACCTTTGTTTGTTGCTTCTTTAGTCTGTCTTTTATCCCAAACGAACTTTATCCTAGTTTTTGACCACTTTGGAGCACCCGTCAGTTGTACTAAATTCCGGAGGCCCTAAGTGTTTCTACTTCCCTCGTCTTTTTATTTTGTTGGTACTTGTAGTTTGCTTGTGGTAAACCTTTTGATGGAATGAAATTTTGATATTTTATCAAAAAAATTTAATCAGAATAGTTTTGCTATAATCCATTTATTGGATCTCGGTATTCAATATAACACAACAACAAAGCCTTTTCCAACATTAAGTAGGGTCAGATACATGGATTTTTTTCCTCCATTCAGATCTATCTTGGGTCAATCTCGAGCTTAGATCCAAAAACTAAGTTCCATTCGTATAGTCTCATTCCAACACTTCTTGGGCCTTCCTCGCCCTCTCTTAGTCGGCTCAACATCCCAAAACTCGCATCTCCTAACTGGTGCATCAGTTAACCTTCCTTTGCAAATGGCCAAACCGCCTTAAGCAGTTTTCTCGCATATTATCCTCGATCGGAGCTACACCAACTTTCATTCTGATTGCATCATTCCGAACTCGATCTTTACATGTGTGTCCACACATCCACCTTAGCATTTTCATTTCTGCTATTTTCATTCTCTACACATGTCTATGGTTCACAGGCCAACATTCAGATCCATAGAACATAACAAGTCATACGACCAAGGTTTGGAAAAACGAAAAGGCGGAATGAGGTGTTTTCATCAGAATCGAGATGAGGCGTAGCCTCAAAGCGGTCGACGCATAAGCTTCGGTTTATAGAGAAAAATATGCATAAAACTATAATTATATATATGTTAATATAATTATTTGTTATCTGCCCAACATATAATACTTAAAACTAGAAGATACGATGAAATAAAAGAGATAAGAACCCTAAAATAGAAGATAGAACAATAGCATATCCCTTTTTACATCTTTTCATCCAATTGAAAAGGACTTCATTATTAATAAATGTTGTGAAAGAATTAAAAAATGCATATCTATCTTTGAAATATTGGTGTAATTAAAAGTACGATTAAATATATGTTAAAGAAATTTATGTTATATGTCTAACATATAACATATAACTGCACGAGAAACCATGAATCCTATACATTTCGAGCACAATCTTTGAAATATTGTTATAATTAAAACTACAATTAAATATAGTCAAAGAAATTTATGTTGTGTCTAATATATTATATATAGTATTATGGGAAATCGTGAACCATATACGAGTATTGTTGTATTAGATATTTATGAATTCATTTATTAAGAGTAAAATAGTAAGAGTTTGTCGAAATAGTTGGACACAATTAATAGTAAATATGGTGGGAGGCTGGAAGAATGAAGAGCGGTGAGGACTCGGCTGAGGGAGGTTGGGTGGAGGTCCGCAGAAGAAGGGCCGACCGTCACAAAGCAGAGGTGCGTGAGAATCGTCGTCATCCGTTCTCCAACCCTTTTGGGAGAGGATGCTACCGATGTGGCTCCTTGGAGCACTGGGCTCGGCAGTGCTGGGAGTCTATCCGTTGCTTTCGATGCCACCACTTCTCTCACAAGAGCAGTTCATGCCCGTTGATACGATGGAACACGCAGGGTGCATGCTGGCATGGCTCGTGTCTGTTGGTGGGAGGGGAGGCAGATCGGAAGTGCTTTTTCGGGACACATCAGATGTAGGTCTGGTCTCGGCAGCGCAGTTCAGGGGAGATGTCATGCAGATGACCCCATGGTGGGTGCTAGCGAGGGGGCTTACTGAGGTGGAGGCCAGAAAAGTGTTGTGGTGGACAAAGGAGGGTTGGTCGATACTGCGATGGTGCGGGCCGAGGGTTGGAAGAAGGATGCTTTTGATCTTTTGGAGGAGTCGAAGTCTCTGTTTTGCTTATCTGTTTTGCTGAAGCGGCGGGTGGATGGACTCAGCATATTCGTCACAAATGTTTATGGCCCAAATGGCAACGAGAGAGGTACTTGGCGACAGAGCTTGAGAAGTTGGGTAATGCGAATATGGCAGGGATGTGGATCATTGTGGGTGACCATAACATTACGTTGCTTCCGGATGATCGGCCGCGACGAGGTAGTGGCGGGGACCCTGGCTCTGGGGAGTTCCGGAGGGTGGCTCATAGTTTTGGGTTGTCGATTATTGATGCTGCTAGCTGTGCTTTTACTTGGCGTAACGTGAGATCACGATCCAAACTGGACAGATTTCTACTTTTGTCTGATGGAGCAAAGATGATTCCCCGCGAGCGTGGGCATTTCTGCAGGCCCATTTCGGACCATACGTCGATTATCTGGTCGTCCGGAGAGGAGGGGAGAGGCAGATTTTTCTTTCGCTTTGAGTGAAGCTGGCTATTAGAGGAGGGCTTCAGGGAGATTGTGGCAGAGCAGTGGAGGGGATGGGCACCGGAGGGCTCATCGGTCTCGAGATTGGCGGCAAAGCTCTTGTTGTTGAGGTCCTTCCTTACCACATTCGGGGGGAGGTGAAGGCAAGTAGGAGGACTAGGAGGACAGAGACCCAAGCCAAAGTTGCTAGGTTGGATGGCTTAGATAATTACAGGGAGCTAGATCAGGAGGAATTCATGGAGAGGCAGAGCCTTCTAGAAGAGTTACTTTTGGAGGACAACAAAGAAGAGGTGGAGTAGCGGTAAAGATCCAGACAGAAATGGCTAAAAGAAGGGGATGCCAACACGAGATTTTTCCATTCTATGACCTCAGGATGACGAAGAAAAACTACTTACACGAGATTGAGATCGGGGGATGGGGGGGTTCGAGTTTCGGGGGAGGCAGCGATTGGGAGTGCCTTGCGGGGGCATTCGTGGAGGCGACACGGAGGAAAAGAGGTAGTGGCTGGAGATGGTTGGGGAGAGGGGTGGAAACCCTTATCTGACGCACAGGCAGAGAGTTTACGGATACCTTTTTCGGAGGAAGTGAAGAGAGCGGTTTAGGACTTGGAATGCAGATGGTGCTCCTGGTCTGGACGGCTTCCCGGTGTTGTTGTACCGCGAGTTCTGGGAATTATTGAAGGAGGAGGTGTTGGAGGTGCTTAATGAATTCAGGGAAGGGAACAGAGGATTCGAGAAGATCAACCGGACGTTGTTATTTCTACTGCACAAGAAAGACATTCCCGTGAGGGTGGAGGACTTCAGGCCTATCGTACTTTCCAATGCAATCTATCTTATAGTGGTTAAGATCCTGACAAACCGACTTAAGGGGTTCTGTACTCGGTGGTGATTCAGGGTCAGTCAGCGTTCATACTAGGGAGAGAGATGGCAATGATGGATTTGGAGATTTGTCTTGACTGGAAGCGGTCAAAGACAAGAGGGGCTCTGTAGAAGATAGACTATGCAAAGGCTTATGACTGAGTCGACTGGAGGTTCTTGTGGGTGTCTTTACGGATGAGAGGTTTCCCCGATGCTTGGGTGGTCTGGATGAAGAGGTGTGTCACTACCTCCTCCTACTCTCTCCTATGAATGATAAACCAGAGGGGGGGATTCTTCCAACCGCAGCGTGGAGTGAGGCAGGGGTGTTTGTTGGCTCCAATGCTATTTATTCTTGTAGCAGATGCTTTGGGGTACTCTTCATGCAGGAAATAAAGGCAGGATGGTGTGAAGGGTTCCATAAGGAGGACATCTCTGTCCCACTTTTACAGTATGCAGATGACACGATTCTTTTGCTTGGAGGCACAGAGGTTCAGAACGCTAAAATACGGTTCAGCTGGTTGAATTTTCGGCAATATTTCAGGCCTTGAGATCAACAAGCGCAAGTCAGTGGTCATTACTTTTGGGATGAATGAAGCGGAATGTTCCAGCGTGGTGGGGTTGACCGATTGCCCACTAGGAGACCTTCCCATCTCCTACTTGGGGCTGCCATTGGTAGCAGGGAAACTGAAGAAGGCAGATTGGGATGTTGTGGTGCAGAGGATGGAGCAGAGGTTGGCAGGGCGAAAGGCGGTCATCCTGTCCAGAGGGGGAAAGTTGGTTCTGTTGAAGCATGTGTTCTCGGCCATATCTATCTTCTTCTACTCTACTAGACTGAAGTCGATGGGGGTTAGAAAGAAGATTGAGACTCTGATGAGAAGATTCTTCTGGTTGGACGGGAAGCAGCAGGGGCCCGGGATGCACCTGGTCAGTTGGGAGGAGGTTACGAGGGGGCGCAAGACGGAGGACTTGGGGTATGCGATGTGGAGTGTATGAACAAAGTGCTCATCACAAAATGGGTGACTCGTATATGGGGTTCGTCGACATCGCTGGCTGCTAGAATTGTGAGGAAGATATATGGGGATAAAGGTGAACTTGTGGCTAGAAGAACTCGCTTTGAATCCTTGCTATGGGACGATATCCATAGGGTCTTGTCGTTGATAGCACCTAGGATATGGCCTAAGATGGGGGGATGGCCACCTTTTTAGATTCTGGCGCGATGACTAGACTAGGGAGGGAACGTTAGAGGGCGGATTTCCAAGGTTGTTTGCTTTGGCAATATCGAAGGAGAGTCTGCTTTCGCATATGGCAGATGCAGGCATGTGGTCCCCGACATTTCTGGCAAACCTCTCGGACCAACCCATGGAGGACTATCTCATGTTGCAGGCAAAGATCCCACCGCCTGGGGACTTTTCGCTGGACGACGATCATTTTGAGTGGGGGGGCACGATATTCTCTGTGAAGAAAGCTTACAAGGATTTGAGATGGATGGCAGAAGAGCAGGACGTGGAGCTGTGCCAGGCATGAAAGTACTTTGGACATCGAAGATTCCATGCAGAGTCAAGATATTCCTATGATGCTTGAGAAGGGGCCGCTTATGTGATAAAGCAAGGACGGGGAGATTGTTAGGGTTGGTAGACACACAGTGCGACAGGTACGAGGAGATGGAGGACTCTGAACACTTGTTCTTCAAGTGCTCGGCGTCTGAACGGGTCTGGAGGGCGGTTGGGTTACCTTGGGTCGCGGGCGAAGGGGCAGCGGAGTTCTGGAGATCAATTCGGGTGACAGGCACCAACTTAATTGAAGATTGTTCGAAGAAGTTTGTTGTTCTATGGGCCATTTGGGCTTAGACGAAACGATTTGATCTTCAACAACCAGAGGTTTTACTACGAGAATGTAGCTTCTCACTGTAATGCGCTTTATAATTTCTGGGTCTCACGGTAATGTACTCTAAACTCTTTTTAATGAAGCATTTTTTGCGGCGACTCCCACAATGGGGGATCACCCTCTTTACAATAAAAAAAAAGTAAATATGAAGTTATGGATACGAAAGAAACATCATATTTAGGCATTTATCTTGTATAATCAATACCCTAAACAAGGATATATTATAAGCTTTTCAAAATACCAAGTACACAACAACAACAAAGCCTTTTCCCACTTTAAGTAGGGTCGGCTACATGAATTTTTTGTGTCCATTCAGATCTATCTTGGGTCATTCTCGGGCTTAGATCTAAAAAACTAAGATCCCTTCATATAAGTCCCATTCAACACTTCTTGGGCCTTCCACGCCCTCTTTTAGCCGGCACAACATTCCAAAACTCACCTTCTCAAACTACCAAGTAAACTATTAAAATCATAAAAATGCTCCAAAAGCCAAAACGCTTCGCAAAATGCCTCGACCGCCTCAAGGCGTTCCATATCGAGGCTACATCTCGGCCACCTGAGGCACACGCCTCACTGGGCTGGACCGAGGCGCATGCCTTGAGTCTAAATGGGACCGCCTCGCCTCGAGGCGTACGCCTCGACTGTCTCGAAGCTAGTTTTTCCGAACCATGCATGACCACCACCACCCCATCTTCATTGGAATTGCCCCCTCACAATGCCAAAACCAATGGTGACCCCTCCCCCTCATCTCGTATTCCATCCCAAACACTGGTACAACCTCCCTCGACTATATCCCCACCATCATCACAACCAAGGCCTTAAATGTCGGTTTCGAGCACCATTTCGGTGACTGACCAAAACAGAATTTCGGTCGAATTTTGACAGAAATTTTGATCATTTTGTATACTAGGGCCCCCCATATTTCAGCCATTTCGATTGATTTTTGATTTCGATTGGAAATTGAAATTTGACCGAAATTCGACAGAATTTCACCGAATTTGAGGCCATGATCACAACCCCCATGCCCTTAGCACCGCCACCCACTCCCACAACCCCGTCATCTCCCCTCTGCCACCAGTACACCCTTATCGTCTATCCAAACTTATTCCCCTAGTATGGCTGCCTACGCTACGTCTTACCACCACTATTGCTTAGCACCTACCAATCCCCATCGGAACCTAACCACCAGAATCCCCAATTATGCCGAAACACATCACAACAGATTGGGGCTCCCAAATCTCCCCATCATGGTACTCGTTGCTGTTGGAGCACCCAACGTCATCGCTAGAGCACCCAACTCCATCGCAAGAGTTGACGCCACATCCAACGAAGCAAGCGACGCTCCCGTCGAGAGTCTGATATCCAACATGCATCCGCCAAGGGCTTGGAAGTCGTTACACTCACTGGAGACGATGTCACCACCGTGGGATGTGCCCCTCTTTCCCTTGAAGTGCACCACAACTGCCTCTTATATGGGGTCTTCGAACCCTAGCAACAAATGAGAGGAAGGGTGCCCTTATAGAACCATACTTCCCCGAATTAAGGATTGGAAGCTGATCTGGGATATTTTCACAGAGGTCTCTACTCCAAAGATCCTTTATATAAAGGTTAAAAAAAGTGAGACACATATGGGCGATGTTTTATTTCGATGAAGGGTTGAGAAATTGTGAATGCGTCCTTCCATGGACAAAAACAAACACAAAGCCGAAAAGAATAAGAATGGCTCAAATTGGGAAGATCGAACCAATGTATTTGGATGGGATTCTCCATATCATGCATTCGAGGACCAAGCAACTCACCAAGAGATAGGTTTTTCAAAGCAAAGGAGAATTGATGTAGTCCAAAAAACTTATTTTTGTTGCAATATTATTATATTTTTTTGTTAAAAAAATAAAAATCACAGTCTTTGGATGTGCCTTTTGAATCTGGATGTATCGTTTGGATGAAAGGTTGCCTCTTTTTGATGGTTAAATCTCTATACAAAGCAACCTACTTTTGTATAGTAAGAATAGGAAATGAAATAAAAGTTGATCTAGCCTTTGCCTTTCTCCCCCCCCCCACTGTAATTATTTTTTCTCCTCTCAAATCCTCTAATTTAGTTCTCCTCATTTATCATCTTCCCTTTCCGTGTGGCTTGGCGTGCTCCTCATTATCTCCTCACACCAATTTCCTCTTTTCTCATACCTCCACAATTCTTCCATCGATCGCATCAATTCACCTGGTACAACTCGTGCTCCTATTATCTCATCTGACAATGTTACCTCTACGAGCACCTAAGGCAATAGTTACGTTCTTACCACATGTCACAGAGTTGATATTGCAGAATGGATTATGAACTACCGAACATCTCATCATCTCTATTGTGATAAGGAATAGTTCACTCCTATAGTACTATTCCTTTAGGATGGTCGATCGTCATTGTCGATGGTAGACATTCTCATATAACAACACATGGAGAGATTCAACTGATGCATTTTATATATCTGCAACATTTTTTACACAAGGTTTTAAAAATGTGAGGAGTATTGCAACGTTTTTGCAATATCATATCGAGGCATAAGCCTCAAGGCGTATAGAGGCGTAAGCCTCACTCCATAAAGGAAAAATCATAAAAAACGATAATTAATTGTAATTACATTTTGTAAGTTGGAGAAATTAAATAGCTTTAATAAAAAAACATAAATCCATGGCATTGCAAGGCTAATTTCATGTTTCAAATTCACACAACGTAGGAGCTAAACCATCTCAAATCCCCAACACCAATGATAAAAGTTTAAACATAAATTGTCAGAAAATGAAGAATGCGGAAGCATAATCAGAGATAAATAGTAAACATCATGGAACACTGGGATTTTTACGTGGAACCCTACTCCCTAAGGAGTGGGATGAAACCATGAGAGAACGCCTCAAAGGGTTGATGTGTTCATTGAACTTTCTCATCTGATACAATGGGTCTGGGGCTTCTTATATAACCTCCACTGACCCTCCAACTCCCACAGATAGGTGATTTGGGACTAAACCACTGGATGTGGTAATTGGATCGTGGAAGGATCCAATTACCCATCTGCACAAGAATTTCGCATATACTCCAATACTCCCCCTCAAGCTGGAGCATTCAATGCTCAGCTTGGACAAATAGAATCTCAAAATCACAATACAAGGCACTACGAACAATATCAACTCAACGCATACACAACGGTCGGTTGTTGTCGAGGACATTGCTTCTCATGCCGTGCAGGTGAGGAGGAGCACTAGGGTTGGAGTGTGAGTCAAACTGGGTATCCTCGTCGGAGAACATGTGCTATGTATTACGCATGTTAGAGTCATTGAAACTGAATGAGTCTCCTCATCAGAGTGCTCTGGCCTGCGACATGTAGAAAATTGAATCATGTAGATAACTGCTCCATCTCTGAAGGGTAGAACTGGAAAAGTCATGGAAAACATCCTCATCGGAGTCCATGGTCGGTGGAGAATAGTCTGAAAAGTCTCCTCATCAGAGAATTAGGTCTCTCCCATACTAGCACAGAGAATGGGATCTCTACTCTGGAGCCCCTATGAAACCACATGAAAACCCTAGACCATGTGGCATAGAGAATGGGATCTCTACTCTGGAGTCCCTATGGATCACATGAAAACTCTGAGACCAAAAACAAAGACAGGGATCACACAACTGATGGCAAACATATGCGTATCAACTTGAAGACTCGAAACCAATCTGAACGTCGAGTCCGAATATGAACTGTAGAGTCTGAAATCTGGCTGGCCTGGAATATGAAGAATCTGATATTTGAATCCAACCTGCAACTCTACACAATACTCCCCCTTTCTCCCATACTTGTCGGAAAATAATGACAACGACAAAGTTGGGAGAAGACAAGAAATGAGGAGAAAGAAAAATCACATAAGCCCATCTCAAAAAAACGGCTTTTCTTCTCACAACTTTTTTTCAAAATCATTTTTTCGTACGGATTCTTTTTGTACAATCCTCTTTTTTCTAGGCTATTTCGTCTCTCCTTTTTTTATAGTTGTCCCTTCTTTTTTGTAATGAGTCGTTCCATTTTTGCTTTCTTCTCGCTTTTTTTTCCTTTTGCGTACGACTTTTCTTTTGTACGCGCCATTTTTTTTACACACGGCCCAACTTGGGCCCCAAATACAACTGAGCTCAATTGGGCTTACAAAAAAAAACGGGATATTTTTTCCTTCCATCCTCTCCCTTTCTTTCTACGAGATTGATATTAACCGAATTTAGTATAAGTTCAAGACACATAAGCACTCTAACCATGTTTCGACTTGTGATCAATCCATAGATACCGATAGAAAAAAATATGCACTCAAAAAAGTGCATGCTCAAACATCATTGACTAACTCCTTATAAATCTGGATTCAGTTCAATATGAATGAATATTCATTCAAACAATTCCAATATAGATTAAATAATTACAGAATAAAATAAAAAATAAGGTATTGGTGATACATACAGTTAAAAGCTTTGTTTATCTTATAGTAGTTTATTTTCTTTACATATAATTTTTATAATACACTTAAATATTTTATAAAAAAATATATATTGAATGAAAAAATATACGAATGATAAAAAAAGACATGATAAAACAAGACATTCTTCTTATTTTTCATTTAAAATTTATAATTCTAGGAATTTTTACTTATTATTGACGAGCCATACCATTGCACATATCAAAGCAACTAAAAGAATTATAGAAATTAGTTCAAATGGAAGAAAGAAGTCTGATGTACTGCCTAGACACCTCTCTGGTCGGAGGTACGGGAGAGCGGTGTCGTCTAGAGAAGAATCACTAAGGAGAGGAGCTTGCAAGATTGTCGGTAAGAGATGCATCGCCTGATGGGAGGTTTGCGCGGTCGGATGAGCTCGAAAATGATGTGTCGCCTGAGAAGCAATCTGGATGCCGCCACAGCTGCTCAAGGCCTGGGGATGGTGCACATCACACCTGAAGTTCGGAGCAGGAGGCAGCACCGCGCGATGGTGGGTGCTGGAACAAGGGGATGTGCTATCGTGGGTGTTAGAACAAGGGGCAGCACTGCCTGGGTATTTAGGGTTCCCAACTGGAACCCTCTTCCATGACCTTCAATCGGATTCTGCCAATGTCGAAGGACCCACGATTAGATCCCAGCAACCACAACAGGTTGGGTTCTCGGTTGAAAGGACCACCGCCTTCAGATCTGGGCAAATGATGTGTTGCGTTGACTAGATCTAGAGTGCACCACCGATGGGTTGTTCTTGCCCTTGCGAACTAGTGTTCCAGAAAACCCCAGATGCCTAGAACTTGACGATGATCGTAATCTTCGGATCTTCAGAAACAGATCTTGATGATCTTCAATCAACTTGCACATGAATCGGGGAAGAATCACCAATAAGTTTTTTGAACAGATCTTGAACTTACGATAAATCACCAAGATCGAATCGTGTAAAATTAGAGTTTTAGAAAACCCTGAATCTTGAACTTGACACGAACTTGAATGATACAAATTATTGAATCTTCAAATATAAAAACAAGCAAGAACTGAATCTTCTTGATAATCAAATCTCGAACAAATAACTAACGAACATAAAATCATCGAGAGTCGAACATGCTCTAATACCATGTTAGAAAACAAAGAATGCAGATGCGTAATCAAAGATAAATAATAAACATCATGGAACATCAGGATTTTTATGTAGAACCCTACTCCCTAAGGAGCGGGATGAAACAACGGGAGAACGCCTCAAAGGATTGATGTGCTCATTGAACTTTCTCATCTGATACAATGGGTCCGGGTCTTCTTATATAGCCTTCACTGACCCTCCAAGTCCCACAGATAATAGATGTGGGACTAAACCACTGGATGTGGTAATTGGACCCTGAAAGGATCCAATTACCCATCTATACAAGAGTGACGCACATACTCCAACACTCACCCTCAAGCTGGAGCATGCAATGCTCAGCTTAGACAAACAAAAAGAAATCTCGAGCTCACAATACAAGGCATTATGGACAATATCAACTCAATACATACACAATTGTCGGTTGTTGTCGAGGACGTTGTTTCTCATGTCGTGCAGGTGAGGAGGAACAACAGGGTTGGAGTGTGAGTCACACTGGGTCTCATCTTCGGAGAACATGTGCCTTGTACTGCGCCTGTCAGAGTCACTGAAACTGAATGAGTCTCCTTGTCAGAAGGATTTAATTATCTATCTACACAAGAGTGACGCATATACCCCAACATAAACAATTTGACCATCAAAATACATGAAAGGCTAATAAAGCAAGTTCAAACATAAACAAGTTATAATTGCATTTCTATACATCGATGTCACATCTCTAAACAAGCAAATAATTCTCTTCTTTAGGATTCTCAAACCGTAAGGAATCACGTAAATATGGATTTGTAAGCACAACAATGAGTTAGTCTCAATAATAGTAAAGTTATGAATAAAATTTAACGAAAGGCATGAATGTCCACACCATTTTTAAAAATGGTTGAGTTATGTGTGCCAATCAATTGAGAAATACAAAAGAGTAAGCAGTTACCACTTTTTACTTTACCATAAGGATTGGGCAATAAAATACCCTAATATTACATGTTATGACCATCCTTATTAATGCATGCGTTGATGCATATTATTTTGGTCTCGACTGAATAGAAGCAAAGGTAAGACTTGTCTACAAAACATACTCTTCTAAATTTAAATTCAAGTAGGAGGCTTGCATACAAACATTTCAATAAAGAAATCATTTCTTCTTGACTCATATCAATGAGTAAAAGCATTAGATTCAAGAAATCAAGAATCAATTTTTTGCTCATGTTGATTTATAAAGAACATGAAGAATAAAGTAAAATATGCTTAATATGTTAAAAAATGCAAAATAAATGCAGTAAACTTTTTGTTCGTGTTGATTTATAAATAACCAAGTAAAAGTGAACTTGATATGTTGATAGACAATAAAATAAATGTATTAAATTAACCAACTACCTGGTGTTGGAGTAGTAATTAAATACCTTTCACTAAATCGCGAGCTCAAGGATTTGAATCTACTTGTCTACGGAAGACGAAACTCGAAAGACTCATAATCAAAGAGAAGAGAAGAATATATAGTAGAAGACAAATGAAAAATCATATGAGTTTTGATGTGGCGCCTCGAGGCGCACCTCACATTTATAAGGCGTATGCCTCAATGAAACTGCTCGAGGCGTACACCTCAACAATTCGAGACACGTTTTTAAAAACAACGGTTTTACATGCACCAAAATTTTCTATAAATTAACTATCTATCATTCAGATTACTAAGGAACTAAATTGTCGTGCCATTTTTTACCCTTCTTCTCTGATATTACAGATAGGATTATGAGCTCAGGTGCATCTCATCATCTTTGTGGCAAAAGAGAATAGTTTGCATCCATAGCACCACTCCTCCGGGATGGTTGGTCGTCATTGTCGATGACAAACATTTTCCTATCACTGGCCAGGGGGAGATTCAGTTGATGCCTTCCATATGTCTGCAGAATGTTTTATATGTACCAGTTTTTTCTATGAATTTATTGGCATTAATCAAATTATTAAGGAACTAAATTATCATGTCATTTTTTACCATTCTTCACTTGTGTTTCAGGATATGCTCATGAGCAGGGTGATTGGATGTGCCTATGAGCAAGATCTTTGTAAAAATTGTTTCAGCCACTTTATGCTAACAAATCTACCATATCTAACGGACTAGTTTCTGTTAGAGTATTTGGTTGAGCGCCTATTGAGTTGTAGATGGGTAAATGGATACCTCCAGGATCCATCTACCCCATCCCAGTGTTTAGTCCCACATCGTCCAGTGGTGGGACTTGGAGGCCCCGTAGAGGCTATATAAGGAGCCCCAGGCCTCCTGTATCATATGAGAGAAAAGAAATAGAAAAACACGCCCCTTAGAGGGCTTCTCCCATGGTTTCATCCCGCTCCTCACGGAGTAGGGTTCCACGTAAAATCCCGCTGTTCTTATCGTTATTTATCTTCTTCCATGTTTTCGCTTCCGCTTCCGATTTTCTGACATGGTATCAGAGCGGGTTCGATTCTCGCAGCTTCATTGAAGATTTATTTTAGTTTTTCATTCTATCCGAGATTTGATTATCAAGAGTCGATTATGTTTGAAGATTATCATTCCTGTTCGATTTTGTCGTCCAAGTTTCTAGGGTTTGATTGAAACCCTAGTTATGAAGATGTGAGTTGCGTCCGATTGATGTCCTTCATCCCAGGCTATATTCCAGGATGTTCCAATGAACCTCCTGGAGAATATCATCAGATGCCCTCACGCAAGCAAAGGCCGCAGGCGATGTGCTCCATACCCCCTCCTCCAGACAGCCAAGTTGCGAACGCCTCCAGATGATTCCCAGGCGGCGGCCCTAAACACCTCGCGGGGCCTCCAGCCCTAGCCGCACGTAGGCGGTGGCCTTCCTCGCGTACTCCAGCCGCCAACATCCAGAAGCGCCCTCCAGGCGGCGCCCTCACGCACCCCCCCCCCCGGGTGCATCTTCTCCAAGCGCGCGCAGCGCATCGTGCGCACTATGCACAAGCCCCATCGCTGGCGGTGTACCCCCCTCTCCAGGCTGTATCACGTACGACGCCACTCCTATAGGCGACGATGCCCCAGCAGTCCTCCTGTGTCATCTCCAAACTCCCAGGCGGCTGGCTCCTCCGCATCTTCCTCTCCGATCGCGCATCTCCACCTCGCGGTCCAGTGACACCGCATCAGGCGCGCAACCCTCAGCAACATGCGCGTGGAGGCGGTGCTCGAACGCACCCAAGTCTCGACCGCGCCCCATCGCCGACCCCTGGCTTGCTCCTCCTCCGCGCAGCAAGCGCGCAGCCAAGTCGAAGTTGCAACCTCTTGGCGGCGCTTGATGAAAGGATTGAGCCGAGGTCGTGTCTCTCCACAAGGCGGATCGACAGTCACTGAGGTGACCTCAAACAGAATCCAGATCAATCAACAATTAACCCACAATAAAATGTATGCAATGAATATCCAAAATGTGGACTTAAAATTTATTATAACTCTACATGCAAATGTGTATAAATTTATTAATTAAAAATTTATTTATTTATTTTTTTTTGATGAATTTTATTATGGGTTTATTTTAATGATGTATTTATAAGTGTATTTATATGTATTTATTTTTATTTTGTGTATTTTTATTTTATTATTTTATTTTCTTATTTTATAAATTTATAAATTATTTTTGTGAGTATAAATATATTTTTATTTAATTTTTATAAGTTTATTTACATTTTTAAATAAATAAGTATATATGTAGGTATACTTATAGGTATTTTACCTATATTTTATATATATTTTATTTTTTTATTGAAATTTATTGGATTTTATTTTGGATTTGTATTTTTAATAAATTATATGTAATGTTTACAATATTTTAAAAATATGAAAGAATAAAATTTTTAAAGAATGACTTTCCTTTTTATTTCTGTACATAGGTAATATAGGTATTCTGCCTACGTATTGCATAGACTTATTCTATTTTACAAATTCTTTTTGGTTTTATTCTAATTCTAATATTTACATGTATTATATATATTATTTACAAGATTCTAAAAATATAAATTTATAGAATAATGAATAAATTTAATATTTTATTCGGGTAGACTGTACAATGAGGGCCAAAAACCTAACTTTCACAGATGAACTCCAAAAATTATGAAACTAATTTTATTAAATAGCTCTTGAAAAGTTATATACAATTAAAGGTGATTTTGGTGGATTTTGAGTTTTTATTTACAAGATATGGGTATGTGAAGTTGAGATTTTGGCTTTTTATTCTGTGTATAAAATGTACATTGTGTATTATTTTTGTACAAACTCAATTTTGTATTTTTATTTACATTATTATCTACAGCTTTTATGTACAAAGTTTCTTGATTTGATGAATAAATAATTAAATACAAAATAGGTATCAAAATGCATAAATGGATGAATAAATAAATGAGGTATTTATTGTATTATTGGCCCTTATCTCCCCCTACTTTATTCCTTGTCGACCAATTCCATTCTGGACTTGGTCTCGGGGTTCGGGTCATAAAATATTTGCAATATTTTATTCCTTTTTATTTTCTTCTCTTTATTCTATAATTTTGGCATTAAAAACCTTAATTTATGTACAATAAATTCAATAAATAATGAATGCTATTATAAACAAATTGATGGTATTTACATGCATTTGCTGGGGTTTTTAAGGCCAAAATGATAGAATAAAGGTGATGAAATGGAGATTCGTCAGCGTTGAAGCCGCAAATCCACAGGTGGCGGCAACCCTCGTGTCGAAGACCCTCGTGGGCGGCACGTGATCCAGCCCAGGCGGCGAGGGGTTCCCTGATGAAACCCAAGGGGGCAAGCGCTGGATATATCGAAGGCTCGTGCGGGCCAGAGGCCTTTTTATTAAAAAAAAATCATTGTAAGTGGGGTTTGTGCTATTTGGGCCGAATATTAAAAAAAAGAGAGGGAGGCCCTGAAAAAAAAAGAATATTTTGGGCCCAAAGGTGGGCCGAGAGTGGTTACAAAAAAAAGGCACGTACAAGAAAAAGCCGTACGCAAGTATTTCAAAAAAAATGATGAAAAACCGAAAAAAATTGAAACGGCTTTAAAAAAATGTTTTCAAAAAAAAGAGAGAAAAAAAGAAAAAAAATGATGATGGCTTAAAAAAAGCCGCAAGTATGTTTTGTTTTCCCCTTCTATCTTGTCTGCTCCCAACTTTGTCGATGTTCATTTTCCGACAAGTATGGGAGAAAGGGGGAGTATATATGTAGAGTCACATGTCGAGATCCAAGATTCCAGATTCAGATATCAGTCTCCAGACCATCCAGATGATCAGACTCTACAGTTCGATTTCAGACTCGACGATTGTCTTCCGAGTCCACAGTTTCAGACACGCACAAGGATGCGGTCTTATTTCAGATGAGCATA
Organism: Ottelia alismoides; assembly: GCA_037367405.1. Taxonomy (NCBI): domain Eukaryota; kingdom Viridiplantae; phylum Streptophyta; class Magnoliopsida; order Alismatales; family Hydrocharitaceae; genus Ottelia; species Ottelia alismoides. The sequence continues at coordinate 204,525 of JAZKJV010006570.1, forward strand.
TGTTGCCATCATTTGTTCGTGGTCCCCATCATTCTTCTAGTTGTCAGGCCAGAGTTTTCATGTGAGCCATAGGGACTCCAGAGCAGAGGACCATTCCCTATGCCATTGAGGGCAAGGGTTTTCATGTGGTATCATAGGTACTCCAGAGTAGAGCACCATTCTCTGAGCCAGATGGGAGAGACCCAGTTCTTCGACGAGGAGACTTCAGGCGTAGTTTCAGACTCGATGGTCAGATTCCAGGTCTTCAGTTGACTCACACTCCAGCCCGTTCGTCCTCCTCACCTGCACGGCATGAGAATCAATGTCGTCGACTGCAGCAATGTGCGTGTTGGGTTGATATTGTCCGTAGTGTCCTGTAGCGTTGAGTTGAGTTTCTTTATGTTTGTCCAAGCTGAGCATTGCATGCTCCAGCTTGAGGGGGAGTGTTAGAGTATTTGGTTGATCGCCTATTGAGTTGTAGATGGGTAAATGGATACCTCCAGGATCCATTTACCCCATCCCATGTTTAGTCCCACATCGTCCAGTGGTGGGACTTGGAGGCCCCGTGGAGGCTATATAAGAAGCCCCAGGCCTCCTGTATCAGATGAGAGAAAAGCAATAGAAAAACACGCCCCTTAGAGGGCTTCTCTCGTGGTTTCATCCCGCTCCTCACGGAGTAGGGTTCCACGTAAAATCCCGCTGTTCTTATTGTTATTTATCTTCTTCCATGTTTTCGCTTCCGCTTCCGATTTTCTAACAGTTTCCTCATACATGTCGCATCTTTGATTCGGTTATCTTCCTCTTGCAGAAGTTGTAAAGTACTCCCTCAGATCTCTTCTCAGTCTGGCTTTTAGTGTGAGGCGTGCCAGCTTGAGAAGCATCATCATACCAATTTTCCCAATCATCAGAGTCATAGCAATATTTTTTTATTTGAGTTGTAACATGGGCATGTGTAGAGAATGGCAGTAGCAGTCATATTATGGGAAAAGGCTTTGATGTTGTTGAGTTGTAACATTTTGATATTTGAGGTCTCAGTCATATCCATGATCACCAAGGTCATATGTTTTTATTTGGTTGAAGATGATTTTTCTAGACTATCTTGAGTCTTCTTGGTGAAAAATTCAGAGGTTGGGTCTATTATGAAAATCTTGATAACTAAAAATAAAGGATCTTTTTTTTGCTAATGTCAAATATGTTCGTTCCGATAATGCTTTGGAATTTTGTATTGATTAGTTATCCCAGTTTTCAAGTCGCTTGAGATCTTATATCGGACGTCTTATGCATATACTTCCCAACAGAATGGTGTTGCTAAGCGAAAATACTATTATCTGTAAGAGGTTACCAGGACTCCAATACAGAGGCATGCTCCTCGTTGCCATTAGGGAGATGTCCTCATTACTTGCAACATCATCAGCCATATGACGAGTTCAGTGTTAGAAGGAAATGTTTCTTAATCGATTACATTTCCCGAAAAGGATATGTTATCTCTTAATACCTTGTGTATTTGATTGTTTGGACTTTATCCATCACATGACTTAAGGCCGTGACAAGTTATCTCCCAGATCTGTTAAATGCATCTTCATTGGCTACTTTCTAACCCAAAAACGGTACCAGTGCTTGATCCCACATACTCCGATAATATATCAGTGCTCATGTCACATTATTTGAGTCTGTCAAGTATTTTTCTCCCACAGGTGATAGGATGGCACCCTCTGAGTCTAACATGGATATTTACATACATAATCCGCCTCCTCTTACTACACCCCATGTGATAAAGACACTGCCTCATATATATGCTTGCATACCCATCATTACTCGACCCCTTGCTCATTGTCTTCCCTAACATCCAGCATACCTCATGTAAATTCTGAATAATTTGTTCCGCTAATGGCATTATTGATGTTGATGTACCACAGAACTATGCAAATGGATAGTGTAGCTAATCAAAATATTTTTATTCAGCAAAATGATCAATTAGAGGATTTCGACCAGCCTATTGCACTTTAGAAGAGGAGATATGCATGTTCTATGTATCTTCTTTCATGACATGTTTCATTAAGGCATCTATTAAGGGACTTCAGAAAATTATGGTGGGATTGTCAGTTGTTACCATCCCATGCACAAACCAAGAGGTGATGCAGGGCTGTTACCATCCCATGCACAAACCAAGAGGTGATGCAGGGCAGTTATTGGTGCCTGGCTATGGAAGAAGAAATGGTTGCACTATATTCTAGAGGCACATGGACCTTGATTACTACCTCTACAGGAGCCTCTTTGGTAAGCTACAAATGGGTTTTTATGGTGAAGCATAGAGTAGGCAGTAGTACTGACCTCTACAAAGTTAGAATTGTGGCACGAGGGTTCACGCAAACATATGAGGTGGACTATTAGGACACTTTCTCTCATGTGGCTCATGTCTCCACCCATCGAATCCTTCTCTCTGATGTAGTGGTGAGAGATTCGAGGCTTTCTCAACTTGATGTCACGGAGTGACTTTCTGTATGGTGATTTGTCAAAGGAAGTCCAATAACCGCTAGAGTTCCCTGTTGAGAGGGAGTGCCAGAAAATATGCATGCTCCATAAAGCTATTTATGATCTTAAGCGAAACCCGAGAGCATGCTTCCAAAGCTTTCAGACTTGATAGAGAAACATCGCTTCAAAAGAACAAGTGCAGATCACTCATTCTTTGTACACAAGACATCACAAGTTATAGTTGTTATTTAGTGTATGTTGATAATATAATCATTACAGGAGATGATCTACAGGGGATTAGTAAGGCGAAGGTGTTCCTTGGATAGCAGTTTGTTACCAAGGACCTTGGAGAACTACGATACTTCTTTGGCTCGAATTGCCAGATTCGAAAGATGACAAGTAATTACTCAAAAAATATATTAATGATTTCCTTATGGAGACAGGGATGGTCGACTACAACCCCGCTACTACTCATATGGATCTCGATATGAGACTCTATGATGACGGCAATGATGAGATAGATGAGAGGAAATACAAGGAACTTGTTGGGAAGCTTCTATATGTGACCATCATCGGACCATACATTTCCTTTGCTGTAAGTAAAGTCAATTAGTTTATTGAGCAACCACGTCGGACACATATGGATGCAGTCAACATGATAAAGGTTTGAAATATCGATATCGATACATATCGGTATGTCCGAAAAAGGATAGATCGAGGATATGTCGAGATATATCAACAATATCGGTGGAAATCTCGAAAATGACGTAAAAAGTTAATTTTTTTCACGAATTAAGATCATCATAGTTTTATAAGTATAAATGGCATACAAATACACACTTATATGCAAGAATGAGGTGTATTTAGCACACTAATGAATATTTATTGCACATATTTGTAGTCGTCGATGCTGACAGTTGATTGACGACTACTGAGATATATTCTAGACCTGTGATTCTAACTTAATCAGCATTAGAGTTGTTTCATCTCCATTGCACAAAGGGGGTGAAGTCCACCAATTGAAGAATGATCCTATGCACCCCCAAGTTGCACCATACATACCAGAGGGGGTCCAAGAAAGTTTGTACGAAAACCCGTCATTTTTTAATAATACAGCACGATATAGCTGTATATCGCCGCTCGCGAGATATCGGTCGATATCATGGAAATGATATATGTGCATGTGGATATCGGCACCTCTATCTTGTTGATACCGGTATATCAGCGATATATCGTTGATATATCACGATATCTTAAACCCTGAACATGGTCTTAATGTACCTGAAATCTTTACAAGGTGCCGGTTTACTATTCAACAAAGGGGCATCTCTTGAGACATCCTATGCAGATGCTGATTATATCGGATGTCTAAATGGCAAGAAGTCAACATCATGGTTCGTAGTGTTAATAGGAAGCTCGCTTGTCTCATATAAAATCACGAAACGAGCTGATGTTTCTAGTTAAAGTGCAGAATCTGAAAACTGAGCTATCACGTACGGCAGCACTAAGATGATGTGGATCAGTTCTGTCCTAACTGACCTAGACATTGAAGTTCCTCTTCCTATGCAGCATCTATGCGACAATCAAGCTGCATTATCTATTGCTAACAATTTAGCATTCCGTGAGAGAACCAAACATATTTAGGTGGGTTTTATATAAACTAGCATTTCACAATCTGCATATCTGAATTTTATTATGCCAAATATTGAGAGCATGCCTGACAATTAACTCCCATCCATCGCAATCTCAATTCTAAATATGATGTAAAAGAACCATAATGGGATCAAACATGAGCGATAAAATTCCGTAGAGGACTTGCAAAAAAACAAATAACAAGGGCATGTGCCTAAGGATAATCTATGCACCGACAGGATTGAAATCTCATAAGTTCATATTAAGAATTTGAATTTTTTATCCTTAGATTTTTCCTTTGTCCACTTTTCAAATATAGTTCTTTAATTTATTTATTTTTCTGGGAGATGGGATGGACTACTATTAGAGACTCATCCAAAAAATATTAAATATAAAAAATAGAGTGTTTACAACTGCCAAGTTTGAAAGATGTCATTGGTGTGTTCAAGTACATTTTTGAAATAAAATCTCCCCCCTGAAAGACAACCGCAATTCTGACTAGCCACATTGCCCACTATAGTGCACAAACCTTCATCCGTCCCTCCTCTGAGCCTGACCAATTCCTACCAATCAAAGCCCAAAAGGATTCTTATTCCTCCACTGGATTCCCAAAAAGTTCGTATTTCACCAAAAGCCAGTCGGACCAAGGCATTGAAAGAACAAATGATCGATGTCTTCTGACATTCCACCATATCTTCGGCGGCCCTCCTCTGCTCCAGAAAAGAGCCCCGCTCACCATGCATCTGTCAAAATTCGATCTCTTCTCAGCAACCGCATAAACACCTTAACCATTGTAGGTATCTTCCAGCTCCAAATCCTAGAACAGCCCCTAGAGATCTCCATGTCAACCAGTAAAGGCGTAGCTGAAATCACCTTGTACGTCATTTTGATTGAGAATGTCCTGTCTCTCCAGCACCACGAATCTCTACCTTCTAACGGTGCATCTAGTCTTGCCAACCTGCCCGAGAGACAAATAAACCCTTTAACTTTCTGGTCCAACAGCTCAGTCACAAAAGTCGAAGTCCATGAGTCCCCCCAACCATACATCTGCAACGTTGACCTCCCTGTCCACTGCTAGAGGAAAAAGCATGGGATACAAGTCACATAGAGCCCCTCCTTAGACCAATTGTCCCTCCAGAAATGGAATGCACACCCATCTCCCAATAGTGGTTGCATCAAGTCTGCTATGGTTGGCATTACCGAGCAAACACCTCTCCAAGAAATGGTTGGCGAAACTTCAATATCAACTCAGGCGCGTAGGATGGGAGTCACATCATAGATAGATCTCACTAGTCTAGAGAGAATCACTACCGCCTCCCCAGATTCTCATTACCCACTTCGCAAGCAATGCATTGTTCATCTCTCCAATTCAGAGCACCTCGAGCCCTCCCTCCTTGATCGATGTAGTCACAGCTGACCACTCCACCAGTACAAGACCCTTACTATCGTGGGTCGATGACCATAAGAATCGTCGCATCAAAGCCTCCAACCTCGTGCAAATATCCATTGATAGCTCTCTCATGGAAAGGAAAAAAGCTGAAATCGCTGAAAGAACAGCAAGCACCAACCTCCCACCTCTTGAGAGGTAGGAACCCTTCCAACCTACCAACTTCTTCTCTAATTCCTCGAGAACCGGTAACCAATCAACCTGTCTGAGTCTCCCACACATCAAAGGCAGGCTCAGATAGTTGACAGGCAAGCTCTTATGTTTCCATACCAAGAATCTCTGTGCAGGTAGCTAACTGCCTCTTCTAAACAAGGTTGAAAGGTACAAAAGAAGATTTTACCCCCATCGACCTTAAAACCAGATAGATCCCTAAAAATATCTAGTACCGCCCTGATCGCCTTACAATCTGTCACCCCCCCTCCAATGAAAAAGATGGTGTTCGCATACTGCAAAAGCGGGACTGAGAGACCTCCCCTTGAATAGCCCTCGAAGAAACCACCACTTTCTGCGAGGCCCGTCATAACTGCCAATGTATATGCCATGAGAATAAACAAAAGGGGAGTCAATGGGCACCCCCACCCCACCCATCACTGCAGTTGGAAAAAACCACCCTCCTGCTTCCCACTGACCATCACCGAAAGCGAGGAAGTGGTGATACATCTCTTCATCCAATCTACCCAAGCATCCGAGAAGCCCCTCGAGACTAGCGACGACCAAATAAATTTCCAACTCATATAATCATATGTCTTCGAAAAGTCCACCTTCTACAGGAAGCACGCAACACCTCTCCCTTTCCAATTAGAAACTTTCTCCGACGCAATTACCATTCCCTCCAGCAACTGAAGTACCAGAATAAAAGTGGACTGAGCTAGCAAAACAAGATCATCCAGCATACTCCTGAGTCAGTTGGCCAACACCTTAGCCACTATAAGGTAGGTAGCATTGGATAATGCAATGGGCCTAAAATCGTCCACCTGCTCAACACCTTCCTTCTTCAGGAACAAGAAGCGCAGGGACCTGTTGAGCTTCTACATGCCCCTATTCGCCTCTCTAAACTCCAAGATCATCTCCATGACATCATCCTCAACCACATCTCAGAACTCTGTAAAAAAAGATTGAAAGTCCATCTGGTCCTGGGCACCCATCTGCGTTGAGTTCGAAAACCATCCTACGTACCTACTACCTAGTGAAATCAGAAATAAGAAACCATACAGATCGGGTTTCAGGGATCTAATCCCCCTATCGAGCCACCTGGCCTCCGAGGAAGGTGCCCTACTGAACTCCCTGAAGTGGCCCATAATTACTACACCAATCGGTCCATCTCCATCAATCCTCTCCCCCCACCTACTGGTCGTGAATCAAGTTCCTCCTCCTACCACTTGCCACAGCATAGAAGAACCTTGTGTTTGCATCTCCTTCCTTCACCCACTTCTGCCTAGATCTTTGGCACCATTCTACCTCCTTCCACTTATCATCCTCAGCCACAACCTTCTGGTGTGCACCCCAACTCTTCCTAGTTCAGATCTCACTCGTCTTTAGCACCATCCAACCTGGCAATCTCTGTGACAGCAATGTCACGTTGCTCACTGCGGTAACGACACACCTCTTTTCGATGTTTCCAGAACCTCTTGCAACCCAGCGATCTTCCGGGCCAGTCTATGTGTAGTTGAACCCTCCACCTGCAAGGACCCCTAGCAGTTCGCAACCAACTCTCTAAAACCATCATCCAGCAACCAGGCTCGTTCGAACCTGAAAAAAGACCTCAGAATCATCTATTCTCCCAATTCCCAACAAATGGGAGTATGATCAGATCTCGATCTAGGAAGAACCCGCACTGTGGACAAAGGGAACAATTCCATCCGCTCCACATAAACCAAGAAACAATCCAAGCAGGATCTTGATAAGGTGTTGCGCCAAGTGTATCTCCCATTTGTTGCGTCCAATACCTCCAACGCCAACTCCCCAACAAAATCCATGAATTCATCTAACCCCAGATCTCGTCCCCCTCTGTCCCACGGACGATCCGAGGCAAGCAGCATTACATTAAAGTCACCACCTATAATCCAAGGGAAAATCGGAAAATCCTTTCTAGTTGATCTCAACTCCTCCCACAAGTCAGAGTCGTGTGCACCCCTAGAGACTCCATTCACCGAAATAAAGAGTAGTTTGCTTGTCCCGAACTTACGCTCCACCAACACTAAAACAGATCTCATGCCCATCCTTTCTTCCAAAGCTAAGAACATATCTCCATCTCATGCCAGCACCACACCTCCTGCACTCCCCAAAGCTGGGACTACTCTGAACTCTGACAATCTATGACACGACACCTCAACAGCAGCCCCCGCACTTTGACCAACCTTCTCAAGCTCTCCTCCAGAACTCCATCATGAAGGCAAGGCTTACGCCAGGACACCTTCTCCGGAAAGAACCCCCACCCCCTCCCTCTAAAAAACCTTGAACCTCCCCCTTCTCCATGCCTCTTATGGACATGGATCCTTCCAACAACCAAACCGCATCTTCCACGCAGCCCAACAATCGCCCCTGCTCCAAAACCTCCAACACCGACAAGAGCTCTGTCTTACACCCTTCTGCGATCAGGATTCCGCCCACCGGGTCTAAAGCCTGATCGGCACCTTCCTTTCCCTTCACGCCTTCCCCGGGAATGGCATCCATCTTCGTCATGCACGTAGCACAACTTGGCCGGATATGGCCCTCCTCACCATGTGGCCATCCTACCCACATTTGAAGCACCAGAGTCGTAGCAGGCAAGGTTCAGGAAAGCGGTATGCGTATGCGTTCGGACGGGACACTGAATAGCGATTAAGCGGTATGCGGGGGCATATACGGGGCATATGAGGTTCTACGCAGTTTCCTAAATTTTTATTTAAAAATAAATAAATATATACAAAATTAACTACAAGCAACAACAACAACAAAGCCTTTTCCCACAATTAAGTAGGGTCGGCTACATGGATTCTTCGCCTCCATTCAGATCTATCTTGGATCAATCCCAGGCTTATATCCACAAAACAAAGATCCCTTCGTATGGTCTCTTTCCAACACTTCTTGGGCCGTCCCCGTCCTCTCTTAGTCGGCTCAACACCCCAACACTTGCATCTCCTAACTGGTGCATCAGCTGGTCTTCTTTGCAAATGACCGAACCATCTTAAGTGGTTTTCTCGCATCTTTTCATTGATCGAAACAACACCAACTTTCTTTCTGATTGCATCATTCCGAATCCGATCTTTACGTGTGTGTCCACACATCCACCTTAGCATTTTCATTTCTGCTACAGCCATTCTCTGCACATGTCTATGGTTCACAGGCCAACATTCTGATCCATAGAGCATAGCAGGTCTCACGGCTGCTTTGTAAAACTTTCCTTTAATTTATAAAGGAATTTTCTTATCACAGAGAACAGCAAAGGCTCCTCTCCACTTTAGCCAACCTGCATTTATTCTATTAGTAACATCTCCATCAATTTCCCCATCATGTTGCAAAATAGATCCCAGATATCTAAAAGAATCTCTCTTCCGAATGTTATCATCACCAATCTTCACCTCAATTCCTTCACTATTGCTTCCATCAAAGGTGCACTCCATATATTTTATCTTAGCCCTACTTATACGAAATCCTTTACTCTCCAACTCATGTCTCCAGACCTCAAGCTTCTCATTTACTCCATCCCTAGTCTCGTCAATCAATACAATATCATCAGCAAATAATATACACCAAGGTAACTCATCCTGAATGTGACTTGTCAACTCGTCCATAATCAGCGTAAAAAGAAATGGACTCAAAGCTGAACCTTGATGTAAACCAATGTTGATGTCAAAATAGCCAATCTTCCTAGACGGGATCCTTACACAAGATAAAGCCCTATCATACATGTCCTTTATGAGGTTAATGTATAGCACAAGCACTTGTCTCTTCTCCAAAACTCTCCACAATATCTCTCGTGGGATAGAATCATTAGCCTTCTCCAAATCAATAAAGATCATATGGAGGTTCTTCCTTTTAGCTCTATATATCTCCGTTCTCCTCGGCAATTGGATGGCTTCAATAGTTGAGCGACTTGGCATGAATCCGAATTGGTTTTCTTTGACGTTAAAAACTTGCCTCAACCTTCTCTCGATCACACGCTCCCAAATTTTCATAGTGTGACTCATCAGCTTGATACCTCTATAATTTGAACAATTTTGAATGTCTCCTTTATTCTTATAAAGAGGCACTACGATACTCCTCCTCCAATCTTCGGGCATTTTCTTGCTTCGCCAAATAACATTGAATAGATTCATAAGCCAAGTCAAACCACGCTCACCTAAAACTTTCCATACTTCTATAGGGATGTCATCCGGTCCTACACCTTTCCCAGGTCTCATAACCTTCAAAGCCTCCTCTACTTCCTTTCTTTGTATCCGTCTATAGCTTACACGATTCAAGTAACTTTCACTACTAGCTAGATCACCCAAAGTGATCTCTCTATTTCCTTCCCCAATAAAAAGTTTATGGAAGTACTGCTCCCATCTAGTCTCTATATCCTTCTAAGTAACAAGCACGTGACCTTCCTCGTCCTTGATGCATCTCACTTGAGAAAGGTCGTTGGTCCTTCTTTCTCTTGCTTTGGCCAACCTGAATATATCCTTCTGGCCCTCCTTAGAGCCGAGATTTTTATACAAAACTTCATAAGCTTTCGACTTAGCCTCGCTTACAGCCTTCTTTGCTATTTTGTAGTTTGTGATAGTTTCCTCTGTTCTATCCTTAGACATAGCTTTAAAGCATGCTCTTTTAATTTTTAGCTTCTCTTGCATCCCTTCACTCCACCACCAAGCCTCCTTTTGACCTGGGGCTCCTCCCTTTGACTCACCTAGCATCTCTTTGGCTACCTTTCAGATACAAGATGCTACTGCCTCCCACATCTCGCTTGCACTTCCACTACAATCCCAAGATAAATCTTCTAAAACCTTCTCCCTGAAGCTCGATTGCTTCAGTGGAAGATTCCACCATCTAGTTCTAGTGATCTTAGGAACCCTCCTTTTCTTTACCAACCCTTTTATTTGTACATCCAAGACTAACAAGCGATGTTGGGTTGTCAAACTCTCTCCTGGGATTACTTTGCAGTCTTTACAACGCAACCGATCTCTTCTCCTCAACGCAAAGTAATCTATCTGTGTTCTCGTTGGCCCACTCTTATAAGTAATTAAATGCTCCTCCCTCTTCTTGAAGAGAGTGTTTGCAATGAAAAGATCATATGTTGTTACAAAATCCAGGATGACTTTTCCCTCTTCATTTCTATCCCCAAAACTGTGTCCTCCATGAACACTAGCATACCCTGAAGCATCTTTTCCCACATGTCCATTAAGATCTCCACCTATGCAAATCATCTCTCTTTGTGGGATTCCTTGTAAAATCTTATCTAGATCCTCTCAAAAAGCTTGTTTAGTCCTTTCATCTAAACCAATTTGCGGTGCATAAACTAAGATTATATTCAAAATTTCTTCTTCAAGCACCAATTTTATACAAAATTAACTACAGCTGAACTAAATTTATGTATAATTGTGCAACACAAGATCTAAGAAAGATGACTTTCATATAGAGGTCAAAATAACCTTTATCAATCAAATATCAATACTTCAATAGAAAAATTAGCACACATCAAGGTATACCAATGAAAGTATATAATCAAAAAACTCTGATGATTTGGAAGTCGGGAGATGGAAGCCCTAATCAACGAATTGGGATTCGGGATGTGGAAGCCCTAATCAGGGTTTTGGGTTTCTAAGTGATTCGGGGTGTCAGGTGCCTTTTTCGTAGATCCAGATCCGACAACCCAATTAAGCTTTGAAAACATGAAGCGGGTGCACGGTCCGCATATGCGACCGCACAACCTACATATGTGGACTGCATAGGCGCAAAGGGTGCTTAATGAGGGGCTTCATGTACGCGGCGCGCTAGGGTATCCGCTCAGGCTTATGCGGTCGCATATGCGACCGCTCAAACTGATTTCGTGAACACTGGTAGCAGGCCTCCTTCCGCTCGTAGAACGCTCTGCTCCCTCCGCCCTCAAATTCGGTGGCCCTCACTCTCTCCCGACCCTCCAGCAGGCTCGATGAGCCGCCTACCTTAAGGCTTTTTCCTCTCCACGAGATCCCCCCTATATCTCCTCGCCTTATCCTTTAGCTATAAGAGGAGATACATACTGTTCAGCCTTGTAGATCTGATCTAGTTCTTTAATTTATTCAAAAACTAAAAGTACAATATTATTTTTATTAGGGATTTTATCACTTGTGCCCCTCTGAGATATCGCAATATCAGTTATGCCCCTATCTTTTTGGTAATATCAGTTGTGCCCCTCACTTCTTTCTCCGTCATCACTTGTTCCCTTTCGTCAGATTGACCGTCAAAAAATTAAAATAACCATGGTTTATTCAAACCATGGTGTGGTTAAGAAGGGTATTATGGTCAGAACAAAATCAAGGGTGAAGGAGGGGCTCGAGGGAGGAGCTCGGGGCGAACCACGACGGAGGGAGGGGGAGGCCTAGGAGGCGGGAGCGGCGGGGAACAGGGGACGGGGCGGGGCGGGGCAGGGAACGGCGCGGGGAGCATGGGGCGGGGCAGGGGGCGGCGCGGGGAGCACGGAGCAGGGCAGGGGGCGGCGCGAGGCAGGGCAGGGGGCGGCGCAGGGAGCACGGGGAGGGGACCTTCCCCTCTTATCGACTGCTCCTCCGCCTGGGAGGAGCACGCCAGCCGCGCACCACCAGACCTGGAGCATCCAGGAACTTCATCACTGCTTGGAGCGACGTCCTCCGTGGAGCCACGCCGCCAAGGCCCAGCCGCCTTCATCATATGGGCGGAGCCCCTATGCAATATCCAACCCTCGGCCGAAGCTCCCTTTGTGCCACAAAAACCGTCGCCACCATCATCGTTGCCTGAAGCGACATCCTCAATCGTGCCCACTGCTCCTGGTGGAGACTGCGAGGTCCGCGCCCTCCACCCCTGCGAAGTCCAACATTGCCGATCTCCATCGCCAACCTCAAGCCAGCGCGCACCACACGCGCGCAAGAGCACATCCACTCAGCTGCCGTATCCAACCCGCCGACCTTCACGAGACCATCTACAAGACCGGCGGCACTCCTTCCATCAGCGGAAAGCACCATCTCAACGGTGGTCTGCAAGCCCCCTCCTTTTCTTTGAAGGGAGGGGAGGGGGCAGCCCAGTGGAGCACGGGGCGACGTGGGGGAGGGGAGGGGGCGGCCCAGGACGATCGCAAGCTCGGGGAGGAGCTGGGGCAGGCTGGGGCGGAGAGGGAGGAGTAGGAGGTTGGAGGAGGAAGAGGATGAGGGAAGAGGAGGAAGAATAAGATGATGAGGAAGATGATGTCAAAATGACCACTGAACCCTTTTTTAAAAATAATTCCTCTTATGTCCTCAAAGTTAACGTCCGTTTGCACTGTGGATGGACGACAACTAACCTAAGGGGCATAACTGATAAAAACATCAAGAAGTGAGGGGTACAACTGATATTACCAAAAAGATAGGGGCATAACTGATATTGCGATATCTCGGAGGGGCACAAGTGATAAAATTCCTTTTTATTATGTACATTTTACAATATTTTCCAGATAAAGATAACCTTATAGATCTATATCAGCACTATATTCTACCATTTTATTAGAAACAAATAATACCATTTATTATTTTTAAAAAATAAAAATTAGTTTCCACACCCGAATCGGGACATCCTCGTTAACCCCACCCAAGGTGCCCTTTGTAAACCCCATCATATAGCAGGTGGAACTCCATCAGCCGCATACATCATGATGCAGCGTCGGACCCAAATATAAGGCCAAATTTTTTAGTTAATTTTAGTGGTCAATTTTGTTTCGTTTATTTAAATTATCGTATCTCTAATTAAATAAATGAGATCGCTTGTGATCTCAATCAATTAGTTGTCGAATTTTGAATTTCAAATTAGTCAGTTAGTCGGTTAATTAGTTAGAGTCAATTTAGGATAATTAGTTGTCAATTTAAATTTTGTTTTCTATTTCTGTAATCCCATCCCTCCTATATAAAGGGATAGTAGTCCATTGTTTTTAAACAGTTCAGTGAATAGAAAAATTGAGATTTTTATCTCTCCTCTCCCTTCTCCTTCTCTCTCTCCCACGCGATCTAGCGTTCTTCTTCCCTAAAATCCCTCGTGTTCCTGACGAGTTCTCTTCTCAACCCCTCTCTTTCTTCTACCACCGAAAATCCACCATAAAAAAATTATTTTTCGCCGACGCCGAAATCCGTATTTGCATCATTGCGCCGGCGAGGCTGGGGCCTGAGTTGGGGTCGTCGACGAGATCTCATGGGGAGAAGAACCCTAACGAGGGTTGGAAGGTCCTCTTCCATCGGTTCCCATAAAATCTGGGATGAAGATTTAATTTGGAAAAATTACAAGGAAGGTCACCCTTACAAATATTTTTATCAAAAGGGGCAATTGAAGGATATATTATGCTATGGAATCCCTTTAAGTGAAGGGGTAAAACATTTGCAGCCATACCCCTCCATGGAAAGAAATTACAAACGTAACATGGAAAAGGAGCAAAATTGAGGCTTTTTGCTCAACCAATCCAGATGGGATTCTCCACCGTCAGATCGAAGATAAAGTAATTCGTCAGGAGACGAATTTTTAAAGAGGGGGGGAGTTGATGCAGCGTCGGACCCAAATATAAGGCCAAATTTTTTAGTTAATTTTAGTGGTCAATTTTGTTTCGTTTATTTAAATTATCGTATCTCTAATTAAATAAATGAGATCGCTTGTGATCTCAATCAATTAGTTGTCGAATTTTGAATTTCAAATTAGTCAGTTAGTCGGTTAATTAGTTAGAGTCAATTTAGGATAATTAGTTGTCAATTTAAATTTTGTTTTCTATTTCTGTAATCCCATCCCTCCTATATAAAGGGATAGTAGTCCATTGTTTTTAAACAGTTCAGTGAATAGAAAAATTGAGATTTTTATCTCTCCTCTCCCTTCTCCTTCTCTCTCTCCCACGCGATCTAGCGTTCTTCTTCCCTAAAATCCCTCGTGTTCCTGACGAGTTCTCTTCTCAACCCCTCTCTTTCTTCTACCACCGAAAATCCACCATAAAAAAATTATTTTTCGCCGACGCCGAAATCCGTATTTGCATCATCCCTCCTATATAAAGGGATGATAGGCTATTGTTTTAGACAGTTCAGATTATTATGAAAATTGAGATTCATCTCTCTTTATCTCTTTCTCTCGTTTTGTTTCTCTCTCTTTCCCTCGACGCATTCTTTGCGATTCCTCTCCAAAGTCTCGCGCAACCGGCGCGTTCTCCTCTCCCTTCCTCTCCTCTCTAAATTTCTCCACCAAACAACTATTTTTCACCGTTGCAAATTTCCATTTGCATCAATTGGTATCAGAGCATGGATTTCGAATCGTTCCTACGATTCGACGATCCGATCGACTATTGGAGTGCGAAGTTCGGTCTCCGCCGCCCATCTCGTGGTTCGCGTCGCTCAAAAAAGTTCCATCAATGACTTATAGCATGCATCAAGGTGCACGCATGGTTGGACGCTCAAATCGACGAAGATTCACCGGTCGACAACCGAAATCAGAACGTTGTGCCTGCAGTTCAAGTCGATTTCAGCCATGAAAACGAAGGTATTCCCAGTCTTAATCTCGATTTCGGTGTGGCAATCGCGGAACAAGACAAGGAAGACATCGAACCCATATTCGATGAAGATCCTGCGGATAAAGCATGCCAAAATGTCGATTTCTTCGCAACAACAGTTGCTGTCAAGGTGTTTTCCGATCAAGCCCCATCACCGGCAACATCCATGACGACAACCCCAACCCCCGCAGCAGATCTCCAGGCTGTCCAGCCCCTTGCCGCGCCGCCGGCGGCCCTTCACGCCACCCCTGCAGTCCCAGTTCAGCCCCAAGCGGCTCCGGACCCGCCACCAACCCACGCCCTTTCCCCCTCCCCGACCCCTTCTTTCACCTGTGCCCTAACTCCCCAGCCGTCGCCTCCCTCTTCTCCCCTCCCTTTCTCCGCGCCACCTCCCCTCTGTCCGCATCCTATCCACTCCCTTCCCGCCCCGCAGCACACCCCTCCAGCAGCCCGACCCCCGCGACGCCTCCCACTCGCCCCAGGACCCGTTCGCTCCCCCTCCCACATGCCGCCAGCGCTCCCTCGCCCCCACCACGTCCTTGCGATCACCCTTCCCCTTGCCGCGCCGCCGCGCCCATCGACCCCTCCCTCCAGACTTCCCCCGCGCCGCCTGCGCGATGGCTCGAGCGCCTCCCCGAGTCGCGCCCCCAAGTTGGTCTCCTCCCGCGCGCGTATAGCGAAGACCCTAACCGGGTTTGCGAGATCTACGGGATTTCCATCCCGTGGAATGTGGGACTTGAAGCTAAATGGGAAAAGTTGCAGAAGAAAAACCCCAACTTCCGCTATTTACATGGAGGTCCAGAACAGTATGAAAAGAAAGAAAAAGAAAGAGGTGCGAAAATTGCACCAGCACCCCTGGCGGCCGAAATCTTTACAAAACAAGGCTGAAATTGGAAAACCAACGGCTATTCCTTATCCAAGTAGGACTCTCATCTTGGGTTCTCCCTATTTAAGCACCCCATGGCTCCAATTTTTAGACACATCTCCCCTTCTCCTCTCCCTGTGCCATTGCTTCATTATGGAGTCTCCCAGAATCATAATCTCCATGCCACATCTATTTTTCGAGCATCACAGGGAGAAGACGACGATCAAGACGCCGCCGCCGTGCGCACCGCATATGTTCTTCATCCACGACAGCCGCGCCTTTCCCGCCCGCACATGGATTCCGCCGTTCGCTCCACATCAGTTCTTCCAGAAGACGACGGAATGCGCCGAGTCATCCTCCAAGCCTACAGTTCACGCAATTCGTCAGGAGCCGAATTTTTGAAAGCGGTGGAGAGTTGATGCAGCGTGACCCCAAATTATGGGGCCACATTTATTTAATTAAATAATTATCAATTTTATTTACGTTTTTTGGTCTAATTGAATAATTGAGATCGCCTGTGATCTCAATGTTGATTTCGTAGATTTTAATTATAATTGTTGGTCAATTAAATAATTAGAGTCCAATTAAGTTAGTTAGAGGTCAATTAGGATTAAATTAGTTGTTAATTTGATTTGTTTACTATTTTTGTAAACCCTCTCTCCTATATAAAGAGAGGGTAGTCCATTGTTCTAGGCAGTCAATTATGAAGTGAAATTTGAGTTTATCTCATTTTATCCCCTCCCCTTCTCTCTTCTCCCTTCACGCGATCTCCGCAGTTCTCTTCTCAAAACCCCTCGTTACCAACGAGTTCTTCCTCTCAACCCTCCAATTTCTCTTCTCAACCATTCTCTTTCTTCCACCAAAAACCCACCAAAAAAATATATTATCGTTGTTTTTCGCCGACGCCGAATCGTGTTTGCATCACATCATATCCTAGTGAGCCCCATCTGCAGAGCTAGAGGTCCTCACTCCTCAATGTGCAAGAGCCCAACTTTGACATCTCCTTAACTCCATCTGTGATGCCCTTCGTCAACCCCATCACATAGCAGGTGGTACTCTGCCAGCTCCATCCACGATGCCCTCATCAGCCCCATTTGCAAAGCTCCGTCAGCATCATTTGCAACGCTCCGTCAGCATCATCTGCAACACCCTCACCATTCTGTCATATTAGACCTCATTTGTGATTGCCTTCTCTTTTATAATCTCTACATGTTTTGGCTTTGTATTTGTATACGGTTTTGGGGGAATGGTTGAGATGAAAGCTTTCTCTTATCCCACCACCCACCCCCCAAAAAAAATTTTGCTGTGAGCGAGGCACCACCTAGGAGCTATGGCCCAATCAAGCTACTCACACTCCCTAGGCATAAATTTGACTGGACAGCAAGCATTCCACTTTTTGCTTATCCAAGACAACCATGAAGAACAAGGGATAAGTATCACATGTCATGCATCCAATGCAGATCGTCCACAAAGAATTCTCCATAGACATCCCTTCTACAGGAAAACCACATTTGTTTCCCGGCTTATACCGGAAGTAAGGTGGTCAACGTATTAACAAGCACGAACCTCAAAGTTATGCTCATTTGCATCCATCCAATTAAGTAATCATCACATCCCCCCACCCCCCCAACCCCCTAAACGATATATACACAAAATTAAAAATTAAATTCGTACCGCAAGGGCATATATTCAATCAGTGGCATTTACCGGTAAGAAAATAAGCGCGTCCGTAGTCGGCGCGGAGCAGGGCGATCACGTCATCCGCACAGAGCACACATGTTGCCTCCTCTTTTTCACCAAGAATCCCCTCTCCTCTTGCAAAAGGACAATCATACCCATCTCTGTTCTCCTTGGGAGAAGCCGCACGAAGGAGCTCCGTGACGGCGGCGACAGCGAGCCTCAGCGGTGGCGGGGCGTCGCCGGGGCCACGCTGATCGACTTTCCCGCTCTGGCCCCGATCAAGGCACAGGACGCAGCTCGGTTGTCGCGAGCGGAGAAGGTTGCGGTGGTGGAACGGCGGCGTGGTGGTAGAGAGGATCATTGCCGTTGGTGTGGACAGCACTTCAGCGGGGAAGTGGAGGTTAAGAGCCGTTTGGTGTAAAGTGGTGGTGTATGGATTTTTGAGGGGTTTGTGTAGGTAAAAATAATAATTTAGGTAAATTACATAAAAGATCCTTATCTATGCATTGATGTTTATTCGACTTCTCTGTCTAATGAAATGTTAGAGGGTCGCGAATCTTCCACGAAGGACACCATGTGTTGGACTAGGAAAGAAATTACCGAAATTCAAATAAATACAAATTGAGATCGTAAAAACATATGGGTAAAATGTCATTGTTATAATTCTTTTACCATTTTTTTGCATTGCACCAATATGCTGTGGTTACCTCATGTTCACCCGCCAACTCCATTTTGACTAGCTGTGTCAGGAAAACCCACGCTCAATGGACTTAGACTCAAACTCAACTTGATGAGAACTCGTAAATTAGCCTCGAAAGATAATGAATTTGAGTTCTAGTCAATTGATGGACTCATTATTCTTATCAAGCCAAATTCAAGTTCACTCATTCTCGACTCGCTAACTCGACCTAATAACTTAGTTTAAAACATGTTTTTTTCTTAAGAACTTGCAATGTGGACATTCCACAACCATCCATCATTATTCATTTCCAATCAATGGATGGGTATGCTGACACATCTCGAACTCTCCCACACAATGAGACAAACCCACTCTAGCCCTCCCAAACCCTCCATGTAGCTCATCATCCTCCCACCTCATCGGCTTCTGCTTCTGCTTCCTCCCTCTACACATGCCCGACTACTCCTCGACTCATCTCAGTTTTGCCAACATCATGATGGTGTAAATAGTGCCTTCTCCCTTTGTCTCCTTTATAACACCCCCAACATCACCATCCCTTTGGAAGGCTTTTTGCATGTCATGTATTCCTTCTCGAATGTTTAGGATATCTCTCCTCAAAAGTTTAGGATATTTTCTTGATTTCTTGTCATTTTTCAATGATTGTTTTCTCATAGTTAGTTTGCCAATATTATGTGATATTTACTATACATATCTATAAAATGTATCCATGGGATAAAATGATCTCGTGATGATATTTTCATTTATATCTTAAATTTTATTTGGTGTATATTAATAAATAAATAAATACAAGTAGTCGTGCATTAATTATATTTGACACCTTCGTTGAGTTTAATATGTATTTGTTTTATTATTTAAATTTCGTATTGAGATTAAAGTACCAGCACTTCGTTTCAAAGAGAATAGATATTAGTCAAATTAGTTCTTATGCATTTATATCATAATAACACATTTGCCTAGATCGAGATTAATGTAGCTACAGAATTATTTGACATTAGATTTCGACCACAATGATTATAACATACTATAGTGGTATGCCATAAAAATAGAAAATATTATGAATATGGGAATATAAAATTGGACAACACCATACCATAATAACGATATTTATAGACAAGAGTCTCAAAGAATAAATCCATATATAGTTATTATTTAAAAAATACTATTGTTGTTAGTTGTTGTTGAGATCCCTAATGAGTTCAAATTAGTTTTTTAAAGAAATTTTATGAATACCAAATATAGAAATCAACCTACAAAAGACTGATTAAAAAGCGTGTGAGCCAACTTGAAGTCAATAAGTTTGAATTAGTATTCATGGACTCGAAGTTTATCAAATCAAGCTCAAGTCTAAGTTTGTTTATCGAGACCGAATCCAAGTTTGAGCTAATTCGTCTCGTTTAACTTGACTGACAGCCCTACTTGTGACACATCGCAAACACCTCGAGACCATCATCTTGTATTCATTTATGGACACCTCGTACTCAATTCACTGCTACTTCATAGGTACCTTGTCAAATCCTCAAAGTTGTATTGTAGTCTCATTGTGATCAATCACTCATGTTGTTGCCACTTTTGATCAGCTCATGGTTAGTCATTGTCATCTATCAATCACCTAAATACCATGTTGTGGTTACCTCACAATTAGCTCATAGCCAACTTTTGACATCATCCTTGTCACATACTATAGTGTCTACTTTTGTAAACTTAGACAACACCCATCCATCAACCCATTATATTAATGGCTAGTTGCTTCTAATAGGAGGCTAGTTTAAAGACAATTTCATTAATATTTTAATTTTTTCAGAAAAATTGTAAGTTATATTTCTCCTATCAAGCGCACAATTTTATGGATTTCTTCATTTTTTCATGATTTAATGAATTTTTTCAATTTTCTAGAACTTATTTTCCACTCTATAATTATTTATTCATTAAATATTCATTTCTCTCCTCGAAAATATTTTTAATTTTCCCATGTTTCTGCATATTCCTTGAACATCAGATAATTATTCTAAAAAATCATATTTTTCTTGAGCTACTTATGTAATTTCTTTCAAATTAAATTATCTTATTATTTATCTTCTAGTTGCCTTTAAAATTACAAATTACATTTAAATTATAAAAATTAAGATAAGATAATTCATCATTATTTTGAAGATCTATTTTAAATGCAAAAAATAAATTTAGCCGAGTGTTTATCCTCTTATTATTTTTTCAATTATCCATGTAGATATCATGCTTTTTCCCTTAATGTGTTTTTAGCAACAAATAACAAATTTACTTCTCTATTTATTCTATTGAACTTTTGTTTTTTTATGAAATTTTCCAAAAAAATCAACAAAAATCAACATTTCAATTAGAATTTCAATTTCATGATCAATTAATTGCATATTTCTAAACTTTAGTATCTATTTTGATAATGATCACATATAAAATATTAAATATGACTAAAAATATTTATTTAAAGAAATACTATTGAATCATTAAATGAGAGTTCTTTTCTCTCATATTCTCCATTCTAGTTTAGTTAGACATTTTTAATTTTTTGTGTCACTTTTTAAACTAATCTAGTTGGACGCACTAATGACAAGGATAGCTGGCGTGACTGGGTGAACTCGAGGTAGCCCTATATCATGGCCATTACTTTTTGCTAACTTCCATCCTCGTTGCTCAAATAGTTTTGTGGTTAATTTAATTTAAAGAAATAATAATTCAAATTTTTATTAGGTTAAACTTTCTTTTGAAATTATTTTTAAAAACATTTCCCTCTCATATTTATTATTTTCTTATCCACTCTAATATATTATTAAAAAATAAAAAAATTATCAAATGTTGTGAAATCAAACTAATCAATATGAAATTTATCTCACACCATGGCTCAACTAGAAGACATGATGGATATAGAAAATGATGTAATATTACACATTAAAATAATTAAAACAACTCTACACAATATTATCAACAAGATTATCCTCAAAACAACTAAGCAGTACAATGGAAATCAGTATAACCAACCTACTAAGACATTGAGTACGAGAAATGGGGATTAGGGTTCGCAGGAGGTGGACATAGATGATATATAAAAGAGAATGCTCCGTCGTCTTTGACTCAAGATTTTTGCAGAATCGATGAATACGAACCTCATTGGATGAGTCGCCGTGAATAAAGGTCTACCAATCGACATTTCTCATGAAGAAATCGAGGTGAAATGAATCTTGTATTGGCGTGAAAAATTTAAGACAACAAGACATTAGATCAGTCTGAAGCAAGGCTCAATTGGAGGAGAAAAGTTTGACCTGGGATCAAACCTTACTCGGCTTTGATTGGTCCACATCACCCACTAAGAGACAACTATTCTTAAAATAGAAATAATGCCTAAATAAAATAGAAAATGGTTTTATTAATAAAGACCCAAAGTATAAACAATATTTCTTATTTATTAAACTCTTTTTGGAGATTTGTATTTATTTTTACGAACTTATTTACTAGGTGTTTTATTTATATACTTAGTTTATATGTATTTATACCTATGTACTATGCATTTACATTTTTATTTTATTATTTTTATACACAATACCCTATTTAAATAATTCATGTATTTGAAACATTATTTAATACATATATACCTATTCTTATGGGATTTTTTGGTTTTATTTATATGCACAAATTAATACATTTATACATGTATATTTAGGGTTTATTAATACTTTTTGGTATTTTTAGATGATTTTAATTTTATTAGTATTATTTATAAGTGTTTTATAATATGTACAATCATTTAAAAATTTAAAGAGATTAAAAATTAAAGCGTAAAATATATTAGCTTTATATACATATGTACAAATACCATAGTACCTCAATTAGCCGGCTCTTGTATCTTAGCTCTAATTCCCATTAAACCATTTCATTTTACAGCTAAGTCAATTTAAAAAACAATGGAGGTGGGTTTGGTTCATTTTGAGTTTGTATGGAGAAGATATTCATCAATGAAGTTCTGTTTGTGGTTTTTTCAACTGAGTGTACTGAGTGACTTGTGCATGATTTATTTTTGCCAATAGTTTTATTATTTTATATACATTATTATGTACTTGTTTTGTGTTGAACACATTACTATTTGGAATGTGTAAGATGATAAATAAAATAGTGCAAGTTTGAGCTATTTACATAATTTATTGTACTTAGGGTTTTCTATACAATATGTAACCCTTTATCCTCATACTTAGTTAATGGCCGATCTAGTTCAATGCTTGACTTGGTCTCGGAATTCAGGGTCAGTCAGTATCACAAATACCTCCTTTAATTTTCTTTTCTTTTTTTTATTCTTTTATTTTGGATTTAAATATAGGTATTTGTATACTATTTACATAACAATGTTAGGATGTTAATTCATGCAAGTTAATTATATTTACATGTATTTTACTAGATATTTAAAGCCAATATAAAAAAATAAAGGTGAATGAATGGCTATTCATCACCCCCTATAGTTAGCTTTGCTAATCCCTAACAAACACTTATTAGGAGAAAAAGTGATGAAAGAGAAAATAAAGAAAGTAAGAATAAAGAACGTAGAATGATTATGATTCTTAAACTTATCTTCATAAAATCAAAGTTTGGAGCTCAATCCGACCTTTGGATTGTTAGTTTGGCGGATAATACAATCATATAAGTAATTTTTTATTGCAAATACAAAAACGCATGGTAACACAAACTATTTTCGCATAGTTTTACATATCACAAGATTATAAGAATATATTCCTTTAATGTGTGAGCCTATAAAATGAGAGACCCCGTGGATTAAGTTCAACCCTACAGACACTTGCACTTGTGGGCATGACAATGACCCGTGTACTTCATGTATGCTTGAGAATTGTTCTCCACCACGTTCTCACAAAATCAAGTCCTACTTAGGCACGAATCACAGAGAAGAAGATTGATCCTTTCTCAGCTGGTCGAGCTAATAGAGAGGAGAATAGAGGCTATAAGGTGGAGGACCTAGAATTTTGTAGGAAATATAGGGGACGATCAAGAGGAGAGATGGAAGAGAGCCATTTTCTTCTACTCTCTCCTCTTGATTTAGAGCTAGAGAGCATTTGGTTGGAGTTGAATAAAGATAAGAGTGGCCAAGCCCCTAGAGGATTCTCTCTTCATTGTCCATTCCCCTATATAAAGAGGCCTCTTTATATAGGGAAGTGGACAATGAAGAGAATCCTAGAGAGAGTCAACGCTCTCTCTTTTTCTCTCCAATTAGATACATCTTCTAATTAGGACTTCAAGTATTTGAACATTGAATTAATGGATGGATAATAAACGAGAAAACATATTCTCCTTTTGTTTCTCAATGGGTGGATATCCACCACGAGAAGTTGGATATTTTATCTCCACCAATATTCTCATTCAAATTTAACTTGAAATTGGTTTATGATATTTATGAAATTAATCATTTTATTCAAATAATTACTTTTCACCAACCATTATGTATACTTAAAAAATAATCTAACCAAATAATGAATCCAATTGATTTACATTTCTTTAATTATGGGAATCATTTAGACATATATATGTATCATGTTCATACTGATATTAATTATTAAGAATTCATATCCATACTATTTATTTATCAATAGTATGAATCATAATTCATATATTCACATAGTTATGTGCACAATTTGTATACTTTACTGAGGCAGCTCCCAAGATCGAACTCAAGGATGCATATACAATTAAAGTCAGCAATACAAGAAAACAAGCATGAGGGTTCTCAAAATGATATATTTTTCTAGTTTTCAATTTTAAGATGTATGGCAAAAATAAAGAAATACAGTGGAGTAGCTTTAAACTTGGGAATACCATCATAATATGGAACTTGTAAAATCAAATTCGAGCTCAAACAAACTCGAAAAAATAGGGAAAACATATCTTTGGGTCCAAGATAATTAACTGTTTCCAAACACATTTTTGGGCATTCTTGAACATAAATTAAATAATGCAGGGAAATGGATTTATTGCAAAGCGTGTGTTTAATGCACCATTTAAAGTACAAGTACAAATTGCCTAGGTAAAATCAAAGACTTGCATTTTTAATTAATTCCCCTTATTGTAAAAAAAATACAAAAAAGGTATGTAGCTCACTCTCGTGCACATGCATTTACAATAATTTTGGTTCCAATAGTTATTGCTTTTTACTCACTTAAATTGAGAAGGACCATAAAATTTGCTTTGAGCATATCTAATTCTCTCGTTATTGAAAGTATATATATACGTTCTAAATTTCTCATGAAATAAGATTTTTTAAAGAAAAATCTTTAGATTTTTAGGACTCATTCCAGACAAATTCTTTTTTGCAAAGTTGCCATGTTTTTTCCCTTTAAAACCGCTTTCAAAACTTTATTTTTGGATTGTTTCATCACAGTATTTTGCACCATGCTTGGATCATTTCACATTAAATTGAGATACATGAATTTGACATGAATCATTAATTAAAATAGCATTGCCTCTTTGAGTTCGGCCTTGGTATACATGTCAATTAAAATAAAAAGAACCTAGCCACACTTCACTTGATTCACATTTTGTGTCTGGTTTTTTATTTGTCATTAGTTATCTGACTACAACAATTTGATACTCTTAAAACATGATAACTCGTGGTAGTCACTCACATAGTATGTATCTTGGACTTGCAACTTTACAGGTTGTTTCGGTAGTAAAGAAGACATCAAAAAAGCAAAGACATGATTCAAGAAGTTTCTCATTCTCATTTTAATTCTGATATGCAATTGTATTTCAAAGCTTATTGAGTGGTTTTTGTAAACTTGAGAGATTCAGTAAAAATTTCTTAATCAGAATCATTTCAGAACTCCTAATAGATCAACTTCTAGTACCGGATCGACCGACAACTAATCGGCCAATAATTGATAGACCAACCCCGAGCATTGTCGATTATTTCATGATTGCCTTGCTACAATTTTGATCGATCAATTCGAGACCGACCTACTAGTTGTTTCTGACTGATCACTACTTGATGGACCAATTGAGAGCCTTGAACTATCATCTTTTAAATTAAACTCAAGTTCTCTGTAATAACTATTTTAATCGATCAACATAAGTTGACCTGGTCGATTAACCTTTTCATACAATCAAATTATGTATATTGATCAATAAATAGAATCAAATCTTCATGATTTCGTACTATTGTTGTCTTCAATTCTCATATTTTCAAAGGTTCGACTCTATCCAAATATAAAGGACCCTAGACCCATTTTTGGAAGACATGCCACTTCTCACAACAACATAGCAAACCATTTAAGAGTTGTTCTTCTTTATCTATTCTTCAAGAGAGAGATTTCTGGATTTGAGAGTTGCTCCGACTATTTCAATTCGCTAAATGCCTCAAGATCACCACTCGATTGACTCCAAGTTCATAAGTTCCTCAACGACTAGTCAGAGATATTTTCTATTAGAGACAACCATAACATCGGTATTTTCGATTGATATTATTTTATTCACATGTGCTATTTTGTTAGAGATATTGTATTGCTTTTTATCATATTAATAATTATCTAGCAATATATCTCTCTAGCTGGTGTAACAAAAGATATTATACTTCTTTTTTAAATAATTAGAGCTCACTGACATTAGGGTCACAATGAATTCCATCAATGGTCTTCTTTTTTCGTGAAACTATTGTAATAGATTGTATTCCATGACACTTCATTCCGAGGTAATGATGAAACCAAGTGGATTTCAGTGACCGCTTTGAGTCTTGATGAATAATAATTAATTTGATTAAATCTCAATTCATAGAAATTATTTCTAGATCCAAGAAATGGAAATTAATCTGAAAGGGTTCATAGTCAATTAGAGAAATTGATTCAATGTATGATTAAATCAGATAACTCAAAGTGATGTGAATCTTGATATTAGATTTAAGTCTAAATATCAAGTCACTATACCTAGCTTATATAATCTCCCTGATATTTTCTCCAAGTATTTATGAATGTTTCATACAACGCTTAATTGGATTAAGAATTAAATATTAAATTAATTATCAAGATAACAATACTTATTCTGTTGGTCTCCATTTGAACTCTTGCTTGGTCCTGGACATTATTGATCCATGCAATTGTGACCAAAGAGATGTACAAGAAGCCAACTCTTTTTATTCAAATACCATTTTCTAGCTGGCCCTTGAATTTTGGTCTGAATCATTTAGATAAATATGGTGTTTGTAGTTCTCTCTTTGAAGATGGGATGTATGAATTTTCGCCAAAGGGGAGTAATGTTTTTACTCCCACTACTCCTCGGTGGACCTTTCTGGGAGGAGGCATTGACTGGTTCTTCTTTTTGTTTGCATTTTGTTTCGACACTCTTAGCTTGATTTTTTTGTTATTACCAACTTCCACTGCCCATGACCTACTGTTAGACTCTCTTTTTCTACTTTGTTACTGCCCCCATTTGTTGGGTCAGCTTGGGGTAAACCATCCCTTTTGTTTATTGGGCTAAACATTACCATGATGGTCTTTTTGTATAACTTTTAACATATGCTTGTTGATTGACTCTGAATCTTTGGAGATTATTCTTTGGAGAAGATTGCCTTCTCTACACAGAGGAGTTGTAGTAGGAGTATCAGTTGGACATTAATCTTTGGAGAAGGTTGCCATCTAATCCTTGAACTCACCCATGAGATCAATAACTATAAATCAACCTCTATGATCTGAATCTTTAGATCAACAACTGTATGATATATAAAGTGGTAGTGGTACACATCATTATTCGTACAGAGGAACCTTATCAATAATGCAAATATAAATGCATTTTATTTAAGATAATGATAAATGCAATTACACTTAATGCATTGTGAATTTATACATAACTCTTTGATTGAATTGCATTGTGCTCCATTTTGATTTAAATGAATATGTTTGTTTTCATGCATTGTTGATGTAATAGGTGATTGCAATAGACTCCTACCATGTTTATAGACCACATTATCCTTTTTTTCTCCCATAAGTTTAGATAGATATTTGAGGATTTGAAATTTTACCATTTACTTGAGGATTAGAAATTTTACTATTATAGTATGAAAACTAACTATTGAATGATAGGTCATGTAAAAAATGTTTAATCATATGTTCTTCCATTATAAAAAGGAGGGTCGCTCAAAGAGAAAAGCCAAAAAGGATAGGGTGAGACCGGTATGTTACTTCATGCGTGAGCAAGCATATTTTATGACAACAAAACTTGTGTGATTAGCTCAAAGATAGGTCAAAAGCAAGGAAGCTAATGGATTAAGAATAAGCTCAAGCCTAATGAGCTCAAGCTTAAGGGAAGAAGAAGCTAAAACTCCATATCAAGATCAAGAAAGGAACTCTAGCTTAAGAAGAAGTCAAAGACTTTTCGTTTATTGAGTCTTGCATATTATAATTATCTTAGCATGTGCAAAGCATCAAAGAGTATCATACATATTGCATTTCAAACCTTTAAGATTGACTTTGACTTTCAGGTAAAAATGTCAAGTTGATCGATCAACCTTCTTGCGCTAATCGATAACAATTGATTGACCAAATTTTCTGAATAATCAATCATCCCTAATTGATCACATCCTTATTGTGATCGATAAATATTCAAATTCCAGTGTTCATTTAACTATCACTATATGATCAATCATCTGGGTTACTTAATAGACCACTTTTTGAATTATGATCGATCAATCCTTATTACATGACCGATCATATCATCCTTATCGATCATGATCTACCATATGCCATTTTGTGGAGTCTTTCCTTGACAATTCGCCTCCAATGTCTATGGAGACCTAAGCCTATAAATAGGACCCTTTACCTCATGTCTTCAACACATAACCAAGAGGAATGAGTCTTGTGCACTTTGTTATCTAAGAGAAGGTTCTAAGACCTATTTTATGATTTATGATTCATGCATAGAACTCTGAAGTTCCGATCATCTTACGAGCATGTTCCTCACTCTTTAAGATTGTTCTAGTCTTTACCTCTTTATTGCATATTTACTTTGATACTGAGATTGTTAAGTTCTGATTAATTGCAACACAATTGTAAGTTGTCTAGAACAACTTGTAGTAATATGATTGGGTTGCCTGGGTAAGCAATCTGATTTAGTGATAAAACATGATTGGGTCATGTTGAAAGCCTAAGTCAGGAGACTCAGGTCATGGTTTTTACCCAGCAGGATTTCCATGTTAAATACACGTGCATCCGTGGTTTGGTTATGTATCTTGTGATTAAAAGTGTTGTCTAATGCTGTGGTTGTTTTGAGTTTGTCGTGATTGTAGTGATCTCGATTATCTACCCAATTTGATCCACTCCCACACCCTCTTGGGAGTAGGGAACTAATAATTGGTATCAGAACTTTGTTCTTGTGAACGAAGTCAATATCTGAGGCATACATCTAGTATCTCAGTATCATGTACTGAAGGAAACCTGATGACTCATTCTCCTTACTTCAACAGGATGGACTACTCGAGTTGGAAGACCAAGATGATGGTATTCCTTGGTCATCATATTTTGCAATCTACAAATATGACAAGAATTGAGTTCTATATTATGAAGAGAAGGAGACAGACTACTCTACATTAGAGTTACCATAGATGATGCTCAACTCAAAAGTGATGAATTATATATACTTCACTCTATCCAAAGCTGAATTCGATTGAGTCTTATATCCGAAGAGAACAAATGAGATCTAGAAATACTTGGAGACTACCCATAAAGGAACATCCAAGGTAAAAGAATCTCATTTCAAAATGCTAATCTTGGATTATAAGGCTTTTAAATTGCAAAAAGGGGAGACCATCAATGATATGAATGTCACGTTCACAATTTTCATGAACCAACTAAGAAACTTGGGAAGAACCTTCCTAGATGAAGGACTCACAAGAAATTTATCGTGTATTTGTCGATTAACAGGAGCACAAGGTCAAGGTAATAGAAGAGACAATAGACCCCAACAGAACATTTCTGCAGGATCTCATAGGTAATCTTCTCACCTACGAAACAAAGCTGGAGAATAAGAAGAAAGAGAAAATCCGTAGGAAAATATAGATATCACAACCAACAAGGAAGACCGAGAAGGTTGTGATTGCGGCGATTGATATTGTATTCATGACCCTATAGTTCAAGTCATTTCTCAAGAAGAAGAGAAATAGTGAACAACATATTAAATGCTTCCAATACGATAAGATGGGGCATTAGAAGAAGGACTAACCCAAAATGGAGAAGAATTTCAGAAAGTACGAGAAGAAGTCTAAGAGGAGAGTAGTGCAAGCAATATGGATAACTCGAGCATCACTAAAGAAGAAAGCAAAAGAGCATGTATTGGATTAGTTGAACTGGTAGAATCCGAGTCATTTGATTTTAATGAAGAGGTAAATAATTGAAAAGACTCCCACTACCCTTGTTAATTCGGGCAAATTAATGTTCAAATTAATTGATATCGTTCGTTGCAGTCGGATAATGAGAGCTGATCAAAAACCACTTTCAATTAATGTCAAGTTAATCAGATGTGGCAATTTTTTTACTTGGTTGGAAGTCCAAGGTCGAACTCAGGGAGGCAGCTGTCTCCTTAGGTGATATTTTAGCAAAATCCAACGTTTGATTTTCAGGGGATGATATTTTTGGTCTTTTAGTATATTTTATGCAAGACACATGCACAATCCAGCCAGTTTACGAGTTAAATCAGAAAGATAGTCAAATTAATTCCAAAAATTATGAACTTGGCCAGATGATGAAATGGGATGAAATTAGACTACCCTATTTTTTTTGGAATTTTGTGACACTAAATTAAATTACTGGAAATTAAATATGAATGCAGTGTGATTTTCACTAAATTAATTGTAATAAATATCAAATCACAATATTTTTGGAAACAAAAATTATCCTAGATAAATCTGAGGGTGAGGAATCCAGGAAAATTATCAAATCTTAATTTTGATTTGAAATGAACCTATTAAAAATAATTAAGAAATTCACCAAATGATTTATTTAGGCCTCAGGATGCGTGCACTTGAGATGAACTTTTTATGCAAGGTAAAGATAACTTAGCTCTTCTGTGATTTTTGGGGAATTTTCGGAGCCACTGAAAAATTACTATCAATTAAGAGGTAAAATTGGGCAAAATATAGCAAAAATGAACCAATTAATTAATAGAAAATTCTACTGATATTACAAAAATATTCCACGTGTTACATAACGAGGAGGACAATGTAAGCTACACAATGCAATTTTTCAAACTCAAAAATGAATTAAGATGAATGCCTAAATATGCGTGCAAAGACAGGGGTATAAATGCAATACAGGAATTAAAATTTCTGAAAATAAAACATGAATACATGGACTATTATGCAATTACCTATAATGAAGGGGGGTGGATGCAAATTATACACGGATCATGTGCTCCTCGCGTGGGGTCGCCTGGCAGGGACTGGAATGTAATATTGAAAACCTTCATGGGCCTCGATGCAATTTGCCTAGGCCACACGTACGGATCACGTGGGGGGTCCTAGGCTCGGTGGACGTCGGAGGCTCGGAGTGAGGCTCGGCTGCTCTAGAGGTTCGGATCTGGCTCGGAGAAGCTTTGGGTGATCTGAGCCTAGTGGTCAGGGAGGAGGCTCGGATCGAGGCTACGTGGGCGGATCTGGACCGTGGGATCACGAATGATCGAACGGTGATGAACTGCTGCCGCGTGGCGTGTCTTGACCGTTGGATCAAGATCGATTCAACGATCCTTGAAGCTCAACGAAGTGGATGACGTGGACGACCGAGCGTCGTTGGATCAGGATGAATCCAACGGCCCTCGGATGCTCTAGCTATGGAAGGCGCGGACTGATCTGGTCCGTAGGATCACGAATGATCGAACGGCTACTGAAGGTGGCGACGTGGATGGCTCCTGGCCGTTCGATCAGGATGATCGAATGGCTACTGGTTGTCGTCTCCCAACGACCCTCCGCCCTCCTGCGACAATAGGGGTTGGGCTTCGGCAAGGCTGGGCTAGCTCCTCCCCGTCTTCTTGTCATCGGCGAGAGGTGTGGGAGGATCTGGAGTAGCTCGGAAGAAGCGTGGAGGGCTAGCGAAGCTTCAGGTGGTCTCTGGGGTGGAGGAGATGCTCTGGCTGATGGCGATGGAGAAGCTCGAGTGCAGCTTCGACGAGACTCCGACCAATCAAGGGGATAACACCTGCAAGGGTTAGCGATATAGCTGAAGCGTGCGTGGTGTCCATGGAGTGATGCAGAGTATAATGCGAGGCCGATGGAGCGATGAAGGTGTCCGGT
The DNA here is from genome assembly GCA_037367405.1 of Ottelia alismoides. Lineage (NCBI taxonomy): Eukaryota > Viridiplantae > Streptophyta > Magnoliopsida > Alismatales > Hydrocharitaceae > Ottelia > Ottelia alismoides. The sequence goes on from JAZKJV010006570.1 coordinate 236,267, forward strand.
GATCGAACTCCGCCAAGGTAGCGGAGTCGGCGGCGGTGGAGAATGGAATGCGTCGTCTGAAGAAGCTAAGGGTAGCGTGAGGATCAGAGCTCCATTGAGGAGCTCGGAGGATGGACGGCGGAGCAAGAAGTTGCTCGTGGGGGGTGAATTAATTTGGAGAAAATAAAGGAAAAATAAGTAGAAGATCGGGAGGAGAACGGAGGATGCTACCTGGGAAATGGAGCTCGGGTGTGGGCTCCTAGTCGTCGCTCGAAGGTCGGTAGAGGGCCTGAGCTCGTACAGCATCGGGAGAAGCTGCGGCATAGCGTGGCAACGTCGTGGATGTCGCCAGAGGTGGAGACCTGTCTTTGCTCGATTTGACGCCCAATTGTTGTCACCAATAGGTGGCTCTAAGCTCTAGGGTACCTCTCGTAGTGGCGGATAGGGGTAGAGGTGGCCGGAGCTGGCTGATTTATAGGACGAGGGTGACGGCAGGGATAGATGGGAGGTGGTATTAGTGGAGGTCGTGGTGCGACTCTGAGGGTTGTCATGGATATAGAGGGAGCTAGCGAGGATGAGGGGTGAGTGGGTCCATCGTGGTGGCGTCAGTGGTCGGAGAAGGTGGTCGGGGTGGAGCTGAAAATAGAAAGGGGGCGACCCCTTGCGCCCGGTGGAGAAAGTGGGTGCGGGGCGTGCGTAGGTTGACGACGATGCCTCGACCGTTGGATAGTGTGATCCAACGGTCCAGATGGAGGCGCGGATCAAGGGCTGAGATCGGATCTCAGGTGCGATATCGGAGGGCCCGCACCGCACCACGTGGCATGCTGAGGGTGCGGCGCTGACGGGCGACTGAGATGGACTCCCAGGTTCGATCAAATGGTGGAGGGAGCGAAGTGTTTGAGCCATTGGATCAGGGGAGCATCGGATGGTTGAGGTGATGCCACATGGCACGGATCTGATAAGGCGCGAGCGGGCGGTTGGGATGGACTCCTAGGATTGATCCAATGGTGCGAAATAAAGGCGGACATGGGAGTCACTGGGCCGTTGGATCTAGATGAAGATCCAATGGTCCAGAGTGCGGGCGGATAGGTTAAAGGGAGCGGGCCGCGTGGCACAATTAGAGGGCGCCACATGGCCGGCTGTGAATGGCTGAAAGGAGAAATGAAATTAGAGGGAGAAGGGGGCCGAATTTGGAAAAAGTCAAAACATGAAAGTTGTAGATCTTGATGAGATCTACAAGTTTTATATTGACCAAAGACGGAGATGAGGTCAACTGTGATACAAAAATACAAGAATACAAATATACATAAGTATAGTATACAAAGAGGCCCAAAAACCCAACTTTTGCCTACGAGCTCCAAATTGAATGAAATTAGTCTCATTTTGAAGGTCTCTGAATGTGTATTATTATGAAGGTGAGTAGACCTAATTCAGAGTTGGTAGGAGAGAGATATGTGCATTCTAAGGTCCAGGGATTTTAGGGCTTTATTGGGTATTTTACAAAAGAGGGACTCTGGCCTTCTTCCTTATTTATTACTAATGGTGTACATACTATAAGGAAGGAGTTATTTTATTTTGGAGGGGATAAACACAAGAGAATAGGTGGATATTTTAAGGTGGATTTTACACAAGGCATTAGCTTCTTATTTAAATGCAAAGATGAATGCTAAAATGCATATTTTGTAGATTGATGCATGAATGCTATTTATGCAAGATAAAGGGAAATATGCAGCTATTTACTCGGGAACAAAGCTCTATTTTCAACTTTTAGAGTGATGAATCACATATTCATCAACCCCCTATACTTAAACCTTGCTCGTCCCCGAGCAACTAAAATGAAATGCAAGAGTGAAATGATTTTGGGTTCCATACCAAGGTCATGAACAAAAGTTGAAAATGGAGCTTGACTCAACCTTTGGATTAATTGTGTGGCAGAACCTTATTGAGATCTGAACTTAAGACCTAACAGACTTCAAGTTCCACAAGTCTTCTATTCAAGATGCCTTAATAGTCAGGTCAGAACAAATCCTCAGACGCAAATTTCTGATGACTATGATTCTTACTTGTACTGTGTAAGTGTAAAATAGCTCTCCACATCAGAAATGGCTCAGAACCAGCCTCCTCTAACAAGGTAACTCAAATAACCCGATCCAGTAACTCTTTCCTCGAGGAGCGGGGTATTCCCTTCTAAGTTCAAGTGCGACCAGCTCAAGAGGATGGGGTAGAGAAAAGAATGGACGGTGGCCAGTGTAGCTACCTATCCCGGGATGCCTGACTAGTGTAGCCAAGTCATCCAGCTGTAGACTTCTTGCTAATATACATACTCCGACATGTATTTTATTTTCACTTGGACCTGTCTGATGTTTTTGGAGTTTTTGCATTTTTTTCTCTTTTTTTTCTTTTTTTTTGAACTATAGACAAGGTGCAGCATGTACATCAGGGGTTTTTCCTCTTGAGCCAGTAGACTATCCCTCTTTTGAATCATTATTGCAACCCACAACATCCCGTCCTTAGATGTCAACATCACCAGACTAGGTTGAGATGCACTACCCTCCCTAGAGGAGGACGGATGTTTCCACCCGTGTGCTACTCCAAGCTAAAGGATTCTACCTCATCACCACCTCATCAATGAAGAGCTACGTGCATGGTGCTTGTCCAAGTTAGGTCATTATCTAAAAGAATCATGCATGTGCACGAGATATTCTACTTAGACTAATCAAGATGACATGTGAACATAGACTTGCAGACTCAAATAATTAAGTCACTTGACCTGAGAAATCTTAACTCCAGTTCCTATAAGGTTCCTCTGAAAATTAGGTGGATTAAGGTCAAATCAGGTCCATCCTCAATATCTACTCATAACTTGGTTCAGAACCCACTAGCTTTTCACTTTGCATATGCAAGATATGCAAATGAGATGCAGATGACATGCTATGTAGATGAATGTAAATGCAAGACTCGTTTTCTTTTTTCCTTTTTTCTTCTTTTTTTTGGAATGCAAGGATGATATGCACGAGTAAATAAGAAGCCTATTTTCTTTTGTTTGTTTTTTTTTTGTGTTTTTTTGTGTGTTTTTTTTCAAAACTTTGGTATACCTCCTATGTTACAATAATTTACAAGAGTTTATAAGTATTATACATATTATACAAGTGTTATACAATATACAAGTATACATTTTTTTCCAATTTTTACAAAAGTTACAAGTATTATACAAGTATAAAATATTTCTTTTCAATTTTTACCCACCCGTAATTATTGCAAAATATATACAAAAAGTACGTGAAAATACGCGAAAGTACGAGCTATGGGTAAAGTATATATGTAATATATACATGCATGTGCTATGTCCTCAGAGCACGAAAAGCGAGGAAAAAGACATAGCTCGTGCTAAGCGTAAGAGAGCCAAAGAGAACGAAAAGTGTATAGAAGTCGTCCTGCCCTCCTATACTTAGGCTCTGGCAGCCTAAGTGTAGAAGAAAGTCAAAAAGTGGGGCGAACGAGGTCAAAAAGAGAAGTGGATGAATATACAATACGGGCATCGGTCCCCCCCTATACTTAGGCTCAGGTCAGCCTAAGTATAGGATGGAAGTGAGTATGAAGACCGATGTGATCTGGAGGATGTACAGTGAACAGACTCAGGTGGCTCATCCCCCCTATACTTTGGATCTGGTCATCCTAAGTATAGTCCAAGATAGTGATCAATGAGGCGGGGATGGGTTACTAGAGTCGCGGGGGAGAAAGGACAGAATGTACATGAACGATGATATATACAAGTGAGTCAGTCTGAATCTTTCAAGATGCTGCTGATGTCCAGAGCTTACTACTGCAAGGTCTCAGGCGCGGCTCGAGGTGTATCTACTGAATCTGTCTCGCGCATGAATACAATCTCCTCAACATGGACTAACTGCTCATTGGATTCGACGAAGTGCTTCAACAGTTGTCCATTCACAAGAAATGTCGATGCATCATTTGTGAGGTTTGAGATCTCGACACATCCACTATCATGCACCGTACGGACGATAAATGGGCCTATCCACTTGGACTTCAACTTGCCTTGGAAGATCTTCAGCCTAGCATTAAACAACCATACCTTCTGTCCAGGAACAAAGGTCTTTCGTCTGATATATCTATCGTACCAACACTTAACCTTGTCCTTGTACAACAAGTTGTTATCATATGAACGGTTTCTGACTTCCACAAGCTCATTCAGATCCATTTCTCTCTACTTCTGCCCAAGGTGCGTGCTCCAGTTGACCTTCTTAATTGTCCATTTTGATTTATGCACTAACTATGCAGGCAAATGGCACGACTTTCGGAATACCATTCGGAATGGGGAGGTTCCTAACGGTGTCTTGTAAGCTGTCCTATACGCCCATAGGATCTGATCCAAGATCTGAGACCAGTCCTTCCTGTCTGGGCGGACAAGCTTATGCAAAATAGTCTTCACCTCCCGATTCGACACTTCAGCCATACCATTAGTCTGTGGGTGGTAAGGAGTAGCGACACAGTGTTCGATGCCATAGTCCTTCTGGAGTTTCTTCACCTCCCGATTTACAAAGTGGCTACCCCCATCTGATATCATCATTTTTTGGATCCCAAACCTAGAGATTATGTGTTCTCTGATAAATTTACAGACAGTCCTGCTGTCTGCGGCTCGGGTCGGGATAGCCTCCACCCACCTGGATAAGTAGTCTACCGTAAGAAGGATGTATTCGAACCCATGGCTAAGAGAGAATGGGCCCATGAAATCGATGCCCCAGGCGTCAAAGACATCACAAATGATGACATGCTGCATAGGCATCTCATCCTTGGAACCAACGGTTCCTCCCATTCTTTGGCATACTAGACACGACTTCGCAAAGGTGATGGCATCGCGAAACAGAGTCGGCCAGTAAAAGCCACACTGAAGTACCTTCCATGCGGTCCTCTTCCCGGAGTGGTGTTCTCCTGCCTCCAAGCTGTGGCATAAAGAAAGGACACTCTGGTATTCCTCCTGAGAAATACACCGTCTCCAGACACAATCTGGTCCTTCAAAGAAAAGGATCGGATCCTCCCAATGGTTGTGTCTAGCATCCGACTTCAGTCGGTCGATGTATCTCTTCATCCAACCCTCGGGAACCTTCTTGGAGACAAGATAGTTCACGATGTTGGCATACCATGGGAGTGAGTCGACAACGAAAATCGACTCGTCAGGGAAGGAGTCTCGAATAGGTGAATCCTCGGAAGTATTAAGATTTTCGAGACGAGAGAGATGATCGGCTACTACGTTCTTCTTTCCAGGTTTATTACGGATATCCAAATCAAACTCCGGGATAAGCAAAATCCACCAAAGAAGACGCGCCTTCGCGTCCTTCTTCTCCATCAAGTATCGCAATGCCGTGTGGTCAGTGAACACAATTACCTTGGATCTAATTAAGTGAGATATGAACTTGTCCAAGGCAAACACTATCGCAATCATCTCCTTTTTCGAAACTGTATAGTTACGCTGAGCGGTATCAAGCACTTTGCTTGCGTAGTGAATTGCAAACGGGACGCTATCCCTTCTCTGTCCTAACACAGCCCCAACAGCAAAATCTGAGGCATCCATCATAATCTCAAAAGGTAGAGACCAATCTGGGGCTTGTAGGATAGGTGCGTCCATGATCATTCCTTGTAATAGCTTAAAGGCCTTAAGACATTTGTGATCAACAACAAACTCCATGTCTTTGCCTAAAAGCTCAGTTAGCGGTCGGGCAATCTTAGAAAAATCCTTGATGAATCTTCGATAAAATCCGACATGCCCGAGGAACGACCGCAACTGCTTGACGTTGGTTGGTGGCTGGAGTCGTCTAATCACATCCACCTTGGCAGGGTCAACTTCCATTCCTCTCTTGGAGATGAAGTGCCCCAATACAATACCCTCCATCACCATGAAGTGACTTTTCTCTCAGTAGAGCACCAAATTGACCTCACAACAGCGTTTGAGGACTCGGTCTAGATTCCTAAGGTAGGAATCGAAGGAATCGTCGTGGACCGAGAAGTCATCCATGAAGAATTCCAGGAATTCGCCGACCATTTTGGCGAATACAGCAATCATGCACCTTTGAAAAGTACCTGGAGCATTGCATAATCCAAAGGGCATGCGCCTGAAAGCATAGGTACCAAAGGGGCATGTGAATGTGGTCTTTTCATGGTCCTCTGGAGCGATGGCTACTTGGTTGTAGCCCGAGAACCCATCTAAGAAATAGAAGAACTCTTTCTCCACTAGTCTCTCTAGGATCTGATCAATGAATGGTAGGGGAAATGATCCTTCTTCGTCGCAGAATTCAGGCATCTGTAATCCACACAGACACGCCATGACGTGGGCACTCGCGTCACGATCTCCTCTCTGTCCTCGTTGGTGGTCTTTTGAATTCCTGACTTTTTCAGAACCATATAGATCGGAGCCACCCATTTAGAGTCAGAGATGGGATAAATAAAACCCGTGTTGCACCATTTCTCTATCTCCTTTTTCACTACCTCTCGTAAATTTGGATTCAAACGACGTTGGAATTCACGAGAGGGTTTGGCTTCATTCTCTAAGTAGATATGATGCGAACACAGAGCGGGATTTATCCGGTGGAGATCGAAAATGCTCCAGCCTATCGCCTTGCGGTTTTTCTCCAGGATCTCTAGCAAGCGAGATTCCTGCTCCTCGATCAATCGCGAATTGATGATGACCGGAAATTTCTTGTCCTGACCCGCTAGGAAGGCGTATTTCAATGTTGTGGGTAAAGGCTTGAGCTCAGGTATGATGTGATCGTATAGGAAATATGGCTCAATCGAATCTGGCTCGGTGTTAGAAGTGACTGGATCTTTCTCTGTAATTGTCGCCGCCAAGTTATTTGGCTCTGGAGTCGGATCGTCAAAGGTCTCCATGCAATCGGCAAAAGCCACGTCCGACTCATCATCCTCATCTTCTAATTGTCCTAAAGAGGGAAGGACTGACAGGCCCAGCTGGGCCTCTAAGTCATCAAAGATGTAGGGAGATGCAAGTTCTGAGTTGTACTCGTCTCTGAGGACCTCGCAAACTGACTCATGCACAAAATCATCTCCGGAGGAGAGGGACTCATCGGTGCTGGCTGGGTTTTGTCTCCGTGGCCCAACTATGTCTAAATGATCGCAATATGCTTCGGTTGAAGAGTACTCGGTGCTGGATTCGAAATCCGGTCTCTGCCATCTGGTCTGCTTCATCTCAAGTTCCTCATCTCCGCTTGGCGTTTGGAACTGGATCTTCCCGGTCTTGTAATCTAACAAGGCCCCAGTTGTTCTGAGGAAGGGCCTGCCTAAGATGATCTGGGAATCTCTCCAATTACAAGGGGTTTCCATATCTAGGACAGTGAAGTCCACCATGTATTCCTGCCCCTCGACTTTGATCACAATATTCCTCAATTCTCCTTGGGACCTCTTGGTTGATTTATCAGCAAATTGCAGGAGGGCTCTAGATTTCCTAAGAGGTCCGAGATTAAGCCGCTCATAGAGGGTTGTAGGCATTAAATTAATTGAGTATCCGTTGTCCAGGAGAGTGTGTGCAAACACGATGTCATCAACATGACTCACCACATAGTGTGCACCCATGTCTCTTCGTTTCCTTGGAAACGAGTTCTTTATTGCATAAGTCGTGGCTACTGACAAAACGTGTTTCTCAACATAGCTTTTGGTCTTCCCGCTAATCCTAATAGGTGTGCATCTCACCTTAAGGTACTTCTGAAATGTAGGAGTCATTTCCACGTACTTGTCAAAGGGGATTGTGACCTTGATATATTTGTTGCAGAACTCTGCCATCTCAAGGTCATCTTTTTGGATTTTTTTTCATTTTCTTCTTTCCATCCATAAGAGCTCGGGGGAAAGGGATTATTGACTCTCACTCATGTTCTGAAACTGAAATGTTTTTATTGAAAGCTGGAATTGAGTTCTATACAAGACTCGGACTTTGAAACAGACTCAGGCTCTGACTCTGACTAAAAGGAAAATGCTGTGGTGAAACCGGTGATGCGTCTTCCGCGACTTCTTGACGGTCCTCCTTAGATGGAGGTGCGGGCTCTTTGTTGGTTTCGTCAGACTCTCTGCTGGTGCGGGGTTGCTGCTTCGAGGACCCAGAAGTCTTCTTCTGCCGGTGGTGATGGTGGTGCTGCTCCTCTTCTTTCTCCAAGTCCTCCTCAGGTAGAGACTTGACGGCTCCTTCCTCCGGTGCCCGTGCCCAATCAGGTATGATCGCGGTCCTTCCGCTCCTGAGGGACATATGATTCACATTATCATACGAAAGGATCTCATGTTCAGACAAAGAATTATCTGAATAATATAACTGATCATGAGGTCGGTTCTGGCCATGGGTTAAGCTGTTTGGGTTGGCATGAACCTGTGCGAGAATTGGGGTCTTTGGCACCATTTGTTGATCCTGGGTATGAGAGACACGATTCAGATCGGTTCTCATATCCAGATAGTCAATCTGGATCTGTTGGACCCTATCAGACAGGGTCTGGATCGCCAAGGTGAGGGACTCCAATTCGGTGGGCTGGGCTTGTTGATGTTGACTTGTGGATGAGGTTCTGTACTGGCTCTGCTGGCCATGCCGATACTGCTGCTGGTGGTGGGACAGTACCAGGCCCTTCTGGCCCGAGTGGAATGTGCGCTGCTGCTGTTGGTGCTGCTGAGGCTGGTACCCTCGTTCGGGCCTGGACTGAACAAAGCGCGGTGCGGGGACGGAGCTGGTTTCCTGGTAAGCTGGGGAAGGTCGGTGAGGCTGATCATTCCCCATCCCCGACTATCTGCTGACGTGTCACGGCTGTACCACATCCCGTTGATCTCGAACACCTCCAGAGGCTCCTCGTATTCGGTCTCCACTTGTCGAGGTGCATGTTGGTCCTGCTGGGTGTAGTTCTGATCCTCTACCCAGCCGCTCTGAGGCTCCAGTGCCTGCTCCTGTACAAGATGGACTCGGTGCACAGGGGCGAGTGGTGCAGAAGGGGCAGGTAGCTTCATCTTAGCTACCTTCTCAGTAAGTTCCTCCACTTACTTCGGCAGACGTGAGAGAGACTCAAGGTCAGTGACCCTCTTGTGGATCTGCTCGACCATAGTTAACTTGTCAGCTATCATCCCCATGCTGGGGATGAGGTCCTCTATCAGATCTACTACAGTCCTCCTAGTTGTCTCATTGGATAGGAGCGAGGGAGACAACTGATAGGCCCTGGTGGCATGCGACCTGCCTGTTTCCGCCATCTGTTCTAGTATCTTCCATATTGCATTCTCGTTCTTGTTCAGATAGCTTCCTCCACAGGCGGCACTTACTAACCCCTGCATCTCCGGGGTTAAACCACAAAACAAGGTCTGGACTAAGATCGCCTTAGAAATGCCGTGGCAGGGGCATTTATGAATTAGGTCATTAAGCCTATCCCAGGCATCATGGAATGATTCACTGAGTCCCTGGGAGAAACTGGCGATCTTTGTTCTCATTTGGTTAGTCCTACTGATAGGGTAGAACTTCTTCAGAAATAAGTCCTTGAACTGCATTCAGGCTGTACATATCACCCCTAGGTTTTTCAGCCAATGTGTTGCCTTATCTCCTAAGGCGAAAGGCATGGCCTTCAGTCGAATGTAATCCTGCCCAACCCTAGGATGACTAAGGTTGTTGCAAACCACCTCGAAGTCTCGGAGGAAGGCGTATGGTTCTTCATGGGCATTTCCGTTGAACTTCGGTAGCAGGCTGAGGAAGTGGGGCTTGAGCTCGAATGCTTCGGGGGGAACCGTCAGTGCCAACCAACTGTGTATCTCATTCTCCGCTGGGTTTAGGCATCAACCATTGGTCGGTCGATTCCTTCTGCTGCAATAATCTATCCCACTCTAGCTACGAGATCTGCATTTTAGTGTTCGGCTGTGGCAAGGTGGTTAAGAATTTGTTGCAATGGGTCCTCATCCGGTGGCTGCTTAGGTGGCATCTTGTCCTCTAGTCCTGGGTATGAAACAAGGTCGGTGTTAGAGGACAAATCAAGGAAGGGATTCTTACCGAGGCGATGGTCTTCCTCGGTAAGATCGGAGGAGAGGTAAGGGTTGGTTTGAGAGTAACCACCCTGGGTGTGAGGGAACCAGAACTCAAGAGGGTCATGAGTCCTGGGTGGTCCAAGGTGCGCTTGTGCCGGTGAAGAGGAGTTTCGTGGGGGGCTCAAAGAGAGATTGGTGAATAAAGAGCCGATATCCCCCCAGTCACTCATCTTGGTTTGGCGAGAAGAATTGGGAGTCCTGAGTGAAGATAGGATTTGACTCCTACCTGAAGCAAACAATTCAATCCAAGACCCTGGGTTCACACTCAACACAGTGAAGGGCCCGAAACCGAGTCCAATTAATCTTGTAAATTTTAAGTGTGATTTTTCAAGCAAGATAGCAAGGATTACGCGGCCTAGAGGGAAGTCAGCTCAAAGCCGGATGCGTCTTCCCTGTTTAACCTGTCGCCTAAGATACTACCAGTCCTTCCTTTCTTCGCTCCTATCCCAAGTTGATGGATTCAAAGACCTACCCCTATCTACCTACAAGCAGGAGGAGGCTGACAAGGCCGGAACTTCATCCTAGAGGGTTACTGGCAACTTGTCGCGAAGTACCGCAATTTCTCCCCTATCTACCTGAGACAGGCGGAGGCTACTTGGTACTAGTCAGTGAACCTTAATAAATTCAACTTGTGATATTTGCTAGGATTAGTCGAAACGTGATATGGAAGGTAGGGATTTGGGCTCTGCCATAAGGTGTTCACACACACTCAAGTACCCTCACTCAGTCTGAAAACAAGGTCGGGGATTAGTCTCCCGCAAACAGATTTTCCAATTTTATTTATTTTTTTGGTCAATAATGTTAGCAGTCTTGGTTTTAAGTTAAGTTATCACTTTATTAGTCCAACCACACAGCACGCCTATCGTCCAATCTCAATTTCTGTTTAAATTAAGTGTGAAAAACAAAGGGGGGAATCGAGAAAAGCCGATGCACGAAAAACTATGATGCGTACGCTGAGTAGAGAATACTTACAGTGATCCCTTCGCTTTTTATACAGCATGCAAAACAGAATTGAAATCTTTTTTATACTAAATGCAAATGCAAGCGAAAAATCTGCTTCTAGACAAGCAGTTCTATTAGCGAGTGAAGCACAGGTTGATTTGACTAGTTCTGCGGTCTAGGTGCGTCTTTTAAGTGTAATGTGTGGTCCTACAAAGTTACGAGCACAAGCAATTCCTAGAGTGGCTCGAGGAGCCGCTAGTGCAAGCCTAATGTACCATTCAAACCACACAGCACACGGGACACAGTTCCACTATCTTTACATACGCGAGAACCCAAACGGAACCACTGGAAATGATGCAACAAATAAGGAAATAAAATTATAAATATAGGTTCTCTCAAATCACTCAAGGAATTACAATGCCGAATCTTCGAAGCGTCTATGACTCCTCACGGTCCTTGCACAGAAATAAATTGAGGTCAGATAGAGAACGACACAAAAAATACAAAATTTAAAAGACAGAAAATATTCACAAAAGAACCGGGGGTCAGACTACCCGGGGATAGAAAATCAAACAGTCAGAAATAACTGCAAATTAACCTAAGCCGTGCCTCCCCGGCAACGGCACCATTTTGAAAAGACTCCCACTACCCTTTTTAATTCGAGCAAATTAATGTTCAAATTAATTGATATCGTTCGTTGCAGTCGGATAATGAGAGCTGATCAAAAACCACTTTCAATTAATGTCAAGTTAATCAGATGTGGCATTTTTTTTACTTGGTTGGAAGTCCAAGGTTGAACTCAGGGAGGCAGCTGTCTCCTTAGGTGAATTTTTAGCAAAATCCAATGTGGGATTTTCAGGGGATGATATTTTTGGTCTTTTAGTATATTTTATGCAAGACATGCACAATCCAACCAGTTTACAAGTTAAATTAGAAAGATGGTCAAATTAATTCCAAAAATTTTGAAACTTGGCCAGATGATGAAATGGGATGAAATTAGACTACCCTAATTTTTTGGAATTTTCTAACACTAAATTAAATTACTGAAAATTAAATATGAATGCAGTGTGATTTTCACTAAATTAATTTTAATAAATATCAAATCGCAATATTTTTGGGAATAAAAATTATCCTAGATAAATCTGAGGGTGAGGAATCCAGGAAAATTATCAAACCTTAATTTTGATGTGAAATGAACCTATTAAAAGTTAATTAAGAAATTCACCAAATGATTTATTTAGGCTCTACTATGATTTTTATGCAAGGTAAAGCTAATTATCTTAGCTCTACTGTGATTTTTGGGTAATTTTTGGAGCCACAAAAAAATTACTATCAATTAAGAGGTGAAATTGGGCAAAATATAGCAAAAATGAACCAATTCATTAATAGAAAATTCTACTGATATTACAAAAATATTCCACATATCACACAATGAGGAGGACAATGTAAGCTACACAATGCAATTTTTCAAACTCAAAATGAGTTAAGATGAATGCCTAAATATGTATGTAAAGACAGGGGTATAAATGCAAAACATGAATTAAAATTTTTGAAAATAAAACGTGCATACAAGGACTATTATGCAATTACCTATAATGAAGGGGGGTGGATGCAAATTCTCCACGGATCACGTGCTCCTCACGTGGGGTCGCCTGGCAGGGACTGGAATGTTATATTGAAACCTTCATGGGTCTCGATGCAATTTGCCCAGGCCACACATGAAGATCACGTGGGGGGTCCTAGGCTCGGTGGACGTCGGAGGCTCAGAGCGAGGCTTGGCTGCTCTGGAGGTTCGGATCTGGCTCGGAGAAGCTTCGGGTGATCCGAGCCAAGTGGTCAGGGAGGAGGCTCGGATCGAGGCTACGTGGGCGGATCTGGACCATGGGATCACGAATGATCGAACGGTGATGAACTGTTGTCGTGTGGTGTGTCTTGACCCATTGGATCAAGATCGATCCAACGGTCCTTGAAGCTCAATGAAGTGGATAATGTGGACGACCGAGCACCGTTGGATCAGGATGAATCCAACGGCCCTCGGATGCTCTGGCTATTGAAGGCGTGGGCTGATCTGGTCCGTAGGATCACGAATGATCGAACGACTGCTGAAGGTGGCTACGTGGATGGCTCCAGGCCGTTCGATCAGGATGATCGAATGGCTGCTGGTTGTCGTCTCCCAACAGCCCTCCGCCTCCTGCGACGGAAGGGGCTGGGCTCCGGCGAGGCTGGGCTAGCTCCTCCCCATCCTCTTGTCGTCGGCGAGAGGTGTGGGAGGATCTGGAGTAGCTCGGAAGAAGCGTAGAGGGCTGGCGAAGCTTCCGGTGGTCTCTGGGGTGGAGGAGATGCTCTGGCTGATGGTGACGGAGAAGCTCGAGTGCAGCTCCAACGAGACTTTGGCCAATCAAGGGTATAACACCTGCAAGGGTTAGAGATATAGCCGAAGCGTGCGTGGTGTCCGTGGAGTGATGCAGAGTATAATGCGAGGCCGGTGAAGCGATGAAGGTGTCCGGTGATCGAACTCCGCCAAGGTGGCGGAGTCGGCGACAGTGGAGAATGGAATGCGTCCTGAAGAAGCTAAGGGTAGCGTGAGGATCAGAGCTCCGTTGCGGAGCTCGGAGGATGGATGGAGGAGCAAGAAGGTGCTCGTAGAGGGTGAATTAATTCGGAGAAAATAAAGGAAAAATAAGTAGAAGATCAGGAGGAGAATGGAGGATGCTACCTGGGAAATGGAGCTCGGGTCTGGGCTCCTGGTCGTCGCTCGAAGGTCGGTAGAGAGCCTGAGCTCGTGCAGCGTCGGGAGAAGCTGCGGCACGGCGTGGCAATGTCGTGGATCTCGTCGGAAGTGGAGACCTGTCTTCGCTCGATTTGACGCCCAATTGCTGTCACCAATGGGTGGCTCTGAGCTCTAGGGTACCTCTCGTAGTGGTGGATAGGGGTAGAGGTGGCCGGAGCTGGCTGATTTATAGGATGAGGGTGACGGCAGGGATAGCTGGGAGGTGGTATTAGTGGAGGTCGTGGAGCGACTCTGAGGGTTGTCATGGAGATAGAGGGAGCTGGCGAGGATGAGGGGTGAGTGGGCTCCATCGTGGTGGCGTCAGTGGTCGGAGAAGGTGGTCGGGGTGGAGCTGAAAATAGAAAGAGGGAGACCCCTTGTGCACGGTGGAGAACGTGGGTGCGGGGCGTGCGGAGGTTGACGACGATGCCTCGACCGTTGGATCGCGTGATCCAACGGTCCAGATGGAGGCGCTGATCAAGAGGTGAGATCGGATCTCAGGTGCGATATCGGAGGGCCCGCACCGCACCATGTGGCATGCTGAGGGTGCGGCGCTGACGGGCGGCTGAGATGGACTCCCAGGTTCGATTGAATGGTGGAGGGAGCAAAGTGTTCGAGCCATTGGATCAGGGGAGCATCAGATGGTTGAGGTGATGCCACATGGCGCGGATCTGATGAGGCGCGAGCGGGCGGTTGGGATGGACTCCTGGGATTGATCCAACGGTGCGGAATAAAGGCAGACGTGGGAGTCACTGGGCCGTTGGATCTAGATGAAGATCTAACGGTCCAGAACACAGGCGGATAGTTTAAAGGGAGCGGGCTGTGTGGCGTAATCAGAGGGCGCCACGTGGCCGGCTGTGAGTGGTTGAAAGGAGAAGTGAAATTAGAGGGAGAAGGGGGCCGAATTTGGAAAAATTCAAAACATAAAAGTTGTAGATCTTGATGAGATCTACAAATTTCATGTTGACCAGAGACAGAGATGAGGTCAACTGTGATACAAAAATACAAGAATACAAATGTACATAAGTATAGTATACAAAGAGGCCCAAAAACCCAACTTTTGCCTACGAGCTCCAAATTGAATGAAATTAGTCTCATTTTGAAGGTCTCTGAATGTGTATTATTATGAAGTGAGTAGACCTAATTCAGAGTTGGTAGGAGAGAGATATGTGCATTCTAAGGTCCCGGGATTTTAGGACTTTATTGGGTATTTTACAAAAGAGGGACTATGGCCTTCTTCCCTATTTATTACTAATGGTGTACATACTATAAGGAAGAGTTATTTTATTTTGGAGGGGATAAACACGAGAATAGGTGGATATTTTAAGGTGGATTTTACACAAGGCATTAGCTTCTTATTTAAATGCAAAGATGAATGCTAAAATGCATATTTTGTAGATTGATGCATGAATGCTATTTATGCAAGACAAAGAGGAAAATGCAGCTATTTACTAAGGAACAAAGCTCTATTTTCAACTTTTAGAGTGATGAATCACAGATTCGTCAATAATCTTTATTATAATGAACTTTATAATATATTCAAGATTTTTTTAGAACAACTATGAAGTTTTTAGAAGTGGTGGATAAGATTGCAGGTGGGAGGTGCATAGCTTTATAGGTTAATATCGACGGTCATGTAATGACGAGGATGAGTAATGGAGGGTACGGTGAAGATCCTTAATGAGTGGTTGTTACATCCATGCATCCATTATGATGAATGAAGGTGAGAAGCTTTGGGGAAACCATGGAGAACTCGTGAGAGACGCGGGGGAGGCGTAACAACTGGAGGTAGGTGATGATGAAATTTCCATTGGATCGTCTGAGATCCAACTGTAGGTAGGAGGTCAGGTGCATAACGCGTGAGGAGTGCATGTGTAAAGCACGTGCTCGGACTAAGTGGAGGCAGAAATTACTCTTACTATTGGAACAATCTTGATCCAACAGTTCAGATAGGTGGCACTAAAGACAAAGACAGTTGACCGGTCAAAAGGGCAGTGATGACTAAGTGGGGGTGTGGACAAATGGGTGCATGCCATGTGGCAGATTATTCATCAAAAGTGATGACTGGCGAAATAAAAATAAAGAAATTATGGAAAGAAATAGAAGGAAGGGTCAAATCAAAAGTGGTCAATATGAAAGTTATTGATCTCAACGAGATCTACAACTTTCATGAAGGGATAAAAAGCAAAAGAAATCATTTGTAAAAAATATATTTTTCGTATAAATATTAATTTCCAATTAACCCCTATATTTTAATGTTTGTATTTTTTGTATTTTTCTTTGGATTTTAATTTGAGGATTCATATACAACATACACACATTTAATCTAATTTTTAGGGATTTCTATAGATTAAGAAAAAGATGAATAAATTAAAACATAAAGTATGCACAAAATAAATAGTGTCCGCTTTTTGTGCTTTCTTCTGATTTTATGATTTTTATGGGTTTTGTATCTTTCTATGAAGTTAGTTAATTAATAAAAGAATATAGTAGAGAAATAATTAGGTCAAAATAATTGTTTTTTGTAGAAAAATAATAGGCTAAAATAAGGTCAAAAACATAGATTATTTAATTATAGAGTTTAACCTTTATTCAACATAGTTAGTAAATGATAATTAGCATAATTTAAGAGGTTTATTTAGTGATTTATTGTGGGCATTATGCTAAAATCTCCATATAAAGTAGATGAATCATGGATTCGTCACATGCCGAATTAGAAAAAAAGTCAAAACATGATAGTTATAGATCTCAATGAGATCTACAAGTTCCATGTTGACGAAAAAGCCAAAAGAATTCATATGTATAGACTAAAATTTTGGAAGCATTTTAATAATTAAAAACACTTTATTTTTATGATATTTTGTATTTTTAAATTATAGAAAAAGCTAAAATAAATATATACAATATCTATCTATTTTTTGGAATTTTAATAATGATAAAATAAAAGGAAATGAAGAAAATAAAAGAGTGCTAAATATGTAAAATAATTAGGATTAATTATAAACAATGGGTCAATTGTTAATATTAGTCAATTAATGTTAGATTTAATTGAAACACCTAAGCTAGGAGGATAATATATGATAAACGTGATGATCAATCAGAGATTCATCACCCCCTATACATAAACCATTCTTGTCCTCGAGCATTTAAAGAATGAAAGAGTCAGATTAATCCCTAACCAGGCATGTGAAAATTCAAGACTTAATTCATAGAGAAGCCTTGATTTGAGTGGTCCTAAAATTTTTAGCTCAACCAAGCTCTAGTCAGAAGGAATCCAACTCCTCTAATTACCGAACTCTCTGTATATACATATAGTATATAGATATGACATTTAGTGTGGACTGCAGTCATGAGAGTCTAGTCGAGATGTCACCCAAAGTCCTGATCTAAGAGACTCTCCTTAAGATCCAGTCCTCAACACTAGGAAATAAGTCACTTCTTATGTTCAGTCTACTGTCTTAGTAGTTCATCAGACTTGAAAATGTAGATGGAAGGCCAGCTAATGAAGGGTATAGGTTTGCGTAATTTCTTCTCTCCCTCACATTGGAACAAGGGTCCTCTCGAGCGCCTTGTTACTCGACACATGTATTTTTGGTTGTTGATCAGTGTGTCCGTCAAGAGAGAGTGTTGAGTCGTCTGCACTTGTTTTCCTGGGAATGCACTGGGGTGTGTCGCTTTTGAGTATCTATTATACCTTTGACACCCATACCTCTATCACTATACGATGCAGATCCCTTTGGGTGCTAGCCATACTCAAGGTCCTAATAGATTTGGTCCAAGTGGACACTTTGAAATAGTTGGGAGCACTCGCCTTTGGTGTAAGCTCTTTTGTAATTGACTTTGTAATGAGAGCTTTTCATTCAACATTTCTTTTCTTTTTATTTTGGCTAGCTCCACTGCTTTTACCAAGTTGGTGCACACTAATCAACAAATTATTAAGGTTAACCGTACCTTGGCACATAGGTCAATATCAAAAGATATCATAAGAACTTGTTATCATACTGACTATGTTGTTGACACATAGATTTCATGAATCTTTCACCGACTTTATCCCATCCTTGAGCATCATCAACTCGGGTCTTGACTCAAATCTCAAATTCCATTCTCGCAAGTGAAACCTCAACTCATCTCATCATTCATGCAGTTGCGCATGTGATGTGTTGATCATGTTCTCAAAGGTAGAGATGAAGTGTGCAACATAGCACCCATATCTTTCAAGCTAGGGAAGTGTGGATTATTAAGTCTTAACCCCTGATGACCAAGGCTGGTTAACTCGGATACTTAAGACCTCATAAATCAAGTGTTCTCAATTCCTCAAGCTTTGAGTAATAGTAATTGTGTCAGGGATACCCAAACTCAAAAGTTAATGTTTTTTGGACTTTGAATTTTGCAAAATTTTAAGGATTTTTAGAGCTTCTTTAGAGAAATAACGACTGACCAAAATTCATATGACAAGTTGCATCTACTTCCAGCCATTTTGGGTGTAAGTACAAGCCGTCAAACGACCACCCCTATTTTCAAGATGGCATCATACACGTTGTCTTTTAACCACCCATTCTGCTAAAGGGGATCGTAGTTCCCTCATTGAAAAGTAATTAATCATTTTTAAGTTTAGTAGTCAGAATTTTTACCTATGTTCAGGTTTTCCTATTGGGTTAATTTTTAATTTTTATTTAATGAAGAATGAATGAGATTTGATGTGTCGTTGTGACCCAAAAGGAATTCCAAAACAATCAAACAATTTTATACAAATAAACAAAATAAAAGGATGGATGTGCTTTTTATTAACCCGGTATAGCTCCCAGGGTCGAACACAAGAAGGCACTAAGAAAAACAAGGGTTAATAATCTCCAAGAAAATCAAATAAAGGTTCTTTTTTCTTCTTTTTCCCTTTTTGGTCTTTTTATGGGTTTTTGTGCTTTTATATTTTTATGGAGTTTTAATTTTGTATATTTTTATATTTTCTGATTTTCAAAGTTTTAACGATTTTTACTTTTTTATATTTTTATATTTGCAAATTTTCAAAAAAAATAAAAGAAAATGGAATAAAGGACACACAAACACTCTTTTGTATTTTTCAAATATAGTAAAAAATTCTAGAAAACTCAAATAAAAATATTTTTGTGTTTTTTATAACTATTTTTGTTTTGTGATTTTTCGGAGATGTTTAGATTATATAGTGCTTTCTGATGAATTAAAAACATGGAATAATAACAACAGAAAATGGAGACAATATTTTTGGATTTTTAAATAGAAACAAAAATCAAAGGAATATATAGAGACAAGAAGGTAATTTTTCAAGCTTTTCAAAACGCTATTTTATGTATTTTTTAGATTTTTTAATGATTTTATATGATTTTTTAAGTTTTTCTGTATTTTGTAATTTTTTATTTTTATGAAGAATTTTCAAACAAAAATTGCACAGAATATAAAACAAATCATAATACATACATGATTTTTTTATAATTGTTAGACCATTTTTCGAATTTTTATGATTTTTATATTGCAAAAAGGATAAATTTTTATGGTTTTCGAATTATTAAAAACAATAAATCAAAGAAAATTTCCAAACCAAAATTATTAAACATAAAACAACTCTACAGGAATTTATTTTAATTTTTGTGGAAATTTAAGGCATGAGTGATATTTATTTCAAGCAATATAGAAAAGAAAAATTAAATATGGAAATATAGGATTGATCTACAATTATTTATTGATTATAGACAGAACTATTATAGAGAAATTAAATCCAATACTAATAATGTAAAATTCCCACGATTACATGTGATAAGTCACGTTTCCAAAACCACAGGGTATATCTGTAAATATAAAAAACTTCTCAACTTTTTTGACAAATGAAAGCTTCGGGGTAAATGTTGCAAAATCACCAGAAACACACGTGTATGCGCTGGTGATTACAACTTAGGAGGACTAAAATGTAATAAAATAGAAATATGAGGGTTTGTAGGCAATTGTTCAAATGATATCAGAATGACACATGTCCTCACGAGGATTTATTTACAATTTAAAGAAATAGCATGGGGAGGAGTGCAAATTATCCATTAGGTCTTGTGCGAGGCACATGAGGTTCCTAAGTGATATGCGACTCATAACTCTCCTTCTTGAAAAGATTGGACGGTTGAAAATTTGGCACCAATGAGCAGCTAGGATCTAATTGGGTCGTTCCTCTTCTGATCAGACGTCTCTAGATGTATCTGAATGAATACGGATGAAGGTCCCTTGGAGCGAGCTTTGATCTCCTCGATCTGCTCCGATTTGTCCTCAATCTCAGCTACAAAGGTCTCGATCAGTTCTTGGAAGGATCCTGCACCCATCTATGGTGGTTGTAAGGTCCGGATCTCACTACTCCTTGATCTAGGGATGAATGCACTTGGAGGTGAAGTCGATGCTCCAGATCTCGCTCCAAGTGTTGCTTCTCCTCCTTGCATGGATAGTAACGAAGCTCGAGGTCTCTTAAACCTCGATAGATCACTATTAGATGAAATTAAAGGGGAATGCAAGTGGATCGATCCTCTGTGGATGTGAGGGAGTGGGATCGAAAAGATCAGATCAGATCTGAAGATCATATCTATGATAAGTATGCGTAAGAAGATCTGAAGAAGCGTGAATGATTTTGGGAGGCGACAATTGGTAATATCGAGGATATGAACGATGATCAAAGGTGATTACCCAATCGCTACAGATATGCAAAATTCGAGAAAAATGCAAGGGAATCAAATAATCTAAGGTACCTGATGATGTGGAATCAAACGACGGCGGAGCGGTGATGGATTTGTAGGGATCGCCACCTCAATACGATGATATGAAGATAGAGAGGCTCGAGCGTGAAGGATGAGTTCCATCCGCGTCTAGATTTCATCAGATTGTCTCACACAATCACTCTTGATCGAAGGATTAAGCTTCTATCACGAGCCACAATCCTCGGGAGGTGAATTCAGGTGGAAAGCCCGATCGAAGACGGATAAACCCGAGCAGGAGGGACTTGGGTGTATTTATAGGCTGGAGAAAACTTCTAGAAAGATCGAGGTGAAGTACGTGAATCGAGGCATCGATCAGAAGGAATCGGATCGGGCGAACGTGTGGAGAGGCACCATTCCAATCGTGCTTAAGAATCGGGTTAGATGGAGGTCGGAGTCAATCGTGAAAAATCAGAGAAGAAGGCAAGTCTGGCAGTGATTCTCGTAAAAGGGGAGGAAGAGCAGGTTGACTCGGGTCAACAACCCCGGGTCAAACCAATTGGAAGCCTAGATCCGAAAACGATAAACACTAAAAGACAAAAAAATAGTAAATAAATAAAAGAAAATGGAAAATAAATAGAAAATGATTTTAAATTTAAAAGTGTACAAAATAAATAATGTTAATAATTTAATAAATAATTTTATGATGATTTTAATAAATGAAATAATTTAATTTATTAGGTTAAATTAATTAAATAATGATATTTACAGGTAAAAATAACCAATATCCAATATACCTTTATTTTTAGTTGTTAATATACACAAAAATACACCATATTTTATATTTTATTTATTTACATAATAGTTTAGGGATTTAAACATATTTTTACTTTGTTTTTATTGATTAATTTATTTATTTAAATAAATAGGGATATTTACGATA
This sequence comes from Ottelia alismoides, assembly GCA_037367405.1. Classification (NCBI taxonomy): domain Eukaryota; kingdom Viridiplantae; phylum Streptophyta; class Magnoliopsida; order Alismatales; family Hydrocharitaceae; genus Ottelia; species Ottelia alismoides. The sequence continues at coordinate 257,655 of JAZKJV010006570.1, forward strand.
TATATACTGGTGCGTATACAATATTATACTATTTTATTTTTGTGCATTTTTGCTTTTGTATTTTTTATTTGCATTTTATATGAATAAAATACATTATATACAAATATTTTAAAATACAATAAGTATAAAAATGTACATAAATTAAATAAAAGAATATATTCACATCATACACAATACAGGCACAAAATACAATACATTCCAAAAAGCCACTTTTCACCTCTTATCTCCAATTTTAATGAAGCTACTTTCATTTTAAAGCTTATTTAATGCTGAGTAAACTAAAAGTGAGTTTGCTTTATTTTGAATTTTTATAGAGAACATATGTGTCTGATAAGTTAAGCTTTACAGCTTTTTCAAAGTGTTGTTATTTTAATCAAGTACAATGATTCTTCTTGCAATTATTTTTAGTGTTTACAACTTATTTTTATGTACAAGTTTCAAGAAGAAAATAATTTTAGTTGAGGTGAGTTAGGTGATAAATAAAATAGAACGAGGAAATTTATATACAAAATGGTGATGAATATACAATGTGGATAATTATTTTTATTGATTTTCGACTCATCTCTCCCTACTTTATTCCTTGTCAACAAGGACAGACCTTGATCTAATCTCAGGGTCAGAGTCACCTTGTATTATATATATAGTTTTTTATTTCTTTTCTTTTTCTTTTTCTTTTATTCTTTATTCTTTTATTTTTGATGTAAATAAGTGATAAATACACAATATTATTAAAACAAAGGATAAATGATAAATAATGTGAATTATTATTATTTACAGGTATTTTGTCAAGGATTTTAAGCTAAAGTAAAAGAATAAAGATGTTGAATCATGGTTTCATCAGTTTGAAGAATTTTTTATTTTTCAGATTTTATGGGTTTTTTAATAAGGTTAGAAGTAATTGCAAACACAAGTTACTCGCATTTTCTCCCTTATTTTTGAAAGAAAATTTGAAAATATTTTCCAAATCATATCACATAACTTATATATTTTCAAAATATTTTCAAAAAAATTCAAAATAAGTAAAATCCCATTTTTCAAACCATTGTCAGACATTTTTCAAATCAATGTCACACAGTTAGAAAATTTTTCAAAGCATTTGCAAATATTTTTACATAAATTAGTTCAAAACACACTTACCCTAGCCCCAAATGTTTGAAAATTTTCAAATATGAGCTATAGCTAAAGTATATATGCAATATATACAGTACACCCCCCCTACACTTAGCTTTTGATATGTTCTCATATCACAAAGTGATATGAAGTCATAGCTCATGCTAATATACAAGGTGATATACACGAACTGACTCTGGTTCTACCCCCTATACTTAGGTTAAAAACAACCTAAGTATAAGAAGAGTATTGAGGAGGGATCAAATAAGTAAGGATAGAAGGAGACAAGGGACTGCGGTCCCCCTATACTTATGTTGAGAAGTGCCTATGTGTAATGTCCTGCATTACTAGAGTACAATTAAAATGTTCTCACCTAAATACCAATTTATGATATAATTTTCAATACATTGTTCCTACATTATATAATCCAATATCAACTTAGGATTTTACTTATAATATTTTATTAGATGGTGAAACGATTATCATGTAAATGTGTATATATAAAATTGCAAATCCCTTGGTGGAGGAGTAAAGATAGAATTTATAATTTATTCTAATAATGGTAATAATGACATGCATTAAATTATATTCTAATAAGCATTAGCATACTATATAATTCAACATGCCCTCCCTAAGCTTAATTTTATATAAAACTAATATATACTTTCCTATTATATAAGTAAGAGTGCATGCGATTCTAGCTAGAAGAAACGACACGTGGACGTCTCTTTATTACTTGTACAAGTATATGAAGCCGGCAAAGGCCAACCCTAATCCATGCAAATGTGATAGATATATATACACTCAGGGAAGTGGAAGGGTTATTGCATCCATTTGATTTGGTTTCCAGAGTTCACCATCGAAGATAGCAGGAGAAGAGAGAAAGAGGTATATGCTCATTACTACTGTTTTAACTATTCTTTTCATTAGGGTTCCTAGCATGCATGCATGTTTAATGAGATGTTTAGTCACTTGCTAAAATATAATGGAGTGGGTACACAAGTAGCAAGAAGAAATATGTGTTACATGCACATAAATTATATGATTCTTTCAAAAACGATTACGACACAGTCTGGTTATATATTTAGTTTCCATGCATTAAAAGCGAGAATGTTGTACAATTTTTGTTGAATTTTTAATGAAGAATACCCTATCTATCCTCCTTTAAATGGGGAAGTAGGGATTGATAGATAGTAATACCACATATTTTTGAAATAATATCCCAGTCGTCTAATCCTTATTCTACAACAACAACAACAATAATAATAATAATAGTAAATAATAAGTTTTATCTATGCTAGATATTTATATTTGAACATTAACAATATACAATACATGTCAAACAATTCTTTATACTCTATTCAACCAAAGTTATACGTTATGAAGAATAACATCATCATGTCCTCCATTATATTTTTATGACATTGCTGTCCAGTTTTGGCATACAATTTTGAAAAAAAAATGTAATTATAAAGAAAAGATAACGTATGAATTTTATAATAAGGAAAAGATGGTGGAGTATCCCTATACTTCTTTTAATGCTAATATTTTAGTAGTAAATGTATATGGCCGATAAGTTGCAGTTGATGAACATCATAATTACTGCCTTAAGAGAATTAAATATATTCTTATTTAGACTTTTACAATGAATATGTTTAGGGTCTATGATACAATATATATGATAATGTATTGGAAATAAAATTTTGGGATGATGTAATATCCGGGAGAAATCTAATCGTTATTATTGTATGTACATTATTGTATGTACATACAGTAAGTTACAAAATAAGATAACAATGTTGTATAAAGCTATGTGTATGCTAAAGGCATAATCTAAAGAATGCTATTAATGTAGAAGCTAAATTGCTTTTATGAGAAATGGGTATAAATAAACTTCCCAATATAAACATGTATAAGGAATTATAATAACAATTATCAGAGTAATGTGTCTTTTGTTCTAAAATTGGCCCTTGGATTTAAACTAGGATACATGTAAAGTAACATGCATGCATATCTAAGTCATATATGCCATAATGGTTGGACACGTGTTAGTATATAAATAAGTATCTTGAATATATATGATGGAGGACATCAGATATGGATACGGATGGAAAATTATCATGAGCAAATAATAATGATAAACAATAATTAATGAGTATCCTTGATAAAGAATGTATTTATATTAATTTCTGAAGTCATACCAAATACTCCAGTGTGGTAGTGCATTCATAATAGGTAATTCAGATTTAGATGTTCATATGTTCCTAACATTATAGGAAACCAAGGTAGTTGGAGGACTATTAAACCTATGGAGACTAGTTATCTACTTGGATAGGATGAGTGGCTCACAAGCTAAAGGACTTTATTATATTTTTTATTTACGCAAATGATTTTATGATGCAAGCTTTCAATATTTCGGATAGATATGCATTTCGAGATTTTTAAGTGTACACGATGCTAAGTTTAACAAGCTTTATAGTTTCCATGATGAGTATATGGTCCACTCATTTTTATGGCTCAAGTATGCAATTTATGTTTTATACAATGCAAAGTTTTCATGTTCTATATGATTCTTGTTTAGGAATTATGTCCAGTTAAGCAAGTTCTATATGATCTCATGTTGATTATGCAATTTATATGTTAAATGATTTTTTAGTAAGATGCACACTATGGTCTACACCCTAGGAAAGTCATGAACAAGTATGAATAAGTAAGAGGACTTTGGGTCCACATTCTATATGCAATAGGCTTTGGGCCGTATGCAGGGTGTTCTTTGGTCTTTAGGGTCGTCTGCGTGTATGACAGTAAGATAAGGACCTGGGTTAAGTTCGCTTGCCTAGGCAATAAGTATGTAAGGCTAAGGGATGATTAACCTCTCATTGGCAGTATGGTTCATGGACTTACTAAGATATGTCGGGTAGTGTTGCATCTCCAAGTATGGAAAAGTAAGATTATTTTTAAGATAGCGAATATGATTTCAGAACAAGTTGTTGGTTGTTATATCCATGGTTTTACTTACAGTAAATAACTATCAAGCTTTATTTTGATTATGGAAATATTGAGAAAAATATGTTTTTTCAGTTATGCAATAATCATGTTAAATTTTATATTGTTCATTATTTCCAAGTTACGCTAAATAGATAGATTTTGCAATTATTTAGCTGGAGGTTTATGACCCATTCACTGGGTATGAGCTCATGTCGATGAGTTTAGACTTACCACTCCAAATACATTTTTTCCAGGTACTTTAAGGAAAGAAGATATTGACCTAAATAGAGTATGTATGGAAGAGACGACTAGTAAATGAGGTTGTACCAACATAATTAATATCTATTTTATGATGTTTTCTGACTGCTATGGGTTTAGATTTTAGATCACTTCATTCGATTTTAAATCATGTATGCAATAATATGTTTTCATTTTATTTGTGGAAATGCACATGATTATGGTGATAAATTTATTATGAGTTGCATCATTTTAAAAGGTTTTTTTCTTGTTAAATATTGTAAAGTATTTTAAGATAAGCATATGTTTTAGTCACGCTCGTCTCAAGGATTAAGCAGGGCGGGTCATGACACTGTGGATAGAGATTTGACAATGAAAGTAGAGGGACCCGAGGTGCGCTATGAAAGTGGAGGGTCCCGAGGTGAATGCTCAGAGATGGACATGGATCCCCATATACTTAGGCTAACGAGGAGCCTAAGTATGTTGAATATGGAACTGAAGATGGGGAACCGAGACACCAGTTAGGGTTAGAGAGGAGTGGATCTCCAAGATGGTTGAATCTTCAAAGATGAATGAACATATGGAGATGCCATAATGGAGTGTCTAGGGTTACGTGAGGGGTTGGCAGAAAACACAATCAAGACCCAACCAGTGAAGCACAACACCTTTGATTTCACCAACTTCACACATGAAGACCAATAGTCTTGGTCATTTATCTTTTCTATTTTATTTGTGATCATCCAAATTTTTAAGTCCGTTACACGAGGTTTCATGATAGATTTTGGGCACTATCCTAAGGGTGCGACCTCACCTCTCATCATGCAAACACGTTCTACATACAATGTGGGGTTTTCTCTCCCATAAAACAAGTGTTATTTTTACTCCATTTTTATTTTGATCAGCATGCAATATCAGTCTCAATTTAATCTTAAGGTTATCATTGGTTTTAATGTGAGCATAAAGCACACATTCACCATCTAATGGCCATTCCCAATTCCATGTAAATCCTAAGTGATGAATCAAGGTAGAGAAATCGAGAAAAGGATGATGCATATGATAAAACCATGATGCATGCTTAAGAGAAAAACTTGCAGTTCCTCCAGCGTTCTCCATGCAAACGCAAGACTGAATTTAAATCTATCTTTACATGCATGCAAATCAAGAAAATTTCATTCTAAACATGTCATTATTAGCAGGAAGAATTGCATTAAATTTGACTAAGTGGAATGATGTTTACGTGCGTCTCATTGAATCAAAGGAGATGAAGTGAATCTCCTCGATTCCTACTAGTGTGTCCTACCTATGATCAAGAGCAAAAGATGTGAAAAATAAAAGAAGCTCGAATATCCATGTGCCTAACCCTAGATCGAGCATCCAAGTGGGGTCCCCCACATGTAGGGTGAAATAGACTCCACACACCACAAAAATGTCCAAGTCCATGATACACACGAGTCCTCAATCAAGAACTGCTATAACGACAATTATTACAAATAATATACACAAATGCATGAAAGAGTGCTAATTAGAGTTTCTTGGACTCTTTAGTTATTCTTTTGCGGCTCCTCGCAGCGGGAGCTCCCGACTCCACGCCTCCATGTTTTCAAGCATCATCGATCTACACGGGCCTTGTCACAAAATATAATCATTAGATATCGATTCAAGAAATATAATTTACATAAACAACAACTAAACATATTATCAATGTAAAGACAAACATAGAAGGTGTCATGGATATACGAAATAATCAACTTAATAAAATATTAAAAATCTTAAGAAATTTAAAGATGAGTCATGTCTCCAGCAACGATGCCATCTAATGAACATGTTTCCTCTCTGATAATAATGAGGAATTGTCGTAGTACAGGAGGCGAAACGATTGATGCAGAACCACACTTTTGAATGTACGTAATATTTTAACTGGGTAAGTGTACCAAGGTAGAATACATGGACATGAGCTGCCTAAGTAATTAATTGGAAATTAGTACTCTAATTAAGCGATTAAATCATCTTGTTAAGTCAACCAACAGACACAAAATGGAAAAAATGCAAGAAAGATGCAAAATTTGACGATTGAAATAAATGAATTTTTATTTAATTTCATGCAGGTTAAAATAAAGATGGCATGCTACAGAATGGCATGAGGTGCAAACATATATACTTGAACAAATATGTCCCTAAATTTAGTAATTAATCGAGCAATAAAGATAGATCAATTCCCTTAACAAATGATCCCTCAAAATGAATCCAAAATATATTCAATGGCATTTAAGTATCAAGAAAATGACACAATATATATTTAGAAATGAGCAAGCAATTTTAGGTGTCAAATCAAAAGAACACCATGTAGAGCATCAAATTAGCATCACAATGAAACTAAAATCACCGGAAACGGAGTTCGAATGATCAAGATATAAAGAAAATGGTCCATAGGCATAAATGAAGGAAAGACATGCAAAATAAATAGAGAAAATTCACAAATTAGTCCTTCTTAGGGGTATTTTTGTAAATTTTTAAAGCCGATAGGGCCCCGCTTGAGATGTCTAAGGACCTGGATGCAATTTCTTCAGGCAACATGTGCTAGGCATGTAGATGGAGGCTCGGATGGAGGTTGGGGATGTTGTAGGTGGCTTGGGCCATGTGGCAGCTCGAGGTGACTTCGAGCAAGGCTCGATCCCACTAAGCCTCCGCACTCCGTACGAGTGATGTGGCTGATATTGAGTTGTTGGATGGACACCTGGAGGGTGCCATCTAATGGCAATTTTATCATCTACAACCTCCTCTTCCACAGTACGATGGCGATGTAATTGGAGCTCCAGTAAGGCTACTAGAGCTCCACCGTGCATGCTGAAGATCCGAGAAGATTCCTGGATGGCTGGCGAGGAAGCTTTTATGGAGGCGAAGGCGCAAAACCCTCTGAAGCTTGATGGCGACGTCTGCTCACCGGAGGCAGAGCTCTAGAACATATCTCCTCCCAAATTCCAACCATTAAGGATGGACCTGCATAAGGGGTTAGAGGGGGGCATAGCCGAAGTGGAGGAGAGGTGGAATGGAGGGCTGTGAGACAAAGAAGAGGAAGCCCTGCATGGGTTCTCCTCCATCTCGGTGAAGGAAAATGCTTGGAGTGGAGGGAAGGTCTGTCGGAGGGAGACGGTGATCTAGACCCCCCGTGATGGTCGGGGTTGTTCGACGAAGGGGATTGCGTAGTGCATTGATAGTGAAAGTGGGTGTGTACATTCAATTAATTCAAAAAAATCAAATTAAAAAATAAAATAGCTTACCCGAAAGGTTCAAGGAGGAAAAAGGAGGAGTGGAAGCTTGGATGAAGTTCTGATGAACCTCGGGTCATCGCTCTATCTGGGCTGCTACTCTAGGGGCTCCAACGGATGAAATCAATCATGACATGGACATGGCGACCAAGGGTTGACACCTGGGACTACCAATTGTCATCGCTCTTTGATTTGTAACCATTGCATGGATCCCTAGAAGATCATATGTGAGGTATTAAGGGTACCGCGTGGTTGTGGAAGGATACGTCGTCGGGCGGGTGGTTAGTGAGGAAGGCGGATGTGGAAGGGGTTAGGCAGAAATGGGAGAAAGTGGAGAGGCGGCGAGGTGGCATCGTGAGAGAGAGTAGATTGCAGAGGAAGAAGAAGAGTCTAGAGAGATCTGAAGATCCAACAACTGAGGTGAAGGCGCTTGATGAAGGGCCCAGATGGCATTCATCAGATGAATCTAATGGCCAGGAAGGAGGCAGGTGGTGGAAGAAGGGTCAGGCCACGTGATAGCACCAGGGAGCACCGCGTGGCCCAATGAGAAATTTATAAATGGAGAAAAATAAAAATAAAAAAGAATTAATTACATGTTGATGAATTCGAAAATCCACCTCATAAGGGGCTGAAATAAAATCAACAAAAAACATAAATTTGAATCTATGGATTATTTTACTTGGCAATTGTACCAAGGTTGAACACAAGGAACAATGATGATTTTTCGTTGTGTGGTTCTAAATTAATTTAAATTATTAAGTAATTGTAACAATCATTTATGTGTCTGAAAACTAAAGTAAAAATAAAATAAATGCAATGCAATGCAAGCATATGAAATAGAGATAAAGTAAAACACAAGATCTGTGATTTTTCTCTATTTCAATCCTCAAAATAAAATGATTAATAAATTCTCAATTATCTAATCACATATCCACAGAAAGGTCTTAAAGTTGTATATATATATATATATCAAATTAAATCCAAGATGTAGGTCCCAAAGACCAACAGATATGTAACTAGAGAGCATTGGGATTAATGACACTTCTCATAATATTCTGTATAATTCCCTTGCAATTCAATCCATAAAGAGATGAAACTAGTCGCAAAATATCAGACAAATGAGTAATCAACCTTCCTAAATTAAGCGTGATTAATCCCCTAATAATCAGAGATCTCAAAAATAAAACCAAGAGGGATTTTATCCTAGTAAAACGGAGAAATCACTCATTAATTATCCCTAAGTGGTTAAATCAAATTGAATCCAAAGCATACTTTTTCTCTACAAAGATTAATTCCTTAAAGGTAATCACAAGAATTAGTAGAGAATTAATTGAATTAAATCTTCACGATCAAGTCCCTGTATGTTAAATCAATTTTTCAAGATAAAATGGCATTAATAAGTCAAAAATTAAGCATGAATGATTAGAAGGGATCCTTAAATAATATTCAATTTAAATCAAGGTCGGATCTATTCACAAAATATGCAAAATGATAGAGCGCAGAGCAAACTTCAAAATGACATATTGTATGTCGAAATTGGATAAAAGATGAGAAAGATATGACAAAATAAAGTTCTAAGGACTAAAATGTAATAAAAATACAGTTTTTGTCCCAAAAGGGTCCTAAGAAGGACGTATCGGTAAATAGCATAACTCGTCTAGGCTTTTTTGCTATTTTTCCAAGGCGGGCACGTGTGTTGCACATGCTTTGGGCGATGGGGATCTCCGTATGATTCTCTGGAAATTGAGGGTGTTCACCGTAAATTACCCTTGCCCGCACGTGCTACACGAGGGCCAGAGATGGAGCTGAGGATCGGGTGAGGGGCTGAGGCTCGGGTGCTCGAGCCTCCACATGTATTCGTTTTCTGGCATAAGGAATATCGAAAGCACAAGGCTCATATGCTGGTTCGAGGATGATCTGATTCATCCGGTGGCACTCGATATGACGGCTAAGAATTGGGCATTTCTAGACAGTTCAGATGGCGTATGTTCTTAATCAAACATGGCATGTGCTTCGTTTCTCCTCTGCAAGCGACAGAGATGTGGCTAGGTTCCAACGACCTCCTTGAAGCAAAGCGGATGTCCTACGACTAAGCTGAGGGAGCTCGCGGTAGGCCTGACGGAGATATGGGTGATGTACTGGAGTTGTTGCGAAGCTTGAGTCGTCATGGAGGTGGGAGCTCATCACATGCAGAGAAGATCAGAGCATCCTTTGCCCCTTCGATCAGTGACGAGGTAGAAGTCCTACAAGGGTCAGAAACCAGGGGCGAGTCAAGGGGAGCACAATGGAGGTTCGTATCGAGCGGAGAGAGGTGGGGACCTGGAGCTCCAGGTATGTGCAAGACCTGGAGCTCTAGGTCTGTGCAAGACCTGGAGGCGGAGCTTCGTGAGGGAGGTTATGGAGAAGAGAAGGCAGAACATGGATGTGTAGGTGAGGGTGAGGGATCAGAGGCAAAAATAATTAGACCCTCAGAAGGGTCTAAGACGACCATGTGTGCGTACGAAAAATCCAAAAACTCAAAGAGGTGTGAGATGGCAGAGTACCCTGAAGCGGAACTTGGTAGAGGGAGATGGAATTGGGGATAAGCTGGAGGTGGAGACGAGCATGGTGAGTTTCCTGAGGAGGAGCTTAGGCTCTTGATGGTCCTTGCTCGAGCATCTAGACGATGGGGGAAGAAAGCTTTGCAGCCGAGTGAAAGCCGTTGCATGACTTGGAGGAACGAGCCGTGGATCACACCAATCAATCTGCCTCCTCATCGCCGGAGTGACTCTGCTTCAATTGTTGTCAGTAGGAAGAGGATCAGGTTGAGGGGCTGATTTTAGAAGTGGAGGATAAGCTTGCAGGTGGGAGGTGCATAGATTTTATAGGTCAAGATTGACGATAATGCAATGACAAGGAGGAGTAATGGAGTGCCTAGCGAAGATCCTTGATGAGCGAGGGTTACATGCATGCATCCATCATGGAAAATGAAGGCAAGACACGTTGGGGAAACAATGGAGGACTCGTGGGCAACGTGAGGGGTCGTAACGACTGGAGGTAGGTGATGATGCAACTATCGCTGGATCATCTGAGATCCAACGACAGGTAGGAGGTCCGGTGCATAGTGCTTGAGGAGTGCACATAGGAAGCACATGCTCGAACTAAGTAGAGGCGTAACCTATTCTGATGGTTGGATCAACCTTGATCCAATAGTTCAGATAGGAGGCGCTAAAGACAAAGACTATTGACATGTCAAAAGGCGGTGATGACTAAGCGGGGGTGCAGACAAATGGGTGAGTGCCATGTGGATGATTGTGACCAGAAGCATTGACCAGAGAAATAAAAATAATAAAATTAAGGAAAGAAATAGAAGGATGGGTCAAATCAAAAAGTGGTCAACATGAAAGTTATTGATCTCAATGAGATGTACAACTTTCATGAAGGGCTAAAAATAAAAAGAAATCACCTGTAAAAAATATATATATTGGTATAAAAATTAATTGCCAATTATATATATTTTAATGTTTTGTGATTTTTTTATATTTTCTTTGGATTTTAATTTAAGGATTTATATACAACATATACGTATTTAATCTAATTTTAGGGATTTTATAAATTAAGAAAAAGTTGAAATAGAAAAAACAAAGTATGTACAAAATTTACAGTGCCAGATTTTTGTGTTTTCTTCTGATTTTCTGATTTTTATGGGTTTTGTATCTTTCTGCAAAGATAGTTAATTAATAAAAGAATATAGTAGAGAAAGAATTATGACAAAATAATTGATTTTTGTATATAAAATAATAGGCTCAAATAAGGTCAAAACACTGGTTATTTAATTATCGATTTTAACCTTTAATTCGACAAAGTTAGTGAATGTTAATTAGCATAATTTAAGGGATTTATTTAGTGATTTATTAAAGAAATTCTTCTAAGATCTCCATATAAAGTAGATGAATCGTGGATTCATCACACCCATATACTTAGATCTTTGTTTGTCCCCAAGAAATCTTTAGTGAGTTAGAATGTTGAATCATTGACTGTGCATGTGCAAATTCATGGCTAGTCCCATTAAGAATCCTTGATTTCAGTGGTCCTAAAATCCTATGTTGAATCAAGCTCTAGTCAAAAGGAATCCAACTCATCTAATTATCAGACTCTCTGTTTACGCATATGACATGGAGATATGAAGTTTAGTGTGCACTGCATTTTATGAGAGTCGAGTCGAAACATCATCCAAAGTCCTGATCGAAGAGACTCTCCTCAAGAACCAATTCTCAACACTAGGGAATAAATTAGTTCTTGCATTCAATCCACCGTCTCAGCAGTTTGTCAGACTTGAAAGTGATCGTGGAAGGCCAGCTGATGGATGGCATAGGTTTGTGTAATTTTTCTTCCTTACACTAAAACAAGAGTCCTTTAGGGTGCCTCATTACTCAACACATAAATTTTTGGTGTTAATCGGTGTGTCCGTCAAGAGTTGTTGAGTCGCATGTACTTGTTTTCCTGGGAGTACACTGGGGTGTGTCTTCTTAAGTATCAAATATGCTTACACTCAGACTTGTATCGCTTACAATGCAGATCCCTTTTTGAGGAACTAGCTTGATCATTTGTCCTAATTAGCTTTGGTCCAAGTGGAGACTTTGAAATGGTTGGGGGCACTTGCCCTTGATGTGAGATCTTGTATTTGACTTTGTATTGAAAGAGCTCTTCTTTCAATATTTCATTTTCTTTCATTTTCTTTTCTTTTTGGTTAGCTCCACTGATTTTAGCAAGTTGACGCCCATTGATCAACAAATTATTATGTTTCATTACACCGTGGCACATAGGTCAATATCAAAAGGTAGCATAAGAACTTGTTTTCATACTGGCTAGGGTTGCTAACACTCAGGTTTCATGAAGCTTTCATTGAATTTATTCCATCCTTGGGTATCATAAAATCAGGTCTAGATTCAAATCTCAAGTCCCAGCCCCTCAAGTGAAACCTCAACTCATCTCATCATTCATGCAGTTGTGTATGTGATGTGATGATCATATTCTTTAAGGTAGAGATTAAGCGTGCAATATAGCACTCATATCTTTCATACCTAGGGAAGTGTAGATTATTAAGTATCAAATATTAATGACTAAGATCAGTTAACTCTGAATCAAAGGACCTTAAAAACTAGAGTTTCTCTTATTCATCAAGTCTTGAGTGATACTGAAAGTATCAGGGATAGAACCTTAAGTTAGTTTTTTGTTATACCCCTTAATATTTTTAAAAAGTTTTGAAAACATGTATTACATACACAAAATTTTTGTATAGTCTACATAATATACACAAATTATACCCATATCCAATTTTTTATGTGAAAAAAAATTAAAGTATGAGATATGGATAAAGTATATCAAATATACACACATCCCCTTATTTTTAGCTTGTTCTATGTCCTCATGGCACAAAGTGAAATGAAGACATAGCTCGAATCAAGCATAGGTGAGTGACACAAATAGAAAGTTGACTCGCCCCCCCTATACTTAGGCTTTGAGGGCCGAAGCATAACAGAAGAACAAGAAATAAGGTGGTCGAGGGTGGGAAGGAAGAATAGAAGTGATGTATACACAATGATGATGGTCCCTCTATACTAGGAAATCCGCCTCTTTAATAATCGAAAATTGTCGTAGTATAGGAGGCAAATTCGGTTGATCAAAATACCACAGTCTTTGAATGTTGTGGAATATTTTTACTTGGCAAGTCTACCAAGGTCGAACATAGGGAACGATGATTCTTAGTTGCATGGTTTTAAATTAAATTAAATAATTAATTAATGCTAGGATAATTGTTGTGTTGGGAAAATATAGAATAATGCAATTATGAAGATGCGATATAAAGAAAATAAACAGAGGGAATTAAGCCCAGGATCTGCAATTTTTCAACGTATTAAATCCCCAAATAATTTGATCTATAATTTCACAAGATTAATCACAATTCAAGGTGGATCGAACTCAATACTGATTCAATGCTTCAGGTTAATCAATTGATGCTCAGAATAATTTGAAGCAAAATATCCGGCCTCCAAATTCCTCGAATAATTGATAATAATCTTAGAGAAATTGATCTAATTTAATCCCTTGTGAAATCTAAACTATTGAGAATAATCAACAACGATTACAAAGGTTTAATCCAATAAAAATCCTCATCCAAATTCCTGCAAAAAATATCTTTAATTTCTCAAGCACAAATATGTCAAAATTAGCCTGCATATGTCAACAGACATCCTCAAATAATAATTATCAGTAAGCAACCTCAGATTTGTCCACACATATGCCAAGTGATAGAGCATGAAAGAGCTTCAAAATGACATATTATATGCGAAAAACGGAGTTCGTATGAGAAAGATATGCTAAAATGAAATTGCAGGGACTAAACTGTAAATAAAATAAAGTTTTTCTTGCAAAGAGGTCCCTGGAGGGGCTTATCTGTAATTTAGAAAAGTCGGAGTGGCCCCTCTGCAATTTACTCCTAGCGGGGGTATATTTGTAATTTCAGAAATCGTAGGGGCCTTATTGCAATTTTTCCACCGCGCATGTGCATAGCACGTACGCCAGGAGGCTCGAGGGAGGCAGCTGAGGCTCGGGCGGTCGAGCATGTGGTTCGGGCGGCCGAGGCACCGGCTCGAAGCCGAGGCGGAGCTTCGGGGGACGCGGCTGAGCCTCGGGCGGAGAACCTTAGGCTCGGAGGTTCCAAGCCTACATGGCGGTGGCCGGAAGCTCGGATGCCCCGAGCCTCGAGGTTTGGAGGGAGACTCGGGGGCCTCTACGTGGCTTGCAACTGGTCGTAGGATCGAGGGCAGGAAGCCTGATCCTACGACAGTTGTACGCTGTGAGGCCCTGGGGGGATCGGGCGGACCGGCTTCAAGGAGCGAGGCAGTGGCGCGGAGCCGGCACGCCCGGTACGAGGCAAGGTGTGGAGGAGAGCTGGAACGGTGAGGCGGCTCGGCCGATCGACACACGACCGACAGAGAGGTTTTGATGCACGGCGAGGTGCGCCTGGAGGCTCGGTCGGTCGACACACGACCGGCGGGACTCAGAAGCGTGGGCGGAGAATCTCCACGGCGGAGGTCGGAGCTCAACAACAGAGCGTTCTTCACCTGCAAAAGTTAGAACCAATCGAACGAAGGTGCCGAGGGCGTGGGAGTAGGAGCTAAACTCCGACCTTTGCAAGGTCGGAGGCACGGTGGACCTGGTGACGTGAAGGGATCGAGGAATTTCTATGGGTGATGGGGAGGTTGACGATTGCCTAGGGAGAGGTGGCGATGGCAGGGCGGAGGCGCAGACCTGGTGGTGCGAAGCGATCAAGGAAGAGCGGGACGGAGGTGCCTGGGGATAGTGGCCTAATGGTCGATATCCCTCGGCCAGTTTCCGCTCGACAACCGGCTGCTGGAGCTCGGATGGTAGATGGATCATTGTATAAGGTACTTTAAAATGGGGTACTTTAAAAGTGAGTAGACCAAAATCGAACACTGTATGAGGGAGATATGCTTGTTTTAGTCCGTCAGATGTGAAATTAGACTTTGGTATTATTTGACATTTATTGGAGTTAGTAATTTTTTGTATTTTTTATTTAACAAGGTTAGTAGTATCTACACAACGGAGGTAGTTTGGGGTCAATCGGAGTTAGGATTAATTAACTAAAAACAAGAGAAGTTAGCAGCTTTTTGGGCTAATTTACACTTAGGATTTTTTAATGCAATTATGCATGATGAAATGCAAATATTATTTACACATGTATGAATGCTAGTGATGCTCTGTTAATGATTAAATGCATGTGAATTTTGGGGAATCGAGCCTAATTGACCAATTTTAGCATGATGAATACGGGATTCATCATACCCCTATACTTAACCCATGCTCATCCCCAAGCAACAATGAATGCCTGACTTAGTTGAATATATCCTTGACTGTGCATGTGAATTTTCAAGGCTCAATTCATAGAAGAGCCTTAACTTTTGTGATCCTAAAATTCTGGGCTCAACCATGCTTTAATTAGAAGGAATCCAACTTTTCTAATTTTGAGACTCTCTGTTTGTACATATAATATAAGGATATGATTTTTAGTGTACTGCATTCATGAGAGTTAAGTCGAGATATCACCCAAAGTTCCAATCCAAGAGACTCTCTAGATCTAATCCTCAACACTAGGGAATAAGTCTATTCTTGCTTCAGTCAACTGTCTCATTAGGTTGTCAGACTTGGAAGTGTAGATGGACGGCCAGATGATGGAGGGCATAGGATTGTGTCTGATTTTCTCTCCCTCACATTGGAATAAGGTGCCTCTCGAGTGCATTATTACTCAACACAAGTATATTTTTATTTTATTGATCAATGTGTCTGTCAAGATAAATTGGAGTCGTCTGCACTTGTTTTTCTGGGAGTACACCGGGGTATGTCTTTTTTGAGTATCTAAGATACCTTCGACACCCAGACTTGTATCGCTTATGATGTAGAGCCCTTTTTATGGTGTCGGCCCGACTCCTTGGTCCTAATTAGCGCTTGGTCCAAGTGGACACTTTGAAAATGTTTGGGAGCGCTCGCCATTGGTAGAAGCTCATTTGGAATTTGACTTTAGATGATAGAGCTTTTCTTTGACATTTCTTTTTCTTTTCTTTTGTTGGCTAGCTCCACTGCTTTTACCAAAAGTTGGCGTACACTGATCAACAATTTTCATTAAGTTTCATCACACCCTGGCACATAGGTAGATATCAAAGAGATGGCATATGAATCTTGTTCACATACTGGCTATGGTTTTGCTGACACTCAGGTTTCTTGAAGCCTTCATTAACTTTATCCCATCCTCGAATTTCATTAGATCGGGTCTAAACTCAAATCTCTAGTCCTCGTTCCTCAAGTGATATCTCAACTCATCTTATCAATCATGCAGTTGTGAAAGTGATTGTGCTGATCATATTCTTTTTGAAGGTAGAGATGAAGAGTGCAATATAGCGCTCAAATCTTTCAAACTCGGGAAGTGTGGATAATTAAGTTAAAAATCCTAATGACTAAGGCTGGCTAACTCAGAATCTGAAGATCTCAGAAATCAATTGTCCTCAAAAATCCTCAAGTCTTGAGTGATAGTGAATGTGTCAGAGATATATCAACGAAGGAATGCATGAAATGCTTGATGAAATGCAAGACCATGAGTGATGATGATTGTTTTAGAAAAACAGGTATTATACACATAATATACACTACTTGTACCCATCCCCGATGTTAGATAAAAATGATTAAAGTATGAGCTGTGGATAAAGTAGATAGAATATACAAACACCCCCCCATACTTAGCTTGTGCTATGTCCTCATGGCACAAAGTGAAATGTAGACATAGCTCGTACTCAATATAGCCGAGACAAGAAAAATATAAGTCGACCTACCCCCTATACTTAGACTTTTGAGGGACGGCATGGAAGAAAATAATGAAATGAGGCAGTCGAGGGTGAATGGAAAGAATAGTTGTATATACAATGAAATCGGTCCCCTTAAACCAAGTATCGGGGGACCAAGAGCGGGTTGATGGATATACAGAAGAGTATTGAATTCGGAGAGGTGTTCTATCTGGGTAGTTCAAATCTTTCGTCAAAAGCTATGCCCTGAATGAAGGAGATTTGTTCAACTTGTACTAAATGCTCGTTGGATTCGACAAAGTGTTTAAGTAACTGACTGTTGACTATAGATGTTTGCGTGCTATCTACAATCTCCGAGATCTCAACACTACCATTATTGTGTACCTCTCTCACAATGAAGGGTCCTGTCCATTTTGATTTCAACTTACCTTGGAAAATTTTCAATTTTACATTAAATAACCATACTTTCTGCCCTGGAACAAATATCTTTGTTCGAATGTTCTTGTCATGCCATCTCTTTACTTTGTCCTTGTAAATGGTGTTGTTTTCATAAGCATGATTTCGGATTTTGGATAGTTTGTTCAAATCCATTTCTCTATTTTTCATCCCTTGGTGACAGTTCCAACTAATCTTTTTGATTGCCCATTCTGATTTATGCACGAGTTCTGTGGGCAAATGGCATGGCTTTTCGTATACCATTCGAAACGGGGAGGTGCCCAATGGAGTCTTATAAGACGTCCGATAAGCCCATAGAACCTGGTCCAGGAGTTGGGACCAGTTCTTCCTGTCAGGGCGGACGAGCTTCTGTAAAATACCTTTGACCTCCCGGTTTGACACCTCAGCCATGCCATTGGATTGTGGGTGGTAAGGACTAGTGACACGGTGCTCGATGTCGTATTCCTTAGTCGACTTCTTCACCTCTCGGTTGACAAAGTGGCTACCCCCATTAGATATTAATATTTTTAGAATTCCAAACCTTGAAATAATATTATCTTTAAAAAACTTACAAACTGTTTTGATATCTGTTGCTCGAGTAGGGATAGCCTCCACCCACCTAGATAAATAATCTACCGCAAGAAGAATATATTCAAATCCTTAACTATTAGGGAATGAGCCCATAAAGTCAATGCCCCATGCATCGAATACATCACAGATGATCACTGGTTGCATAGGCATGGCATCTTTGGAACCGATGGTCCCTCCCATTCTCTGACAGATGGGGCACGACCTGACAAAATTGTAAGCATCTTTAAAAAAGGTCGGCCAGTAAAATCCACATTGTAGTATCTTCTCAGTGGTCCTCTTCCCAAAGTGATGTCCTCCCGCCTCCAAGGTGTGGCATAGATTGAGGATACTTTGGTATTCCTCTTCAGGAATACATCTTCTCCATATGCAATCCAGACCTTCAAAGAAAAGGAACGGATGTCTCGCTTCAGATATGAGTCGATCGATTTTATTCCTAGGCCAACCCTGAGGAACTTCCTTGTTGACAAGATAATTCACTGTGTCGGCATACCATGGGAGTGAGTCAATAGCAGAAATTAAGTCATCTGGCAAGGTTTCACGGATGGATTCAGATTCCGAGATTCTGTAATGTTCGATCTGTGATAAATGATCAGCCATGACATTCTTAACGCCAGGTTTGTCTTTAATACCCAAATCAAATTCCTGAAGCAATAGTATCCACCTCAGGAGTCGTTCTTTTGCATCCTTTTTGGCCATTAAGTATCGAACGACAGAATGGTCTGTGTAAGCTGTCACCTTCGATACTAGAAGTATAGATTGTGTTCGAATGGTCTGTGTAAGGAAATGCAGTTTGTGTTCGAACACATCTTTAGGGGGCACCGATCTCAACCAATTATAGTCTTCATCAATTTCCGGGAGGTACGTATCTTCCATAGCATCCTCGCCGTGTTGCATTACTTCTATATGTGCCCTAAGCAGTTCATTGTGTTGTTCAGCAATGGCAATCCTAGCCAAGAGTGCACGAATAGGGTCATTGTCGTTTTCGTCCTTCTTTGAAGGCATCTCTACCTCTTCTTTACCTTCAGATGCAAATAAATCTAAGTTAGGCTCGTTCTTAGAAGGTTTAGTGTTTCTGCCAAAGATAAAAGTTTCTTTGGCAGGGATGGAGTAAGAAAGAGGATTAGTCTGAGTTTGACTAATCCACAGGGGTGTGGGGTGAACCACGGGGTGGAGAGAAGGGTTGTCTCCATACCATGGGATTTCGAGAAATTTAGGAGATGAGGAGCTCGGAGAATTGT
Source organism: Ottelia alismoides (assembly GCA_037367405.1). Taxonomy (NCBI): domain Eukaryota; kingdom Viridiplantae; phylum Streptophyta; class Magnoliopsida; order Alismatales; family Hydrocharitaceae; genus Ottelia; species Ottelia alismoides. The sequence goes on from JAZKJV010006570.1 coordinate 276,876, forward strand.
TTGCAGAGTCCGAACGAAGATTTTTAGAAGAGTCCATTGTACAAAGTGATTTTCCACAAATTGTATGAATGCAAAGAGGATTTGCTCAAAACAAACACAATTCAAAACCCGTCAATTTACCCACTCAACACTGGTGAAGGCATATTAGGGCTCGGGCGCTTATCTTTTCAATTTTACTTTAATGATAAAACAATCTTGAAAATTAAGCAGAGCTGTTAGGTGCCGAAATATCTCACGAAGACTGTCCCGAGTTCATAAAACTAGTTGCACCTACTTTCAGCCAGTATAGGTGTAAGTACGAACCGTTTAAACGGCTACCTGTGTTACTTGAGGACGAAGCCTTCCGTAGTGTCCTCTAAACCACCTACTTTGCTAAGGGAAGTCGGACCATGAAACGGCTACCCAAGACGCTCACTGAAAAGTAGCTAATTATTTTTAAAATCAGTAGTCTTAATGAAGCATTTCGGTTTTTGGCTCTGTCCTAAGGTGTGCGATCTTGTCCTTACAAATAATGAGTGGGTTTCTCTCCACCAAACACAGTTAAATTTTTGTCAGTTTTATTTACAGTCGCCTTGATTAACAGTCCCTGTTTTAAATTGAGGTTATCACAGAAATTATATGAGCACAAAAATTCATGCCTAATGAACAGTCCCAATTCCTTTAACTCCTAAGTTGTAAAACTTGAGGAAGGAGAATCGAAAAAGCCGACACAAACGTAAATCAATGATGCATGCTTAAGAAGAAGACTTACACTGAATCCTCGCGTTCTTCATGCGGTATGCAAGACAAGGAATTTAAAATTACACTAAATGATATGCACAGATGAAAAACGCCCTAAGTAGATAGTTCTATTAGCGGGAAGAATTGATTTCAAAATTTGGCTAATGTTGAACGATCTATAGTGTGTATAGTTAGTAAACGTGTGGCCTAAGAATTACGAGCACAATCAATGATAAATAAACGATTGTATATGTGCCTAAGTCCTACGCCACTCAAGTCGGGTCCCAACCACACAGAAGGGGTTGAAACAGACCAGATACACCACAGAAAAGTTCAGTCTGTATTATAAGGGTTCAAAGAGAGGGACCCTGAGAATAATGCAGAAATTTAAACCTAAACTAAGCTCTCTCTCACAAAAATTAAAATTCAATCTTCCTTGCAGATCCTTGATTAATATCCAAAATTTGGCTCCCAGTAGTCTGCAAAGAGAGAATTTGTGGTTAGTAGCAGAAGTAAGAGAGAAATGCAAAATAAAATGTAGAACAGAAAAAAAATGACACAAAAATTAACTTCACAAAAATTAATTACAAAAAATGATTTAAAACCCTAAAAATGCATCATTCCCCGGCAACGGCGCCATCTGATGAACGTGAAATCTGCCTCTTTAATAATCTAAAATTGTCATAGTATAGGAGGCAAATTCGGTTGATCAAAATACCACAATCTTCAAATGTTGTGGAATATTTTTACTTGGCAAGTCTACCAAGGTCGAACACAGGGAACGATGATTCTTAGTTGCGCGGTTTTAAATTAAATTAAGTAACTAATTAATGCTAGATTAATTACTATGTTGGGAAAATATAGAACAATGCAATTATGAAGATGCGATACAAAGAAATAAACAGAGAGAATTAAGCCCAGGATCTGCGATTTTTCAATGTATTAAATCCCCAAATAATTTGATCTATAATTTCACAAGATTAATCACAAATCAAAGTGCATCGAACTCAAGACTGATGCAATGCTTCATGTTAATCAATTGATGCTCAAAATAATTTGAAGCAAAATATCCGACCTCCAAATTCCTCGAATAGTTGACAATAATCTTAGAGAAATTGATCTAAATTAATCCCTTGTAAAATCTAAACTATTGAGAATAATCAACAACGATCACAAAGGTTTAATCCGATAAAAATCCTCATCTGAATTCCTGCAAAAATATCTTTAATTTCTCAAGCACAAATATGTCAAAATTAGCATGCATATGTCAACAGAGATCCTCAAATAATAATTATCAATAAGCAACTCAGATATGTCAATGCCAAGTGATAGAGCATGAAAAGAGCTTGAAAATGACATATTATATGCGAAAAACGGAGTTCATATGAGAAAGATATGCTAAAATGAAATTGTAGGGACTAAACTGTAAATAATAAATATTTTTCTTGCAAAGAGGTCCCTGGAGGGGCTTATATGTAATTTAGAAAAGTCGGAGGGGCTTCTCTACAATTTACCCCTAACGGGGGTGTAATCGTAATTTCAGAAATCGGAGGGGTCTCGTTGCAATTTTCCACCATGCGCGTGCATAGCACGTGCGCCAGGAGGCTCGAGGGAGGCGGCTGAGGCTCGGGCGGTCGAGCTTGTGGTTCGGGCGGTCAAGGCACATGCTCGGAGCCGAGGCGGAGCTTCGGGGGATGCAGCTGAGGCTCGGGCGGAGAACCTCAGGCTTGGAGGTTCCGAGCCTAGATGGCGGTGGCTGGAGGCTCGGATGCCCCGAGCCTCGAGGTTTGGAGTGCGACTCGGAGGCCTCTACGTGGCTTGCAACTGGCCATAGGATCGAGCGCAGGAAGCCCGATCCTACGGCAGATGTACGCTATGAGGCCTTGGGGCGATCGGGTGGATCGACTTTGAGGAGCGAGGTAGTGGCGTGGAAGCGGCATGCCCGGTGCGAGGCGAGGTGTGGAAGAGAGCTGTAATGGCGAGGCGGCTCGGTCGGTCGACACATGACCGGCGGAGAGATTTTGACGCACGACGAGGTACGCTTGGAGGCTCGTCCAGTCGACACATGACCGGCGGGACTCAGGAGCGTGGGCGGAGAATCTCCACGGCGGAGGTCGGAGCTTGACGGTGGAGCATTCTTCACCTGCAAAAGTTAGAACCAATCGAACGAAGGTGTCGAGGGTGTGGGAGTAGGAGCTAAATTCCGACCTTTGCAAGGTCGAAGGCACGGTGGATCTGGTGATGCGAAGGGATCGAGGAATTTGTATGGGTGATGGGGAGGTTGACCATCGCCTAGGGAGAGGTGGCGATGGCCGGGGCCGAGGCGCAGACCTGGTGGTGCGAAGCGATCGAGGAAGAGCGGGACGGAGGTGCTTGGGGATAGCGGCCTAATGGTCGATATCCCTCAGCCAGTTTCCGATCGACAACCGGCTGCTGGAGCTCGGATGGCAGATGGATTTGTTGTTAACAAGGAGCTCGAGCTCCTTGGATCACGCCTGCCGCACGCTCGTGGGTTCTCAACTAAGCTCTGGGACCTGTCACCCCCCACAATCTTGAGGCTCAAGTGTTTGGTGAATACGATGGCAGATGGAGCTCTAAGGCCGGAAGGAGAGGGCTTTTATAGTAGGATGGCGGCGCGCGTAACGGGCGAGGAGAGGGAATAGTGGCGGCACGCATAACGGCTGGAGGTGGACGCGCGTCCGTTGCGAAGGCGGAGGAGGGCAACGATCGACGTTACGCATGCTAGGGGGTAGGTTGGTGAGGGGAAGGAGAAGGGGCGAGGTCACATGCCGCACAAGTACGCGCGAGAGGGGAAGACGGCACGTGCGTGGCACGTGCGAGAGGAGAGAAGGGTGCGGCAGGTGGGGGCACCATGTGGCATGCCCTGGAGCTGCCACGTGGCGCCCCCAAAAATTCCAAATTTAAAGAGATACAAAAATGAAAAAGAAATAAGAGGAGACCTCGGATCAAAAAATTTCCTTCGACGAGATCTACAACTTTCATGAAGGACCCGGGAGTAAAATAGGTCACATGTGTGAAGTGGTATTTTTGGTGGTTTTCCATGTGTATAGAAAATCGGTTTTTTCGAGTTTTGTAATTTTTTGGTGGTTTTAGAGAGGAACAAAATCTAGAAAAATACGACAAAAAACAAGGAAATTAATTACACACTAATATGAATTTTTTGGATTTTTAATAAATAAGAAAGTATGAAAATAAATAGAAGTAAGAAACACACAATTTTTGTACAGACTTACAACGGACACTTGGACTCAGTCAGTTTCTTTGATTTCATTTTTAATCTGGATTTGGATTTTTGGGTTGCTTAATAAAACTTTCATCAAAGAACACAAATGAAAAATAAATAAAATTAAAAGGGTTAATTATGTACATAAAAACTCAGGTCAAAAATACCAAAAAGTCAAAATGCGCAAAAGAGGCCTAAAAAACCCAATTTTCACATGCGAGCTCCGAATTTTACGAAATTGGTCTTGTTTTGAAGGTATTTGAAAATGGGGTACTTTACAAGTGAGTAGACTAAAATCGAACACTGTATGAGAGAGATATGCTCGTTTTAGTCCATCAGATGTGAAATTAGACTTTGGGATTATTTGACACTTATTAGAGTTAGTAATTTTTTGTATTTATTATTTAATAAGGTTATAATATTTACACAATAGAGGTCGTTTGGAGTCAATCGGAGTTAGGATGAATTAACTAAAAATAAGAGAAGTTAGCGGCTTTTTGGTCTAATTTACACTTGAGATTTTTTAATGCAATTATGCATGATGAAATGCAAATATTATTTACACATGTATGAATGCTAGTGATGCTTTGTTAATGATTAAATGCATGTGAATTTTGGAGAATCGAGCCTAATTGACCAATTTTAGCATGATGACTACGGGATTCATCATGAGCCCATAAAGTCAATGCCCCATGCATCGAATATGTCACAGATGGTCACTGGTTGCATGGGCATGACATCTTTGAGACCAATGGTCCCTCCAATTCACTGACAGATCGAGCAAGACCTGACAAAATTATAGGCATCCTTAAACAAGGTCGGTCAATAAAATCCACGTTGTAATATCTTTTCAGCAATCCTCTTCCTGGAGTGGTGTCCTCCTACTCAAAGGTGTAGCTTAGAGTGAGAACACTTTGGTATTCCTCCTAAGGAATACATCTTCTCCATATACAATCTGGTTCTTTAAGGAAAAGAACAGATACTCCCAATGGTAGTGTTTGGATTCTCAGTTGGTCAATTCTGTTCTTGGGCCAACCTTGGGGAACTTTCTTATAGACAAGATAGTTAACCATGTTGGCATACCATGGAAGAGATTAAATAATAGAAATTGACTCGTTTGGGAAGGATTCACGGATCGATTCTAACTCAATAATTTTAATTTGCTCGATCGTGGGTAGATGGTTAGCCACTACATTCTTCAACCCATTCTTGTCTTTAATCTCCAAATAAAATTCTTGGAGGAGGAGATTCCATCCGAGGAGACATGCTTTTGCGTCTATCTTTATCATTAAATAACAGATGGTTGAGTAATCTGTAAAAACTGTCACCTTTGATCCAAGAAATAAAGATCTGAATTTTTTCAAGGCAAAGACTACTGCAAGCATCTCTCTCAATCACTGTATAATTTTTCTGAGTTGGATCCGAAACTTTGCTTGAGTAGTGAATAACATACGATACTCCATCTCTCTTTTGTCCTAGCACGGCCCCTACTGCAAAATCAGAGGCGTTAGTCATTATCTCGAAGGGAAGAAACCGGTCAGGGCTTGTAGCAAGGGGTTTCTATAATCTTTCTTTTTCAGTAGCTCGAAGGCCTCAAGACACATAATCCACAATGAAATTTGTGTCTTTCCCTAATATCTCAGTCATTAATCGGGCAATTTTTGAAAAATATTTGAAAATCCCCGGTAAAATCCTACATGCCCTAGAAAAGATTGTACTTGCTTCATATTGGTTGGTGGCTCGAGTTTTTTGATTGCATCTGCCTTGGCTAGGTTAACCTACATTCCCTTCTTGGAGATGACATGCCCCCAACATGATGCCTCCTTTACCATGAAATGGCATTTCTCCCTAGAGAGCATCAGATTAACTTCCCTACATTCTCGAGGACTTGGTTTAGGTGTGCGAGATAATCATCGGATAAATCACCATGGATCGAGAAGTCATCCATAAAGACTTCCAATAAAACTCCAACCATCTTGGCAAATACTGCAATCATGCACCATTGAAAAGTGCCATGGGGTTTATACAACCTAAAAGGAATGCGCTTGAATGCGTAAGTACCAAAGGAACAAGTAGAGGTTGTCCTTTCCTAGTCCTCGGGGGCGATGTCTACTTGATTGTAGCCCAATTACCCGTCCAAAAAGCAAAAGCATTCTCTTCTCGTTAGTCTCTAGGAGTGTACGAGGATGCATGGAGATGGTCATTTTGAATGAGTTGATAGACTATTATGTCGGCAATGTCCTCTCTATATGAGATTGATTCTTCAATTGCGATCAGACTCTATCTCTAGGGCCTAGCTGCCATGACTATACTGCATTCTACCTCACATCCAGAAGAGGCAGACTCGGTACTGGATTCTACATCATGTCTCTGAAAACTTATCTGTTGCATTTCTATCGTAACATCACCGAATTGGATCTTCCTAAAAGTGTAGTCAAATAGCGTTCATGCGGTCCTTAGGAAGGGCCACCCTAAGATCATCTTAGAATTCTCCCAATTTCTAGGGACATCCATGTCTAGGACTGTTAAGTCCATCGGATAATTCTATCCCTCGATGTTGATTACAACATTCCTGATCTCACCCTTTGGTCTCTTAGTTGATGTGTCTGCAAACTAGAGTATGGCTCTTAACTTATTAAAAGGGCCCAAATTTAGATGCTCAAAGAGTGTAGTGGGCATGAGATTAGTTGAGGAACTATTTTCTAACAAGGTTCTTGCAAACTTGATATCGTTGATCTGACTTGTTACAAAGTGTGCACCCATATCCCTCTTCTTTCTAAAGAGCTCATTTCTGATTAACCGAGATGTTACGATGGAGAGAATATGCTTCTTTGTCCAGTATGAATTCTTCCTGCTAACCTTGGTTGGTGTGCATATCACCTTAAGGTATTTTTTGAATGTCGGATCTTGCTGTATCATCTCGTCTAAAGATAAGTTGACCCTAATATTTTCTTTATAGATTCGGGCCATCTCTTCATCATTTTTTTTAAGTTTTTCTTCTTTCTCGTCATTAAAGCAAGGGGGAAAGGGATCACATGATCAATTTCATGAATTGACATATCACTTTTATTAGAAATAGAAGTCTGTACAGGACTCTGACTCAGACTGACAACAGGAACCTGAAATGAAAATAGTTGCCGATGATGTGGAGGTTGTTGTTGTTGCGGTGTGTCCTCCTCCTCAGATTTGGACTTGCATGACTTTAGTGAAATTCAGTGCTATGGTATTGATGTTGACTGCCTATCCTCCCCCTCTTACCCATATGTTTTCTTAGGTGTAGACACCGGGGATATGTCGTCGTGTTCCCTTGCTCGATCAAGCATGGTTACGGTCTTTCCACTCCAGAGAGAAATATGATTGTTAACATCATGTGAAAAGATCTTGCATTCGTGCAAAGAATATTCTAAGAGTACTAATTGATCCTTGTGTCCAAGGCTATTAGGTTTAGCTAGGACTTGAGCTGGGATTGTAGTTTGTGGGGGCAACGATCTCATCTCTCCATCTCGAGAGTCAGTTCATATAAACCCTCATAGCATGTAGTTCATCTAATACACTCTGGATTTTGGGAGATATAGACGAGGAGGACCCTTGGCCTTGCTTGGCTTTGGGCTGCTGATATTGGTTTGTGCGATGAAATTGGCCCTGCTGGCCCTAGCACTAGTACTGTTGTTGTTGCGGTTGTCGGTAAGTAGGATGGGTCTACTAATAAGGACACTCATGTTGTTGTTGTTGAGGCTGATATCCTGGATGAGATAGTGGTGGATGATGGTTTAAAGTTGAATTGGGATCCTGTCGGCTGACCAGATCGAGATTGCACCATACTCAGTTGATCTCCATGATTTGTGGAGGTTCCTCGTAAACTGTCTAAGCAGAGGTTTCTTCTGTTTGATGGGCGAAAGACTAGTCTCCACCCTAGCTGCTCTGTTTCCCTACCCCTGCCCTAAAATATAGTGAATCTGGTGTATGGGGATAGGGGTGTAGTCAGGGCGGGTATCTAGATATGGGATAGCCTATCAGCAAGATCCTCCATCTACTTGGGTAGTTTGGACAATTTCTCCAGGTCGGTGAATTTATGGAGCTTGTCCACTTTCTTGTAAATCTGTTCGACCACAGTTAGCTTATCAACTATGATTCCCATGCCAGATCTCTAGTCGGTGGATATATTGTTCATAGTCTTATTTCCCCCTTCTTTTGATATGAGTGAAAGAGGATTGGGCATGTACGCCCAGCTTGTGGTCTATGCACGGCTTGTGTCGACTAGTTTTTCATACACTTTATAAATAGTGCCCTCATGTCGTCCCATATAGCTTACTCCACAAGAAGTACTAACTAACCCTTGCATTTCTGGGTTCAGACCAGTTACGAGACTCTGGATCAACATCATCTTGCTAATGTCATGCTTTGGGCATTTCTATATTACATCTGTAAACCTCTCACAAGTTTCATGAAATGGTTCAGTCGGGAACTAGGTGAAGCTTGTGAGTTTGATCCTCATCTGGTTAATTCTACTCATTGGGTAGAATTTCTTTAATAATAAAGTCTTGAATGCAGCCCAGGTTGCGACTACCTTCCCTAAATTTTTTAGCCAGTATGCATCCTTATCTGTTAAGGCAAAGGGGTCATCTCTCAACCTAATGTGGTCTTGACTAACCTTAGGATGAGACAGATTGTCAGAGACTAATTTGAAGTCTCAGAGAAAAGAGTATGGCTCTTCATGGTTGTTTCCTCCAAACTTTGGAAGTAGTGCGAGAAAATACGGTTTGTGCTTGATTGCATCCTCAGGAGGTACTGGTCTCAGCAAGTTGTAGTTATTGTAAATCTACGGGAGGTATGTGTATTCCATGGCAGCTTCTTCCTTATCTACAACCCCTTGCAGTTCTACCAACTGAGCTCTGAGTAGTTCATTCTGTTGCTCGGTTGCGGTTATCCGGGCTCGAATTTTTATCATTGGATCATTGTTGTTTTCCTCCTCACCAGGATTCTTCTTAGGAGACATATTTTCTTCTCCTTCGTCTTCTCCTTCAGATGCAAAGAGATTAGAATTAGGTTTAGAAGAATGGAAGGTCCTACCAAAGATAAGTGTTTCCTTGGTAGAAGAATGAAAGAGAGGGTTAGTCAGCGACCGACTGAACCTTGAAGGTGACTTATTGATTTTGGTCTTGGGAGGAAGGTTATCCCATAACCAAGTGGGTTCGAGAAGAGGGTCATTTCGAACTCGAGGAGATGTGAAGTCTAAGGGGTTCTGTGAAATGTTCGTAAAGTCCGAACTGAATTTCCCAAAGAAATCCATCTTAGATGTTAAGAGAATCGATAAAGAGCATGATGATAGAGTCAATAGAGAGAGAGAGAATACACAGGGTGTACAAATGTACAACCTTTGAACACATGCAAAAGAAAACAAAAATCAAACATGTATATTTACAACTGAACATTTGTGAAGGCACGTTAGTGCTCGACCACTTATCTGTTCAATTTTAAGGATTATTTTCAAGCAATCTTTGGAGCTATAGCACTCAATTAGCCTATAGTGATTGGTGGTCGAGGTATACTTGGAGAGACTCGAAGATTCCTCACTTGAGGTAAAATGAGCCAATCCTCTTATACGATCTACCACACAGAACCATTGTCTAATGTGAGGATTAGTACTTTTAATACCAAAACTGTCACTGCCAGACTCAAGTGTGCACGAGACAATGGACTTCGTTGAAGTCCTGATGAGACGATACCATTCCACCCTGGTCTCCGAGTAGTAAACGCTGGAGGGCATGGTCACTAGCAAGATAGCTTCAGCAATACTTCAAAAAATCCAACAACACTTGTGGGGAGTTCCTAATCTGTGATAGTGCCGATAGGCAGCTTTCTGATCCACACCCTCGAATAAGGTCTCTTACAGCTCGATATTCCAAGCAAAAACCCAGGGATTTGGGCTCTAATCCTTAAGTGTGGTGTACCTCGCTCAGTCTGGAGAGTACTTGTGTCTAATGATGGGTATTGTTCTCCCAAAATAAGGGTTGATTTTATTCCAATTATTTTAATCACCCTTCTTAGCAGTCTTAATTTTAATTTAGGATGTCACTGGGGGTTTTAATGAGCATAAAATATTCGTCTACTGATCAGTCTCAATTCCTTTTTAACTTAGTGATAAACAGAGAGAGGAATCGAGAGAAACCAATGCACGATGAAAACAATGATGTATGCTCAATTATAAGACTTATAGTGCTTCCACGTGTTCTTCATGTGGGATGCATAACAGAATTGATTTTACTCTAAATGAATGTGGCCGATGAAAAATGCTCATAAGTAGATATTTTTATTAGCGATGGAGAATTGATTTAAAATTTGGTTAAGTTGAATGATCTATACTGCATGTAATTTATGCGATGTGTTCCCTAAAGTTAGAACCGAGTACAAGCAAATAAATATTATTCTATCGCGAGTGCATGTCCTAGATTTACAAACAACACACTTGGGTCCCTGACCACATAAAAGGGGTCAAACCCGGCCCAAGTGTCCCCACAGTTTAGTCTAGTTCAGTTACAAGCTTGAGGGTTCAAAGAGACCCTGAAAATATGCAGAAAAGTAAATATAATCTAAGCTCTCACAAGACAAAAATTAAAATAGTCTTCTTCATAGATTCTTGAATCTTGTCAAAAATGCTCTAAGCTAGATATCTGCAAAGAGAGAAAATACAGTTTGTAACTAACGAGAGAGAAATGCAAAAAATAAAAGAAAATTTAATGAAAATAAAAAAGAAAATAAACACAGAAATAACAATCACAATAATTAATGACAAAAACTGATCTAAAACCCTAAAAATTCGCCATTCCCCAACAATGGAGCCATTGATGAATATGAAAATCCACCTTTTTAAAAAGAATGAATTGTAGTATAGGAGACAGAAATCGGATTCACAAAAATCATAAATTTGAATATGTAGATTATTTTACTTGACAAGTATACCAAGGTCGAACACATGGAACAATGATGATTTTTTGCTGCATGGTTCTAAATTAATTTAAATAATTAACTAATTATACCAATAATTTTGATGTCTGAAAAATAAAGTAAAAATAAAATAGATGCAATGCAATGCAAGTAGATGAATCAGAGACAAAGTGAAACACATGATCTGTGATTTTTCTCTCTTTCACTCCTCAAATAAAAATGATTAATTGATCCTCAATTAATTAATCACATATCAACATAAAGGTCTTTAAGAAATATATATCAAATGAAATCCAAGTTGCAGGTCAAAAAGATCAATAGATATGTAACTAGAGAACATTGGAATTAATGAAACTTCTCAGAATATTCTGTCTTATTCCCCTACAATTCAATCCTTAAAGAGATGAAACTAGTCACAAAATATCAGGAGTAATCAACCTTCCTCAATTAATCTCAATTAATCCCCTAATAATCACAGATCTCAGAAATATAACCAAAAGGGATTTTATCATAGTAAACTAGAGAAATCACTCATTAATTATCCCAAAGTGGTTAAATCAAATTAAATCCAAAGCATACTTTTTCCCTACAAAGATTAATTCCTCAAAAATAATCAACAATAATTATTATAGAATTGATCAAATTAAATCTTCTCGATCAAGTCCCTGCAGATTAAATCAAATTTTTCTCAAGATAAAATAGTACCAATAATTCAAAAACTAAGCATGCATGATTAGAAGGGATCCTCAAATAATAGTCAATTTGAATAAAGTTATGATATATTCACAAAATTTATAAAATGATAGAGCACAGAAAAGGCTTCAAAATGACATATTGTTCAATGAAATTGGATAAAAGATGAGAAAGATATGATGAAATAAAGTTCCAAGGGCTAAAATACAATAAAAATAAGGTTTTGTCTCAAAAAGGTCCCTGGAAGGTATTATATGCAAATAGCATAAATCATCTAGTCCTTTTTGCAATTTTTTCCAAGGCATGCACGTGTGCCACATGTGTTCTAGCGATGAGGACCTTCGTGTGATTTTATTGAAATCGGGGGTGTTCAATGCAAATTAACCCTGCCTACACATGCTACGCACGTCCTACACAAGGGTCGGAGATGGAGCGGAGGATCGGGTGAGGGGCTGAAGTTCGGGTGCTCGAGCCTCTACGTGGCTTCATCTTCTAGCATAGGGCTTATCCAAAGCATGAGACTCGGATGCTGGTACAAGGATGATCTGATTTGTCCGGTGACACTCGATCTGATGGCTACGAATTGGGTATTTCTATATGGTTCAAATGACGCATGTTCTTAATCTGACGTGGCACGTGCTTCATTGCTCCTCTGCAAGCGGCGTAGATGTGGCTGGGCTCTGACGATCTCCTTGAATCTAAGCAGAGGTCCTGCCACTGAGCTGGGTGCCTAGGGAACTTGAGGCAGGCCTAACGGAGATGTGGGTGTTGTCCAAGAGCTGGTGCGAAGCTTGTGTTATCGTGGAGGTGGGAGTTCATCAGAGGCAGAGAAGGAGATTAGAGCTTCCTTAGACCCTCCGATCAGTGATGATGTAGAGGTCCTGCAAGGGTTAGAAACTAGGGGTGAGTTGAGGGGGAACACAATGGATGTCCTAGTTGAGCGGATAGAGGTGGGGACTGGAACTTCAGGTTTGTGCAAGATCAGGAGGCGAAGCTTCGTGGGGGAGGTTGTGGAGAAGAGAAGACAAAACGTGGAAGTGTCGGCGAGGGTGAGGGATCAGAGGCAAACTAATTAGACCCTTGGGAGGGTCTAAGATGATCGTGTGTGCGTGCGAAAAATCCAAGAACTCGGAGAGGGGTGAGATTGTGGTGTACCTTGAAGAAGAGCTTGGTGGAGGCGGATGGAATTGGAGCTGAGCTAGAGGTGGAGACGAGCATAGTGAGTCTCATGAGAGGAGATGAGGCTCTTGATGATCCTTTCTTGAGCGTCCAGGCGATGGGGAATGTGAGCTTTGTTGGTGAGTGAAATCTGCTACATGGCTTGGAGGAACGAGTCGTGGATCACACTAATCAGTCCACCTCGTCGTCGCCAGAGTGACTCTACTTCAACTGTTGTCACCAGGAAGAGGATCGGGTTGAAGGGGTGATGAATATGTGATTCATCACTATAAAAGATGAAAATAGAGCTCTGTTCCCAAGTAATTAGCTACATTTAATCATCTATTATGCATCAGTATCATTCATGTACTTGTAAATAATATTCACATTTTATCATTTATAATTGCATTAAATAAGAAGCCCAAAAATCTTATAAATTATCACATGTATATTACCATATCATCTCCTATTTTTAATTATTTTTCACTAACTTAAAACTAAATAAAAAAACTTTATAGTATACATATTACTAACATTAAAAAAATTACTGAAAAATATTAACTTGTAAATTTGTCCAATAAAACCCAAACCCTAGTTTGGAGACAAAAGGCTGTAAAATTGAATATCTCTCTCATACGATCTCCTATGAACCCCTACTCACTTTTGTATTAATGTACATTCAACTACCTATAAAACAAGACCAAATTCAAAAGAATTATAGTTCATATGTAAAACTTGGTCTTGGGCCCTCATTGTATATTGTACAAATTGACTAATTTAATCTTATTATTTTATGTACAAAAATATCCCTTTTTATTTATTTTGCATTTATTTTATTTGATTTGTATTTTAGTAAATTGCGTAAAAATCCAAATAAAAATTGAAGCAAAATTCAAAGAAAATAAAATACACTAAGTCTGTATATATAGTCTGCGTATAAGTCTCGTTTATTTTATTTCTTTATTTTCATAACTAATAACAATTCAAAAAAATATATTAGTTTGTAAATATTTATTCTATATTTTATGTGATTTTATTTTGATTTTTTATCTTATTTAAAAATGACACAAAATTTACAAAATACAAAAAAATCGGTATTTTATATCTATATAGTACCACCAAAAATACTTTATATACAGATGATGTCTTTTGGTTTTGGGTCCTTCATAAAAGTTGTAAATCTCGTCGAAATTGGTAACTTTCATGTATAATTTTTGATTTGACTATGTTTGCTATTTAATTTTGATTTTTATTTCGATTTAATTTTTTATTTTTCTAGGAGTGACATGTCGCATCTCTTGGAACCGCTAGTTGCCACCCCTTTTTATTTTTTATTACTTAATTTATTTATTATCTAGTTATTTAATTAGTTATTATTTCTATTTATTATTATTAATTTATTTTTTTATTTTTAGTTTTTTCCCTCACCACGTGGCCTCGCCCGTTGTGCCACGTGGCCCCCTCTCTCCCTTGAAACCACTCCCTGCCCTCCTCCGCTTCCTGCCGGGGCATGTAACCACCACCTCTCGCATCTCTGCTCCTCTGTTCCCACCCCTCCGCCTACGTTCTCCACCCCGCCTTGCGCGACGGTGTGTGTAACCACCTGTCGCCTCTCCTCTTCCTTATGTTGATGTGTTCTCTCTCCACAACCCCCATGTATTCCTCTCCCCTGTGCTGCGTACAACTGTCAAATTGCCTCTTGCACTGACCCAGCCACCTAGCGACCATCCCCACGAACCACAGTCGAGTCATCTTCTACCTTTCCCTATTATCTCTCTTGACATGTTCCACAGCCACCCACAACTGTCGTTCAAGCTACAACTCCACATTTCCCTCTCCCAGCAACTCCACCTACGTCACCTTCAGCCGCGATCATCGTACCCCTCCCAACTATGCATAAAGCCTCACCAACCGCCCCACATCACTTCCTATCTTCCATCTCTGGCAGAAACCCCTCTAAAGCTTCGAGCTTCCAAGAATGCCTTGGTCGGTGATAGTTACCCGAGGTGGGTTGAGAGAAGACAAGCGAAGGTTGACCTCCGGTGCGATCCAAAGCTCTGCTCCGAGCTTTGCTATAGAGCTTTTCTGAGCTCTTGCCTAGCCTCATGCTTTTCGCTCAGCACTTGAGGTGACAATCGAGGAGCTCCGACGAGCTTCTCATTTCCCTTAGTTAGAACCATCTCCAGGTAACATGTTCTTCTCCCTTCTTTTTCATTCCTCTTCTTTCCCTCTCCTCCTCTTCTTTCTTCTTCTTTATTGTCTTCTTACTCGATCGCCTCCCATCTCCTTAGCCACCACCCTTCTGCTTCATCTTCTCCCTCAAAACACACATAAATCTTCGTTGGAATCAAACCCAACCCATCACCAAGATCACCTACATCCCTTGATCTTTCCACTTCACCTTCTACCTGTCCAACCCTATTAAACTCTAACGATCCTCATCGGATAACCGAACTCAGATTTTTCACCTTCCCAAGATCTCCCACACATGCTTCCTTTCTCGACCCAAGACCCGAGCAGCAAAGTTCGAACCTTGATTTACCTATAAGCTTCACATCATAGAGCAATTCCTCCATCGTGTCAAGCTGCAACTCATACTCCGTCGTACATGAGCATCACATAGCCTGAGCCATCGGTCTTCTCCTTCCTCGCTTCACATGTAGGTCATGCTCCATTTGGGGCCTCTACAGAAGCTCCTCTCGTCCACCTGTAGAGATTTTAGAGGGCTTTGGAGCTCATACTCCCTTCGCTCCACGTCCCACCTCTGCCCTTCCAAGCGCTAGTAGCAACCTCCAATCGCCTTGACCCCAAGCGTAAAGCTTCACCACCATCTTCTTGGCTAGGTGTGTCCCAGATCCCCTGGAGCATCCTTCGCAGCTTCGCCTCTAGCAGCCCGACCACCCATACTCTAGGCTTCTCCTCCAGCCACAGACCACTGTCCACCGTAGAGCCGCCCGCCCGCCTCAGCCCGCCCTCACGCATGAAGCACGTGCGACAAGGGGATATTTGCAGTACATCGCCTACATCTTTCAAAAATCACAAAGGAATGCCCGCCAGTTGGAACTTTTGTGCCCATGCCCCATGCTCATCAATTTCCAAAAGCACCCTTATCGTTCTTAAGCTCACATGTAAGAGGAAAAAATTTGCACCACAACCCTCCATTTTCCAGAAAATAACAAAGAAGACCATGCCAGCCAAGGCACGTGCGAAACACATGCACCCATGGAAAAATTACATACATCCCCTTGGTTTTAGCAAAAAACATTTGAGTCCTTTCATGCATATTCATTTCAATATTTTTTATTTGTCAAATTTGCATTTAGAACCCTATGTTTGAGTACTTGTATGGACATTTGTTTCGCATCATATTTTCATTGTAAAAATTGCACTGTGTATAACAATTAATGCTTTCTCATTGTAGATGATTATTTGATTTTTGTGAATTGTGGTTAATTTAATATAATTAATTTGTAGGAACATTGCTTATTTTTCCCATTGCGTGATCTTTAATTTTTAATAAATCACCCATTGCTCCAAAAATTCCAAAAAGTTCATAACATGTAGAATAATGTGTTTTACATCATTTCTAACATTCATTCCATTTGCACGCATATCGAGACCAGAATAAATTAAGTGGTAATTTTAGTAATTAAAAACTAATAGGTTGTAGACCTAGTATTTGTAGGAGCTATTATTTTTATTGGGTACCTCTCACCTAGACCTATATAGGATAATTTTATTTCCTAGAATCAATCAGGTTTGCTATTGACTAAAATTAGTTTATGAAAAATGACCATGCATGCATATCAAGTTTATAATGAATTCATTTTGCATCCGAAAATTCCAAAAAATATAGTACCTTAATTTCATCATTTTTCATATTCTAGCCAAGTTTTAAAATTTTAGACTTCATTTGACTGAAATTTGCATTTTAGTCCCTAAACTTTTCAAAATTGCATTTCTTTATTAATTGCATAAATATTATAAAAAATACTTCTATGAAAATCTAGCATTTAGATCGACTATTAATTGACCTAAGGAGATAGTGGCCTCCTTGAGTTCGACCTTGACTTGCCCAAGTAAGAAATATGACCGCTCGCTTTAATTGTAAAATTAATTAAGTAGTCTTTTTTATTAATCCTAAGTGCTCGGCTACTGCAACAATTTGACAAAATTAATTAGTGTATTTCAGGGTTGATCATATGGTGTCGTTGTCGGGGAGGTACGACTTAGGTTGATTTCAAGAGAATTTAGATATTAGATTTTCCATCCTCGAGTAATATGACCCCTGGCCTTTTTCTTGTAATTATTACTCTATTTATTTTCCCTGCATTATTTTATTTTATTTCTTTATTTGTTCTTTATTTTATTATGTGTATCTCTATTTCTCTCTCTAACCACCATCTTGTTTTTGTGCGAGGGACCTGACGCGATGGAGCGACTACTTAGGTAACTTAGCAACTCAAGAGCATAGGAGGCTGGTTTTTTAGAGAATAAGTCGACTGAAGGAAGTACATAAAATTTAAGATCAAGTCAAGCCGTGAGAGAGTGTATAGTCCTAGGATTTGATTTCTACATTTATTTGATTTTTGTAATTAATTTGTAATAATTTAGGCAACTGTATTTTTCTAGGAAATTCCGTTTGGAATCTCAAGTGTGTACCCGAACATGATTTTGGACATTCTTCTTCTATTTGTGGTGTGTCGAGACCTGTTTCACCCTTGTGTAAAGGGTGGGGCTTAACTTGAGTGGTTCGTAGGGTAGACCTACACTTACGTCTCTTAGATCGTTTTTATTAGATTATTATATTTCTTGTGCATGTACTCTATTAGGACCACACTTTACATAATAAGATACACCTTAGATCCTTCAATTTAGTCAAATTCTTCCCTACTAATAGAACTTTACGCTAGGAGCAATTTTTGTTGGCTTGCATTTTATTTAGAATATTTTCAATTATCTATTTTGCATCCCACATAAAGAAAGCAAGGAAGCACTGTAAGTTTCCTTAACTGGGCATGCCATCATTGTTTTTCACGTGCATTGGATTTTCTCGACTCCTCCCCTTGATTTTCTCACATAAATCTAAAAAACGAATTGGTACTAGATGGTTTACGTGATTATTTTGGCTCATGAAAGATTTCAGTGATAACCTTTTTAAAATTGGGACTGTTAAAGAAGGCTGACATAAATAAAAGTAATATAATCAACAATTGCATTCGGGAGAGTAACCCCATCCTTGGACACATGTACTTACCCCCAAATAGAGTGGGTGAGGATGTAGTCATGGAGCCCAAATCCATGGACTTGCCCCTAAGTCTCCATTTTCGATTCTCGCGGATTCGGGAGCTGTAAGGGCTTACCTTTGACCTTATACTACATTTTGGTAGTGTAAGCATGTGCATCTCCTTTGGGGTGTATATTGAACCCAATAGTCTGGAAAGATCACCTCATTGATTGGGAGCACACAGGAGCACCACTAGGTGTAAGGCGACACATTGTGTGTAATGGACGTATAAGATTGTTGTATCACTAACATAAATTTGAAAAGATAGCTGGCCGGACCTTTGCGTCCTTCACTATGTGCGGTTGGTAAAATTGGGGTTTGTATTGTGTTTGCATTGTATGTGTTTATCAAAGATCGATCATCAAAGATCGTACACTTGTGCCTTCACCATCTCTCTTGAAATTCCTTATTCGTGATCTCTCTCTGAATCGCTTGACATTGAGACTGGAGGATTGGGTGTTTTTTGCTCGGTCTTTGCAAGCCTCTCACTGACCACCCTAAACCGATCGTTCTCACGAGCTAGGGGACACTCTCATCCCAAGACCTCGTTGTTCCATGGAAACTCTTTCCATGAGAACATGACCAATAAGTCACTTTTTCTTCTAGAGGGCGGTTAGACCCAGACCAATCCTCTCTTCTCTCACCACATCGAGGACAACCCTCACCTCGATGCTTCTAGATCTAATTCTTTCAACTATATTAATTCAAATCCTACTTATTCTGAAGGTGATGAAGACGAACCAAAGATCAAGATGCCTCCTAAGAGAAACCATGAGGATGAGAATCACAGAGATGACCCCGTGCAGCAGGTCCTTGCCTGTTTAGCTAGAGCTGAGCAACATAATGCCGATCTTATTGCTCGAATGGGACATGTGATTGAGGATGGTGGAATTGACTGACTTATGGTGGATGCTTACAACCCAACGGAGAATGAAATGCATAGTTGTCTAGTGTCAGAAATTCCACCTGATGCATTTTAGCTGAAGTCCCATTTCCTTGGGTTGCTACCAAAGTTTAATGAGAATGCAACAAAAGAGCCATATGTGTTCTTGAGAGACTTTGAGTTGGTGTGTAACAACCTTAGTCATCCTAGGGTTGGACAAGATTATATCAGGATGAAGGCTAATCCATTTGCCTTAGGAGATAAGGATGCCCATTGGTTGAAGAATCTCGGGATTAGATGTACGACTTGGTTGCAATTCAAAAACTTATTTTTAAAGAGGTTGTACCCAGTCAGTAGGAATAACTAGAAGAGAACAAAGATCGCTAGTTTCTCCTAGGATCCCCATGAGGAGCCATTCTATGAAGCCTGGGATAGATTCAATGATTTGTACAGAAATGCCCCTGCCATGGAATTACCAAAGCGATCTTAGTCCAGACCTTTTTCTATGGCATGACCCCTGAGATGCAGGGGTTAGTAAGTGTAGCTTATGGAGGCAGCTATTCGAATAAGAATGAAGATGTCGTATGGAAGATCTTAGAGCAGATGGCATAAACATGCAGATCTCAAGCCACCAAGGTCTATTTGGTGTCTCCCTCAAGCTTATCTCATGAGACACCTAGGAGTACTGTAGATGATCTGACAGATGACCTCATCAACAACATGGGGATACTAGCTGATAAGCTTACAATGGTACAACAGATCCACAAGAGGGTCACTAACCTTGATGCACTTTCACGATGTCGAAGCAAGTGGAGTAGTTGTCTGAGAATCTAGTCAAGATGCAGCTACCTGCCCCTTCTACACCACCTACACCTGTATACTAAGTTCGCCTCATATAAGAGCAGGTACAGGGGCCACAAAGAAGCTAGGTTGAGGAGCAGCAGTACACTCTACAGGAGAAACATGCTTCCCCATAGGTGGAAACTGTCTACGAGGAGCCTCCGCAGGTATTTGAGATCAACGGGTTGTAGTACAACCATGACCCCATCGACAGACAATCGGGGATAGGGAGCGATCAGCCACACCGATCCTCCCTAGCTTACCAAGACACCAGCTCCATCCCCATACCGCACTTTGTATAGTCCATACCATGACAAGGATGACAGTCTCAACAACACCAGCAGCAACAACACATCTTTCATTCGGACCAACAGGGTCTACCACCACCTTACACCTCATAGTCCTACCCACAACGACAATACCAACAGGTCCAACAAGGTTAGTATGGACAACAAAACCACCCACTCTCCAGCTAGAAACAACAATAGACCCACCCATGAGCGATTTGGGGTCCCTCACCTTGGCCATTCAGTCTTTAACAGACATGGTTCAATAGATTCAGAATGATTGTCATGACATGAGTACATATCTCAATTGTGTCTCGTGCCATCAGGATCAGCAGATGGCACCAAGGACTCCAGTTCCTGCCCAGGTGCAGGCCAATCCCAATATCTTGAATCAGAGTCAACCATGACCATGAGATTAGATATACTATTCAAATTACTTCAGATCTGAACATGAGTTCCTTTCATATGATAATGTGAATCATATGTCCTTCAAAAGCGGAAGGACTGTGATCATACCTGATCGGGCATGGGAACATGAGGAGGACACTGTCAAGTCTCTAGGTGAGGAGAATTGGAGGCAAAGGAGGAGCATCATCATCACAAAAAAGCAGAAAAACAAAAAGAAAAAAAAGAAGGAGAGGAGAACCAACAAAGAATCAAGTGAGCCTGATGAAGAGCTTGCACCTCCATCTGAGGAGGATGCACTAGCAGCAGAAGAAGATGCACCACCATTTCCTTCTCATAAATTTATTTCCAAGCAGAGTTAGAGTCATAGTCTTGTACATAACTCATTTTCTCATTTGAATGAACATATATTTCAGTTTCTGAATTTGAGTTATCCTCTATGATCCCTTTACCTCGTGCTCTTACGGGTGGAAAGAAGAATTCCAAAAAAATCCAAAAAGATGACCCTGAGACGGTAGAGTTTTTGAACAAGTACATCAATGTCACAATCCCCTTTAATAAGTATGTGGATATGACACATGCATTTCAAAAATACCCTAAGGCGAGACACACACCTACAAGGGTCAGCTGGAAAATAAGAAGTTGTGTTAAGAAGCACGTTTTATTAGTAGCCACTAATTGTATCATTAAAAAAATCAAGAAATGTAATTAACATAAACAACACTGAAACAAATTATTAATGCAAATACAAACACACAAGGTGGCCTGGATATAAGAGATATTCAACTTAATAAAATATTAAAAATATTAAGAAATCACAAAGATGAGTCGTGTCCCCAACAATGAGGCCATCTGATGAATGTGTTTTCACCTCTAATAATAATGGGGAATTGTCATAGTACAGGAGGTGAAGACGATCCATGCAGAACCACACTTTTGACTGTGTGAGATATTTTAACTTGGTAAGTGTACAAAGATCAAACACATGGACACGAGCCACTTAAGTAATTAATTAGAAATTAATACTCCAATTAAGAGATTAAATCATCTACCTAGGTCAACCAACATACATAAATGGACAAAATGCAAGAATAATGCAAAAGATGATGAAAGAAATCAATGGATTTTTATTTGATTTTCATGTAGGTTAAAGTGAATATGACATGCTACAGAATGTCATGGCGTACAAACATATGTACTTTAATAAATATGCCCCTTTAGCAATTACTTGAGCAGTAAATATAGATCAATTTCCTAATAAAATGATACATCAAAATGAATCCAAAATACATTCAATGGCATTTTGGTATCAAGCAAATGGCACAACATATATTTAGAAATGAGCAAGCAATTATAGGTATCAAATTAGCAAATCAATATACCCATCATGTAGAGCATCAAATTAGCATCAAAATGAAATTGAAATCAATTAAAACAGAGTTCAGATGCTTAGGATATAAAGAAAATGGTCTAGGGGCATAAATGAAAGAAAAACATGTAAAATAAATAGAGAAAATTCACAAAGTGGTCCTTGTCAGGGGCATTTTTGTAATTTTATAAAGCAGATGGGGCCTCAACGTAATTTTCCCAATGCCGCATGTTAGGCACAATGTCTGGACCTTTTTGCAAATTTGGAGAATCCTGAGGACATGAATGCAATTTCTCCAGGAAAATAGTGCTAGGCACGCAGATGTAGTCTCGAATGGAGGCCGGGGCCGTTGTAGGTGGCTCGGTCCATGCGATGGCCCGAGGCGACTTCGGGCGAGGCTCGATCCCACCGAGCCTCTACGCTTTGGACGGGTGACATGGTTGATCTTGAGCCATTGGATGGACACTGGGAGGGTGCCATCCAATGACACATGTAGCATATGCGACCTCCTCCTCCGTCGTGCGATGGTGGCACAATTGGAGCTCCAGCAAGGCTGCTAGAGCTCCACCATGCTTCTCCGTGCACGATGAAGGTCCGAGAAGACTATTGGATGGTTGGCAAGGAAGTTTGATGGAGGAGGAGGCACCGAACCCTCTGAAGCTTGATAGCGATGTTTGCTTGCCGGAGGAATGGCTTCAGAATGGAGCTCCACCCAAATTCCAACCATTGAGGATGGACCTGCAAAAGGGGTTAGAGGGGACATAGCCGAAGTGAGGGCGAGGTGGAATGGAGGGTTGCGAGGCGAAGAAGAGGAAGCCTTGAATGGGTCCTCCTCCACCTCCGGCAGAGGAAAATGCCTGGAGTGGAATGAAGGTCTATCAGAGGGAGACGATGATATAGACCCTCGCAAAGGGCGACGTTGTTCAGCGAAGGGGATGTAGTGCACCCATTGTGAAAGTAGGTATGTGAATTCAATTAATTCAAAAAAAAATCAAATAAACAAAATCAAATAGCATTATCTGGAAGGTTCGAGGAGGAAGAAGGCAGAGTGGAAGCTTGTGTTAAGGTTTTGATGAACCTTGGGTCGTCGATCTACCTGGGTAAAATAAAAATAAAAATAAGGATAGATAAAAACTTAAAAAAATATTATTAGTTAATAATAATCAATAATAATTTACTTCTACCTACGTTTGATCTCTATGGTTCGACAATCTTCATACTTGCACATATACACATTTTTGAAGTGTTATGATAAAGTTTGACTCACACATTTTGATTGATTTATCTATATATTGTGGGTTGATTATTGACATCTTGTCACCATAATGATTGTTGATCTTACCGGATTAGCATAACGGTGCAAAAATCTCTCCATCAAATGACATCGTTTTCGGGGAGCAACAATTAGGGTAAATAGTTTACTTAGTATTTATCTATTTCATTTTATTATCTGCTCTTTATTTCTGTTTGATATTTTTATATAACTATTCTGACCATCTCTTGTGTTTGCCTTTGTGCGAGGGCCCGTGGATCGAGGGAGGACTTCTTAAGAGATCCAAGGCACATGAGTGGCATGGAGGTCGACTTTTCATCCTAGTCGACAGGGGAAAGCGGTGAAGAAAATCGAGAGCCGTGAAGAGAAGTTGTAGTGTAGATTAGATTAGTTTTTGTTTTCTTTGATGAGAGAGATTTGATAATTAATGTGTAATAATTAAGACTCTATGGACACTTAGATCATTTCACCAAGTGTTTTTTCACTTGGTGGACTTGATCGATTTTTTTGTGATTTCTTCTCGATTCCTCCCTACTTTTCCCTTTGTTTTATTTTATTTCTCGTGATTTGTGTTTTTTGCCTTATTTTCATTTTATGCCTTGTGTGCTTGAGCCCTTAGTTTTAGGTTTCTATTGTGCTGAACTGGTAACTCTTAGGTCCAAACCCCTTAATGGAAAATCTGTTCCTATACACATTCGGTTGGACTTAGTCAAATAAAATTGATGCTTCACGTTAATAGAAGTTCCAGCCTAGGTCGATTTCAAGATTGCATTGCATTTAGATTAGTTTAATTTTATGCGTGGATCACTTGCAAGTAGTGTGCATGTGTGACGTACGCACCTTCTTCTCTAGCATTCACATTCAAGTTTTCACCGTGCATAGGTTGTTTTGTCTCCTTCCTCTGTTTCGTTGAACTTAAGAATAAGAGGAAATTGTAAAATTCAATAGACGGTTGTATAAAAAGTCCAAAAAATGACAATCCAAATAAAATCAGGACTGTTAACTCCACATGATTCTAAAAATAAATGTAACGGATTCATTTATTTGGGAAGAGCAACTCCCTCATTGGACGTAGATACTCTCCAAATCAAGTCAGGCATACACACTTAAGGAGTAGAGCCCAAAGCCATGTACTTGTGCCCTAAGTGATTGGACTTACTCTCGGGTCTTATTATTGTTGCAAGCACATGTCTCAAACCTTATTTAAGTAGTCTTGTGTTAAAGTAGGTGTGATTCACTGACCTGGACAAGAACTACTCTAGGGGACTACACCAATGAGTGTGACTTAAATAATTGCTTGAATCTCCTAACTCTAAAATTGAAAAGATAACGACTGAATTCTTATGGTCATCATCAAGTTGATTAGGTGAATTGGGAGTTTTCTTTGTGTTTGATTGTGATTTGGATCTGATGTGTTTAACTTTCTTTGAGTTTCTAGCAGTATTCGAGTTTTGTTTCATTTTCTGTGTCATGATGTTGGGTCATTATACATGACAGTCGGATCTTGTGGCTTCTATTCATCCATATCATCCTTGTTCCCCCAGTCTGGTTCAAGAGGACTCTCTTCTTGAACCACACTTGTGTCTCATCCAGTATGAGCTCGATCCCCATCAGGTCGATGTCTTGTCCAGTATCTTATTCTATACTTTTTCTTCATTTGCTTTGCCTTTCACTTCCTCATCCTCATTGTTCCCACCCATATCACATTCTACTTCTTATGGACATGCGATGCTACGAGTTGACGCCCATGTAGAGTATATTGAGCAGATGATTGAACCTAACAGATATCATGCTAGAATGAAGGTGGAATCTTCGGGGGATGTAAGACCAGATAAGTGTGAGGAGTTTCTTGAGGATTCAGATATTGCACATGAGATAGTGGATGTGATTTCTGAGATGGTACAGATTATGAACGATGAGACCATCTTTGTGAGTTTTCATTTTCAGACACCAATCCATTTCCTGTTGGTTGCCTAATAGAGTTTGAGGTTGTTCCGCACCTCATTGGTCAGAATTCTTAGATACCATATCTTCTGGTATTCTAGTAGATAAAGCATAAGCCCACGTTATCTCAGACTCTCTATCAATTGATCCACTTTGCATCTCGTAACCTACCAGATTCCATTCCTCAGAGGCACTTCTTAGATTCCTGTGGATATTTTGGACCCTTTCAGCATCAGGAGCTATGTGAGGATTACCATGTTGATATGCTAGATATAGATAGTCCCATATATGAGCCATTTGTCCTTAGGATCAAAGAGAATGACAGATCTTATGAGTATCAAATGATCATCTACATTGCCCCATCCTTCACCGATGAGTTGCTTCCATGCTTGAGGGTTATCTATGGGAGGATGCAACATATTCTTTGTACTCAATTTCACTTCTTGAGTGTGCATCCGATTGATTAGATCAGGAGATCGAGTCTTTTTACTCTTCTCTGACGAGCCTCGCAAGGATAAGCCATGCCTTAAGATATTCGATGATTTGTCTGATTTATCTTTATTATTTGCACCGAATACCCAGTTTCTTAGTGAGTCTCTTGGTCTTATCTTTTCATATTTTTTAAGACTATGATTGACATGGAGGACTCCATGACTGATACATCTTTCTCCATGTTCAGTTTTATCGACTCTATTCATTCACTTTATTTTGTTCTCAAGGTGATGATTTCTTTGACGCTACTGATTCATGGCTTATTTTCTATTTTACTCTCCTGGTAGCAGACACCCACTTGATTCTTTATTCAGGTGTTTCTGTTTCCATTTTTGACTTCATTGTTGTTCTCACACCGAGACTGTGACATGAGTACGTCATTCATTTTACAGATGTTGTCCCGAACCTTGATACATTATTTTCCTAGCCTTTGCATCCATCTAGGGGTGCAACCCTAGCACTTGTTGAGAGGCACCTCAACATTGTCTACCTTGCATATACATGTTTCGTCTTTCTACTCTTTCAATCTTCTATTTGTTGTTGTACACCCCAGGCCTCACTTAGGATTTTTGTAGCTATACTTAGGATAGTACTTGATCAAGAGTATAAGGGGTGTAGACACTATGGTGTTCATATTCGTTCTATTTCTTTACTCCTATTGTTGCTTATATAGGGATCCTTTACTCTAAGTATATGGGGGAGTGATGTTGTTCATTCTTATTGATTTCATTTTTAGTTTCGTCTAATCTCTCATTTGTCTCTCATCTTTTTGATATTTTGTTATATACTTAGGGACTCTTACCCTAAGTATATGGGGAAACAAACTGAGTCATTGATTTCATATATTCTCACCCTCTATCATCCTTGTTTAGTGTATAGTCTTCTATACTCAGGATTAGTTGATCCTAAGTATAGAGGGGACGATCAACATCTCATTCTTTTATTGAGTTGTTGTAGTATAATATTCTTCTATTCTTAGCATGAGTTATGACTTCCTTTGTTGCTCCTCGGTTACTATGAAGACATAGTTCGAGCTAAGTGTAGGGGTCATATATATAGTATATATATGTTAGACCTCCTACTTTCTTGTATTTTCAATAATATGGCTATAATACAATGGGAAAGGGTAGACAATAAAAAGATTGAAAAACTCATGTAAATATGTGTTCAAATTGTTAAAAAAAAGGTTTGTAAAAATTGGGTTGAAAATGTTTTGCAAATGATTTCGAAAAATAATTGCGAAATATTTTGAAAAATCTTTTGAAAATCTTTGAAAAAATCTTTCTAAAACATTTTCAAACCTTTATAAATATTTTTTGTAAATGTTTGTAAAATGTTTGTAAAAATGCTTGTAAACTGGTTCAAAAATTATTTGCAAAATTAGTATTCAAAATGTTTATAAAATATTTGTGAAAATATTTTCAAATAGTTTAGAAAATCTTGTACATAATAGTGTTGTAAAATCATCAAAATAAAACCCTTTTGTAAATAAAATCATCTATAAAACTTGTATAATCGGTTAATATGTACATAATACTTGTAAATATATGCAATTCACTAACCCTTTTAGAAATACCTAAAAACTAAAATTTTTAAAACACATAAAAATTTGTAAAATTATCTAAAAACCACGTAAAAAGTTCAAAAATTAGAAAATCTACTTCACAAAAAGATATTTACATTTGCATTTGTATTTTTAGAAGGAGTTTGATAATTGAAATAGTTTGGAATAAAATATGAAGATTGGAGCTTGATTTAGATCTTAATCCACTTAATTTCATAAGAACTGTATGTGAACTGGAATTACGACTTTTTTGGTCCATGTGACTTAATTCTTTGAGTCTGCAAGACTATGTTCACATGTCATCCTGATTAGTCTAAGTAGAATGCTTCAAGACACACATAAGAATCTTGTCAACAGTGTCCTAACATGAACAAGCACTATGCACATAGCTCAATTCAAATGAGGTGGTGGAGGGCAGAATTCTTTAGCTTGAGAAGCATGCGTATCAAAACATATGTTGCCCCAATAGGAGGTCAATGCACCCAACCAAACCTTGTGGCGCTGACGTCTAAAGATATGACGATGTAGGTTGTAATAAAGCTTCAAAAGAAGGATAGTATACTGTCTCAAGAAGAAAACTCCTCATGTAAATCCTACTATTCTCTACATTAAAAAATGTATGAAATAAAAGCTCAAAAAGAGTAGACATGCAAAAAGTCAATGAAAAATAATTCCCATCGGAGTTATGTATCAATAAGCAAGGCTTATGCTTCAAAGTCAAACTTACAAGGCTGCCTACATCTGGAGATTGTGCTACAATGTCCAAGCTCCAAAGGATGTGCGGCTGCACTAGTCACAATCAGTTCTCTTCTCTACCCCCTCTTCTTTGAATCGATTGCACTTTAATTTAGAAGGGAATACTCTGCTCCTTGAGAAAAGAGTAGCTAGATTGGGGAATTTGGATTACCATGCTAAGGGAGACTATTTCTTTGCCTCTTCAGATGTGGGGAGCTACATTTCACATACATTGTACAAGTGAGAGATTCATAGGCATAAAAAAATTCCATTTACCAGGCTTCTCCGGTGGGTTCTGCTCCTAGGGTTGGATTGCATGATCCATTGAGTATTATTTCTATTTTTAATTCTATTTTATCTCTTAGCATGTGTTATGGACCAATAGAAGCTGAGTAAGGTTTGACTCCAGGTCAAACTTACCTCCCGCAATCGAGCCCCACTTCAAATCGGCCTGATGTCTTGTTCTCTTAATTTTTTACATGAATCCAATCTTCATTTCACCTCGATTTCAGATGTGGGGAGCTACATTTCACATACATTGTACACTGAGTATTATTTCTATTTGTGGTTCTATTTTATCTCTTAGCATGTGTTATGGACCAATCAAATCATAGTAAGGTTTGACCCCAGGTTAAACTTACCTCCCGCAATCGAGCCCCACTTTAGACCGGTCTAATGTCTTGTTCTCTTAATTTTTTACGTGAATCCAAGCTCCATTTCACCTCGATTTCTTCATGAGAAATGTCGAATGGTATACCATGATTCACGTTGATCCATCTAATGAGATTCGTCTCCATTGATTCTTGTAAAAATCCTAAGTCAAAGATGATCGGGCATTATATGTTATATATCATCTCCAATCACCTCCTGCAAACCCTAATCCCCATTTCTCGCACTATAACCCCTTGATTCCATAGGTGGATTGTATTCCCTTATGATAGGAGGGTGTCCTCAAAATTTTGAGGCGAGGACAAGGCGGAGGAGGGTTGGATTCCATGATCCACTGAGCTTCACCGGTGGGTTCTGCTCGTAGGCTTTCTAGGTCAGGTGAGTCCCTTATCCTTAGCTTTGTTCATTCGTATTTCACTCCATAGCATAGATTTAGATTTTAGTTAGGTCGATTTCATCTTGTTTACTAGAAATTCCAAAAAAAAAGTACGCTAGAGCTCTAGGTTCTGGCCTCTATTCACCGTGCTCTCGACCGTGTTTAGACTTTCTTACCACCACACTTTCTTCCACTATACATTCTCCATCTCCTCATACCATCAGACCCCCTCAACCTTGCATAGATCGAGGTATCCGACCTCCATCTTCTGTCGCTCGCCAGAGGTCTCCACCACCTTCATTTCCCACTTTTTTACGTAATAAATGAGTCTAGAAGCTTCACCCTCGAGCCCTGAAGTGTTTAGTGTGGGTCTGAGCAAGAAAGGACCCCATCTGGGGGTGTTTTGTCCTAGACCTAAGGTTCCCAGGTTGCCCGAGCAGGAACGACATCCAGGTCCCTCCTCAACGAGGCCCAGACCCATTTGGCACCTCTAGAAGATGTGGCTGCTCCTAGCAGGCTATTGAACCCTTTTGCAGCTCGAGAATCCACCGGAGGATGGAGATTCGTCAGATCGAAGCTAGACCCAGGTCATGTTCTTCATAGTTCTTCCAATCGTGCTCTCTGTCATCCGATGAAAGGTGCCTTCCCGTTCTAATCCCAGTCGCACAATCAAGACAAAGCTGTATGTAGCCTCAGTCATCGATCCGGGGTCGATTTGATCTCCACCGTCAGATCCACATGAAGCGGTATCTAATATGGGCCACTCGTTGTTTAAGTGAAGCGCTATAGACCGTCGATCAACGTGCATCGAGAGTATTTTGCACCCTCACCCCTCTGCTTTTTGTTTTGTTTATTTAATGCATAAACTTTCCTCTACTTTGTAATAAGTTTGGAATATTTTGCATAGGGACCCTTGAGGTTCTGTCTATTTGCATTTAAGTCCTTGCTAGGTCACCTCACGTGGTCCCCCACATGAGGTGCACTTTGGGATTTTTGTGGGGTTACACCCTATCGCGAACTCCTCCCGAGGACCTTAGGTTACCCGTCAAACACATCATTCGCCTACTTAATTAGCTTAGAGTTAATCCGTTATTATAAAAACCTGGGAAAATTTTTTCGCTTTTTAAACATTACATTCACAAGATTTAATTTGGCTAAGCAAGCAACCACGAGAAAACCAAAAGTGGAAGTGAACAATGCACCAGAACAGAACAACAAGGTATCTATTTTTTTTCATTTCATTAATATTTACATGTTGGGTTTCCACAACACCCATATACATATATATCCCAAAAATAAGGCTACAGAGGAGAGCACAACAATCAACTGTACAAATGAACTCCAAAATATATACATGCTCTGAAAGTGTAACCTCCAAAAAGAAACGACTGCAACCCAACTTCGTCGGCTACTCGATTGTCGGACCCTTGCCTGCCACAAGTAGAAAGGAAACAAGCAAGTATCTGTCACAAAATTGTCAAGTACAAATTCTACACAGTTCTACTAAGGAAAGTAGTAAGAAAAGACTAGAACAGCTGGAAAACAGTGAGGTAACTGTAGTCGACAAAAGAAGAACTAGTAAGTAAAAGTTGGTTAACTGATTCTTTTAAGTTATTTACTTGCTTTCAGAAGGGTAACAAGAAGAACAAACTCGCTCACTACCACACCGTCTCTCCCCCGATCAATGGAACTAACCATACAATAATTCAAGCCTAGAAGTAAGTCTGTGGTATCGGTCCGGTTAGGACCTCGATATCCGGGTAGGACTTCAAAGTCCAGGTTGAACCTCACACTATGACTCTGAGGTATGGTGTACGCCTCAAGGTTGAGGTGCCTCCATAGGCATGCGATGGTGTCTTGCATCCTAACTAACTTCCCAACACTCTTTCTAGCTTGTACTCTCAACTCATTGATCCTCGGTCGACACGTGTGATAGCTCTCTCATGAAGGTGTATAAAAGGAAACGTACTCATAACTCTCTCAACACCCAACCCTCGTTAGTCTCTCCTAACGATACTATCTTCACTAGTCTCCTAGCGGAAAAGTCATCCGTCTTTTACCCCATCACGAGGTCACAAGCCTGGCGGAAAGGTAAATAGATCCTTAGTGTCTACCAACCACTACCCCATCACCAGGACACCAGCCTGGCGGAAAGGTAATTAAATCCTCAGTGTCTACTAACCATTACCCCCTCACCAGGACATCAGCCTAGCAGAAAGGTAATTAAAGAGATCATCAATATTTAATGGGGAATCTTTACTGGGTAATTGGTGAGCTGTCACATGTCTATCAATCACTACCCCATCATCAAGTCACAAGCATGGCGGAAAGGTAATAATTTCAGCGGTGAGGAAACTCCCGAAGGGATTCGTCTGTCTCGCCAGTCCCAGTGGAAGTGTGGTCCAAGGGAAAGGCAGTGGTAGTACGACTACTACGCCACTAGAGGCAGGAAAGAGAAGAGGTAAGCATGCCGAACCCGACTTCCTCTCTCGTTGCTTAACTCCCGGAGGAGAAGAGCTAAGTAAAAACCAGACGACCTCGTAACTAACTGTGGAGAACCCCCAACCTAGGCTCTCAAAGAAAAACCAACGGGTCAGCGGAATGGTCTAGACAACTCGTGGATCCCAACAAAGCGTAAAAATTGAGCCGGCTCGAAGAAAACACGTACAGAAGACTGGGATCCAAGACCCATGCTCTCAGTGTCCGCTACCCAAGCCTGAGCGACCTCATCTCCTGCCCAGGTGAGGGTTACTGCGCCCTCGCATAGTCAGAATATAACCCTCAATGACTGACCATATGTGACATCACCATTTTATTTATTATCATGTTTCGCCCTAAGTATCTACGGTTTCTCTGATTTATTTCACATCTACAAGTTATCAATCCCAGACCCAAACTTTGTTCTATAAGAACCTCAACTGATCCCAGGTCAGGGATACAGACATGTTATGATAGTCTCTTTATCATCTCTCACTGATGAACATCTTATCCTAGGATCATTGACTACCAGATTTGTAACATCTTTCTTTCCTATGTTCCCCAAGATTCACAACACATACAAGATCTGGCTACTTAGAGATTTCAAGGTCTTAAGGAATCAAAAGTCAATTCACAGTTTGGAGGAGTTAGACTCCTTAGCTGACTTAGGGTCAGATGACAAGTCCCATATACAGTCTTATTTTCATATGTGAAATTTTCTATTTATAACACAGTCCATAGTTCATGCAAACATCACACTAAAACTCTTTATATTTATCGATGTAAGGGAGGGGCTTAAAGTGTTTATCATGGACTTAAGTAAAGAACAACTCTAGGTTGTTATAAGGGTGATTACACTCCCAAGTTCAACATACAATTCAGCCACAATGTCATGTGAATGCACAACCAAATGGGTAAAGCTTATCCTCAGTGTGTTCTTAGTTCTAAATTTTAATATCAAGGGATTCCGGCCCATATTTGTAGTCATCAACAAGACTAAGACACAACTCATATATGGTCTGAAGAGGGTTTCTACGTAATCAAATTTATTCACATGACAACATTAAAATTTTCTTGTGTGCACAGTTATATGCTCAGCAGTTCAAGCATCTATAAATTCTCAAGTTTCTCACACAATCTTATGGGTTCACTATCCATGATTAAAGCATCATAATACTTTTAAAGTTCAGCATTTTAATGGTCTTTACATGTCTCAAAACATACAACATTCAGTAACTGCATCGTGTGCATAGTGTATAGTATGACAGAAAACACTTCACAGTTCAAGGACCAAATCCCCTCAATTCCTCATGCATTTTTAGGGCTTCAAAACCACAACATCAACCATCATTAGTCCATGTTTAAGTGACAGCAATCTTGTGGCTAAAACATACTCAAAATCCCAACATTTAACAAGAAAAACATGCATGTAAAACTGAATGTTCTCTGTGAACTATCAGTCCAAAGCATCCAATTAAATGACTCAAAGGTCATCTCCTCTATGGAGTCAAGTCACAATGTGATCACCCTTGATCAATATGATGAGAACTCAAGGATGCGGGGCCTTAAAAACACAAGGAAAGCATGTTAAGGAATCAAACATGCACAAAGGCTGACTGAATTTTGCATACAACAGTCCATAATTTAGCAACCAAATCATCCTCAAAAACACTTCTAAACTCGAATCAAAAGCATGGATGGAATGATAATATATTCACCATTAATCCAGTAATCAAGTCACAAAGGTTTCCCCTTGGATCATCCCAACATCATGCATAAAATTGCATTCAAAGGATAAGATCACATAATCTAAAACTTGCTTATCTGAAATGTAACATCAAATAAAACACTCCTAAATCACCTTCAAATTCACATCTAAGCCATGAATTAAATACCAATAGTATGTGGACAAGATCAACAAGCAAGGACACTCGAAAATGGCTCTTATATCATACAAAAATCATGCAACAACACATGCAAAACACAAGAACACAGATCTGAAATTTGTTGCAGGTCCATATGAACAGCAGCCCTAAACCCCCAAAATCATCATAGAGATTCGAATTTTTCACATGGATCTAAAGCCAACATGATGAAGGGTCTAACAGCACCCAAATACCACCTAAAAAATCAAGAAATCCTCCCAAATCAAGCCAAGAACTCGGATTTCTCACGCAAAACCAGATCTGGAAACTCCCAAAAATCATTCATCAAACCACTCCAAATACCAAAACAAAACCCAACAAGAATCACAATCAAATCCTTGATATAGCAGCTCAGCACAAGGCTCATAGAGTGGAGAAAATTCTATCTTAATGTCAGCAAGGAGGGGTATGATTTGTACCTCAAACAGTGCTTAAGAACTGTTCAAGAACAGCAGCAGCTCCAGCCCCCTTCAACTCCAATTTCGATCCAATGCTTGGCCTTGGATATTACATGCAACACTTATGGAGAAATATTCCTCCATATTTCTCCACCAAATTTGAGCTATTGAGCTTCAAATTAGGTGGAGAAATGAGCTGGGAATCTTAGGAAGAAGGTGGAGGAATATGGAGGTCGGCCATGGATGAGCTCCAAGCTCTCAAGGAGAAGAAGCAAAGAGGAGGGGAAGCTTATGGCTGAAATTAGAAGGGGGTGGGAGTATATAGTCTTGGGAAAATTGCAACATAAACCCACACAAGTCTTATAATTTGCACATAAGGCCCACCTACGAATAGTAATCACATTACTTTAGCCACTTAATCACATCTAGCCACAATTTCACAATTAGCCACTAATGGCATCTCAATTTCCCACACTTAATCACAATTGAATTCTCAACTTTCAAAGCCCAATAAAGATCACTAATAATTCATCATCTTGGACTTAATTGGTCCTTAAAATTTAGGGTTGTTACAATCATAAAAACCTCAAAGAGAGTCTCCTCCTCGAGACTCCGCTTCTAAGTCGGGTTTGTCGGTCTGCCATAAAAACCTCAAAAGATTTTTAACCCATAAAAAGCTCAAAGAAGGTTTTTACCCAAAAAGTGAAATGGTTTGTCAAACAGAGAACTGATAAACTAAACTGAGAAAGTACCTGAGAAAAGTCACGGGTATCTCTCGCGCATCGCTGCTTCGGTCTCCCATGTTGCCTCCTCAACACCCTGTTGGTGCCATAGGATCTTGACCAAGGGAATCTCCTTGTTCCGAAGTCTCCTGACCGTAAAATCAAGTATCCGTACAGGCTCCTCCTCGTACGTCAACTCTGGCTCTATGTCAAGGCTCTCATAGCTGATGATGTGTCGAGGATCGTGCACGTACTTTCTCAAGTTCGACACATGGAATGCGTCGTGAATGGCCGCCAAACGTAGGGGAAGTGCCAGTCTGTATGCAACTTTCCCAACATGTGAAAGTACCTCGAATGGTCCAACACAACGTGGCGCCAGCTTGTCACGAACTCCAAACCGTTGTATCTCCTTCATGGGCGATGCATGTAGGAACACAAAGTCTCCAACCTGAAACTCCAAGTGTCGGCGTCGTCGATCTGCATAGCTCTTCCGGCGACTCTATGCCGTCAAGATCTTACTCCTCACCAAGTCAACAACTCTCGTAGTCTCCTCCAAGAGATCCACGGTATACAACGCATGATCGCCTACCTCGCGCCAACTGATTGGCGTAAGGCATCTCCGCCTGTAAAGAGCCTCGAATGGCGCCATGCCGATGCTTGAATGATGGTTGTTATTGTAAGTGAACTCAACAAGAGGTAAATGATCCTTCCAGGATCCCTTCCACTCTAGAGAACATGCGCGTAAAATATCCTCCAAGGTCAGTATCGTATGCTCGCTTTGTCCGTCGGTCTGAGGGTGGTACGCTGAACTCATCTTCAGCTCGGTCTGTAATGCTGACATGAACTGCTGCCAGTAATGGGAAGTGAACCTCGAGTCTCTGTAAGACACTACCTCACGGGGTATGCCATGTAACCTCACAATGTCTTGTATGTACAACCTGGCCAACTGAGAAGGTGTATAAGTCATGCTAACATGTATAAAATGGGTTGACTTCGTCAACCTATAAACAATGACTCAAATGGAATCGTGGCCTCCCGGTGTCCTTGGCAATCCCGTAACAAAGCCCATCGAAATGCTCTCTCACTTCCACTCAGGAATGGGAAGAGGCTGCAGTTAACCAGGTGGTCGTCTATGCTCCACCTTCACCATCTGGCAAGTCAAACACCTGCTAACATGCCCAGCTACGTCCATCTTCATCCCATCTCACCAGAAATGTCTGCAAAGATCGTGGTACATCTTGGTACTGCTGGGATGAATGGAAAGATGCGAACAATGCACCTCGTCAAGTATGTCTCTTCGTAGCTGCTCATCGTCGGGAACCACTACCCGACCCGCCTTCCACAGAATCGACTCCGAGATAACAAAGTCGTCAAACTTGTTCTTCACTGCCCGAATGTATCTGTCGCGAATCCACGGGTCTGTCTGCTGACCTGCCACTATACAGTCCCAAAGACTGTTGTACCTCAGAGGTACGGAGATGGGAGAAGATGCACTGTCTTGCAGATGTCAATCCGTCAGTGCTGCAAGTAAGTCCCAAGTGTATAGCCAATTCATCGTACCCTCCGTGTGTGCTCTCCTGCTGAGGGCGTCTGCAACCACGTTTCCCTTACCAGGATGGTAAGAGATTGTGCAATCTTAGTCCTTCAGCAGCTCTAACCATTTGCGCGGTCTCATGTTCAGCTCCTTCTGATCAAATATGTACTTCAGACTCTTGTGGTTTGTGAAGAGCTCAAAGTTAACCCCGTACAAGTAATGGCGCCAGATCTTCAGAGCGAAGACCACTACCGCCAACTCAAGATCGTGCGTGGGGTAATTCCGCTCATGCGGTCTCAACTGTCTCGAAGCATAGGCAATCACATGCCCTCTTTGCATCAGCACTGCTCCCAAACCATCACCTGACGCGTCTGTGTAAATCGCGTAGTCCTGTGTACCTGACGGTAGAGCAAAAATTGGAGCTGTAATAAGTCTCTCCTTCAGTGTCCTGAAGGTCTGCTCACACGAACTATCCCAAACAAAAGGTACTCCCTTCTGCATCAAACGCGTCAAGGGTAGTACAATCTGTGAAAAGTTGCTGATAAAGCGTATGTAATAGTCTGCCAACCCAAGAAAACTACGGATCTGTGTCACTGTCTTGGGCTGCTCCCAAGACATCACTACATCTATCTTCGCAGAGTCCACTGCGACTCCTGCTCCTGAGATGATGTGTCCCAAAAATGAGACCTGATATAGCCAAAACTCACACTTACTCAACTTGGCATAAAGTCTATGCTCTCTCAAGGTACCAAGCACTGCTCTCAAGTCGTTCTCATGGTCCCATTCATTCCTCGAGTAAACCAGCACGTCATCTATGAACACCACAACAAACTTGTCTAAGTAAGGACGGAACACTCTGTTCATCATGTCCATAAATGTCGCGGGGGCATTCGTCAGTCCAAATGGCATCACTACAAACTCGTAGTGGCCATACCGTGTTCGAAAGGCTGTCTTCGGGATATCTGTCTCCCGAATCCTCAACTGATGGTAACCCGAGCGGAGGTCGATCTTCGAGAACACCGAAGATCCCTGTAGTTGATCAAATAGATCATTAATGCGTGGCAGAGGATAACGGTTCTTCACTGTCCTTTTGTTCAGCTGCATGTAGTCAATGCACAACCACATGGTTCCATCCTTCTTCCGAACAAAGAGTACATGAGCGCCCCAAGGTGAAGTGCTCGGCCTCACAAAGCCTAAGTCAAGCAAATCATGTAGTTGTACCTTCAGCTCTCTTAGCTCTACGGGTACCATGCGATACGGGGCCATGGAGATTGGCTGTGTATCGGGAAGAAAGAGATCTCAAACTTGCTCTCTCTAACTGGAGGTAGTCCTAGTAACTCCTCAGGAAACACATCGGGATATTCTGACACAACTCTAATGTCCTGAGCCATCGGCTCTCTATCTGTAACCTCCTGAACAAAGGCCAGAAAAGTGTCACATCCCTGATCAACCAATCTTTGTGATCTCAGCACTGAACTGTACTCCATCCTAGAGTCCTACAATGTCCCCTCAAAAGTGAACTCTGTCAAGCCGAGGATCCTGAAGACAACAGTCTTCCTGTAACAGTCAACTAAGGTGCGATGTGTAGACAACCAATCCATGCCCAAAATCATGTCGAACTCATCAAGTTGTAGTAGAAGCCAGTCCGCAGTCATCTCGTGACCGCCTATGGACACTGGTAGCCCTCTAACTATCTATGAAATCATGAACAACTATCCGCCTGGCCCTCGGATGTGAAATGGAGGATCTACGACCTTCGCAACTCTACCCAATGTGGCTAGAAGCCTCACATCAAGAAACGAATGGGTAGCACCAGAATCAAACAACACGTGAAAAGGATGGGTCGAAACTGAAACCATAACCTTTCACAACCGTGGTAGCGGACCGTGCCTGCTCAGCTATAACCGCGTGAATATGTCCATGTTGCATAGATCAGGTACTGGATCCTGCTGCGCTCTGAGCTGGTCTCTGCTGACCTCTGTACCGGAAGCTCCTCTCGGTAGCTCTTGAACGCGGTGGAGGTGGAGGTGGTGAAGTCTGTAGCTGTGGACACTGGGACCTGACATGTCCCACCTGCTGGCACTGGTAGCACCTGATCACCCTGCTCGGCGTAGAATATGGACCGGCACTCTCTGCGGGTCTCGTGCTCTGTGCTCCAAACCTCTGCGACCCTGATGGCTATGCTGCCTCAAAACCTCTACTGGACAGTGCTCCTCCCAAAGTAGTCGTAGGGGTCGAGCGAACACTGCAAGAAGAAGCCGTCTTTGTCGGACGAAAGCGTTGTGCTGACCGTGGTTGGAACTGCCGCCAAATAGGTCCAGATGACCTCTGTGGTACTGGTGGCGGTCTAAAGGTACTCCCAAAACATCTCTCGCGAACGTCCTCAATCCGCTCTGCTGCATCAGTCATCTCAGCGATGGTAGTCAGTCTCAGCCCTACCAACTTCTCCTGAACATCCTCTCTCATGCCACGAACAAACTTCTCCAGATTCTCATCTGGAAAAGCAGCTGCAGAAAATGTGTGGCGTGACAACTCTGTGTAGCGCACAAAGTACTCTCGCGCTATCATCATGCCCTGTCTCAGCTCTGCAAACAACCTGCATTGTGTCTCTCTCCACTTCCCTGAGAAGAAGTGGGCTCTGAAGTAGGTCTCGAAGTCTGTCCAAGTCGGCACATGTACCATCTCAGACACAGTAGCCTCCCACCAGCGCTCTGCTAACCCAGTAAGTGAGAACTCAGCAAAGGGTAACCACGACTCTGGTGGTACCTGAATCATCCTGAACACCTTCGTCACCGTCTTGAGCCACTGCTCAGCCTCGTCAGACGTACCCGTTCCCTGGAACCTGGGTACTCCAGCTCTCTGGTAGGATGTGAAAACATCATGGTGTCTCGGTGCAGTAGGAAGAACAAACCTTGTGACCTCTGCTCCTGCTATAGGCCCTTGGCCTACCTCAGCTTTGTCGGCTTCTAACTCCCTCGGAATTTCTGCCTCAGAATGCTGGTGAATCTCCTCAGAGAATAGATGCTCGGCTCTAGCGGACTCATCCCTGGATGGATGGAATGAGAAGTCAGATAGTTCCTCCACCCTCAGCTCCATCCTAGTCTGGCGCTCAGCCAACTCAGTCTGCTGGGCAAGTATCTGATCATGTCTCTCTCACAGATCAGTAAGTGCAGCTATCACCTGTGCCATCTCTCCAGGCTGATCACGAGCTACTCGTGGTGCCATGCTAATCCTCCCTGTATCAGATCATAGCATAGTTAAGCACACTTTTAAAAAATAATCAGTTGTACTATTTCTCCTCTTGGGATACTTATATGAATGAAATGTTCTTGTGACTTGTGGTTACATAAATCTTATGAATGTCAAAAATTTTCCCATTCGGCTTCACGAGACGTCATAAGATTCTCGTTATTCGAAACTCAAGCTATTAAATTATGCGAATGCGTATATCAGGGTAACCTTGCTCTCATACCAAACCTGTCGCGACCTCCTCCCGAGGACCTTAGGTTACCCGTCAAACACGTTATTCGCCTACTTAATTAGCTTAGAGTTAACCATTATTATAAAAACCTGGGAAATTTTTTTCGCTTTTTAAACATTACATTCACAAGATTTAATTTGGCTAAGCAAGCAACCACGAGAAAATCAAAAGCGAAAGTGAACAATGCACCAGAACAGAACAACAAGGTATCCATTCTTTTTTCATTTCATTCATATTTATATGTTGGGTTTCCACAACACCCATATACATATATATCCCAAAAATAAGGCTACAGAGGAGAGCACAACAATAACTGTACAAATGAACTCCAAAAGATATACATGCTCTGAAAGTGTAACCTCCAAAAAGAAACGACTGCAACCCAACTTCGCCGGCTACTCGGTCGCCGGACCCTTGCCTGCCACAAGTAGAAAGGGAACAAGCAAGTATCTGTCACAAAATTTTCAAGTACAAATTCTACACAGTTATACTAAGGAAAGTAGTAAGAAAAGACTAGAACAGCTAGAAAAACAGTAAGGTAACTGTAGTCGACAAAAGAAGAACTAGCAAGTAAAAGTTGGTTAACTGATTCTTTTAAGTTATTTAATTGCTTTCAGAAGGGTAACAAGAAGAACAAACTCGCTCACTACCACATCGTGTCTCCCTCGATCAATGGAACTAACCATACAATAATTCAAGTCTAGAAGTAAGTCTGTGGTTTTGGTCCGGTTAGGACCTCGATATCCGGGTAGGACTTCAAAGTCTAGGTTGAACCTCACACTATGACTCTGAGGTATGGTGTACGCCTCAGGGTTGGGGTGCCTCCGTAGGCATGCGATGGCGTCTTGCATCCTAACTAAGTTCCCAACACTCTTTCTAGCTTGTTCTCTCAACTCATTGATCCTCGGTCGACACGTGTGATAGCTCGCTCACGAAGGTGTATAAGAGGAAACGTACGCATAACTCTCTCAACACCCAACCCTCGTTAGTCTCTACTAACGGTACTATCGTCACTAGTCTCCTAGCAGAAAAGTCATCCGTCGTTTACCCCATCACGAGGTCACAAGCCTGGCGGAAAGGTAATAGATCCTCATTGTCTACCAACCACTACCCCATTACCAGGACACCAGCCTGGCAGAAAGGTAATTAAATCCTCAGTGTCTACTAACCATTACCCCATTACCAGGACACCAGCCTGTAGGAACACAAAGTCTCCAACCTGAAACTCCAAGTGTCGGCGTCGTCGATCTGCTTAGCTCTTCTAGCGACTCTGTGTCGTCAAGAGCTTACTCCTCACCAAGTCTACAACTCTCGTAGTCTCCTCCAAGAGATCCACAGTATACAATGCATGATCGCCTACCTCGCGCCAACTGATTGGCGTAAGGCATCTCCGATCGTAAAGAGCCTCGAATGGCGCCATGCCGATGCTCGAATGATGGCTGTTATTGTAAGTGAACTCAACAAGCGGTAAATGATCCTTCCAGGATCCCTTCCACTCTAGAGAACAGGCGCGTAAAAGATCCTCCAAGGTCTGTATCGTACGCTCGCTCTGTCCTCCCGTCTGAGGGTGGTACGCTGAACTCATCTTCAGCTCGGTCTGTAATGCTGACATGAGCTGCTGCTAGTACTGGGAAGTGAACCTCGAGTCTCTGTCAGACACTACCTCATGGGGTATGGCATGTAACCTCACAATGTGTTGTATGTACAACCTGGCCAACTGAGAAGTTGTGTAAGTCATGCTAACAGGTATAAAATGGGCTGACTTCGTCAACCTATCAACAATGACTCAAATGGAATCGTGGCCTCCCGGTGACCTTGGAAATCTTATAACAAAGTCCATCGAAATGCTCTCCCACTTCCACTCAGGAATGGGAAGAGGCTGCAATAAACCAGGTGGTCGTCTATGCTCCGCCTTCACCATCTGGCAAGTCAAACACCTGCTAACATGCCCAGCTACGTCCCTCTTCATCCCGTCCCACCAGAAATGTCTGCGAAGATCGTGGTACATCTTGGTACTGCCGGGATGAATGGAAAGATGCGAACAATGCGCCTCGTCAAGTATGTCTCTTCGTAGCTGCTCATCGTCGGGAACCACTACCCGACCCGCCTTCCACAGAATCGACTCCGAGACAACAAAGTCATCAAACTTGTCCTTCACTGCCCGCATGTATCTGTCGCGAATCCACGGGTCTATCTGCTGACCTGCCACTATACGGTCCCAAAGACTGTTGTACCTCAGAGGTACGGAGATGGGAGAAGACGCACTGTCCTGCGGATGCCAATCCGTCAGTGCTGCAAGTAAGTCCCAAGTGTATAGCCAATTCATCGTACCCTCCGTGTGCGCTCTCCTGCTGAGGGCGTCTGCAACCACGTTTCCCTTACTGGGATGGTAAGAGATCGTGCAATCGTAGTCCTTCAGCAGCTCTAACCATCTGCGATGTCTCATGTTCAGCTCCTTCTGATCAATATGTACTTCAGACTCTTGTGGTCTGTGAAGAGCTCAAAGTTAACCCCGTACAAGTAATGGCGCCAGATCTTCAGAGCAAAGACCACTACCGCCAACTCAAGATCGTGCGTGGGGTAATTCCGCTCATGCGGTCTCAACTGTCTCGAAGCATAGGAAATCACATGCCCTCTTTGCATCAGCATTTCTCCCAAACCATCACCTGACGCGTCTGTGTAAACTGCGTAGTCCTGTGTTCCTAATGGTAGAGCAAGAATCGGAGTTGTAGTAAGTCTCTCCTTCAGTGTCCTGAAGGCCTGCTCGCACGAACTATCCGAAACAAAAGGTACTCCCTTCTGCGTCAAACACGGCAAGGGTAGTACAATCCGCGAAAAGTTGCTGATAAAGCATCTGTAATAGCCTGCCAACCCAAGAAAACTACGGATCTGTGTCACTGTCTTGGGCAGCTCGCAAGAAAACTACGGGTCATTAAAAATACAAAGTACAACTCCTAAAACCTTCAAAGCCCCAAAAATTATACAAATTATCAAAAAAATCTATAAAAAACCAAAAAATATTTCTTTATACCATTGAATTACATGATTGTATATAGTGTATATTAAAAATTGAGTAAGCTCATTTTGAACTTATATCTATTTTTAAAACCTTAAACGAGTTATTGAATTTATAATTTGTACTCTTTTGAGTTTTTATCAATTTAAAAATCCATAAAAACAAAATACCCAAAAATTGCCAAAACACGGAGAAAAATATTAAAAACATGAAAATAAGTTATTTTCTTCATTTTGACTTTATTTGACTTATTTAAAAATCCAAAAAATCATATTTTAATCATTTTATCTATCTTAGATATTAAATAATTTTAAAATACAAAAAACCTAAAAATTAAAAATT
This sequence comes from Ottelia alismoides, assembly GCA_037367405.1. Taxonomy (NCBI): domain Eukaryota; kingdom Viridiplantae; phylum Streptophyta; class Magnoliopsida; order Alismatales; family Hydrocharitaceae; genus Ottelia; species Ottelia alismoides. The sequence continues at coordinate 319,656 of JAZKJV010006570.1, forward strand.
AAAAGCATATAAAAATACAGAATATTTAAAAACTAAAAAAATTGACATAATTTAAAAACCCACAAAAATAATTAGAACAAAAACATAAAAATAAGAATAGGTAAAAACCTAAAACATTATTATTCGTTAAGAATAATCAATAATAATTTACTTCTACCCCATGTTTTCTCTCAGTAGTTCGACACTCTTCATACTTGCATTTATACACAATTTTGAAAAGTTGGGCTGATTGTTGATTATAGAGACACATGGTCACCACAGTGATTGTTGATTTTGTCGGCTTAGTAGACTGGTGTAAAAACCACTCCATCACCTACATGATCATGATTAGATCTAAAATATAATATATAGCTCCCTACTTCGATGTTTTCTTCTGTTTGTTATTTGGTGAATAAGAGGTTTCCATAATTTCCTTTGATGTGTCAAGAGAGATGGGAGAGATTGATCCTTTGATAGTTCAACACCCACCTAATGCGATTAAATATGTAAATGTCTGAAAATTTATGTATACAACTATTTCATTTCCTTAACTACAAACATAACAAGAATTGATCAAGTGATTTTTGGGGGGTAATTGTGGATTGGATTGAGGTCTACGACCCCCATTAAAGATTGATTTTAGGAAATGCACTTTTCAAGTAACAGCTCAAAATATTGAAATTTGTTAAAAAAACTCCTGGATATTCAAAATAATGATATAAAATGTATTGATTACACACTCAAATTTAAGGAGAATTTGGTGTAAATGACCACCTTCAAGTATTTTTTTATCACAAGTTACATTTTAATATTTGTAGCTTATTAAATTATATGTGAAAATTAGAGTTGGTCTCATAACTTATTAAATGATATGTGAAATTGGAGGAGAAGGACGGAGGAGGTGTGGTTGATGGCATGGAGGAGAAGGGCGGAGGAGGGGGAACAGAAGGCGGTGTGGGCAGAAGAGGGCACGAATCTCAAATTATTTTACAAATCTCATATTGTTTTACAAATCTCAGATTATTTTTGTATAAATCATTTTTTTACAAACCTTAAATTGTTTTTTACATATCTCAAAATGGCGATGCTTCTCCAAGAGAAGAGGCAAACCCGACAGAATTTGCATTTTTGGTTGATAATTTGTTAATCCTCTTATTATCTTACAATGAACCCAATAGAATTTACAAAGAGAACCGATAAATTACCAACTTCCTTTCTATTTGCACATTTCCCTTTTAACAAAATCAACTAATAAATTACTAACTGCATTTCTTTTTTTGCAGGCAACCAAACAAATTTTACTAAGAGAGTGGATTTTACAAATGAAGCATGGATATTGCATTTATGATAAATTACACTCATATACTTACAAAAATGAGTATGAATTTTACAAAGAGCCAAATAAACTTTACATAAAAATAGACTCATTTTACTAAAAATCAATGATTGAGAATGTAAAAAAAATATTAATGAAATCTACAAAGATGAAAATTATTTTTACAAAATCTCGTCAGAGTTTGGAAATATTTGATTAAACCCAATCAATTAAGAATGAAATTAGAAATCAGTTAATAAAGAAATTAAAGAAAAATATTAAATCCAGAAAAGCTTAAAATAGTAAATCGGATCTATTAAATGAAATTGTAATTTAATAGATTGTGATTAAATATATCATTTTGGAAGCACCCATTAAATCGAGATATGGTAGATCTCGTTGATGGCTCACCATGGGGATGCAGAGCCCCGACCTCATTTAAAGGGGTCCCATATAGGAGAAACTTCAAATGAGATTGGGGTTCACCATCCCATGATGAGCCATCCATCTCATCCTTTAATTTTAAATCACATAGTTGTAATTAGTGGCATATTAATTATATTGTTTTAATATTTAAAAATTCATTTTGGTCATTTCATCACATGTTGACGGTGTGGTGGAGAAAGGCGGAGCAGGGGTCATGGAGGAGAAGGCGGAAGAGAAGTGTGGTTAAAGGTGTGGAGGAGAAGGGCGGAGGGATGTGTTGACGACACGTAAGATGAGATGCAGTCTTCCAGGCCGACAACATGGAGGAGTAGGGCAGAAGAGGTGTGGGTGGAGGAAGGCGCGGATCTCATATTGTTTTACAAAAACCAAATTGTTTTTTACAAATTTCATTTTGTTTTTTTTACAATCTCAAGACGGTAATGCTTCTCCGAGAGAAGGAAGGGTCTAGCCCATCAGAATTTACATTTTTGGTTGATATTTTGTTAATCCACTTATTATCTTACAAAGAGCCTGGCAGAATTTACAAAGCCAACTAATAAATTACTAACTTTCATTTTATTTTTGCACATTTTCCTAGCAAGATCAATTGATAAATCACTAATAGATTTTCTATTTTGCGGATAACCATACAAATTTTACAAAGAGAGAATGAATTTTACAAATAAAGTGCAAATATTGCATTTATGGCATGTTACGCTCAAATACTTACAAAAATGAACGTGAATTTTACAAAGAACCAAACAAACTTACATAAGAATAAACTCATTTACTAAAAATCATTGCTTGATAATGTAAAAACTTTATTAAAGAAATTTATAAAGATGAAAATTATTTTTTTATAAGAACTCGTTGGAGTTTAAAAATATACGGTTAAACTCAATCTGTCGAGAACAAAATTAAATATTAATTATTAAAAGAATTAAAGAAATTTGCCTAGATTAGAAAAGTCTAAAATGGTAAATCAAAGCTATTAAATAAAATTTGAATTTAATAAACCGAGATGGTGTAAATATCTTTTTGAATATCATTTCAAAAGCACTCATTAGATCAATATCCAGTGGATCTCGTTGATGGCTCGGCATGGTAATGGTGAGCCGTAGTCTCATTTGAAGGATCTTTATATACATAGATAGGTAGATAGACAGATCTATTTGGACATGAACTGTTCTAAAAAGAGACTTTTAGCACCTTTGCAATACTATATATCTCGATCTACAGGTGAATGATACACATGTTTCTGAAACGGTTTTAAATAGCTCTTGACGAGATGAGAGTCAAAGCACTAAAGGTATACGAAAATTGCGTGTCGTTGTACCAAATAAAAGCACATCAAGTAATTCAATGGTATTAAAACCAAGAATCCCGTGATCCTAAAAAGGCTTTTGGTAGAACTTGTGGTGGCTAAAACAAAATCCCATGAGCTACAGTGGAAAGGGCACACATAATATTACATAATGGAGCTTAATTAGGAAGTTACATTAAATCACTTGTCAGTGTGTTGCTTGGCAAGCCTGCACAATGGGACGGATCACAGCATGACCAGATTAGCCACTTATTTGCTGGTGGTATATAACGAAGTGAGAACATCTTGAGATGCTTGATGCAACGAGATCATAATTGTACTCTTTTTCCTTCTGCTTAACAATCAATAGAATACGATTAATACTTGGTTGTGGTCCATAGAGATCAGTCAAAAAGACGTGAATTTCTCCTGCTATACTTGATTGATATGTCATGTGTAAGACTTCTTTGCTAAATTACACCAACATCTAGCCTCCGTGTAATTTACCCTTTAATCAGTGTTTCAAGGCTTGGAACACGTGTATTGAACATGTGTACCTGCAAAGAATGTATTGAATTTGAACTCGTATACTCGCCAAGAAACCGGTGTCTTATCCTGAAAAGGCACAAGATACATTTTATTCAAAATTAACATTATATAAACTGCGCCCTGCAGAAGTTACTATTTCAAGTCAATTTCCAGTACTCCATTAACTTCCACTTGCCTACAACATGCATTCAACTGTTGTACTCAAGGTTTTAAGAGATTGGATATTACTTGAGGGAAAAATACTCGATGTTTAAGTATGTAAGTCACATTTGTTGCTGTTCAAAGGGGATAACCTCCTACACAAAGTGACACTCATAATGGAGGCACTTAGGGTCATTGGCACACATGGAAAGAGAATATATAAAAGGGTAATATACTATGGGTAAGAATGAAATTAGATTATGAATAGTTTCTGAGAAATTGCATTTTATGAAATAATTAAAATTTATTTTTTTGTTAAGAAATGAATGGTTGAACTGATGGTTTGCATCAATTGATTCAACCAGGTCAAGCGATCCAACTGTGTTTTGACTGATTTATATTTTTTGAGTAAAACTGGTCAGTTGAAGTGAACTGTTTTTCCTCCGGTTCTTGGTTCAACCGGTTGAGCCGATCGGTTCTGTTCAGTTTTTAAAATCTTGGTTATGCTACCTTCAAGCGGAGAGTATCATGTAACTTACCAGCTAGTTAACTAGCATTCGACAATCTCACCTCTACTATATCTGGAATGCCTTGTCAGATGTAAACACACTAAACCGAAGACATGGTTTAAGTCTCCTCAGATGCAGACACACTAAATCGAAGATATGGTTTTGCAACCCCAGATTCTCGATTGTCAACTTTCGATGTAAAAAATCTTCTCTTACTCTTTACCAACCCAAAAACCGATATCCAAAATGGCATTATCCAACTTCTATTGACATGGCTACTAAGTATCTACAGCACAATTACACTAAACGTGACATCTCAGGGCTTACACTGTCTGACTATATATGCTATATGCCCTGCATGCACAAAATTGAAAAGAAAAAACATTGCTTATGAGGGAGTGATAAATCAGAGGTGTAAAAAATGTATTTTACCGCTGGATCTTGCTTAGTAAATAATGCTGATGATCTCACTGAGATGCACTTCCTTGAGTAAGCGAACTTTGATATGCAAGTGATACATGTCATACCAAGGTCAATTGATCAGCCATGCTTGCATTCTCAGCGACTTGTTCAACCTCAAGTGCAGCCACTCTCTTACGTATAGCTGCTAATTCTTCCCCAGCATCGCAAATGTAAGCTGCAGTTTGTCTGCCAGAAAGGGTTGCTCCCTCCATACTGTCAATGTAATCCTGCAAGATCAAAAGCGGTCCTAACTTTAAACTGCTACTATGAAAGTTTCCATTATCAATCTTCGGATCTCATTCCAGTTTAGAAAACAGCAGAATCTGACGTGTAAATGAAAGATCTTGCGGTGGAAAAGTGATTTTTAGGCTCATTGGATTTAATATTGAGTTTATTGTTGCATGCAGTGCATCTATATGGTACAAGCTTCTCAAATTATGTAATTTTTCCAATAACTCAGAAGCACGTGGGTTAATACGAGATATTTCAAAACTAGAGGCAAACTGAGCCAAGGGTTAATACAAGGTTTTAAAAAACTCAATGCAAATTGAGGTGGCTTCTCATTGTTTGTTAGCAATGTGAGCCCGAGGCGAACCATTCCTGCAATAAATGTCATTATAATAAATAATTTATCAATAAAAGTTATTGATTATGTTTCACTCTCTTTCTGAAATTGATTGAATGAATGCACTAAAAGGTCCCTCTGTACAATATGGGTTATATATCATGGCCAACTTGATAATCATATAGCTGTTGATTCATTGATTGAATCATAGAGGCTGATGCTTGGATGAATATCTAAGGAGTTAGATAGAGGACTCATCAAGCATCATCAATGATTGACAAGTGATGATCTCCAGCCTGAGAAGGAGATGGCAGTCCTTTCTCATTAGGTTGATATCTGATCGACCTCTTGATGCAGGTCCTCTGCATGGGAATAGTGATTCGGAGGTATCAGATTAGTTGAGTCAATGGGTTGACTTAACGAGATCGAGATAACCAAAGACCTATGATGAACACTGTTACATCACAGGCAAACAGCCTCTGACCAGAGACAGATGTATTGTTGTATGTCTAAGTGTGTACATTTGGCAGACCAATAGATTGATGACCTAACCAAGGTCTATATATCAGTGAGCTGGTGTGCATGTAAGGGCATATGAGTAATACGATCTCTCAAAGGGATCATACAGGTTCACTTGTGAACTGGGAGACATGAGCTCACTCATGAGGTATTGGGACTGATCAAATTCCATGCATGGTCGTCATGCTTTAGAAGCATGACATGAATTTGAAGGTGAGATATATGCTCTGTGAAAACATATGATCTATACCAAATCCCAAGGACCAAGATTGAGAAACTTAGTGATCAAACCATGAAGATGACAGTGTAAAAGTGATCTATATCTTTAGGATGATCATAAGTCTTCCAGTATGCAGGATGTACAGGTATTGGGAATACCTAAGGGTGATTTGATCATAAACGATTGTATAACCATGATGCTTCCATTCGAGGGAGTGATTAAACAGGTCTGGATTTTAGTGACTCCTCTCAGTAGAAAAGTGACCTAATCTTAGTCCATGTGATGGACATTGATCTGAATGAAATTCAGATGTAATGAGAAGTTTAGGTTTACGGCCTTGATTTAATCAAGCATCTATGAGAGGTCCATGGGATCTGGATTTGAGATGTGATCTCAATATCCAAGTCACTATACGTGGAACAATACAATCGCCATATCCTTATCTCCAAGTATCTGAGGAGAAATAGCATTGTTCTTGAATGGTTCGAGAATAATTCCATAAGATCTAAGCATTGAGAAATTGATAATTAAATGTGATTTAATTATCATGATGTATGAGGAATTATCCAAAATAATTAAATGTATTTTAATTATTATGGATAAGAGTAATGTGGATAGAAATATCCAATTATTCATAATATATTATAAATGTGATTTATAATGTATTAGAGAGAGCTAATTATAATTTATATTTGTTAATTAATTATTAATGTGTATTGGATACATATTGTCTAATTAATTGAAAATGTAAATTATATTTTGTCTTGGGTTGTGAATGTCATACATAATTTTCCAATGGCAAGATTGCAATATTTCCAAAATTAATTGTGAATTATTTTTGGAGAATAAATCCAAACAAAAGTTGTTGGATTAAATAATGGAGAATTTCAAGGAGATATGCAATCTCATAGAAATCCATGAGATTGCCCCCACTTGGTAAGTGGTGGACGGCTACCAAGTCCTATATGGAATTGGTGACCATCCACCCTATTACTTGAGGAGACATGATCTCCATTGAAATCATCTCCTTATTTGATTGGTTTAATTTTAGGATTAATGTATATTTGATTTATCAAATACATTTGATCTAAATTAAATCATAAGTTTTTGATTTTTACCAACAACAATCTTGACCATTGGATTGACATAAATCAATCTCATCCATTGATTTTATATGTCTCTGGATTGAGATCCATGGATCCTAAAACCCTATAAATAGAGAGGCATGCTATGCTTTCTTGTATATGCTATTGGTAGCACATCTCTCTCTCTTTTCTCCATACACGTCAACCCTCTCTCCCTCTACTTGGTGGCCGACCACCAAAACCCTAGAGGAGGTCTTCGTCGTCGCCTACGCCACCGCGTTGCCGCTTCGACGTTCTGCGGTTCTCCGTCTTCTTGGAGTGCTACGCTCACGAAGGAGACATTCGATCTCGTGCGACGAGATCAGGATTTCACCGTACTTGGATCAACTCGTTGGATTGCGAGGACAACGTGACTCATCCCCACGCTCGCAAGCTTCTTCTCCGACGATCGGACTTGAGACATGAGGTCTCTTTTTGTAGAGACTCGATCAACCACTCTTCAAGAGGTATTGCATTATACTTGTTGTGGTTATAGATGAAACGATCCGAGAATCGTTCTTGGATCATGTGGTTTCATCGCATGAAAAATTTAAATTCCGCTGCACCGAACAAATAGTGCGACTAGTCGTTCTTCGTCGTATTCGATACGACGATCACGCTTCCATGATGCGCTTGAGGATTTTCTTATATCCTTCAAGTGGTATCAGAGCCTTAGGTCGAAGGTTTTGGATACAATCCGCAAACCTAGGACGACTTGGGTTCGTGGAAGTCGCGAAAGTTTTTTATCGCATTTGATTTTCGCACTTCTATTTAGTGAATAAATTCGGCCTTGTTTAAATTGATTAAACACGAATTAAACACTTGATTTTTGTTCCCCGTTAAATAAGTAAACTATAGAATCTGAGTTTACGTAATTTGGATTCCGTTTGCTCGAGATATGGTTGTTTTAATGAACATGTATGCACTGTTGCGGGAACTATAAATCTTAACATGATTAAAGAGTTAATTACTGTTTAGACTTGCCTCGAAATGCATAAAATACCACTTGAGTTATGTCCTAAATCAAATTAACAATCTATGAAAATTGATTTTGTCTAATTTGGATTTAAAATGATTGAGATATGTTAATTTTAGTAAGTAGGGATCATTGCTGAAATTGCAGTCCTAATCAAGAATCGTGTGATTGTCAATTAATGAAATTAATTGTTAATTTCAATAAATAATTATGGAAAATATTTAAGAAATATTGGAAAATGATTATTTCATTAATTGACTTGGCCTCAATCAATAAATTGATTAGATTTGATCTAGATCATAATTGGAAACACAATCATCAAACTCCTTACTTGAATAGGATTGAAAATTTATCTAGCAATTTCCTTATAATCAAAAAAATATTTTGATTATTAATATATGGTATAATTTCAGTTGAAGAATTGATGATCATCTCAAGTTCAAATTGATCTATTTGGCATTATCCTTTCCCAAGGCGGATATGGTGTCTAGTCGGAGATCGCTGGGGTAGCGGGTTGCAACGTATGTGGTCCGTCCCACTCTCGCCGGTACTGGCTATGACAGCGGGTAGGGACTTGATAATGCTGAAGAAATCAAGTTGTATTTTCTAATTATTAAAATACGAATTAATACGTATTTTGAAAATAATACCATATATATTCAAGTAAAACAATCAAGTTTGATTGATTGAATTGGATTGATAATTAATTTAATATGATTGAATTAATTATGTCCAATTAAAATACTCTATTATGAATAGAGTTGTTAATTCCCTTGGAAGAATTAATTACATGAATTTGATTCATAATAATTAATTAAAATTTGAATATGAAATGAAGGATCACACAAGTGACATCCATGGTCTCCCGTCAAGGCGAAGGGTTTCGTCGTCAGATATTATATGTAGGAGATGCATGTCCGAAGTGACAGCTCTTGCGTATGATCCATTTGGATCGGACTCGTCGCTTCTTGAAAGAGTAAGGACGTATGCATAGTGACCCCAATATCGGGACCTTATATTATTGGGGCGATATTGGATTGTGCATAGCAAGTTGTATTCCTGTTGACGATTGGTTCAATTAATGACGGGTCAACATCACCTTAGGGGTGGTGGGCCCGGGTATTAAAGACTAAATTGGGAAATGCAAGTTGGACTTGCAAGGCGGAATGTGTTCTCGCTTTTCTTTATTAGAGTCATAGGTTCTCATATTATTGGGATATGACAAATGTAAAGAGGAGATCCCAATTCTTGCTTGAGATATAGCGGTAAGTATATCTCTTACTTTGAAAGTGATTAAGGGAATAAACTTTCATAGTTGACATAGAAAGACTAATTTGATTTAAAATACCTTCATCAAATAAAATTAAATTGAATATATGATTATATGTTCTAACATAGTGCATTCTTAATTTCAGAAAATGAAGTCCATGAACCCACTAAGCAGGCTTCTGGAGGTCAACCAGTTGGCCAGACCGAATTACTCGGATTGGATCCGTAATTTGGAGCTTGTACTCTTGGCTGAACGCATAAGTTATGTGCTCTCAGAAGACAAGCATGAAAAACCTAAATCAAAAGAAGGAAAGCATACAATGACAAGTATGATGAAGATCATATCTTGGCTAGAAGCTACATGTTGGGTTCTCTCTCCAATGTTCTTCAGAAACAACATGTGGAGATGAGTACTTGCCAGGAGATAATGCAGAATCTGGAAGATATGTTTGGTGACATTAACCGCACCCAGCGATACAACGTTATGAAAGAACTCATTCGCTGCAAGATGCAGGAAGGGAATTCGGTCCGTAAACACGTACTCAAAATGTTTGGGTACTTATCAGAGCTGGAAACTCTGGGGGCAACCATGGATGCAGACATGCAATCTGATTTCATTCTACTATCATTGCCCAAGTCTTTCAATAAAGTTGTGGTGTCATTCCACATGAACAAACTGGAGTTGACAAATGCTGGGCTTCTTGCTGCATTAAAGTCTGCAGAAGACGTGATGAAGAAAGATGGTCCCACTAGCAGTGCAATGGTTGCACAGGTCAGAGGGAAGCGCGGTCGGAAGCATGGTTCTCGGAAGGGCCCGACCCAGAAGAGAAAAAAGAAGGGACAAGGTGTTGGTTCATTTTCCAATGCATCCATTCTAATGGCGTCGAAGAAAACCGACATATGTCACCACTGCAAGAAGTCGGGGCACTGGAGGCGTAATTACCCGAATTACCTGAAGTCGGTCGACAAAGGTAAAGCCCCAGCAGGTATGAAATCTACTTTTATCATTGAAACCAGTTTTCTCATTGGACGAGAAGGAAGTTGGGTTGTTGATTCTGGTGCTTCTATTCATGTATGCAATTTATTGCATTTGTTTCAGGAAACTAGAAAACTTGAAGAAGGGGAGATAGTCATCTAGATGGGATCTGATGCAAGTGTTGCAGCAGTCGCCGTCGAGACTTGTCGGCTGTCATTATCTAGTGGTAGAGTCCTAGTACTTTAAGAGTGTCTTTATGTACTTGAAGTCAGGAGGAATTTGATATCTATATCTAAGCTTGTTAGAAGTGGATATTCATTCCTATTCTGTAATAAATTAGTCATAAATCATTATGATAAATATATTGCAGATGGTATTTTGACTTCTGGTGGACTCTATGAATTGTACATTAATGAGTATGTCATGAATATTACAACCACTAATAAAAACCCTAAATGATCCAGGAATAATAAAAATCATTCAAACATGATTTGACATCAAAGGCTTGGTCATTTATCTGTTGATAGGATCAATAGATTGATAAAGAATGGATCTTTAAATTTTCTACAGGTTCAATCTTTACCTACATGTGAACATTGCATTCGAGGTAAAATGACTAGAATGCATTTCCGTAACAAGGTTGCTAGATGCGAAGGTATTATTGACCTAATACATACCGATGTGTGTGGTCCCTTCAGTACCGCGACTCGAAATGGATATCGATATTATTTGACGTTTATTGATGACCATTCGTGATACGGGGTTGTCTTCCTATTACGTCATAAATCTGAAACCTTTGAAAAGTTCAAAGAATTCAAGGCTTTGGTTGAGAACCAAACTGATAGGAAGATTAAACGGATTCGATCTGATCGAGGTGGCGAGCACCTCTCAGATGAATTCAAGGAATACCTTAAAGAGAATGGAATTGTCTCCAATCTCACTACTCCTGGAACTCCCCAACTTAATGGTGTTGCTGAAAGACGCAACAGAACCATCATGGATATGGTTCGTTCAATGATGAGTAAAGCACATTTACCACTCAATTTCTGGGGATATGAAGTACAGACTGCAATATATATCCTGAATAAGATTCCCAGCAAATCTGTACCTAAGACTCCTCATGAGCTCTGGTATGGAACCAAACCTTGTGTTAATCACTTGAGGGTTTGGGGTTGCTTGGTTCATGCGAAGAACGTGGACGCAAGTAAGCTGGAATCTCGCACTCGTGAGTGTTACTTCATTGGGTATGTTAAGGATGGTATTGGATACCAGCTCTATGACCCTGAGACCCAAAAGGTTTTTATCTCTAGAGATGTGAAATTTCTGGAGGATGATTTCCTTAAAGGTTAAGACAAAAGTAAAGTAGAGAAACTCATAGAATCCCCTAAGGATTCTGAGCATCCTAGACCAGAAACTGAAGAAGTAAATAAAGATGAAACACGCATACCTCTTCGAAGGAGTTCAAGGGTGGTTGCACCACCTGAAAGGTATGGATTCCATGTGTCAAGTGAAAATGATAATGATCCTACTTCATTTGATGAAGCACTCGTAGATCATGACATATATAGATGGATGCTAGCAATGAAGTCAGAAATTGACTCCATGCATAAGAATGGTGTATGGACCCTAGAGGATCCACCTAAAGGGGTAAAACACATTGAGTCTAAACGGATCTTCAAGAGAAAGAGGGGACGTGATGGGAAAGTAGAGACTTTCAAGGAACGGCTCGTAGCCAAAGGCTACACACAGAGAGAAGGCATCGACTACGATGAGACATTCTCTCCTGTGACTATGCTTAAATCCATCAGGATACTGCTGGCTATAGCTGCATATCTTGACTACGACATCTGGCAGATGGACATCAAGACAGCTTTCCTCAATGGATACCTCGAGGAGGATATCTACATGGAGCAGCCCCAGGGCTTCATAAATGAGGATGGCAAAGTATGCAAGCTGAAGAAATCCATCTATGGGCTCAAGCAAGCTTCTCGTAGCAGGAACATCAGATTTGACGAAACCATAAAGAGTTATGATTTTATGCAGAATCCTGATGAACCTTGTGTGTACAAGAAGCTTAGTGGGAGCGTCATCGTGTTCATCGTGCTTTATGTAGATGACATCCTTATCATTAAGAATGATACAGGGATGATGACCAATGTGAAGATTTGGCTATCCCATACCTTTGAGATGAAAGATCTTGGAGAAGCCTCTTACATCTTAGGTCTGAAGTTGTTCAGAAATTGGGAGAAGAGGATATTGGGATTGTCAAAACATGGATACATTAAGAAGATTCTTGAACGATTCCGTATGGATAGTTCCAAGAAAGGATTCCTACCCTTAAGACATGGTATCCACCTGTCTAAAGGAATGGCTCCTCAAATTGTTGAGGAAAAGAAAGCCATGGCTGGATGCCCTTATGCATCAGTTGTAGGAAGCTTAATGTATGCCATGATGTGTACTAGGCCAGATATCTGCCATGCAGTGGGAGTAGTAAGTCGTTACCAATCCTGCTATGGAGAGAAACACTGGAATGCAGTAAAGAACATATTCAAATATCTAAGACGGACACAAGATTACATCTTGGTCTATGGAGATGGTGATCTCCAAGTCTTGGGATATACAGATTCTGACTTCCAATCGGATATTGATGATCGAAAGTCGACATCAGGGTTTGTATTCCTGTTGAATGGTGGTGTTGTGAGCTGGAGAAGCAAGAAGCATGACACTGCAGCAGATTCAACAAGAGAAGCTGAATACATTGCCGCATCGGATGCTGCAAAGGAGGCGGAGTGGTTGCGCAAGATCGTGCCGGAGCTTGGCGTAGTTTCCTCCGATACTCCCATCCCGCTACTCTGTGATAACACGGGAGCCATTGCCCAGGCGAAGGAACCCAGATGGCATCAAAAGAGCAAGCACGTAGAAAGGAAATACCACATCATTCGGGAGATTCAAAAGCGTGGTGACATCATCATCACCAAGGTGGCCTCTGCCGACAACATTGCTGATCGTCTTACCAAACCTCTGACACAGAAGGTTTTCGACCAGCATGTAATGAGTATGGGTTTAAGGATTGTTCCTGAATGGTTCTGAGGGCTAATGGGAGATTGTTAGCAATGTGAGCCTGAGGCGAACCATTCCTGCAATAAATGTTATTGTAATAAATGATTTATCAATAAAAGTTATTGATTATGTTTCACTCTCTTTCAGAAATTGATTAAATGAATGCATATAAGGTCCCTCTGTACAATATGGGTTATGTACCATGGCCAACTTGATAATCATACAGCTGTTGATTCATTGATTGAATCATAGAGGCTGATGCTTGGATGAATATCTAAGGAGTTAGATAGAGGACTCATCAAGCATCATTAATGATTGACAAGTGATGATCTCCAGCCTGAGAAGGAGATGGCAATCCTTTCTCATTAGGCTGATATCTGATCGACCTCTTGATGCAGGTCCTCTGCATGGGAATAGTGATTCGAAGGTATCGGATTAGTTGAGTCAATGGGTTGACTTAACGAGATCGAGATAACCAAAGACCTATGACGAATACTGTCACATCACAGGCAAACATCCTCTGACCAGAGATAGATGTATTGTTGTATGTATAAGTGTGTACATTTGGTGGACCAATAGGTTGATGACCTAATCAAGGTCTATACACCGGCGAGCTGATGTGCATGTAAGGGCATATGAGTAATACGATCTCTCAAAGAGATCATACAGGTTCACTTGTGAACCGGGAGACTTGAGCTCACTCATGAGGTATTGGGACTGATCAAATTCCATGCACGGTCGTCATGCTTTAGAAGCATGACATGAATTTGAAGGTGAGATATATGCTATGTGAAAGCATATGATCTATACCAAATCCCAAGGACCAAGATTGAGAAACTTAGTGATCAAACCATAAAGATGACAGTGTAAAAGTGATCTATATCTTCAGGATGATCATAAGTCTTCCAGTATGCAGGATGTACAGGTATTGGGAATACCTGAGGGTGATTTGATTATAAACGATTGTATAACCATGACGCTTCCATTCCGAGGGAGTGATGAAACAGGTCTGGATTTTAGTGACTCCTCTCAGTAGAGAAGTGACCTAATCTTAGTCCATGTGATGGACATTGATCAGAATGAGATTCAGATGCAATGAGAAGATTTGGTTTACGGCCTTGATTTAATCAAGCATCTATGAGAGGTCCATGGGATCTGGATTTGAGATGTGATCTCAATATCCAAGTTACTATACGTGGAACAATACAATCGCCCTATCCTTATCTCCAAGTATCTGAGGAGAAATAGCATTGTTCTTTAATGGTTCAAGAATAATTCCATAAGATCTAAGCATTGAGAAATTTATAATTAAATGTGATTTAATTATCATGATATATGAGGAATTATCCAATATAATTAAATGTGTTTTAATTATTATGGATAAGAGTAATGTGGATAGAAATATCCAATTATTCATAATATATTATAAATGTGATTTATAATGTATTAGAGAGAGCTAATTATAATTTATATTTGTTGATTAATTATTAATATATATTGGATACACATTGTCTAATTAATTGAAAATGTAAATTATATTTGTTTTGGGTTGTGAATGTGATTCACAATTTTCCAATGGCAATATTGCAATATTCCCAAAATCAATTGTGAATTATTTTTGGAGAATAAATCCCAACAAAATTTGTTGGATTAAATAATGGAGAATTTCAAGGAGATATGCAATCTCATGGAAATCCATGAGATTGCCCCCACTTGGTAAGTGGTGGACGGCTACCAAGTCCTTTATGGAATTGGTGGTCGTCCACCCTATTACGTGGGGAGACATGATCTCCATTGAAATCATCTCCTTATTTGATTGGTTTAATTTTAGGATTGATGTATATTTGATTTATCAAATATATTTGAACTAAATTAAATCATAAGTTGTTGGTTTTTACCAACAACAATCTTGACCATTGGATTGACATAAATCAATCTCATCCATTGATTTTATATGTCCCGTGGATTGAGATCAATGGATCCTAAAACCCTATAAATAGAGAGGCATGCTATGCTCTCTTGTACATGCTATTGGTAGCACAACTCTCTCTCTCTCTCTCTTTTCTCCATACACGTCAACCCTCTCTCCTCTACTTGGTGGCTGACCACCAAAACCCTAGAGGAGGTCTTCGTCGTCGTTTATGCACCGCGTCGCTGCTTCGACGTTCTGCGGTTCTCCGTCTTCTTGGAGTGCTACACTTACGAAGGAGACGTTCGATCTCGTGCGACAAGATCAGGAGTTCACCGTGCTTGGATCAACTTGTTGGATTGCGAGAACAATGCGATTCATCCCCGCGCTCGCAAGCTTCTTCTCCGACGATCGGACTTGAGACAGGAGGCCTCTTTTCGTAGAGACTCGATCAACCACGCTTCAAGAGGTATTGCATTATACTTGTTGTGGTTAAAGATGAAATGATCTGAGAATCGTTCTTGGATCATGTGGTTTCATCGCATGAAAAATTTAAATTCCGCTGCACCGAAAAACTAGTACGACTAGTCGTTCTTCATCGTATTCGATACGACGATCATGCTTCCGTGATGCGCTTGAGGATTTTCCCGTATCCTTCATTGTTGAGTTGGGTTTTCATTATAAGTGAGTTGGTCTTTAAATGAGAGATTATTCAGACACAAATACGAGTGCACGCAAGATTTCAGATGCTAGAGCTTCCTTCTTTCTAGAGAATATGCATTGCTGCTAGTGGACTGGATAGTTTAGTGTGGCGTCTCCCTAACAGTTTTGGATGCTAGGGCTTCCTCCCCTCACGTGCACCTTGTGTGCGACGGAGTTACTGTAGATATTGCTCGGGTAGCTTTCTCCTCATGCTACCAACCCTAACTATACATGCTTGATATTGCATCTTGAGGGTGATCCTCATCTCTCCCCACTCATGTCATCGCATGTGAATCCATATATGATCTGTTGCCATACTCTTTTTTTTATTTTGCACCCACGTCAATGGTTTGATGATTTTGCAGTGTGTCTACCACCCAAAAGACCAAGGTTCAAATCTCTCCCCCCCCCCTTTACGGGGCTTGTGTTAGGTAGCCGACGACCAGTGAAAAAAATAATAGGATCTTCCAACATGAATTTGAGCAAGAATCCATGTAGCCAACCCTACTTAAAATGGGAGAGGACTTCGTCATTTTTTAGCATTCCCTATCCATATCCATTTTAAATTGGATGTGGATCACTTTAATAGCCACAAAATATTCATATCAGTATTCATATATCTATTTAATATAATTGCATATTTATTTAGGAACTTTTACACACATGATAAGCATATATACATAATCTCATTATGACCTCTCCATAGTTTGCGTTCACACCTAGACCCTTGTATAGTCAATCCATCTTATAACCTAACCCATGTTTTTACTTGACTCCACTAACCTAACTACCTCTTAAGTTAATTTAACCAAATAAGATACAATGGTTCATAACTTTAAACTTTTTAACCACCCACACCCAACACCTCCTCTGACCCTTGCTGCCCCAACCACCACCTCTCTTGCCCATCAACTCCCCCTCCCCGATCGCCCCTCATCTTTGGTGAGTCGATCTACCTTCATTAATGATTAGAGATTACTGGCTTCAACTCAAGAATAGATTTCCATAGTGGAGAAAGTTAGATTCCCTAAGGCATCGAGCTGTTAGAGGATGCTGAAAAAGCGATTGAGAATTTTAGGGACTAGCACCACCTTGCCTTTCTTTTCCCATCTTGTTATTGCTACTAATCGACCATGTTGTTAGGTTGTGATGTGCCAATGAAAGGTGCGACGACAACCTTTACCTTCAAAGGTTATGTATATTAGACAAAAGGGGGATGTATGAGACCATTGGAGCCCGCGTCGGCAGCTTAAGCAACATACATGACGCATACTCCAACACTCCTTCTCAAGTTGGAGCATGCAATGCTCAACTTGGACACATAGAAAGAGATCATTCAAACTCACAATACAAGACACTACAAACAATATCAACTCAACGCATACACGACTATCAGTTGCTATCGAGGATATTCTTTCTCATGTCGTGCAGGTGAGGAGGAAGAAACGGGTAGGAGTATGAGTCAAACCGGGTCTCCACATCAGAGAACGTGTGCTTCGTACTATGTCTGTCAGAATCACTGAGATTGTAATGAGTCTTCATGCAGGAGTACTTTGGCCCGCCACATGTAGAAGATTGTGCATCATGTGGACAATTGCTCCATCTCTGAAGGGGTAATCTGAAAAAACCGTGGAAACATCCTTGTCGGAGTCCACGGTCGTTGGAGAATGGAGTCTAAAAGTCTCCTCGTCAGAGAACTGGGTCTCTCCATACTGGCTCAGAGAATGGGAACTCTACTCTGGAGTCCCTATGAAACCACATGAAAACCCTATCCCATAATGGCATAGAGAATGGGATCTCTACTCTAGAGTCTCTAAGGATCACATGGAAACTCTGAAACCAAAAATGAAATTGGGGACAACACAACTGATGATCGCATATCTGCAATCGAACTGAAGACTATGAAACAACTGGTCGAGTCTGAATATGAACTGTAGAATTTGAAATTTGGCCTAGAATATGAAGAATCTAATATTTGAATCCGACCTGTAACTCTACACAATACTCCCTCTTTCTCCCATAATTGTCAGAAAACAATGACATCGACCAAGTTGGGAGAAGACAAGAAAATGGGGAAAATAACAATCTACATAAGCTGATCTCGATTTTTTTCGGGTTTCTTTCTCACATTTTTTCAAATCATTTTTTTAGTACGATTTTTGTACGATCCTTTATTTTCTTATACGTACTGTTTTTTGTACGCATCTCTTTTAAAAAAACTCATGGCCCAATCAGACCGAAAAATGAAGCTCCCCCTTTTTTAAAAATGTTGCAGCCCAAAACTGGGCTTAATATACTCACAAATTCATTTTTTTAGCCTACTTGGGCCTAATATCAACAACCCTATCTCTCTTCGAATTGAGCTACTCCCCCCTTCTAAACCACTGAATAATCCCACCCCTTCATTTAAATGAAGGGGTATCATGCGCAATCCCCTCATACTCATGAAGAAGCTAGGGTTCCCATGACGGGAACACTCTCTGCCGCTACCATGGGGATTTTCATGTGTGTGTTGATGGCGTCCCAAGGAGAGCGGAAGGCTTCGAAGATGTTGCCACCTCCAGCTGCGGGAAGGAGGCATCGCTTGGGGGCCAAGGAAGTTGTTGCTCATGTGTTGTCACCTCCACATGGGATTGCGAGGAGGTGGCTTCTGATGCATTGCCTCTCTTCATCTGGAGTATATCGCCAAGGGGGATTGTTGGTGCTCTTCTCGAGCTCAAAGCGATGGACGCTTCTTTGAGGAGAGGATGCTAGATCACCACCACCCTTAATATTTGAGAAGGGGATGAAGCATCGCCGCTCAAGGTTTTTGTGGAGTTGTGCATGCCTGGAGTGTCTGTAGAGCATCGTCGTATGTATTCTTGGATGTGTGGCGGTGCTAGAGCACTGCATCGTGGGAGTCTTGTCCCCATCAAGTGGCTACTGGCGAGAAAGACCTGCTCACAGAGGTTAGATAGCCTAGAGGAATCCCTGCTGAGGACGAAAATGCTCAATGGGTACACGATCTGGATTCCCGAAGGGCTGCACTTTTGGAGCAATCGGCTTCATCTGGAGGAGCTTCAGATCTCCTTTTGATTTTTTCCTTCAAACTAGATGTAGAAATGTTGGGGTTGCAGCTTGAGATCACACCCTTGTTGGAATCACAATCTTCTAGAGTTATAGAAATCTTAGAATTTCTGGAACTTGCTGGAATCACTTGCATGGGACATTATTAGGGTTCCGGAAATTAAACCCTAGAACTTGAACTTAAAATCGATGAATACTTGAGAATCTCGACCAAATCACGAATATACAATAAATTTTGAACACAAAATAAATCCTCAAGAATCAACCAAGTATCTCCCACTCTGATTCCATGTTAAAAATGAGAATGTCGAAGCGTAATCAGAGATAAAAATAAGAACAGTAGAAAGAACACCGGAATTTTTACGTGGAACCCTACTCCCTAAGGAGCAGAAGGAAATCACGAGAGAATGCCTTAGAGGGTTGAAGTTGCGTTCAACTTTCTCTTCCGATACAGGAGGTGCGGGGCTTCTTTTACAACCCCCACTGACACTCCACTAGTAGATGTGGGACTAAACATAAGAGGGTATGGTAAATAGACCTTGGAGGGATCCAATAACCCACCTATACAATGTCGCATACTCCAATGCATCTCATCAGAGTCAGAGCAGTTCTCAATTGTTTGAGCTCCTTCACTTAGATATCTAGGGTCTGAGTCGTGTCCCTGATCACCAGGGACACCGTTTTTATCTAATTGTTGTTGATGACTATTCTAGATGTTTTGGATTTCCTTAATAAAGAATACGCTCGAACTGGGTCTGTCATTAAATCATTTTTTAATGATATAAAGAATATTCTTTCTGCTAATGTCAAGTATTTGTGTTGTGATAATGCCTTAGAGTTTTGTATTTTACATCTATCTGAATTTCTCAGGTCACTTGGTGTTCACTAAACCTCGTGTGCATATACATTTCAATGGAACGGTGCTGCCGAACGCAAACAGTATCATTTACTTGATGTGACTAGAACCCTTCTGATTTAAAGTCATGCTCCTCACTCTTATTGGGGTGATACGGTTCTCATTTCCTGCTACTTAGTGAATTGTATGTCATCCTCTGTTTTGGGAGAAAAGGTTCCTTTCTTGATTTCATTTCCCAAGAATGATATGTTCTCCCTTACACCCTGTGTGTTTGTATCTGGCATCTCTCGTACCTAGAAAGGGTATCGTTGCTTTGGTCCGCTTCGACGGAAATACTTTGTCAGTGTTGATATTACGTTCTTTGAGTTTGTTATGTATTTCTCTCCTATAAGCGTCAGACTGCCCCCATCTGACTCTGATGAGGAGGTCTACATGCATCCACCTCCTACAGCTCTACCACTTCCTGCACCTGATCTAGCACCTCCACCTCCCTCACAACTACCACATCCACCACCATCTCCAATACATATACCTACTCATGTGGCTATACCTGGACCACCATCCACCTTGACTCAATTTTTGGCATGTGTATTTACTCGTCGGTCTCTCTCTATCCCCCCTACTCACTGATCTTCCCAATCATCCAGCATGCCTCAGGTATGTAATGAGCATATTGTTTCTGTTGATGACATTATTGAGTTGTCTATGCAGCAGGATTCCTTACAGGATGAGAAGGTGCCCTCTCAAGAGGGAAACTTACATATTCAAGAGGTGGCAGGTGATCTCAATGTACTTATTGCTCTGCAAAAGAAGAGACGTACTTGTTCTTCATATCCTCTTGCAACCCAAGTTTCTTTGAGCAGAATTTCAGAGGATTTCATTAGATTTACCGTGGCACTGTCAGCTGTGGAGATACCATGGACGTATCAGGAGGCCATTCATGATAGTCACTAGTGTCTTGCCATAGAGGAGGAGATGGCCACGTTACAGTCGCGTGGCACTTGGAGCCTTGTTTCAGATCCAATCGGCGCATCCGTTGTTGGGTGCAAGTGGTGTTTACGGTGAAGCATCAAGCATATGACAGCGTAGATTGCTACAAGCAAGACTTGTAGCACATGGGTTCACCCAGACATATGGAGTGGACTATCAGTGGTTCATTGGACTGGAGTTCGCTAGGAACTAATGAGGTTTTGTGATGACCCAGAGGAAGTGCATTACATATCTTCTCTCTTAGACAGTCATGGCAGATTATAGCCCTGCCACTACTCCTATGGACCCGAGCATGAAGCTCTATGATGATGACACTGAGGAGGTCAACAAGAGGAGGTACATGGAGTTTGTTAGGTAGCTTCTTTATGTGACCATCACCAGGCTAAATATATCCTTTATAGTGAGTAAAGTGAGCCAGTTCATTGAGCAGCCTATACAGGCACATATAGATGATCCCTACGATTCCAAGGTATCTGAAGGCCTCACTTGGCATTGGTTTTCTATTCAACAGAGGTACATACCTTGTCGTTACATCTTGTGAAGATGCAGATTATGTAGGGCGCCCTAAAGACAAGAAGTCTACCTATGCCTTTGCAGTGTTCATAGGAATTTCTTTGATGTCATAGAAGATCAAGAAGCAGATAGTAGTTGCAAGATCTAGCGCAGAATCATAATACGGGGTCATGACGTAGTTTAGCACAGAATTGATGTGGGTCAGATATGTTCTTATTGACCAAACTATTGAGGTGTCTCTTCTCATACACCTTTAATGCGACAACCAGGCTACTCTCTTCATCACCAATACCCCAACCTTGCAAGAGAGGATGAAACATATCGAGGTAGACTGTCACTACACTCAAAACATGATACAGAAGGGCCTTATCTCCACTACTCATGTTAGCTCAGGAGATCAGATAGCAGGTGTACTTATCAAGATCCTAGCTAGAGGTCTTACCATAGATGTTGTTCCAAGTCGCACATGATTGCTATCTACACTCCAACTTGAGGGGGAATATCGAGATATTTTATATCTTTTATATCTTTATATATTTTCTATTCTTTATATCTTCATTATGTAATTTACCCAACGAGTCTCTCCTCTATGTAAGAAAACCCAAGCACCTCATGAGAATGCACTTCGTTATTTTCCCTCAATACTTTTTTACTCAATATTATTCATGAGAGATGACATCACCAAACAGTTTTTATGTGTTTATTATTGTCTTTATATGTAATCTTTTGAACATTGCCCGTTAAGACATAAAAAAGTTTCCACCCCCAACTACTACAACAACTAAGCCTTTTCCCACAATAATTAGGATCAGCTACATGGATTCTTTGCCTCCATTCAAATTTATCTTAGGTCATCCTCTGAGTTAGATCCAAAAAACTAAGATCCCTTCATATAGTCTCATTTCAACATTTATTGGGCCCTCCTCGCCCTTTCTTATCCAGCTCAACATCCCAAGACCCGTATCTCCTAACTGGTGCATCAGCTGACCTCCTTTGCAAATGGCCAAACCACCTTAAGAAGTTTTCTCGCATCTTATCCTCGATCGGAGCTACACCAACTTTCCTTCTGATTGCATCATTCCAAATTCGATCTTTACTTGTGTCTACTCATCTACCTTAGCATTTTCATTTCTTCTACTGACATTCTCTGCACATGTCTGTGGTTCACAGGCCAGCATTCAGATCCATAGAGCATAGCAGGTCTTACGACTCCATTGTACAACTTTCCTTTATCTTCAAAGGAATCTTCTTATCACAGAGAACAGTAGAAGCTCCTCTCTACGTTAGCCAACCTGCATTTATTCTATTAGTAACATCTCCATCAATTTCCACAACATATTACAAAATAGATCCCAAGTATTTAAAAGAATCTCTCTTCTAAATGTTATCATCAACAATTTCACCTCGATTCCTTTACCATTGCTTCCATCAAAAGTACAACCTATATATTCAGTATTAACCTACTTATACAAAATACTTTAGTCTTCAATGTGTGTCTCCAGACCTCAAGCTTCTCATTTACCCCATCTCTAGTCTCATCAATCAAGACAATATCATCAACCAAGGTTGCAGAAAGCGGTAGTCCGTACTTGGTCGGCGGGATCATTGACTAAGGATTAATCGACAGTCGGGCTACTAATCGGATTTATCGGTCATTAGTCAGTTTTGAATTGTTTTTATTATTTTAATTATATAAATCATTTATATACATAGATTTTCTATACTTTCATAATGAAACAAAAGAAGTAATTGACTTTAAATATAACATTATTACATATTAGAATAAGTTCGCTTATATATTAACATAGACTTGTACATTTTCTATACATTCATAATGAAACAAAAGAAATAATTGACTTTAAATATAACATGAAGCATATTAGAATAAGTTTGCTTTAAAAAAAAGCAAAAAACTAAAAAATATATAAAATCTTGATGTAAAAGTCGGCCCGACTAGTCGGGCTGACCGACTAGACCTAGTTGAGTCGGCTACCCCCCCCAACTCGACTAGTGGCCAGCCATCCGACTTTTACAAGCTTGTCATTAGCGAATAACATACACCAAGGTATCCCATCCTGAATGTGACTTGTCAACTCGTTTATAATAAAAGTAAAAAAGGAATATACTCAAAGTCGAGCCTTGATGGAGACCAATGTTGATGTCAAAACAGTTAGTCTTCCCATATTGTGTGATGTCCTCGAATCCGGGTACCTGTTTATACAGCACTTGGAGCATTAGATGCACTGAACGATCACATTAGGTTGATAAATTTGAAGGGAAATTTTTCGCATTTTGGAATGACATTCAAAATCAATGTAAACAATCACAGAACCAACAAGAAGTGCCACTAACTTTTCACTGCATTAATTTCCATGTATTTTACATGTAACAAAAAAGAATATTACATTGTATACATGTCTCCCAAAAAGTGACAGAAGAGAAAGAAAAGCATTATACATTAGACTGTAAAGAAACTACAAAATGCGTACCGTCTGTTATAACAACATATGCTCAGGATCATCAATCAATTACTAAAACGCAGGCGCTTTGCCTGTCAAGCATGCGAAGAACAAAAGGATGTCAACAAATGTCGGTACAATCCAACATATGAAAATAACATGTAATTTAGTGGTTTTAAAAGAAAACAAGTAAATAAACATTAATATATATAAAATATACAAGCTACTTGCATGGTAAATAGTTTTCAAGATGCTCTATATGTATGCCCCATAATAACCAATCACCCAATGCCCTTCCATATATTATGTCACTTTTCGAGAGACATGTATACAATGTAATATTCTTTTTGTTGCATGTAAACTATATAGAAATTAATGCAATGAAAAGTTGGTGGTGCTTCTTGTTGGCTCTGTGATTGTTTACATTGATTTTGGATGTCATTCCAAAACACAAAAAAAAATTCCCTCAATTTGGTCAACCTAATGTAATTGTTTAGTGTATCTAATGCTACGAGTGTCATGTAAACAAGTACCAGGATCTGAAGGCGTCACATATTGCAGCCTTACACAAGATGAAGCCCTATAATACATATCCTTTACGAGGTTAATGTTGGAGTATTTGTTATATAAGCCTATTGAGTTGTAGATGGGTAAATGGATACCTCCAAGATCCATTTACCCCATCCCAGTGTTTAGTCCCACATCTATCAGTGGTGGGACTTGGAGGCTCTGTGGATGCTATATAAGGAGCCCCAGACCTCCTATATTAGATGAGAAAAAGCAATGCAAGATATGCCCCTTTGAGGGCTTCTCCCGTGGTTTCATCCCGCTCCTCACGGAGTAGGGTTCCACGTAAAAATCATGGTGTTCCATGTTTATCTTTCTATTCTTTTGATCCGTTTATCATTATCGCTTCCGCTTCCTATTTCCTAACATGGTATTAGAGCGGATCGATTCTCGTGGATTTTATTTTATTTTATTGTTCGAGATTCGAGATTATCATGTTCATGATTCAATTTCTGGAACTTGTTCTGTTTCGATTCAAGCACAGATCTAGGGTTTCTGAACCCTAGTTTCAGAAGGGTTGTCGTGTCAGCCCGTCATGCATCTATGTCGAAGAAGGAGTCGTCTGATCTTGTATCTCCAGATCACGTTCAGTTCATGTTGATTTCTCAGGATATTCTCAGCGCGTACAAGCGATCACAATGCTTCCAAGTTCCATTGCGTGGCAGTGCTCCATGCGGCCAAGCGACGCAGTCGCACTCCCAGGTGGCGCTCGAGCATCTCCCTCATCCAGGAGGATGTGCATCCTCCGCTCGAAGACCAACAAGCATAGATGGCGTCGTGCACACCTCTATCGTGCGAACACCTCCAGGCGAAGTCTCGTCCTTCAAACTATTGAACGGCCTCCTCTCCACGCGAAGCCACGACAATAGCGACAAGACCACATGGCGACCTCGCAACCTCACGCATCGTGCGCACTGGGTGTCGTCAGCGCCATCGCGACCTCTAAGAGCAGACGAGATCTCTTCCTTGCGTGTGTTGGGCGGAGCAACCTCCAGCGTGATTGAGCCCCAGGAGCATCACCTCCACGTGCACATCATCCCCTCAGTGGTGCGATATCCTGTCGAAGTCTGCAGCGCGATGCCTCGCGTTCTCCCTCGCGGGTGGCAGGGCACTCTTCCTTCCCAACGAGCGGCGCTGCTTCAAGCAATAGAGGCCCCCATATGGGCAGCACCGTTTTGTGAACCCTATGCGATTCGAAGGGGGTTCCTGGAAACCCTAAGGGGGTGGCGGGGTTTTTAAAAAAAAGGGGGCATGGGTGGCTGGGTTTTTTTTTTAGTCCTAGTGGGTTGTGCACGTTAAAATTTTTCTAAGATCAGGCCATAAAAAAAGGAGGGTGAAGGCAGCCCTAGAAAGGGAGAAAGTCTGGAAAAAAGAGAGATGCGTACAAAAAAATTGTACGCGGAAAAAAATGAAAAAAAATGAAAAGCCGAAAAATGATGATTGGACAGCTTCAAAAAAATATTTTTTTTTATAAAAATGCTTTGAATAGCTGTTAAAAAAATGGTGAATAGCCTAGTTTAAAAAAATGAAGCCGGAAAAAATATATATCTGCATGTTTTATTTTCTCCCCATATTTATGCATTATCTTGTCTTCTCCCAAAATAGTCGATGTCATGTATTCCGACTAGTATGGAGGAAAGGGGGAGTATATGTAGAGTCACAGGTCTATTCATATTCTTCAGATTCATATATCAGATTTCCAGGACAGACAGATTTTGTTCAGACTCTACAGAAGATCAGGTGTTCAGACTCAATGTTCAGAAGCTTTCGAGTCCAAGGTTTCAGACATGCACATGGATGCGGTCTTCTTTTCAGATGTGTAGATGTTTGCCATCATTTGTTCGTGATCCCCATCTCTCTTCTTGTTGTTTCAGCCAGAGTTTTCATGTGAGCCATAGGGACTCCAGAGCAGAGAACCATTCCCTATGCCATGCAGGCAAGGGTTTTCATGTGGTATCATAGGTACTCCAGAGTAGAGCAGCATTCTCTGAGCCAGATGGAGAGACTCAATTCTCCGATGAGGAGATTCTAGGCGCAGTTTCAGACTCGATGGTCAGATTCCGAGTCTTCAGTTGACTCACACTTCAGCCCGTTCGTCCTCCTCACCTGCAGGCATGAGAAGCAACATCCTCAATAGCAGCAGTTGTGTGCGTTGGGTTGATATTGTCCGTAGTGTCCTGTAGCGTTGAGTTGAGTCTCTTTCTGTGTGTCCAAGCTGAGAATTGCATGCTCCAGCTTGAGGGGGAGTGTTGGAGTATTTGTTATATGCGCCTATTGAGTTGTAGATGGGTAAATGGATACCTCCAGGATCCATTTATCCCATCCCAGTGTTTAGTCCCACATCTACCAGTGGTGGGACTTGGAGGCTCTGTGGAGGCTATATAAGGAGCCCCAGACCTCCTGTATCAGATGAGAAAAAGCAATGCAAGATATGCCCCTTTGAGGGCTTCTCCTGTGATTTCATCCCGTTCCTCACGGAGTAAGGTTCCATGTAAAAATCATGGTGTTCCATGTTTATCTTTCTGTTCTTTTGCTCTATTTATCATTATCGCTTCCGCTTCCTATTTTCTAACAGTTAATGTATATGATATGTACTTGTATCTTCTCCAAAAACTCTCCACATCATACGGAGGATCTTCCTTTTAGCTCTATAAATCTCCATTGTTCTCCTCAGTGAGTGGATGGCTTCAATAGTTGAGCGACTTGGCATGAATCTGAGTTGGTTTTCTTTTACTTTGGAAGCTCGTATCAACCTTTTTTCGATCACATATTCGCAAATTTTCATAGTGTAACTCATCAGCTTGATACCTCTGTAATTTGAATAATTTTGAATATCTACTTTGTTCTTACAAATAGGCATTACAATGCTTCTCCTCCAATGTTCATGTATTTTCTTGCCTCGCCACATAACATTGAATAGATTTGTAAGCCAAGTCAAATCACGCTCATCTAAAACTCTTCACACTTCTATAGGAATGTCATCAGGTCCTATACCTTTTCTCAGATCTCATAACCTTCAAAGCATCCTCTACTTCCTTCCTTTGTATTCGTTTATAGCTTGCACGCTTCAAGTAACTTTCACTACTGGCTAGATCTCCCAAAGAGATCCCTTTGTTTCCTTCCCCAATGAAAAGTTAAGGAAATACTGCTTCCATCTAGTCTCTATATCTTTTAGAGTAACAAGCATGTCACCTTCCTCAGCATTAATGCATCTAACTTAAGAAAGGTCGTTGGTCTTTCTTTCGCTTGCTTTGGTCAACCTGAATATATCCTTCTGGCCCTGCTTAGAGTATAGATTTTTGTAACAAAACTTTATAAGCTTTTGGCTTGACTTTGCTTCCAACCTTGTTTGCTTCCTTCTTTGTTGCTTTGTAGTTTGTGACAATTTACTTTGTTCTATCCTTAAACATAACTTTAAAGCATTCTTTTTTAATTTTGAGCTTCTCTTGCATCCCTCCACTCCACCACCAAGTCTCCTTTTGGCATAGGGCTCCCTCTTTGACTAGCCTAGCATCTCTTTGGTTATCCTTCGGATACAAGATGCTACCACCTCCCACGTCTTGTTTGCCCTTCTGTTACAATTCCAAGATAAGTCTTTTAAAACCTTCTCCCTGAAGCTTGATTGCTTCGATTGAATATTCCACCATTTAATTCTAGTAATCTTGAAAACCCACCTCCTCTTTACCAGTTCTTTTATTTGCACATCCGTGACTAACAAGTGATGTTGGGTAGTCAAACTCTCTCCTAGGATTACTTTGTAGTCGTTGCAACACGACCAATCTCTCCTCCTCAACGTAAAGTAATACATCTTTGTTCTAATCGGGCCACTCGTATTAGTAATTAAATGCTCCTCCTTCTTCTTGAAGAGAGTGTTTTCTATGAAAAGATCATAAACTATTACAAAATTCAAAATAACTGTTCCCTCTATCCCCAAAGACATGGATGCTATGAACACTAGCATACCTTGAATCATCGTTTCCCACATGTCCATTAAGATCTCCACTAGGCAAATCATCTCTCTTTGTGGAATTTCTTGCATAATCTTTTCCAAATCCTCTCAAAAAACGTGTTTAATCATTTCACCTAAACCAATTTGTGGTGCATAAACTGAGATGATCTTCAGAATTTTTTCTTCGAGCACCAATTTTAGGAAAATAATCCGATCCCCCAATCTTTGCACCTCAACCACACAATCCTTCAAATCCTTATGAACAACCACTCCAACACCATTTCTGCCCTTATCTTAACCTGAATACCAAAGATTAAAGCATGTCTTTTCGATCTCACTTGCTTTCTCTCCAACCTATTTTGTCTCTTGGAGACATAGTATTTAAACCTTCCTTCTTTCCATTGTATCTACTATCTCCATCGATTTACCGGTCAAAGTGTCAATGCTCCAACTACCTATCCGCAACTTCCTTTGCAACCTCTTTTGGACTAATTTCTTTACTCGGATGCATCCATCATGCGAGAACCCTTGTAAATTTTAGACTGCATCCGGGTAGCAATGTAGCGGAACTAGTTTATTTACTCATGTGTGTTCCTCATGCAAGAACCTTACAAATTTTGAACTACATCCAAGCAGCGATGTAGCAGCCTTTGCTCACTTCTCATTGCATTCAGGTGATATAATGCAACGTTGGTAGGGAACGTCCCAACGAAATCTAAATATTTGCTTAAATCCATGTTAAAAAGATCCGAACTGTTTCGAGAGAAATTCCTAAATATTGTTCTTTCGGGCGATGCAACACATCGCTAGTATCCCCAATGAAATCTAAATGTTTGATTAAATCCATGTTGAAAAGATATGAACTATTTTGAGATAAATTCCTAAATAGTGTTCTTAAGAGCATTATTTAGGAATTTTTCTCTTGTGTTGATTGTCTTCTACCTAACGTACAACTCTCCTCAATTTACCCGGGCTTAGGATTGGTCCTGGATGAGTTCAACACCCGTCCTCAATTTTGCACCCCCTGCTAATATATGAAAATCTCATGACCATAAAATATAATTGGCATCATTCAGTTTTATTATGTTTTCCCAATAAATCATCTGAGAAGATGCAAAGATCCATGGCTTGGTCAAGTTTTGTTGGATCTCACCGACATAATGAGACTAAAAAAGCACTAGTAAAGACGCAATTAAGAACTACCCACATCGATCAGAGTCATAGTAAGATACCTCTAAAGGTGAATACATTAGGATTGGCGTATAATAGTATGCATAAGTCACTTGAAGGCTTAGAACAACATATTTATAACGCAGATTGCACACAGACTATGCATGGATTGAGCATGTATTAATTTTAGTGTCTTCATATGACGGTTAGACTCATGCCACGACCTGGAAATGAACCACCAAGCTCGTGATTGTGTTGGCAGTGATGAAGTTGATGGGCTCAAGGATGTAGAGTCCTTGGACTTGCGACAATGCAACCAATGTGCAGTTGTGCTGGATGGTAGTAGAGCTGCTAGAGGCAGCCAGTTACAAAGGAATGAGATTTTTGGTGGAAAGCAAAAAAAAGATGTCGAGTAGGCATAAAAAACCCACCTAGGATTTTCCTTCGCATAGAATATCAAAGACGACATTTGTTGTTTAATAATGAGTTCTGATGGGTAAAATACAAGTGATGTCCAAGAAAAAGAAACAAAATATGAAAAGTACTATATTAATGTGAAACAATGAAATAACATACATAAACTAAGGTTAAGTACTCTTAGAGATTTCCACAGCAAGCCTAGGATTTAGGAGTTTAGCTTTTTTAATAAAAAAAGGGTGGCATCCCAACATGGGACTCACCTCAAAAAGGTATATTTATATGTAAATGTAAAGAAATACAATGGTAAGAAGTATAAAAATCACATGTTCCAAGATTTGCAAAGCACCCTACAATGTTCTACCACATTTACATAATAGAAAGTCTGCCCCCCTAAAAATGACTTTGTTTCTCGCGCACCATATTGCCCAAAGAAGACCAAAAGGGAAAACTCTATCCTCATGGCCATATCCGCAGACTGAACGAATATCCCTCCAAAAGGTTGCACAATCCCGCCCATGCAACCGCGAAATATTTGCCATGCTCCATACTTGAGCCGCTGAAGGACAAGAGAAAAAAAGATGGTCTAAATCCTTTGACACTGAACCACACTTGTCACACGTGGAATCCCCCGCCCCCAACAGCTTCTCCCTGTGCCTCTTGGTGAGAATCCTGCCCAATCTGAACAACTAAAGGAAAACCTTGATGTGATTTGGAACCTTGCTTCTCCATATCATTTGCATATCAACACCAACTTCCTCCTCCACGCCCTCTGCCTCTAATGCAAAGAAACAGTAAGCTTTTTCTTCACCGAAAATGGCTTTCCCTCCAGATGAAGTGATCTCTCCCATCCGTTGGGCCCGCCAGCAGCGCCAATTCCAGATGGAGGGCCAGGAAATCTGCAACCCTTTGCTCTGACAACTCCGAAGAGAAAACCGAGGTCCAAACCCCTCTCTCAAACCTTCTGCACCACCATCTCTTTATCCGCCACCATCTGTATGAGCCGCGGGAAACGCTCCACCTACATTCCCTCGCCAGTCCAATCATCCTACCAGAACCTGAACCCAGCTCTGCTCCCAAGGATGGGTCTCATCATACTCACCATCTCTAGCATCACCAGCATTATGCCCCTTCAAAACGATGAGGGTAGGCGACCCGGGCTAACCGTCAACAACATCGAGATCATGTATATCTTCCTCATCAACCTGCAAACTATATCCTCAGATCTCCCCCAAAGACCCACCACCCACTTCGCCATGAAAGCCTTGTTCATTTCTCCCAGACGTCGCACTCCCAATTCAGCCTTTCTCTTCGGTGTTGTCACTCTACTCCAATCCACCAAGTGCATGCCCTTTCTAGATTGCCCGCCATCCGGCCAAAAACATCTTCCCGTCAGCACTTCAATCTTCGACCGAAACCCCATCGACAACGATCTCGTAGAGCAAAAAAATATCAGTATGGTCGATAAGGCATGCTTTAACAATATCTACTTTCCATCGTTGGATAACATCCTCGCCTTCCATCATGGCAGCCTGTCCTCTAATCTCCTCAGCAGCATTCCCCAATCCCTTGCTTTCAGTCTCCTTACCTCCAAAGCCAACCCCAGATACAAAATCGGAAATGTTGCCATAGTGCACCTCAAAATCCTCGACACCCCTGCATCTCTTGCTCTAATATCCCAAAAGGAACCGCCGCCGACTTCTCCCTGTTAATTTGGAGACATGAAATCTCCCCAAATATGTCCACGATTCATGACATCCTCTCCATCTTCACCTTGTCCGGACCAAGGAAGAAAATCGTATCATCTTCATATTGCAAGAGGTGGATGGAAATCTCCTCCTTCATATATCCAGAACACCAACCCCGGGCCGTAACCAATCTCATCATAACTGCCACTGCATCAGCGACAATAACGAAAAGCAAAGGTGTCAAAGGACATCCCTGACAGATGCCCCTCTGGGGTTGAAAATAACCCCCCTCTGACCTGCCATTGACGAGAACCGCTAGTGAAGTTGTCATCACATATCACTTAATCTACGAAATCCAACTCTCTAGGAATCCCCTCTTTTGAAGCGATGTCCACAGAAATCTCCAGTCCACGCAGTCATAAGCTTTGGAAAAGTCGACCTTCCACAACACTCCCTTGGCCACGCACCTCTTCTAATCAATTACCATTTCCGACGCTAGCACCACCCCGTCTACCATATCTCTCTCTGGCACAAACGTTGTTTGCACTAGTAAACCGATCATGTCCAAAACCCCCCTTAAGCGATTCGCAAGGATCATCGAAGTAATAAGGTATATCACATTGGACAGCACAATGGGTCTGAAATCCTCCACCGTTGCTGACACCTCCCTCTTTGGCAACAAACCTTCAGTGTTAGAGATACATTTGATTGCTTCTTCTTAAGTAATATTTTAATCTTATGTTATATATTCTTTACCTTGTGTGTTTTACATGTCACTGAGCTCATTAGCTCACTACCTATTTTGTGACCTACTTTAAACAAGCACGTAAGATATGAGGATATGCTTGCAACATAGTTAAAGTAGGTTCAATAAGGTGAGTCACGCTATGAGGAGGAGCCGACGGATGATGGCACATGCTGAGATCTGAAGATTGGACAGATTGGAGGATGAGACGGCTCTAACGGCTGAGGAGATGTTGGTGAGGAGTGTTCACTTGGAGGAGATTCTTTTGTAGGACAAAAAGGAGGAGGACAGTTGGAGGCAGAGGTCTAGACTTGAGGGATGGGGATGCAAACACGAAGTTCTTCCATGCCATGGTTAACAAAAGAAGGCGCAGAAACATGATTCATCCGGTGGCTGTTGGGGGGTGGGGGGAGACCGAGAAGTGGGTTCAACATTGTGTTCGCAGTTTTAGGATTTTGCCATGCGAAGGACTCATGTGGGTTGTGGTTGGTAGGAGAGAGGCGTTTCACAAATTACGGAGGGGGACTCTGAGATGTTGGTTACGGAGTTCTCGGAGGACAAGGCCATATGAGCGTTGTTCCAGTTGAATCTGATGGATTGTCGAGTCCACGTGGTTTCCCAGTGGTATTCTATAGGGAGCTTTAGAGACAGTTAAGAAGGATGACACAGAGGTGTTGGAGGAGTTCGGAGTGGGAAACATGGTCTTTGAAAGGCTGAACAAGGCACTCATCTTTCTATTGCCCAAGAAGGGAACACTGACTAGAGTGGAGGATTACAGGACTATTGCATTATCCAATGCTATTTACTTGGTGGTTTCAAAGATCCTTGCGAACCGGTTACGGAAAGTTCTTCACGAGATTATCTCGCCCGAGCAGGCAACATTTATTCCGAGGAGGGCTATGGCGAATGGATTGGTTTTGGCATCTGAGATTGTCAGTGACTGGAAGAGATGCGGGACCAAAGGGGTGCTCTGGAAGGTGGATTTTTTGAAGGTATATGACTGTGTGGACTAGAGATTCATGTGGACGTCATTGGAGAAGAGAGGCTTTCCCGAGTTCTGGATTGTGTAGATCAAGAGATGCGTTACTACTGCATCCCTTGCAGCGCTAGTTAATGGTAAACCGGAGGGAGGTTTTTTCCAACCACAGAGGGGTATTAGACAGGGGTGTTTACAAGCCTCGTTCTTGTTTGTTTTGGTGGTTAATGCTCTACTGTGATGATGAGATTAGCGTTTGAGGGAAACTGGAGTTCTGATTTTTTTCGAGGAGATATCCATCACGATGTTGTAGCATGCGGATGATACTATGCTTTTCATGGGGGACGATCCAAAAAGATTCGGCTGACGTCATTTATTATGGACACTTTTGGGGAAGTTTTCGGGCTCGGGAAAAGTCTGTGGTGGCGGGTAATCCAAAGTCAGGGGATTGGAGGATTCTGTTGGAGCAGCTGGGGGCGAGGCTGGCGGGATGGAAAGCGGCGATGTTGTCTAGAAATGGGAAACATATTTTTCTAAATCATGTTCTCTCTGTGATTCATGTGTCCTTCTGCTCTACGTGTGTGTTACCCGTAGGGGTGCGGAAAAAGACCGAGGTCTTAATGAGGAGGTTCTTTTGGGCTGATGCTCGGTAGGAGAGAAAGGGCATTAATTTGGTGGTTGGCACAAGGTGACTTCATCTAAGGTAAAAAGCGAGCTCGGGGTCTTGCGGATAAGGGAGATGGACAAGGCTTTTACAGTGAAGTGGGTGGTTCGGATATGGGGCAGTTCTGACGATTTGGTTTGCTGATTGCTAAGAAATATATATGGGATTGGTATGTCGTTAGTGGTTGCTCCAAGCCGTTGCCGTCGTTGTTGTGAAAGGGGTCACTGAGGTGGTTACGGAGATTGCTAAGACTCTACGACTGGTACTTGGGGATGGTGTGGGATTCCATTTTTGGTTAGATGACTGGACGGGAGATGGAGCTTTGGCAAAGCGGTACCCACGTCTAATGCAGTTGGTAGGGGACAGAGGGGTGGAGGTGAGGCAGGTTTGGGAGGGTGGAGCATGGACCCCGTTGTTCTCCAATGGTTTATCTGATCAAAGGGTGGAGGAGTTCTTTGCCTTGCAGTCAGAGCTTTTGAGGTGCAAGGCACCTTTTTCGGGGAGGGATCATTTCATGTGGGGAGAAGGGAGATTCTCGGTGAGGAAAGCATACCATTTTCTAATGAATGAGGGGGAGGCGATGCAGGAGGAGCTGGTGGTAGACACGGGTTTGATATGGAGGAGTCGAGTGCCGAACTGCGTTAAGGTTTTCTTGCGGTTGTTTCGGATGGAGAAAGTTCTTACGAAGGCTTGTCGTAGACGCCTGCTGGGTGCGAAGGTTGGGTGTGATAGATGTGGTGTAGGGGTGGAGGAGGTGGACTATTTATTCTTCTCTTGCCTACTATCGATGGAGGTCAAAGCCAGAACCGGAGTGGCGTGGCTGGAGAGTTGCAGTGGTACCACATTCTGGAGGGATATCATGTTGGTTTGCGACAATGTGCATGAGGACAACTCACCTCCTTTTGTGATGGTTTGGTCTATCTGGTGAGCCGGAAAGTATATTATCTTCAAGGGCTAGATGTTTTATATTGAAAATGTGGTTTAACACTTTAGGGAGTTGGGCGTGTTGTGGCAAACATGATGTAAAGAGTTGGGATGTAGTTATTTCAATGTTGTAATCCTTTTTTTTAATATATAATATATACTTGCTCGGTGAGGTGGGTCCCAGCTTGGAAGGTCATCCATATTTCATTAAAAAGACATAGTTGAAGTATTAAGCTGTGAAGCAAGAGAAGAGGAATAGATTGAAATTGAAAACTCCTCGTAGTGTATTTTATTTTCTGCCATGTTTATTTTCACGTTTTTCAGGAATCATGGGGAGCCCGCCCAATATGTACACTATAACTCATATACTTATAAAATACAAGTACAAAAGGATTATATTAACCAGAATATGTAATGTGCTCTTGCAAACTTAATTACATTTTCCATAAAATCTTTCGTGCTAGAAGATTACCCCTTTTCTTGCCATCCAGATCCCCAAAATCAAGATAATATAATGTTTCAAAACTCTAGTTAATCTCATGTATTATATATTGAGTAGTTCATTTTCATATTTTGTGTTATTCCAATTAAATGGTGTATGTCTTGACATCTAGTTCATCACATGTGTTGAGATATTTTGAGTTGTGGCAATAGTACTCGATTAGATGGGGTCGGGCGATTGCTTAGCATGTTCATGATTTCTCTCGTCAAAATGATGCTAGGTCGTGGATGTAGACAGGCCCGGGGTCGGCACAACTACCTAATCAACATGTGAGTAATCTAGATCAAAGCTTTAAAATGGAGGAGGTTAAGCCGTTGTCTGGAATCTGAATGCTGATAGCGTGCCTGGACCTGATGGCTTCCCCATCTTCTTCTTTCGGGAATTCTGGTCTTTGGCTGTAAGAGACATTGTGGATGTCGCAGAAGAGTTTTCATAAGGAAATGTTGGTTTTAACAGGATCAACAAAGCAGTCATTTTCTCCTCCCAAAGAAGGTGACTTTTGAGAAGGTGGAGGACTTTCGTCCACTTTCAAATACTAGTTACTTGATGATAGCAAAGGTCCTAGCAAACAGATTAACTAGGGTGCTGGACGACATTATTTTACTGCCATAGTCGACAATTATTTTAGGAAGGCAGATTAGTGATAGCTTGGCTATGGCCACTGAGACCATAGCAGATTGTAAGAGACAATGCCTGAGGGGCATTTCATGGAAGGTAGACTTCTCAAAGGCCTATGACCAAGGTTTAAAAAAGCGTGAGGCGGTCCGAGGCGTTTTTCCTGAAATTGAGGCAAGGCATAAGCCTCGAGGCAGTCAAGGCGTAAGCCTCAATTTTTTGAAAAAAAATAAAATTAAAGCAAAATATATTTAAAAAAGTATATAATAATATTAAGTTTTGCCAAAAACACATTCAAGAATAATTTAAAACTAGTAAAAGATACAATACATAAGCGATGAAGGCGTTGAAGTTAAAAAAACTAATACTAAGCCACTAATATACGGAATATCAATTCAAATTCCAACTTCAATGATTCTATATGAGTATTGAACTAAAGTCTATACTTAATACTAAAGTATAATAGAAACCATAATCTTTAGTGTGAAGTAAAAATATATTAATATGCATTGAATCCCAACCATTTGTCTTGTTGGACGTAGTTGGAGAACCGTCATATGCATCCCCTCCTGCCATATCATACCCCAACAAGACGGAGGTCTCGCTGCCCGGTCAGCGAGCCTGTGGGAGGGTCTAGGGGAGAGCAGGTGCACTCCCCCTACAGGGGTGTGGGGGTAGCGCCCCCGACGATTTTTTTACTAATGATATTATTTGTATTCAGCTACTCACAATAAAACGTAATAATTATTTTACTTCACGTGTTTATTTTTCAACATTTCTTCTTCATATATGTGATAACTATTCTAAGATTCACAACTTATACAACCAAACAACAACATCAAGATGCAAACTTGCAACTAATATAAAATTTTTATTACAATTCAAACAAAAATATGTGTGCAATAGAACTAGTATGTGTTGATATATGGTAAATTAAATATGATGTATACAATATCATAGAACTTCGTTTGTTTTAAGCGATCTTTTCTCTTTGCATGGAGCTATATATAGAAATATGCAATGTTTAACATGGAAACAAAATACAAACATAAAAAATATAATGCTAACAGAAAAATAGGGTCATGTACAAAGCACATAACCAAAAATGTAAAAAAAAAGCCTTATGACTCGAGGCTTAAGCCTCCGCCTCACCTCGAGCGCCTCGCACCTTGAGAGCCTCACGCCAAGTCAAGGCGCACGCCTCACCCAGAGAACCCGAGGCGTGCGCCTCATGGTGAATTTGGTGCGCCTCGTCTCGAGGTGTACGCCTTTGCGCCTCGAGGCAACGCTTTTTAAAACAATGCCTATGACACAATTGACTGATGGTTTTTGCGGGCGACCTTGGCAAGGTGGGGCCTCTCAGATGTTTGGATCTCTTGGATGAAAAGATGTGTCACTATAACGCGGGGTGTAATAGGCATAATATATTCCACCAAGACATCTAGTTAGTCGTGAAACAAATTTCACAGTCGAGCTCCTCTTCTCATTTATCATGGCATTCATATATATATATATAGAGGATGGGGAGCATGCACCCTGGTGCATGTAATTTTACATGCACTGGGGCCTATATCTCCTACATTTTTTAGCTTTTTGGGAAAATTTCACCATGTATATTCATCTATATATCCCTCTAATATGCCATTCGAATTTTGTCAGAAACAGAGACTCTTATGTCCTCCATCTAGAACAGGTTGATTACAATAATTCTGAGACTGTTAAAATTATATGGTCTAGATGGAGGGCATAGGAGTCTCTGTTTCTGACGAAATTCGAATGGTATATTAGAGGGATATATGGATGAAAATATATTGTGATATTTTCCCAAAAAAGTAAAAAATATGGGAGATATAGGCCCCGGTGCATGTAAAATTACATGCACCATGGTGCATACTCCCTTTTCCCATATATATATATATATATATATATATATATATATATATATGGGTAAAATGGGGCTGCCCCCATGGGGGAGCTAACTTAGCTCCCCCCGTCCCATTCGGCCCGATTTTTTTATTTTATTTTTTTTTTGAAATTTTCTTCCATGGATTTTCATTAATATATCCCTATATTATGCCATTGAAATTTCGTGTGAAACAGAGACTCCTACGGCCTCCATCTAGACGGGGTCGTTTTTAGCAATTCTGTTACCGTTAAAAATGACTGTCTGGATGGACGCCGTAGGAGTTTCTGTTTCGCACGAAATTTTAGTGACATAATATAGGGATATGTTGATGAAATTCCACAGAAGAAATTTTAAAAAAAAATAATAATAACGGACGAAATGCCGCGGGGGGGGGGGGGATTAGCTCCCCCAAGGGGCAGCCCCATTTAACCGTATATATACATACATATGTATGTATGTATGTATGTATGTATGTATGTATATGAAATTCCTTCGAGAGATCATACATCTCAAGTACATTTACACGCACACCAGTTCGTCATAATATAGTCCTTGATTAGACCATCAATGGTCCATCAAATGTGCATATTCAAATATAAACATATATCTATCCTCGATCGAAGGATGAACACCCACTTCGTGACATTGACAAGATGGGTCGTTGTATATCTCAACATCTTTAACTTGATAAACTCACAACTTCAGATCTCTATTTCTATACTAGAGGATCTGCATAAAGAGCTTTCATTGAATAAGTGTGAAAAAGGATCACAGACTCTTCATAGAGTGGACATCATGCACTAGTAGCCAGCAACTAGGATTTTTTTATCATTTATAATACCCATCTTGAAGATTGAGATCTCAAACATAAAGCTTAAAACTTGATTCTCATGTTAGGAATTTGGAATTAAAGCAATTGCCAAGGAACTTGGTATATTCAATACTCAAGATCCTCCTCACAATTTGCACTAATTTCATCAGCAACAACCTGACATGAACATCTCATGCATGACTAGTTGTATCATTTCAAATTGAATACCTTGACAGCAACTACTTTAATTTTCTAGAAATTCTGTTGAGAACATGCTCTTCCTGACCAAAATCCTAAATAAGAGCATATGATATGTTACAAAATCACCCGTTATTTAAACAAAAGAATGGAAAGTAGCATTCATGAAAGATATACAAGTTCTATAATATACCTGCTTGGTGTAAGATCCAGCAAGAAAGAAATTTTTCACAGGTGTCTTCTGATCAGGTCTGAAAGGATCATTTCCAGGAGCCTCACGGTACAAAGACTGCGCTATTTTTACCACGGAAGACCACTGAACATCTAAACCTCGAGAAGATGGAAACAAATCATAGACCTGGAGATGAGAAGAATAACCACCTTAAGAAATCACCCTTAGAAATTAGTAGTAGTTCAAGCATACTGTCCAAAGGTGAATTTGCTAAACCACTAAGAAATTAGAGGCAAATATCAACTATAGGTTCCTTTGTCATAACTAAAGACACACCACTAAAAAGACGGCAAGGTCCTCAAGAAAAACACATGAAACCAAACAATGGATAAAGGATCAAACTATTTTTTGGAACAAAATAGGGATTGGGGTCAATTCCTATACTAACAAGCTTCCACATCCATAATATATGTATGTATGTATGTATGTATATTAAGCATTTTATCAGCTCCATGCACATAGGTTCATACTATGCCCTTACCTCGAAAAAAATGCAAACAGGCATATGTATTATTTCTGAATAGTGTAAATGGAACTAGACAGGAAAGGCAAATTGGACCACAATCCTTGCCATAAGACATTAACGTAAATAATGATATACACCCCAAATACAATCTAAGACAAGGTATGTTTCTATTCCACGAAATGATTTCCATATAAGACCAACCTGCTTTTGCACTCTGTTTATTATCTCCTCATTGGGCAAGGGCATGTATGGATCACCAGGCGCAAGAACAGCTCTGCAAAGAACACAGGGAACTTGTTGTAAATGATTAATTTAGTTCTTTTTTAAATTTAAAAGGGCCCGTGAAGAGAATAAATATGTACTCCGATGAAATTATTATGCAGTTGATTAAAACTTACCTTGAATAGGAATCCAATTATGTCACTGAAGATTATTGCCACAGATCAATAATATGCAATGATCTATGAACTTGAAACATGTTAGAATAGTTATATTTCGCGAGTGCTTCTCTATGGGAGTTGTTTTAGGAATCAACGGATCACTGCTTTAGCAAAGTCTTATAACTATAAGGTAATGCACTGGTTTTTTAGGAATGCGTCTATGCTTGAAGGCATGGTCAAGCAAGGGAACCCTATGTCATGACAACCCATTGCCCACCCTTCTCGCTTTAACAGTTAAATTAGTTACGATTATAAGAAAAACAGTATTTATGTATTTTTTATTTCCTTTT
This sequence comes from Ottelia alismoides, assembly GCA_037367405.1. Classification (NCBI taxonomy): domain Eukaryota; kingdom Viridiplantae; phylum Streptophyta; class Magnoliopsida; order Alismatales; family Hydrocharitaceae; genus Ottelia; species Ottelia alismoides. The sequence goes on from JAZKJV010006570.1 coordinate 360,104, forward strand.
TATGTAACTTCTTCACTGGTTACTTGTCATCTAGAGTTTCTTCTCTATATAAAGGAGCCCTATAATCATAGAATAAACATGTCATTCATTTCTTTCCGCATGGCATCAGAGCGGAGCTCCTACATCAAAACTCGGGTACCATTGAAACTCAAACCCCACCTGCCAATCTTTCTCCTTCGCCGACGTGCACCACGAGAGAATTCCTAAATAGTACCTGGGATTTACTTAATTCCCCAGGTACTACGAATTTTTTTTATCCGGGAGCTACAGTGGCGTCGCATGTTTAACATGCGACACCTGTAATGTTATCTTTTACCTAGGAACCACAGGCGTAATGCATATTCGATATGCGCTATTCGTAGCGCACGTCGAATATGCGATTTCCGCCTGCGATAAACCTCGCGTTCTCCAAAACCCTCCCCACATCTCGAGCATTTGGCTACCGCCCGACTCCGCATTTCCGCCCTCGCGACTGGGGCTTCCTCCTCTCCGCCAGAGCTTCGTTTTGAGCACCCTAAGCCTCGCCAAGAGGTCCCTTTCCGTGCCTTCATCCTGCATTGCCGTCCTAGCCGCTGCCACCTCTCACTAGGGTGCACCCTCTGTTGCATCCATTGAGCTTTGGTAAAAAAAAATTTGGAGATTAGATATATGTTATATAATATGCGTATTTATCTTCATTTCATGATTGTGTAGTTTTGAATTGTACGTTGCGTCACATATTAGGTCGGAATGGAGTTGGTATATTGTATGTTTCATTTGAAGGGTGCGCTTATTGGCTCTTCGATGACCAATGTACGTGGGTTTAGATTAATGCCTAACATGACATTTAATGAGATGTTGAACTTAGTTTACTATAAGTTCAACCTGGATGTCAATAATCAGAAAATCCAAATACTACATCGCATCCCTCGAGGTGTAGGTGAAGAGCCATCGTTTTCGTCTATCGTCGATGATGATGATGTGCAAGGAGTTTTTGTGTATGCTTGGACTATTGGGAAATCGATGCCTACTGACATTATTGTTGAAACTGTATCAGTGAGCGAAGTCCCCAATGTTGTCATTAACACGTGACCCTCCATTGTCCCTAGCACACAACCCTCCTTTGTCACTAGCACTGATGTGCCTATAACGCAGCCATGTACAAATCAGGAATGACGCGTGAGTGACGCTCTGCGGAGAGAGGTTAATCATGCTTTGGATGACTTCATCCCTTGGGGAACCGATGATGCTCTGGAAGAAGATAGTGATGAAGATGTTGAAGATAATGTGGTAAATGAGATCTGAGTCGATGAACAAAGCACGCAACAGATTGTACCCCGTTTACCTTTTTTTGGGGTGAGAGGATCCAATACTCGTTCAACCTATGAGGATGACATTCGAAAGAAGTATAGACTTGATGGCGTCGTTGATGAAATATGCAAGGGCAGAACGTTCAAATGTAGATAAGATTTGACATATGTTGTAAAGAAGTATCACATCCTGCCACACTATGACTTCATTGTCAAAAAATCCACCAGCTTAATATGGTCGGTTTTTTGCACACACAGATCGAATGGATGCGTTTGGTATTTACGAGGTCATTTTAGGAAATTTTATGGTTTGTGTGTGATCCCTAAGATTGTTGGACTACACACTTGTATAAACCCTACAGTTAATCAAGATCATCCTCAATTAGACTACAAATTCATGTCTAGATTACTGCTATCTCTAGTGAGGGATGACCCTAATGTTCGGGTGTCGAGTTTTAGAGCTCACATTCATGAGATGTACAACTACCAGGTTACCAAGAAAAGGGCATGGGATGCTCGGAGGAAACCGATCGAAACAATATTCGGTGATTGGAAGAAGTCTTACGCTGAAATGCCTTATCTATTGCATGCAATGAAGGCTGCCATACCGGGGACTGAAATTGATATCAAATACAACGAACATCCAGATCCTCAGAAACCTCATTGTCGTAGATTTCAACAATGTTTTTGGGCATTTGGCCCTTCTATTGAGGCATTCAAATATTGTCGCCCTTTGATTAGTATTGATGAGACCCAGTTGTATGGCAAGTACAAATAGAAATTGCTTATTGCATGCGGGATTGATGGGGATAAACATGTCGTTTCCCTTGCTTTCGGAATTATTGACGAGGAATCCGGTCCTTCATGGAAGTAACGTATCAGGATAATTGGCATGCGTGCAGGGCCAATATGTATCATTTCTTACTGTAATTCTGAAATAAAGTCCGCAATGAAAGATGTTGATGTGAACTTACTAGAACCTTTTGCATACTGGCGCTTCTGTTCAAGGTATGTCGCAAGCAACTTCAATAGCATTTTCAAGAACAGCTCTATGAAAGCTTTGGTACAAGCAGTTGCACTACAAACGACAAGTAGAAAGTTTGCTTATTTCGTTAGGAAATTGCAGGAGTGGAACACAAAGCAGGTAGATGGTTTTCAAGTCACGATTGTCACCGAGAGCAATGGACTTTGGCTTGTGATGGTAGTTATAGGTTTGGTCACATGACTACAAATCTCAGTGAAAGCTACAATGCAGTTCTTAAAGATGTATGTTGTTTGCCAATTTCTGTATTGATCGAGAAGACATTTTATAATTGTGTCTTATACTTTAACCAGCGTGCAGAAGAGGCAAGCGCAGCCCTTGCCGCAAGAAGCAAATTCACGCATTTTGCAGCAACAGAGCTAAACCGTTGGAGTGCAGCTGCGAATGTGCACACAGTAACGCAAATACAAAGTCATCTGGACATATTGTTTGAGGTGTCTAGTAGTGTTCGATGTACACAGTATGGTGTCCGAGGTCGCAAACAGTACGCAATGAATTTGGTCCAACGTAAATGTACATGTAATAAGTGGCAAATTTTCCGTATCCCTCTTCCCACTCTATTGCGTACATTTCTAACCGTCAAGCAGAAGTAGATTCTTATGTTGGAGAGTGTTACACATGGCAACACCAATTGATGGTTTACGGAGGAAGATTTTTTTCCTATCAGTGATCGGGAAACGTGGGCCCCATTGGACTATCCAGAATTACGCCCTGACCCAAAGCATAAGCGCGGCAAAGGTCGTCCACAGTCAACAAGGATTCATAATGAAATGGATGTTAGAGATGTGATTCGACAGAATACTTGTTCATTTTGTTGTATATTGGGCCACACAAACCGTGGTTGTCCAAATAAAAGGACAAGGGATTCTCAAGCATCCACATCTAATTCACAACCAACGGGAAGGAATAAAAATAAATGTGGTAGTTGTGGAGGTGAAGGTCATAACAAATGTATACGTCCTGGTTTGAGTAAGTTTGCTTCTTCTTTTTCTCTTAATTGACAACATACGTAATATTCTTTTTGTTCTTGATAACAATTTATATACTCTAACGTTCAATTTTTAAAGTGTTGATGGACATTGGCCTACTTGACCCATCTGTTTTGACTCAATAGGAGCGTCATCGTTCTCGTCGTGTCTGCGCAGGCGATGTAAGACATTTAAAAATGTTTTTCTTTCCTTATTATGATTATAACATTTAACTTGTAGGCATCTTCGTGGTTGCGTTGTCGACGTCGGGAGATATATGTACGCCATATTCCTTTGGATGATCGCCTGCAGCCTTATGTAGCGCAAGCAGGATTTGGTTGCATATCTGAACTGGAATTTATCACACTTGATAGGCATTTAGTGACAGCTTTGGTGGAGTGCTGGAGATCCGAAACACATACTTTTCACATGGCTAGTGGGGAGATGTCTATCACATTGCAGGACGTCGCATTCATATTGGGGTTAAGAATTGATGGACTTGTGGTTACAGGAGAGACCACACCTGGAGCTACGTGGGCTGGTACATGCGAGCAGCTTCTGGGTGTCAGGCCTCTTCCTTCTGAGATCGTTGGCAGCAAGGTATTAGCGAGCTGGTTATTCACACACTTTGCAGAATTGCCACAAGATGCAGAAGAGGTGGTCTTACAGAGGCATGCTCGTGCATACATATTACAGTTACTTGATGGTATGTTATTCACGGACAAGTCAGGGTCATTGGTTTTCCTTATTGCACTACCACATCTGAATGATTTAGAATACTCTGGGATGCTAAGCTGGGGATCCGCCGTACTTGCATATATATATATAGGCATCTCTGTTTAGCGGTAGATATGGCGATCGAGGAGATTGGTGACTCGGTCATATTGCTTCAGTTGTGGGCATGGGAACATTTCTCCCGCATTGCTCCTGTAATTAGGGAAACAAGACAGTAGCAGTGGGAGAAAAGTCACTTTATGGTGATGGAGGGCATTGTGTTGGGGCACGTCATCTCCAAGAGAGGAATGGAGGTTGACCCTACCAAGGTAGACGTGATCATACGACTCCAACCACCAACCAACGTAAAACAATTGCGGTCATTTCTCGAGCATGTTGGATTTTATCGGAGATTTATCAAGGATTTTTTGAAGATTGCCCGATCGCTAACTGAGCTTTTAGGCAAATACATGGAGTTCATTATCGATCATAAATGTCTTGAGGCCTTTAAGTAACTACAAGGGATGATCATGGACGTTCCGATCCTACAAGCCCCATATCAGTCTCTGCCTTTTGAGATCATGACAGACGCATCAGATTTTACTGTTGGGACTGTGTTAGGATAGAGGAGGGATGGTGTCCCGTTCGCCATACACTACGCAAGCAAAGTGCTTGATACTGTTCAGCGTAACTATACAGTTACAGAAAAAGAGATGCTTGCGGTAGTGTTCGCCTTGGATAAGTTCATATCGCGTTTAATTGGATCCAAGGTGATTGTGTTCACTAACCATACAACAGTACGGTATTTAATGGAAAAGAAGGACGTGAAGGCGTGTCTTCTTAGGTGGATTTTACTTATCCAGGAATTTGACTTGGACATTCGTGACCGGGAAAGAAGAACGTAGTAGCTGATCACCTCTCCCGTCTCGAGGATCTTACTACTTCTGATGATACGTCAATTCGAGACTCCTTCCCTAACGAGTCGATTTTTGTTGTCGACTCACTTCCATGGTACCCAATATCGTGAATTATCTTGTCTCCAAGAAAGTTCCCGAAGATTGACCCAAGAGCCACATAAACCGACTAAAGTCGGATTCAAGACATTACCATTGGGAGGATCCGATCCTTTTCTTTGAAGGACCGGATTGTGTCTGGAGACTGTGTATTCCTCAGGATGAATATCAAAGTGTCCTTACTTTATGCCACAGTCTGGAGGCAGGAGGACACCACTCCAGGAAGAGGATCGCATGGAAGGTACTTCAGTGTGGCTTATACTGGCCGACTTTGTTTCGCGATGCGCTCACCTTTGCGAAGTCGTGCCCAGTATGCCAGCGAATGGGAGGAACCGTTGGTCCCAAGGATGAGATATCGATGCATCCTGACATCATTTGTGATGTCTTTGATGCATGGGGCATCGACTTTACGGGCCCATTTCCTGTCAGACATGGATTCGAATACATCCTTCTAGCGGTAGATTATCTGTCAAGGTGGGTGGAGGCTATCCCAACCCGAGCTGCAGACAGCAGGACTGACTGTAAATTCATTAGAGATCACATCATCTCTAGGTTCAGGTCCCCAAAGTATTGATATCCGATGGGGTAGCCACTTCGTGAACAGAGATGTGAAGAAGCTCTTGAAGGATTACAGCATCGAACACCGTGTCGCTAGTCCTTACCACCCACAGACCAATGGCATGGCTGAGGTGTCGAATAGGGAGGTGAAAACCATATTGCAAAAGCTTGTCCGCCCAGACAGGAAGGACTGGTCTCAGATCTTGGATCAAGTCCTATGGGTTTATAGGATAGCTTACAAGACACCGTTAGGAACCTCCTCATTCAGGATGGTATTTGAGAAGCCATGCCATTTGCCCGCAGAATTAGTGCACAAATCAGAATGGGCAATCAAAAAGGTCAACTGGAACACACACCTACGACAAAAATAGAGAGAGATGGATCCGAATGAGCTTGTGGAAGTCAGAAACCTAGCATATGATAACAGTTTGGTGTACAAGGACAAAGTAAAGCATTGGCATGATAGATTTATCAGACGAAAGACCTTTGTTCCTGGACAGAAGGTATGGTTGTTCAATGTAAGGCTGAAGGTTTTCCAAGGCAAGCTGAAATCCAAGTGGACGGGTCCATTCATAGTCTGTGATGTGCATGATAGTGGATGTGTTGAGATCTCAGATCTCATAGATGGAGCACAAACATTCCTAGTCAATGGACAACTGCTGAAGCACTTCGTCGAACCCAATAAACAGTTAGTCCATGTTGAGGAGATTGTATTCATGTGCGAGACAGACTCAGCAGATATACATAGAGTCGTACATGAGACCTTGCAGCAGTAAGCTCTCGCCATCAGCAGCATCTAAAAAGATTCAGACCGTGAAGCTTGTATATACCCACCAATCCTATATATTCTTTCCCTCCCTCCCACGACTCTAATCACTCACCCCAACTTCATATATTTCCATCTACGATTATACTTAGGATGACCAGATCCTAAGTATAGGGGAGGAGAGTCACCTGAGTCTATTCACTATTCACTGTACATCCTCCAGATCTCATCGGTCCTCATACTCATTCATGTCCTATACTTAGGCTGACCTGAGCCTAAGTATAGGGGGGACCGATGCTCATCATGTATATTCTCATCTGCTTCCCCTCTTGACCTCGTCCGCCCTATTTTTTAATCTTCTTCTACACTTAGGCTGCCAGAGCCTAAGTATCGGGGGGCAGGACAACTTCTGTACATTTTTGTTCTTTTAGCTCTCCTACGCTTAGCACGAGCTATGTCTTCTTCCTCATTTTCGTGCTCTGAGTACATAGCACATGCTAAGTATAGGGGGTGTGTATATATTACATATATACTTCCATAGCTCGTACTTTCGTGTATTTTTATACATACTATACAATAATTATGGGATGGGTAAAATGGAGAACATTTTTTGTAAAATACATGTATACTTGTATATTGTATAATACTTATTGTTGTAACATAGGAGGTATACCAAATTCTCAAAAAAATAAATAAAAAAACACAAAAAATAGGCTTCTTATTTACTCTTGCATATCATCCTTGCATTCAAAAAAATGTCTTACACTTCATCTACATAGCATGTCATCTACATCTCATCTGCATATTCTGCATATGCAATGTGAAAAGTTAGTGGGCTCTGAACCAAGTTATGAATAGATGTTGAGGACGGACTTGATTGACCTTAATCCACCTAATTCAGAGGAACCTTATAGGAACTGGAGTTAAGATTTCTCATGTCAAGTGACTTAATTCTTTGAGTCCGCAAGTCTATGTTCACATGTCATCTTGATTGGTCTAAGTAGAATATCTCGTGCACATGCATGATTCTTATAGACAATGACCTAACTTGGACAAGCACCATGCGCGTAGCTCTTCATTGATAAGGTGGCAAGGAGGTAGAATCCTTTAGCTTGGAGTAGCACATGGGTGGAAACATCTGTCTTCCTCTAGGGAGGGCAGTGCATCTCAACCTAGTCTAGTGGTGTTGAAATCTAAGGACGGGATGTTGTGGGTTGCAATAATGCTTGAAAAGAGGGATAGTCTACTGTCTCAAGAGGAAAAACTCCTGATGTACATGTTGCACCTTGTATATAGTACAAAAAAAGAAAAAAATGCAAAAACTCCAGAAAATAAGACAGGCCAAAGTGAAAATAAAATACCTGTCGGAGTATGTATATTAGCAAGAAGTCTGCAGCTGAATGACTTGGATACACTGGTCAGACATCCTGGGATAGGTAGCTACACTGGCTACCGTCCATTCTTTTCTCCACCTTCTCCTCTTGAGCTGGTCGTACTTGAACTTAGAAGGGAATACCTCGCTTCTCGAGGAAAGATTTACTGGACAGGGGAATTAGACTTACTTTGTTAGAAGAGACTGGTTCTTAGTCATTTCTGATATGGAAAGCTATTTTACACTTACACATCACAAGTAAGAATCATAGTCATCAGAATTTTGCGTTTGACGATTTGTTCTGACCTGACTATTGAGGAGTCTTGAATAGAAGACTTGTGGAACTTGAAGTCTGTTAGGTCTTAAGTTCAGATCCCAATAAGGTTCCACCACATTATTAATCCAAAGGTCGAGTCAAGCTCTATTTTCAACTTTTGTTCATGACCTTGGTATGGAACCCAATTTCATTTCACTCTTGCGTTACATTTTAGTTTCTCGGGGACGAGCAAGGTTTAAGTATAGGGGGTTGATGATCTATGATTCATCGCTCTTAAAGTTGAAAATAGAGCCTTGTTCCCGGGTAATTAGGATCATATTTCCACAAATATTGCATAATTAGCATTCATGCATGCATTGATAATATTTGCAATTTAGCATTTGCATCTGCATTAAATAAGAAGCCCAATTCACTTGTAAGAAATCACTAACCCTAAATTCCATAGATTCACTCTATATTAATAGATAATACAAGAAAAATACCAAAAATTGCTAACTTAAAAAATTAACAAATAAACCCCCAAACCAAGTTGGAGATCATGGACCTTAGAATGCACATATCTCTATCATACAACCCCCGATCTAGGTCTACTCACTTTTAAATTAATACACATTCAGAGACCTTCAAAATGAGACCTATTTCATTTAAATCGGAGTTCGTATGCAAAACTTGGGTTCTGGGAACTCATTGTACACTATATGTATGTATATTTGCACCCTTGTATTTTATTACTCTATTCGACCTTATTTCTGTTTTTGGTCAACATGAAACTTGTAGATCTCATCGAGATCTACAACTTTCATGTTTTGAGTTTTTCCAAATTCAGCCATCTTCCCCCCTTTATCTCACATTCTTTTTCAGCCATTCAGATGGGCCATGTGGCACCCTCTGGTTAAGCCACACGGCCCACTCCATTGCCCGCTACGCGCCTCGCTTCATGGTCGTTAGATCTTCTTCTTCTTCAGATCTTGGCCCTCCATGCCGCATCATCTCTCAGTCGTCTGATCTGTCCCCAGATCTCATGAAGACCGCATGTCTCCCCCTTAACCTTAGCGCTCCACGTGGCACGCTCATGGTCGTTGGATCTTAGCCTCGATGATTAGATCTCACCCGCTCACCCCCACTCAATCGCAACCATTCGATGCTACGCCAGATCTAATCCCGACCGTTCTTTAGCGCCGCGCTCCAATGCTGCCATGTGGTGTTCTCTACACCCTTCGATGGCGCTGCACCGATCTGATCTGGATCGTCTCCTCGCGCCCACCTCCTGGCCGTTGGATCACTAGATCCAACGGTTGAGGCGTCGTCTCCTACCTCTTGAAGGAGCCTCGTCCACGTCGCCCACCTCGTGACGGCTCCACCCCCTCTCTATTATTGGCTCCACTCCAGCCACTTTCTCCGCCCCTGTCACCTCTACGACGTCGCCCATACTTCCCTCATTCTCGCTGGCCTTCACGATCTCCATGACACCCTTCCTCGTCGCTCCACACACTCCACGAAACCATGCCTCCCATCACATTCACCTCCACCTTCTCTCTATAAATCCAGTGACTCTGGCCACTTTTCACCCCATCCGCCCGAGCAAGAGGTTCCCTAGAGATCCTATCTACCCGACAGTGACAGTGATCGAGTGTGAAAGCGAGCGACGACGGTGGTATACCTCCGGCGAGATCCACGGCGTTTCTTCACCGTGTAGCAGCTCCTCCGACAAGCTGCTCGAGCTCGGGTAGCTACCGGCCCTCGCGTGACGACCCGAGTCTCCACCACGAGCCTCAGATACCAGGTAGCAATCCTTCATCATCTTCTCCGATCTTCATCCTATCCCTCTTCGATTTTCTCTTAATTTATTCTGCCTCTCTGATCATCTTCACACCTCTTCTACCATTCACCGAGCTCCGCCTTGGAACTCTCACCTTCGCGCACTCCTTAGATCACTCCGTCAACGCCTCACCCTCTCTTCCGACCAAAGCTCCGCCGCCACGGCGGAGGAGGATCATTAGCCACCGATCACTTCAGACTTCAGGCCTCACCGCACTCGCACGCACCTCACGAGCACGTTGCACATGATTTCTTGCACAATCTAACCCTGCAGGACCCTTCTCTTTATTGGCCGGACTTCATGTCGTAGTCGCTTCGAGCTTCGTCTCCACTAGTCTCCAATAGACTCCAGCCGCCTCCAGAGCCTCTGGGGGACTCCTGAAGCTTCCACAATCGACCTGAGCCATTAAGAAGTCGACGGCGAGCTTCCAAGACCACAGGGGAAGGCGACAGAGCTAGAGCATCATCATCGGATCACCGCCAAGTCCATCGCAGGAGGTGGCAGACCGAAGAAGAAGACTTCCATCTACCATTGGATCATCTAGATCTGACGGTCCTCTTCACGCCATGTTGCCAGCTTCCAGCCATCGTTGGATTAATCGCCATCCAACAGCCACTACTTAGCCACGTCATCATCGCCTCCAGCCCCGAATACTGTCGGATCAATCTTGATCGGACGGTCCCTCAGAAGCCACGATGCCATCCATCAGCACCGTTGGATCGACCTAGATCTAGCGGTCCAGCTTGCGCTACGTCACCAATCTCCGAGCCTCTTCCCCGACCTTAGGCTCGGAGTGACCGAAGTTGACCCAAAGCTGATCCGAACCTCCAGAGTCCTCCGAGCCTCTGCCCGAGCCTCCATCATCGTCCGAGCCTAGCCCCTCACGTGTCTCTCACGTGAGGGCTGGGTAATTTGCAACGAGGCCCCGGGAAGTTTCAAAAATTGCACTTTGGTCCCTGCTAGGAGTATCACGTGAGGAGCACGTGCTTCCGTGGGAATTTTGCTTCCACGCCCTTGCATTATAGGTATTTGCACTTTAGTCCCTATATGCACTCTTTGTTTTAAGAAATTTTATTTTCTGTATTGCATTCTGGTCCCTGTCTTTGCACGCATATTTAGGTGTCATATTTCATCATTTTTAAATTGCAAAAATTGCATATTGTAGTTTAACTTGTCCTCTATCTTGTTTGACATGTTTCCTATTTTTGTGAGCCATCTTGAATTTAATAAAGTTATTTTGGTGAAATTTGATATATTTTGCCCACTGTGTGCCTTTAATTTAATATTAAATTCTTTGTTTTTCTAAAAATCGCCATAAAATCACATTAGACCTAGGATAAGTTTCTCTAGATTGTGCCCAAAAATCATTGCATTTGCACGCATCACAAGGCATGAATAAATCAAACAGTAATTTGCCTAATTGATTTTTAATAGGTCCAATTCACATAGATTTTTAGCTTTATTAATTTTCTTGGATTCATCTTACTTAGACCTATCTAGGGTAATTTTTATATCTAAAAATAATGTGTCTTTGTATTTATTAGAATTAATTTTGCAAAAACTGCCCTGCATTCATATTTTATTCGTGTTTAATTCACCTAGAGTCTAAAAAATCCAAAAAATTGTAGTCACTTAGTTTCATTGCATCCCATCATCCGACCAAGTTTCATTAGTTTTAGACTTTATTTGACCATATTTCTTGATTTAACTTAAAATTTGCCTAGATTTTGCACTGCATTTTCCTTAATTGCATAATAAAAAGACCAAAAATATTCTTCTGAAAATCAGACCTCTTAATTAACTAAAAATTTACCTAAGGAGACAGTTGCCTCCCTGAGTTCGACCTTGGGCTTGCCCAAGTAAAAAATAAATCTGCCGCTGGAACTTGATTATCCATTAAGTCTGAGTGGTGTTTTTGACGAAGTCTCGATTACCCGACTGCAATGAACTCAACATCTAATTTGATCGATAACTCGCTCGAATTAACAAGGGTAGACGAGGCATTTTCAATTCTCAGACAAAGAATGAGAGGAAGATCCTTTAACATCAGTAGGACATCTTCACAATGAAGTAGGATGGCATCCCTATCCATGCATTCCACTCTTGGAATGTTTGATAACCTCCATCGTTTCATGCCTCTGAATGTGACTACCGAGCAACAGATGACATGCAGAAATGCCATGATGGTGAGTGTGTTTCTTGCGGCTCTCGATTCCCAGTATGATGCCACCCCTAGCCAGCTCCTCACCGACGCCTTTATACCTCCCATAGAGGAGCCTTTTAGCAGAATGAGCAGGATCATGGTGCTCCCTACAGCTACCACTCAGATATCCTCTGTTATGGTCGCATTTCACGGTGGAGGAGGTTCGACTCAATTCAAAGGATGTGGTGTCTGTGGTGGAGGAAATGGACGTGTTTGCCCACAATACACATGATGCATCCATTGCACTATAAGGATACATGCTATCATAAGTATGGTCGCCATGCATCTACTCATGTTGCTGAGAAGTTTGAGCCAATTGCTACTTCTACTCATCATAAGTATGATGATCTGGTCTCATGCCTAAGGGAGATTACGTCTCCTTCAATTGGTTCTACTCCTCCGACCTCATCTGGCACTGCAGCCTCTGCTAGTACCTCTGGTAAAGCTTATGAACTTACCACTTGTCACGGGGTAGATATTTCAGAATGGATCGTGAACTTTAAAGCATCTCATCATCTATGCAGTGACAGAATAATAGTTCATGCCATATAACTCAGTTCACCATGGTTGATATGTAGTCATTGCAGATGGAAGGCATTCTCTTGTTACATGATAGGGAAAGGTTCAGTTGACACCTTCCGTGCATATATAAAGTGTGCTACATGATCCCGAATTTTCTATCAATTTACTGTCTATCAATCGAATTACTAAGGATATGAATTATCATGTCATTTTTAACTCGCCTTCTCTTTGTGCTTCAGGATATGTTCACAAGCAAGGTGAATGGATGTTTCTGTAAGAAAGGGACTCTCCACATATTGGTCTAGACTCCTTATGTAGGCAGATCTTCTATTCCTACTAGATTAGTCTCTCCATACATGTGGCACCTTCGGTTCGATCATCTTCTTCTGTAGAAGTTGTATAGAGTCCTTCCAGAGATCTCATCTCAATCCACTTTTTCAATAAAAGGATTTCCATCTTGGGAAGCACCAACGCACCAGTTTTCTCAGTCGTTAAAGTTATGGCAGTAGCTAATTATTTGAGTTGTTGCAATTTGACATTTGAGGTCTCAATCGTGTTTCGTATCACAAGGGGCAAGTATTCTATCTTGTCATTGTTAATGACTTTTCGTAACTTTCTTAAGTTTTCTATTGAAAAATAAGTCAGAGGTTGGTTTTATTATGCAAACTTTAATCATTGAAATAAAGAACCTTTTTTCTACTGCTATTAAGTATGTTCACTCTAACAATATTTTGGAGTTTTCTATAGGTCAGCTATCTTAGTTCTTCAAGTCTCTTCGGATTCTCCATCAAACTTTGTGTGCCTACACTTCTTAGCAAAATGGTGTTGCCGAGTGCAATCACTATCATCTCTTGGATGTTATCAAGACTCCCATGATACAGAGTCATGCTCCTTACTCTTAATGGGGAGATGTTGTACTTAATGTTTGATATCCCATCGACCATATACATCTTCTGTGTTAGGAAAAAAACCTTCCTTATTTGATTGCATTCCTGGAAAGGGACCTCCTCTCTCTAACACCTCATGTCTTTGGTTCTGTAATCTTCGTTCATCACATGACTCTTAGTCGTGACAAGCTCTCCCCTCGAGTTATCAAGTGCATCTTTGTTGGCCACTCCCAAACCTAGAAGGAGTACCGGTGCTTTAATCCTATCAGACAGAAGTACTATGTTAGTGCAGAAGTCACATTCTTTGAGTGTGTATTTTTCTCCCACATGTGACATCGATGACTTCTTCTAGGTATGGTGAGGAGGTTTACATTCCACCTCCTCCTCTTGCCCCAACCCCTACCACACCTCCTGTGATTTAAACTTTGCTGCATATAGACATATACACATTCATAGGTTGAATACTAGACCCCCAGCTTCCGTGCTTTCCCATCATCCAGCACGTCCCAGGTAAATCATGAATTTTGATTTCCACAGATAGCATCGTCGATGTTTTTGTATACATGGAGACTTTATAGGTTGAGACTGAAGCTCGTTAGAAGATTATAGTACATGTGACGGATTATTTAGAGGATCTTGATCGGCCTATTGCATTTCATAAGAGGAAGCATTCATGTGCTGCATATCCTCTCTCGTGTCATTATTCACTGGGACGTCTATCATACATGAAGTTGGTTGTAGGATTGTCAACCATTACGATGCTATGCACATATCAAGACGTTATGCAGGGCGGCCAGTGGCATCTTGTAATGGAGGAAGAGATGGCGGCACTCTAGTCACGAGGCACATGGAGCTTGGTCATGACTCCACGCATCACGAGTCCAACCTTTGTTGGTGCATGGAGATCGTCACAAGTCCCTTGGTATCACCATCACCTTTCATCTGGAGACTGATCCAAATCATCATGAAATCCTTGTTGCAACTCTTGTGGGATTTTCCTACTAGATACACCTCATCGAACTTGTTTCTATATTGGAATTTTTTGCATTAGGGTTTGGTTAAATCGTGGAGCTTGAATAAGTTGGGACTTCCTGTGTTGCTTCCAATCTTGCTGCCATCGTCAAACCCACATTGTTGCTACATGCAACTAATTTATCGGTAACCCTTGCATATGCATGTCATTACGTTATTGATACCCTACTATTGCATGTAGGTGACGCCAATGGTAATGGACACATGTAGCATTAGATTCTCGTTCTTTGGTTAGATCGCTATGCTAGACAAGACCAACAATGTTAGGTGGTGGCAAATATTCACAATGTTCGTCGAAGGAAAAAAGACACTTCAAATTCTTCTAAGGCCATAATTCGAAAACAAGATAGGAAGGCATGCCTCATTGGATGAAGATAATGGCATGGTTTATGCCTGGCTTCTAAGGAGTGGCATACCTTGGATTACTGACAAGGTGATCCATTACAATACAGCATATGCAATCTAGAATACTATGTCATACTCATATTCACACAAAAAATGCAAGCCATGTATTCCAAATATATTATTATCTAATGCATCTTAAGCAAGAGGGCAAGACTCTTATTGGTACTACTCTTAGTTGAAGGCACTCCGTGATAAATATAATTCCATAGGACAAATATGTGTTTGTCCAGTACATAAAGCAACTTGAAAGGAGTTAGTTGTAATAATATTTCTTTTTGGGTTAGCATTATCCCACCATACACCTAGGGATTGGACGATTACATGTATCACTTTACCTGCTCTGGAAGAAGCATACAACTTACCGAGTTGTCTCTATATTGCCTATGGCATGAGACATCCAAGTCTCAGAGTTTTGCACTAGTCCTTTCAGCTAGCCGAGGACATGATTCTCTGGAGGATCCGTAGCGAAGGACATGGCAAATCTACTCAGACTAGTCCTATCACTCATCACAATTCTGATGGCTCTACAAAATGAGGTAGAGTCCAATGTACATTCTACATAAAGCTACACTCTACTCAAGAGTGAAGACACATGTTGGGACCAAACAAAAATACCCCTATACTGCTAGAGTGACTATAAAATTCAACATTGTAACTCTTTCTTTCTCTTGTGTTGATCTGGATGAAATGTTCAAACGTTTCTCTCAAACATAAACATTGCCAGAGACAATTGTCATAGCAATGACTTCTACTACCATATCAAGTATACAAACCCACTATGTACATTTCATTGAGTTTAATTGGCTTGCAGATTTTGGTTCCTCTAGCACAATACGTAAAGATAAGATATAATTTGATGAGGTAAAGCAAATCCCCCCTAGAAAGACTATTTAAGTAGCCGATGGTCGCATATCACCAATAGTGGGACAAGGAGAGGTTATAGTTACCCCGATTCTCAGCCTATCAGACATGTTGCTTGTTCCTGATTTCACCATGACCCTATAATATGTCAGCCAGATTTGCAAGGCTGTGCACTTTATAGTTATTCTTAATACAACATCTTTGACTTTTTAGAATATTATGATAGGAAAAATGATTGGCCAGGTAATTGATCAGGGTTGTAGGGGGGTATCATCTTCTATAGACCCTAATAGTTACGTCAGTGATAGAACGTCAGTTTTCTTATACTTCAGCATATTTATGGTATCAGTGTTTGGGACATCCATCGATCAATAAACTCTGGTGAATTCTACTCCAGGTATCTTTAGCAACCAGACTAGAATGTGAGGCATGTCAACTTAAGAAGCATCACTGTAGTTCTTGTCGTTAGGACTTGACATTATTCACATGGATAGATGGCAACCCAGTTATATTCATGATCATCTTGGTCACCATTATTATCTTGTCATTGTGGATGATTTTACTTGTTTGCCATGGCTTTTCTTTATTAAGAATCGATCAAATGTATGCTTGAAAATTATTCAGTATATCAATGAAATAAAGACTCCAATCGATGTTATCAAAATTATTTGATAAGATAATGCTCGAGAGTCTTGCTCCAAAAGTTATGTCAATTTTATACTTCTCTTGGAGTTATACATAAGATCTCATGCGTTCATACTTCGCTACAAAATGGAGTTGCAAAATGCAAGCATCGACACATTTTTTATGTCTCTAGGACTCCTCATCCAAGAAAATCTTCCATCACTAAGCGCAAGAGATGTAGTTCGTACAGCCTCATATCTTGTTAATTGCCTATCCACATTAGCGATTAATGAGACTAGCCATTGAGGTAGTGTATCCTCATCGTCTGGTCTTTTCCATGCCTCCAAAGGTCTTTGAATGTGTGGCTTTATACATCATCTCAAGACTGGAAGAGATAAGCTTGCCCCACAAGCACTCAAGTGCATTTTTTATCGACTATGATATAAATCAAAGATGGTATCGGTGCTTTGATCCTAGCAATCGTAGAAAAAATGTCTGTAAAGATGCGACCTTCGAGATTGTTCCATTACTCTGAGACTTTACAACCGCATATTGTTTCTAGTAATAGCGGTACTGATAATGGACCAGATGGCCTAAATGATCATCCTAATTGCACCTTGGAAAATGCCTTGAAGTTGCACTATGCATTCATTGTCCTAGGTAGTGTCCTTACACTACAACAAAATTAAGTTTCGACGACGGAATTTAGGTGATAGATTCCATTGCGACGGATATCTGCCATCTAAATCCGTCACGTAAAGTCCATGTACACACTATTACAACCCCTCTTTTTCAAAAACCATATTCACTCTTCTATCGCAAACCCTAATCTCATTCCAACATTTGTCTCCACCGCCATCTAACGAGAACCCATCCCCTCCACTTTCTCACCCCATCCTCGAGGTCGAGATCAATCTCCAATGAGGATCCTCTGTCTCTGGTGGTTTGGTCGCCTCCAGCCGTCATCAACCCTTCTCCATGGAGGAGATCTTGAGATACTGCGGCTCAATTTCCATTGTCTAGTGTTTGGGGATCTGGTCGAGCAAATTGGTCTCGCTTTGAGGTCGATGACGACACCGGCGCACGGCCACTCTGGCTCTCGCTCGTTCCACAGCTCAGTGGTCCCCCACCGGCAACATCATCACTCTCACCTCTATAAATACGCCTCCACAACCCCCTGCTTCTCCATTTCCTTTTCCAAAACCCCTTCCCTCCGATCCCCAAATCCATAAACCCGATGGACCACTACGCCCTCCACCTCACCCTCGTCGCCCTCGTCGGCGCCTCCGTCGTCGCCATCTTTGCCTACATCATGCAATGCAAAACCTTAAACCAGCTCCTCGACTTTGCTTGCGCCGTCGAGAAGGAGCACGTCCGGGAGAGGGGATCCACCTCCGAGATGACGGGGATGCGCATCAATTGCAGAGGAGGCAACCGACTGCTAGGAGGAGGGTCTCTGAAGCGGTTTACTATGAGAGGAGCTCCATGTCGTTGTCCGACGTCTCCGCAATGGACGGTAGGTAAGATAAGGAGAGGAAGGGCACTAGGGAGGCGGGTGCGGACATGGCGATCCCGCTGTGGTTTCCCAGGCTGAACATGTTGCACATGTTGCAGGAGGGTAAGATTTCCGGTGTTATTTTTTAATGTCGAAAAGATTTGGTTTTTTTGGGTGTGCTTGTGGGTGTTGTGATTGATATGGGGATCACAGAAATAGCAAGGAATGTGGATTTGAGAGTATTAGGTGGATAATTTAATTTTGAACAAATAATTTGTTCCTGGAAGAAGAGCCAGGAGTGAAAAAGTAATTTTGTAAAGCGAAGAGTAAGTCGTTCCTTTTTTATCTCGTGTGCTTGTGGGCATTTGATTTGGGGATTATGAGAGGATAAAGAGGGATTGATCTTGCTTTTAAAGATTTCACAGGTGGCCCTGAAATAAAATCTTGACTGGTTAGCTCTACTCCTTTTCTACCTCATATATCGCTATATGCCGATCTGTTAGATTGTTGATTCTTCTCGTCTTTGATTCGTGTTACTGTATCGATTTGCCCGGTAAAGGTGTTATTGCTTGTTGATTTTCTTAGACGTTATTCCAAAGTTTTTAGGCATGATGTTTCAATGAGTTCCTTGCTAATGCTGTTGTTACTTACTAGTTATCATTTGCCAAACAATTTACTCATCGGTGACGAAAAATGACTACCAGTTCATGCGACCGGGTTTCATCAGGGTATGTATCCGAATTCGGTTGTGATAAGTAATAGTGTAGATTGATTTAGAGCGCATTGCTTTTCTTTTCTTTTCATCTGAAGAACAACTATTGAACAAATCCGAAATTTGACTTCTACAAGTACATGATTCGAGTGCTCAAAGCAGATTTCAGGAGAGACGTCGTTATGAGGTACATGATGATCTAGATTTCTATAGTTAAGATAACAATAACCATATAGAAATCTCATTGAATAAATTCTATAATTATAATGAGTTATACTCATATCTGGATCTTCATGTTCTTTTTTAGTGTTGAATATTGACCGTGAGTTCATACCGATCCATTATATATATTTCATTGTCTATTTGTCTTTTGAATCGATGGTATTATGGAGATATGAGTAAATTCATTTCTGTGATTCAAATGTATTTGTTAGATAAACAAAATTTGCCTAAATTTAGTACAAAAAACAGTAACTTCAATTATTGCTACATATTTAGGAAAACTAAAAATGAGGTAAAAATAAAATATTGAATTTCTTGACCCTTTTATATTATGAAGGATGTCATCTGTATTTCTGGGTTGCGTTGATTCTCTTTGTGGTAAGTAATTTTTCTACCATCATCCTCTCATGAAATAATTTTCATTTGGATATCTTCATCCTTTTACACACTCTACATTTATTCCAGAAAAGAGTAATTTCTTTTAAATTTTGGTTACTTTGTGCTCCTGTGGAGGGATTGATCTTTCTTGATAGATATCTCTAATTGATTTTCGCATAGCATTTAAAAAATTGAAGATTTTTCCATTCTTATGATTTTTTCCTTGATAAAGGGCCCATAGATGATTCTAGTCATACCGAAGACAAAGCTTGTGATATCATGACAAATGCCACATGTCAATGCCTCATATTATGGAACAACTATTATTGGCACATTGTTTCTCAAAAAAATTATTATTGGCACCTCAACTGCAACCTAAGGATATGTGAGTCCACTTATATGATTCTATATTAATATAGCCGGGAAGACATTATATTTTTGTAGAGTCTCCATACTTTTTATCGGGACTTAGGATCTCCTTTTTCATGGAGGCAAAAGATTGACATGAATCATCTCAATTGACATCTCGGAGATACATTCTAAATGTGAGTATATGGCAGAGATCATCCGAGACTATCACTTTACTATCCAATAGTATTCAAAATTTCTATTTATCAGTATATGACGAGAGTCATTACCGTGGTAATCACGGTCACACTGAAATGATACTTTTTAAAGTTTCAGAGCTTGTAGAGCTAGGGATGAAGATGATTTTCTATTGCAACAAGTTCTAGATGTCCGCCACCTTTTATAGGTGGAAATCCAACTTTTGATCAATATGGATATCCCCAAACATATATTTTTCCTTCATATACCTTTCCACCGCAAGTAAGAATTTTGTATCTTTGTAAATATATTTATCTAATATAAAAAATTGACAGGTGTAATTTCCAAATCAACATCATGTGAGCAGCATTGAGACACCTCCTAACCATCCACAGGTAATTTACTTACTAACTCCCATTATTTGGATTTACTTACCCATTCTTATCATTTTCAAATACGTTGTTATATTTGATAGTTGGAATTTATCTTATAATTCAAGCCAAGTCTGCTTACCTTCATTCAGTTATTGAAAAAGGTTCGGTCTTCTTAACTATGTTTAATTCGCTGGCAACAATTGGTGGCATTATCTGTCCTTTGATAGAAACTATACCTTGGGAGGTATAAGTTGTCTGAAGCCTTCATTTATTTCCATTCCAGATTTTTCTTAGACATGCAACAACATAGTTGTCTACCTTATCCATAGTTAAAACAAGTTAAAATAGAGTTTCATATGCTTAGACCATCTTAAGAGATACTTAACTACTAAATGATTGAAATTGCATGTTGTGTAATATATATAAAAGCTTTCTTAAGATCATACACATATAATGAGGAGGGGGTTTACATGCATGTTCTTGTAAACAACTGTGCTCAATTTTACAGAAGTTATATTATCTGCCTACCTACAGTCACTATGTTAAAATCATTATTTTGTTTGTGAATACATATCGTTCAATTTTCAGTGGGGGTACTATATACAAATACGAGTTAATATCAATTGTTGTTGGATGGGTCTGTTTGAGATGGACTGGAGGGTAATATCCCTATATGTTTAACCAAAACTTTGACGAGGTGAACCTCATAAGTCATATCTTTACGAGGTGGGAGCTCAAATTGCTGAATAATATCATGTCCACATTTTGCCAAAAAAATCACATCTACATGAAGGTTTTTGATCATCTTCTTTCTTTGGAAAGTCAATTCTTTGAAGTATTTAGCATAAATGAACTTGATTACTTTCTTTCTTAGTTGGCAAGAGTAAGACTGATTCTCCTTGTAAAATCACTCAGTTTTTTCGAGCTTTTTATTTTTAAAAGGAAAAGGATAACAATCGGAGGTCCTCAATCATCCAGCTTTTATATTAGAAAAATTTAATGCTGATCAGATTTACAGTCATCCAACTTTCTTGTGGACATTTTATATGAGAAAAGAGTCCCCCTTTATTTCAACAGGTATTTCCTCTGCATTGCTTAACTTATGTCTGTATATTAACTTCTCTTACCCATTGTGTGTGTTTCAGTGAATTCTCTTTTAATTTTTACCTTGTATATGGTAATAATTTCCTTCCTTTCGACTAAATAGTCATGTGAAAGGTTCAGGCTTCAGATAAGTGATTACTGAGAATTTTAGATTAGTGGCTTTTTACTCCGATGATTTGATAAACAACGCATGCGCAACTGTTCATACACTGCTTGCATCCATGCTCTAGCATGAGATTCTGTGCATTTCGCCTATTTTATTTGGATTTTTATGCGGGAATTTCACCTCTGTGGCTCGGAAAAGAATACATGAGGAAATTTTCTTTACTCTAGCAAATATGCAACAATGCCTGAGGAACAATCACTGAATAAGTGGGACTCATAATTTATTTTTAGTAGGATGTTTTCTAACATATTTCCTTGTTCGCTTGAATGTTATACGTGTTAGAATTTAGAAGATTTCTATATTGACAGCTTTTAGAAAAACAAATTTTATGGAGAATAATCCCAAATCTAGTGTTGGTTATGATGTTTTGCTCCCCATTTCATCTTTTCCACTCGTTGATTCATCAGCAAACATGAGATGAAGAAGACATAATTATTGTAAAAAGAATCTGTTGGCATAAGTTTTCCAATCCTGGTGTTCACAGTTCTGGAAAGGGATATACAACGGCAAAGACTAAGATTGCATCTGTATGATCTCACATTACTGGAATAAAGAATGGAACCCCAAACCCCACAAGATTGGTTTCTATCCTAACCATGTTTCTTTTTGGCTTATCAGTTTAATATATCTGCCTGCGACACATCAAGATGAAAAGGAACTCAATTGCTTTTGTTGGGAAACAACAGAAAATAGGATGTGGAGACATTACAATTCAGCTTCTGTAGAGGCAAGTCAGTAGGTAAAAATGACCCTTTCTTACGTAGATGAAGATTTGAAGTGGTCTTTAGACTCGTTACTGTAAGCCAATTTTACAGTGGTCAAAAAGCAGAGTTATATATGAATATATTTTCAGCACAACATATCTGGATGGGTGCTCGTGATCTCGATCGGGTTCAATGTTGTTGCAAGGTAATTTACTTCTATTTGGTAATTAATATAATTTATTTTTTTGTCCAGAATCCACGTCAACAAACTTTAAATTGTTATGCCAGTATTGTACATCATTTTGTATGTATATATGTAGGAAATAATACATCGTGGACTTTGATTTCAATTTATATTTTCACGCATGTACAATATATGTCTAACTGATCTATGGACAGTGTGGAGTGAGCAACAAACTGGGTGCTGGTCATGCGAAGGCTGCACGTTCTCGATAGTGGCGATGACAACGATGCCCTTCGCAATTGGGAGATTCTTACTGTAATCTCAGTGCCACCATTACCATTGCTCAAGGTTATAAGGGCATCATACTCTCAACTACTCGAGATGGTGATTGTGCATGTATGTGTTATTGACAATGTATATTACCTAAATGTATCTTCTAGCATAACCTAGGGAGTATCATGTAATGGTTGTATATTGGTGAAGAGTGAGATGTATTTATGATTATATGTGATGTCTCGTGTGACATTTTTGGGGGTTTTCTTTGTGATGCTTAATTAATGCTTTCTTTGAGAAACTTAATTAGAAACTAATTTTTAGTTGTAATGTAAAAATGATTTATTTCTAGTTATGATTAATTGATATTAATAGCTTCTTCCTAATGTCATAATTCTGGATGTTACTTTTAACATCATAACCAATAATTATGGCGACGGATTTCTGTCACAACATTCTATGGTGGCAGATTTTCTGTCACTGAATTCTTTAGCCACGAGGTTTTTGGTGGAAGTTTTATGGTGACAGAATATCCGTCACAAAAGCCTTTTCTGCCACCAAAAAGTGCTATTCCGTCACCTAAAATCTGTAGCGACAAGTCCTATTTGTTGTAGTGTAGCTCACCTTGTTGATAGCTACCGATAGTTTGTTAAAGGTTTGTCTGGTGTACAAATACCAATATTTTACAACCGTGTGCTCCTTTAGCCTCATCGAAGGAGTTTATTCAAGAAGAAATGGTTGCTTTAATCTCCAGAGGTAGCTGGACATTGGTAGATCAACCACCCAAGGATTGTGGGATCATTGGCTCCAAATGCGTGTTTAAAGTAAGTCAAGACCCAAATGGAACAATCTCAAGACACAATGAACGACTAGTGGCTTGAAGATTCATCCATGATGTTTTCAACACCTTTTCTCCCGTGAATCGATTTTCTACTCTTCAGTACGTATTTGTGATTGATGTGAGAAGGCCCCTACATCAAATGGATATCAAAATCACATTGTTATATGGAGATCTAGATCTAGAGGAAATCGTCTATGTGCGGTAGCCACCTGGATACGAGCTTCAGGTTGAGTCTCGGAAGGTTTTTTTGCCGAAGAAGACGATTTATAACCTCAAACATAGTCCCAGAGCATGGTTGGAAAAGCTCTTGTGAGTGCAAGAGAACAAATGCTTTGTCAGATCATCATCAGGTCATTCACTTTTTATTGGGAAGATGGATAGAGGCATGTACCCATATTGGAATATGTCAATGATATAATCCTGACATGTGATGATGACTCGGGTATAAGAGAAGTAAAAAAGAGGCTAGCCGACCACTTCATGATCAAGGGCATGGGTCCTTGAAGATATTCATCGGGTTAGAAGTGGCTCGAAGTCATAAAGGCTTGGTTCTATCGCAAAGATAATATGATGTTGACCTTTTGCAAGTGACATGCTTCACAGGCACCAAACCAATTCAAATCCCTATGAATCATGAAGCTCGTCTATTTAAGGTAATTTGGTAGATGAAGGACAATATAGTCAGTAGGTGAAAAAGATTATCAATCGGCTTGACATCTCCTTTGCAGTGGAAAAAATCAATCAGTTCATGAGCAAACCTACCCAAGTTTGTTGGGACACGGCCATGATGATCTTGAGGTACAAGAAAGCTTTGCCCCGAAAGGGGTTACATAACTCTAATAAGATGGAAATTACATTAAGATGTATTGATCGAAATGATCCATTGTTGTGTAATTCTGAATTTATCCATGCATTTTTTTTGAAAAGAAAAGGGGTTTTCACTGATAAGGTGTGCACCTAAAAACTTCATTTATTCACAAGTTTTACAAGTGTTGGACTACCACACACGGTAGTCTAAAATATAGCTACATGGACCATAATCAATATAGAAATTCAACCAATCCAACAAGTTTATCAATTCAGCAATTTTGATTTCAAATAATATCCTTACCTCTCATCTACTTCCTAAAAAACCTAAACCATTCAAGTTCTGCCATTAACGACCTCATTCATTTGATTACTTCTCTTCTGGAGAAGTAATCTATACTTAATATTTCACATTTCATCGTAATTTAGAATTTCCATTCATCCTTTCCTTCGTGCAAATTTCAAGCTTGTCGAACCTTGACTTGAAGCTTTGACAAGCTTCAACATTTAAGCTAGTTTTCGTAAGAACATCTAAATTTCTATTTCAAAATATTGAGAATTTTAGGTTATGTTACTCTTGTTCAATTTATTTATTTCTTAATACTTATTATGTAGTTTACCCATTAGGATTTCTCTTTTCTATATAATAGAACTTGTGGGCTCTATGAATAAACAACAATGTATTTTCGACAACATGTTATCAGAGCAGCGGTCCAAGACCAAAGCCCTGAGCGCTACCTCCCAATCCTACCTCCAACCTCGCCTGTCATGCCTCACTTAGGCGGCGCAGCCACTGCCCAGCAGCAACCCAACAGTGCAACCATTACCGTCTGCCAGCCGCTGCCAGCGATGCAGTCGTTGACCTAGCATCAGCCTTGCCACCTAGCAGCAGCTCCATGGTAGCTTGGTCGTCTGATGCTGCCACCACCAGCATCCAGCGGTGCTGTCGGCGTCACCCAGGGGCCCCCATAGCCACGTAGCGCCATCCGGTGTCGGTCGGTGGCCCTCCATCTGCCCTGATTTCGTAGTTTATGGTCTGATTTCAGAGTTTTGATCTGATTTCGCCCCTTTTCAGACAAAAATCATATTACTTTTTGCCAGCTATTGTCTAGGAGTTGTTGTAGTATGAGTTTACGCCCACAACCGCCCCTCTACATATCTATGTAGACGCTCCACGATCTGTCTACGGTCCCAATTATCGATCCACGATGTCAGAAAGCAGA
Source organism: Ottelia alismoides (assembly GCA_037367405.1). NCBI lineage: Eukaryota > Viridiplantae > Streptophyta > Magnoliopsida > Alismatales > Hydrocharitaceae > Ottelia > Ottelia alismoides. The sequence goes on from JAZKJV010006570.1 coordinate 385,485, forward strand.
GTTGATATCACATCTCCTTCAAGGGTCCCGCACCTATAGTCAAGATGGATGGCACAAACTACGAGTTGTGGGTGATGCAGTTCATGGATCTACTGTAGAGCCATGGTAATAAGCATACTCTGATGCAAGATGGGTCGTGGACAAGATTGGGACCAATGCCTCATGGGAGGCAGATGATGTGTATGCTAAAGTATGGCTATCTAAAACTGTCTCCTTTGAGATAGTCAGTGATATCTTAAGTCAGCCCACATCAAAGGCAGCGTAGGACATCCTTGCAGGTATATACTCTCCAGCGAGGAATGAGTCAAGGATCTTGCAACTGTAGCATGATATATTCACAACCAAATAGGGTGATCATCCTCTTCATGCCCTGTATACATATCTTAGGGGTATGTTTGAGCGACTCCATATCTACATACCTCTGACGACCTCACCAGAGCAGCATAATGTCTATAGAGATTATGTCATGAACGGGGTGTTTCTGGCTGCCTTTTTTTGAAAAATGAAAGGTGGCCTCCTAGGCTGAGATCCACCGCCGCATACAAGTGTGTGTGTATATATATATATCAAAAGTTAGGTATTATATCAAGTTACATGTGCCATGATATACAAATTGCCCTACAATGTTCAATTACATTCTCGGTATGAAATAATTGCCCTCCAAAAATGACCATGTTCCTGGCGCACAAAATTGACCACAACGAAGCAAAGGGGTATGCATCTGGCGCGGATCATGGGCTATACAGAAGAAGATCTCATGAAGGGATCAACGTTGATCGAAGGATGGATTAGCCGCGAAAATGGGAAGAAAACATGAGATGAGACAGGTCCGCGTCAAATCAGAAGCTGGGTGGGAAGTTGACCAGCGGTCAACATGCGACCTGACGTGATTGGTCCACGTCAGGTCACTACAGAACAAAACTGTAAAAAATGAAAATAATTAATTAAAATGGTATTTTTTTATTAGTTTTTGTGTATAAAATAAAAATTATTTATTATTTTATTTAGTATTTTATTATGATTTTTATTTGTTTTTTGTTGTTATTTATTAGTAGTTAATTTTAAATGGTGTATTTATAGGTATATTTACCTATATTTTGGCTATTTTATTTTTATTTTGTATATTTTATTTTATTATTTTATTCTCTTATTTTATATATCTATAACTTGTTTTTATGTACATAAATATATTTTTATTTTATTTTTATGATATTATTTGTACACTTAAATAAATAGGGGCATATGATGTGTAGATATACTTATAGGTATTCCATCTTTATATTATACACATTATTTTATTTTAATGTATTTTATTGGTTTTTATTTTGATTTTGCATTTTTAATAGAATATGAATAATGTTTACAAAAGAATAAATAATAAAAGAATAGGGTTCATCTTTATTTACACACATATACTATTATAGGTATTTTGCCTATGTTTGATATAGACTTATTTTATTTTATTTTAAATTTTGGTTTTATTTTGATTTTAATAGGCACATAAGTCATAAATAATATTTACAAAATTATATAAAAATATGAATTTTTAAAAAATAATAAGGAATGAATGTAATGAATATTTTATTTGGGTACAATGCACACTGGGGGTCCAAAATCTAACTTTCACGTTGTAACTCCAAAAAATATGAGACTACCACCATTAAATAGCTTATGAAAAGTATATACAATTAGAGGTGATTTTGATCTATTTTGAGTTTTTATTTGAAAGACATGGGTCTGTGAAGTTGGGATTTTGACATTTTATTTTGTGTATAAAATGTACATTGGGTATTAATTTTGTACAAACTCAATTTTGTATTTTTATTTACATTATTATCTACAACTTTTATGTACAAAGTTTCTTTATTTGATGAATAAATACTAAAGAATAAAATATGTATCAAAATGAATAAATAAAGAATAAATAGATTGGGTTTTTATTCTATTTTTGGCCCTTATTTCCCCCTACTTTATTCCTTATCGACCAACTCAATTCTTGACTTGGTCTCGGAGTTTAGGATCATAAAATATCTCCGCTATTTTATTCTTTTTCTTTTCTTCTCTTTATTCGACAATTTTGGCATTAAAAACCACATTATTTACACAATAAATGCAATAAATGATGAATGCTATTTTATGCAAATTAATTCTATTTCCATGCATTAGCTAGGGTTTTTAAGGCCAAAATGATAGAATAAAGATGATGAAATGGAGATTCATCATCTAGTTCCTCAGATAGTGCTTATACCTCTACTTCTTATCATGGTTTAATTATCTTAGAATGGATTATAGATTCAAGTGCAACACATGATTTGTATGGAGACAAACATCCGCTCATAGCCTACAGGCAGGTTTCTCCAGGAAAGACAGTGGTTATAGCAGATGGGACTCATTCTCCCATCACAGGACATGGGGAGATTGCCTTGACGCCTTCCATGCAGTTGCAGAATGTGTTGCATGCTCCTGATTTCTAAATGAATTTACTGTCAATTAGTCAGATTAATAAGGATTTACATTGTCGACCAATATTTGACCCATCATCTCTTGTGTTTCAGGACATCCTTACAGACAGAGTGATTGGGTGTGGCCGTGAGCAAGACGGGTTGTATCGACTGGTCCAAACACCTTATGCTGGAGCATCCTCTCATTCTACTCGAAATGTCCCTCCTTATCTATGACATTTGCGCTTTGGTCATCTTCCATTTTAGAAACTACGTCAAATCTTTCCTTAGATCTCACCTCGCTCGTTGTTCAATTGTGAAGCATGTCAGTCAGGGAAGCATCATCGGTTCGTCTTCCCTAGTCGTCAGAGTCGGAGTAGTAGCTATCTTTTTGAGTTTTTCCATGTAGACACTTGGGGTCCAAGTCGTGTTCCCGATCATCAGGGACACATGTTCTATTTGGTTGCTGTGGATGGTTTTAGTCATCTGTCTTGGGTTTGCTTGTTGAAGAATAAATCAGAAGCGGGCAATACTATTATGAATTTTATTAAGGAAGTGTAGAATGTTTTTTTATCTCTGTCAAAATTGTGCGAACTGATAATGCTCTTGAATTCAGTACCCATATACTATCTCAATTCTTTTCATCTCACGACATCCTTCAACAAACATCTTCTGCTTACATGTCCCAATAGAACGATGTCGCAGAAAGAAAGCATCGTCACCTTCTCGATGTCACTTGTACGCTCCTTGTCCAGAGTTGTGCACCGCACTCATTCTTGGGCGATGATGTTCTCACAACATGTTACCTCATTAACTGTATACCCTCATCGATGATGGGGGAGAAGATACCTTTCTCCCTTATTTTCCCTGACAAGGAGTTGTTCTCTCTTACCCCTCGTGTTTTGGGTTTGTTGCGTTCGTCCATCAGTTATCTCCATGGATTGACAAGCTCTCTCCTAGGGTTGTCAAATGCATTTTTATCATGTATTCCAGGACTCAAAAGGGTTATCGTTGATATGACCTGCTACGTCGGAGGTATTATTTCAGTGCAAATGTCACATTTTTTGAGTCAGTCATGTCCTTCTCTCCTACATGTGACAGGGTGGCACCATCAAATTCATATGATGAGATCTATATTTCTCCTCCACTCATGTATCCACCATCACCTCCTCCACCACCATCTCCGCCACTATCACCTCCACCAGCATTACCTCCTCCCATTATTTTGGTTCCTCCTTGATGAACCTCAGTTTCATCATCTTTATTTCACATAATTAACCCCCTTGCTTAAAAGTTTGTCAATAATTCCCTGTTAATGTCTAATAATTAACAGAGTCCTTAATAAATTAAAAACCACAAAAAAATGGCAAAACAAAAATCTGTGGTATTTTTAACCTTAAAAATACCCTCCAAAATATTTCGGGCCCTTGTTTGATCTCTTTTCGAGTTTTGGTCAACATGAAACTTGTAGATCTCATCAAGATCTACAACTTTCATGTTTTGAGTTTTCTCAAAATCGGCTAATAGGGCCCTCAAAAATAAGAAAAACCTTCCTAATAATCTGATTGGGCCACGTGGCCCAATTTGGGGGCGCCACGTGGCCCGGCCCCTTTGTATCATCCGCCACCACTCCTGGCCGTTAGATCTCCCCCTGAGATCCAACGGCCCCCATCCCTCCACGCCAGCCGATAGCCTTCAACCCTTCGATCATCCCCACCTTCAATCTGCACCGCACGTGAGCGCTCTCACCAGAGCGTGCCACGTGGCGCAGACTGGTGCCCTCCGATCGCGCTCCCGATCGTCCATCTCGGCCGCTCATTCCCCTGACGTTCCTCATCCACTCGATCATCCGCTCCTTCATCTGAGCCGTCCGCCAGCGCCTCATCAGTAGCGCTCCACGTGTCACAACCCGATCCCGTCGATCATATCGCCTCCGATCTCATCCTGGCCGTCCTTCAGCGCCCAAACGTAGGCCGTTGGATCTCCAGATCCAACGGCTGATCTGCATCGTCAACCTCTCGCCTCGTCCTCTCTCCCACGATCACCACTCGCGAAGACCTCGCCCCTTCCATTTTTCCAGTCTTCACCTTCCATCACCTCCACTCGCCAATAGCCCCACGTCCTTCCTCCATCAACCACGACCCTCGCCCGCGACTAAGCTACCCGCAACTCCCTTCCAGTCGCCCCGCAACTGACCACAAACCCACGTCGGCCACCATTACCTCCGCCAACTCCACCCTTCAAATAAGCCGCTTCCCCCACCTTTCGCCGGGTCCGCCTTTATGTGGGAAACCTCCCAGCGAGCCCCCGCCCCCCGGCGACAGCGAGGGGGCGGTGAGGAACGCGAAGACGAAGGTCCGCCCCGGTGACGACCCCTGGCCATGGTAGGCCAGGTCTGCGGAGCTCCGCCTCCGCCAAGCTGCTCCCCGTAGCCGGGGGAGTCCAGCGATGACCCCGAGGTCCTCCGATGACCTCGAGCACAGGCCCCGCTCCGCTCCGATCAGGTAAGCTCCTCCTTCTTCTTCCTCTGTATTTTTAGTTGATTTCTTTTAATTTTCTAGGCCTATCCGGCCATCCCCACGCTCCGATGACCATCCCAACAGCTCCGCCTCCGACTCCCCTTCCACGCGCATGCTTCCGCTCACCTCCCCTTTCTTCCATACCCCCCCTTCACCTCCGACCACCTCCTCCGCTCTAGCGGCGGAGGAGCACCGAGCTCCTCGTTCCCTTCGCCCCTACGAGCTCCCACATCAACTCACGCACGCACCATTTCGCCGCTTCGGCTATCTACTAACTTGCAGGTATCCGAAGACTTGAATGGCCGGAGCTCTGCCGGCGCCGCTTTCATCGACCTTGCAGTCGTCCTCCTAGCTCCGATGATCGACGCTAGAGCCTCCTGGACCTTCCCCGAGTTCCCCGCTTCATCGACGACCCTTAATTGGGCTCGGGGGAGGTCTACCGTGACCGAGAGAGAGCGGCGGAGTCGGGGTGCCCTCGCCGGAGCTCGATTCCCGCCGCCAGCAAACGATGAAGATGGAGGAGCAGATGCCGTCGGATGCTCATCATCTGACGGCTCCGATTCAGCCACGTCGCTCAGACCCGCTTCTCCAGCTACCGTTGGATCAACTCGATCCAATGGTACCAGTGCCTACACGTCGACCCACCAGAAGCCCATAACAACCATTCGATTACCACGATCGGATGGTTGTTGCCTAGCCACGTGGCGACACCAGAAGCGCCCCCGAGCCTCCGCCATCGAACCAGAGGCTTGCATCCGCCGAGCCTTGTCCGAGCCTGCAACGAGCCAAAGCCTCCGCCCGAGCCACGCCGAAGCAACCCGGGCCTCCTCCGAACCTCAGATCGACCCGAGCCTGGAGGGCGCGTGCCTGGCGCGTGCTATCCTGGGCAAATTGCAGAGGAGCCCTAGAACTTCTCCATATTTGCAAAAAGGTCCCCGCGCATTTGGGTAAATTACAGGGAAGGTCTCGCGCCTTATTTTTATTGCATTTCAGTCCTTCCCAGGGATCTTTTTTGTAGTTATCTTTTCATGTTTTCTTTCAATTATGCCCTTGCTTTCTTTGTTGAATATCTTGAGCTACGTATGTCCAATTGAGTTGATTTCAGTTTCATTTCGAAGCTCGTTTGACGTACTTTCTCATGGCATGCTTATTTCATGTAATGGACACTTTACTGTTGACGTATTATTTTGATAGCTTTGTGTCTCTTATTAATTAATCCATGCCTTGTTCAGATTGAGTTTATTACCTTAATTAATCTGGAATTGACTTGTTGACTATTTTGCTCATTATTTTCTATCTAGGGCATATCTCCATTGCATTGCATTGCAGTTACTTGCACGATAAAAAATGATTAAAAAAATGCATATTTATTTTAATGCATTGTCTTGTCATGTCATGTTTTATTTTGTCTTTGCATGTTTTGACCTATATGCCTATAACTCAACACTTGATTAAATACACTTAAATCCGATAAATAAGAGAGAGGCTCGTGTCCCTGAGTTCGACCTTGGTATCTTACCAAGTAAATAATTTCACGATCACCTCATTTCGATTCATTATGGCATATATCTAAATGAGGTGATCGCTTTGACGACCCGAATCGTCCCGGCTACGATGATGATTCCATGTGCTAAAAACACATTATTAAAGGGACGATTTTTCGGTTCGTCAAATGGCGCCGTTGCCGGGGACACGGCTCATTTCTTTTATTTTTTGGATTTTTGCGTGTTTAATTTAGTGTTTCTTTTTATAGGTCAAATGATCATATATTTTGCATCTAAAATTTTTTCTCCCTTATTTGATATCTAACTATTGCTTTTGTGGCAGGGCCCTTGATGGATCAAGGAGGCGAGGAGCAGGACGTTCCCCGCTGCGAGGAGCCGCAGGAGCATGCTTGGAGCAAAGGAGGAAGAAAAAAAAATGTCTCGCATTGTTGTTGAATTTTATTTTAATAAACTCGTCTTTTACAGCGGTCTTCGATCGAAGACTCGCGATTGTAATCGGACGAATGTGGTTGTGTGGGGATCGTCCCCACTTGAGTGTCGACCTAGGACTTAGGCACACGGCTCTCCGAGCTCAATTTTCATATTTTCTTGTGCTTGATCGTAGGTTAGGACACACTTTAAATCAGAGACGCACATAATCTCGCCTCACTTAGCCAAACTTAAATGGATATCATTTCCCGCTAATAGATGCATGATTAGGTGCGGTTTTATTCGACTTGCATACATTGATTTTGGTTTTCAAAACGGCCCCAGATTTTTACGGTTTTTATCGTCAAATCACTGCATGATTTCTCACTTAGCCTCGATCGCGTTTTTCTTCATCGAATACATGTTTTTCACGGCTTTCATCTCCTAGATTGATCACCTAGGATTAATGGAAAATGGAATGAACGGTAGACGATGATTTTCTGATTGATGTGCTAATCATAATAAAATTGGGACTGTTAATTGCAAGTCAACCCAAAAATGGAGTAAAATTCGGTTTTGGGAGAGCAATACCCTCGCTTACGCAATCATTTTCACTTCACATCTTTTTCTTTGCGTAAAAATCAAATGTTTTATCACCAATAAAATAGACAAGATAATTAACCAACCTTGGTTGGTTTCATGTGTGAGTTGGTGAAACTAAGGGTTTGCTTGCTTGATTGAGCCTTGTTTGATGTGACACACACCCCAAAACCAAAGACACTCCATTTTCATCTCCGAAGATTCAACCGCTCACTTGTATATTCATCCCGCTTCTTCGTTCACCTTGGGTCTCTTCCAACATCAATCTCCATCTTTATACTTAGGCTAATCTCAGCCTAAGTATAGGGGGGACCCAAGTCCCCGTGATTTTTCTCTACTCATCTTTTCTTGCCTTTATACTTAGGTTATTTCTAACCTAAGTATAGGGGGAGCCCCTCTTAGCTCCCGTATATTCTTCTATATTTAAATGGACCTATGTACTTGTAACATCTAGTGCTATGGGGACATAGCAAAGTTTAAGTATAGGGGGGTATACCGTATATACCGTATATTTACTTTAGCTATAATCTGAAAAATTTGAAAAATTAAAAACTTTTTGGCTAAGGTAAAAATTCATTGGACTAAGAAAACTCAAAGGAGTTCGCGGTTTTTCGATATTATGTTACACTATTTTATAGAAATATTTTCGAAAATGATTTTTGAAAATGTTTTGAAAATTTTCATTTTGTGATACATGGGTTTTGAAAAATCGCCATCTCTTTTCAAGAAAAGTTGAGTCTAACTTGTGTTTTAACTCTCTTAAAATCCATAAAAATCAGAAAACCCCTAAAAACCTTTAGGAGCTATTAGTGACTACTAAGCCCAATTAAGAAAGCCGCGTTCAGTGAGGGTTCGCCCTTAGCAGATTGGATGGTTTAGAGGACATCGCGTAAGGCCCCGTCCTCAAGCAACGGGCTTCGGCCTGTACTTACATCCATACTGGCTGAATTACAGCTACTTAATTGAGTTTAGGCAGTTGTTATATCTCTTGAAGTTCAAAACAAAAAAAAAGTGTCTTGTTTTTTTTTTGAATGAAGAAGTTGGATTAGTCCTCTACATTTTCACTTTCACCCGGGATCTGATTTGGTCAAGAAGACTTAGCTTTTTGAGGTCTTTGAGATTTTAGGTTAAACTAGCCTTAGCCATCAGGGTCTTAGACTTAATCATCCATATTCCCCTAGGTTTCTAGATTTGCATGCTATATTCCATGCTTAGTCTCAGACATAAAGAATATGATCAGCACATCACATGCACGACTGTGGTTCTCGATGAGATGAGTTGATTTTTCACCTGAGGAATTGGGATGAGGAAGTCGAATTTGGATTTGATCTAATGATGCTCGAGGATGGGATAAAATCTTTGGAGGCTTCACGAAACCTGAGTGTCAGTAATATTAGCCAGTATGAGAACTTGATTCTTATACTAATCTCTTGACATTAACCTAAGTGCCTGGGTGTGAAAAATAAATAAAAAATGTTGATCAGTGTGCGCCAACTCTTGGTAAAAGCAGTGGAGCTAGCCACCAATTATATAAGTCAATGAAATTCAAAGAAAAGCTCTCATTCCACCAAAGTCAAATATCAAAGAGCTTCCACCAAAGGCGAGCGCTCCCAACCATTTCAAAGTGTCCACTTGGACCACTGCTATTAGGACCAGGAGTCGGGCTTGCACCAAAAAAGGGCTCTGCATCGTAAATGCTACAAGTTTGGGTGTCGAAGGTACGATAGGTACTCAAAAGAGACACACCCCGGTGTACTCCCAGGAAAACAAGTGCAGACGGCTCCAACTTCTCTTGACGGACGCACTGATCAACACCAAAAAAAATGTGTTGAGTAAAAGGCACTAGAGAGAATCCTTGTTCCAATGAGAGGGAGAGAAGAATTGACACAATCCTATGCCCTCCATTTCTGGCCTGCCATCCACATTTTCTAAGTCTGACAACTAAAGAGACGGTGGACTGAATGCAAGATCTGATTTATTCCCTAGTGCTGAGGATTAGATCCTTAGGAGATTTTCTCGGACCGAGATTTTAGGTGACGAATTGACTCTACTCTCAGAATTGCAGTCAACACTAAACTCATATCCTTTAGTTTATATGTATATCAGAGAGAGTCTAGAGAAGTAGAGGAATTGGAAGCCTCTTGATTAAGGCTGGGTTGAACTCTAAAATTTTGGATCTCTGAAGCCGAGTCGACTTGATCAGATTGGATCCTGTATTCACATGCACAAGGGGGTTAATCCAACTTAGTCATTCTTTTTGATGCTCGAGGACGAGCATAGTTTAAGTATAGGGGGGTGATGAACCTCAGTTTCATCATCTTTATTTCACATAATTAACCCCCTTGCTTAAAAGTTTGTCAATAATTACCTGTTAATGTCTAATAATTAACAGAGTCCTTAATAAATTAAAAACCACAAAAAAATGGCAAAACAAAAATCTGTGGTATTTTTAACCTTAAAAATACCCTCCAAAATATTTCGGGCCCTTGTTTGATCTCTTTTCGAGTTTTGGTCAACATGAAACTTGTAGATCTCATCAAGATCTACAACTTTCATGTTTTGAGTTTTCTCAAAATCGGCCAATAGGGCCCTCAAAAATAAGAAAAACCTTCCTAATAATCTGATTGGGCCACGTGGCCCAATTTGGGGGCGCCACGTGGCCCGGCCCCTTTGTATCATCCGCCACCACTCCTGGCCGTTAGATCTCCCCCTGAGATCCAACGGCCCCCATCCCTCCACGCCAGCATATAGCCTTCAACCCTTCGATCATCCCCACCTTCAATCTGCACCGCACGTGAGCGCTCTCACCAGAGCGTGCCACGTGGCGCAGACTGGTGCCCTCCGATCGCGCTCCCGATCGTCCATCTCGGCCGCTCATTCCCCTGACGTTCCTCATCCACTCGATCATCCGCTCCTTCATCTGAGCCGTCCGCCAGCGCCTCATCAGTAGCGCTCCACGTGTCACAACCCGATCCCGTCGATCATATCGCCTCCGATCTCATCCTGGCGGTCCTTCAGCGCCCAAATGTAGGCCGTTGGATCTCCAGATCCAACGGCTGATCTGCATCGTCAACCTCTCGCCTCGTCCTCTCTCCCACGATCACCACTCGCGAAGACCTCGCCCCTTCCATTTTTCCAGTCTTCACCTTCCATCACCTCCACTCGCCAATAGCCCCACGTCCTTCCTCCATCAACCACGACCCTCGCCCGCGACTAAGCTACCCGCAACTCCCTTCCAGTCGCCCCGCAACTGACCACAAACCCACGTCGGCCACCATTACCTCCGCCAACTCCACCCTTCAAATAAGCCGCTTCCCCCACCTTTCGTCGGGTCCGCCTTTATGTGGGAAACCTCCCAGCGAGCCCCGCCCCCCGGTGACAGCGAGGGGGCGGTGAGGAACGCGAAGACGAAGGTCCGCCCCGGTGACGACCCCTGGCCATGGTAGGCCAGGTCTGCGGAGCTCCGCCTCCGCCAAGCTGCTCCCCGTAGCCGGGGGAGTCCAGCGATGACCCCGAGGTCCTCCGATGACCTCGAGCACAGGCCCCGCTCCGCTCCGATCAGGTAAGCTCCTCCTTCTTCTTCCTCTGTATTTTTAGTTGATTTCTTTTAATTTTCTAGGCCTATCCGGCCATCCCCACGCTCCGATGACCATCCCAACAGCTCCGCCTCCGACTCCCCTTCCACGCGCACGCTTCCGCTCACCTCCCCTTTCTTCCATACCCCCCTTCGCCTCCGACCACCTCCTCCGCTCTAGCGGCGGAGGAGCACCGAGCTCCTCGTTCCCTTCGCCCCTACGAGCTCCCACATCAACTCACGCACGCACCATTTCGCCGCTTCGGCTATCTACTAACTTGCAGGTATCCGAAGACTTGAATGGCCGGAGCTCTGCCGGCGCCGCTTTCATCGACCTTGCAGTCGTCCTCCTAGCTCCGATGATCGATGCCAGAGCCTCCTGGACCTTCCCCGAGTTCCCCGCTTCATCGACGACCCTTAATTGGGCTCGGGGTGGTCTACCGTGACCGAGAGAGAGCGGCGGAGTCGGGGTGCCCTCGCCGGAGCTTGATTCCCGCCGCCAGCAAACGATGAAGATGGAGGAGCAGATGCCGTCGGATGCTCATCATCTGACGGCTCCGATTCAGCCACGTCGCTCAGACCCGCTTCTCCAGCTACCGTTGGATCAACTCGATCCAATGGTCCCAGTGCCTACACGTCGACCCACCAGAAGCCCATAACAACCATTCGATTACCACGATCGGATGGTTGTTGCCTAGCCACGTGGCGACACCAGAAGCGCCCCCGAGCCTCCGCCATCGAACCAGAGGCTTGCATCCGCCGAGCCTTGTCCGAGCCTGCAACGAGCCAAAGCCTCCGCCCGAGCCACGCCGAAGCAACCCGGGCCTCCTCCGAACCTCAGATCGACCCAAGCCTGGAGGGCGCGTGCCTGGCGCGTGCTATCCTGGGCAAATTGCAGAGGAGCCCTAGAACTTCTCCATATTTGCAAAAAGGTCCCCGCGCATTTGGGTAAATTACAGGGAAGGTCTCGCGCCTTATTTTTATTGCATTTCAGTCCTTCCCAGGGATCTTTTTGTAGTTATCTTTTCATGTTTTCTTTCAATTATGCCCTTGCTTTCTTTGTTGAATATCTTGAGCTACGTATGTTCAATTGAGTTGATTTCAGTTTCATTTCGAAGCTCGTTTGACGTACTTTCTCATGGCATGCTTATTTCATGTAATGGACACTTTACTGTTGACGTATTATTTTGATAGCTTTGTGTCTCTTATTAATTAATCCATGCCTTGTTCAGATTGAGTTTATTACCTTAATTAAATCTGGAATTGACTTGTTGACTATTTTGCTCATTATTTTCTATCTAGGGCATATCTCCATTGCATTGCATTGCAGTTACTTGCACGATAAAAAATGATTAAAAAAATGCATATTTATTTTAATGCATTGTCTTGTCATGTCATGTTTTATTTTGTCTTTGCATGTTTTGACCTATATGCCTATAACTCAACACTTGATTAAATACACTTAAATCCGATAAATAAGAGAGAGGCTCGTGTCCCTGAGTTCGACCTTGGTATCTTACCAAGTAAAATAATTTCACGATCACCTCATTTCGATTCATTATGGCATATATCTAAATGAGGTGATCGCTTTGACGACCCGAATCGTCCCGGCTACGATGATGATTCCATGTGCTAAAAACACATTATTAAAGGGACGATTTTTCGGTTCGTCACTCCTCTACCACATCACTACAGTCGACGGCCAGCCCCTGCTCATGATCATGGTCAATCATCAAGCATGCCCCAGGTTTATTCTGATGACATTACTTCTAATGATGGGTTTGATGGTGTTTCTCAGCATGGGCTATTTCAGGAAGGGGATGATAAGGAAGGTGGTACATATGATGCAGAACTTGATTTGTCGATTGCTCTGAGGAAGCAGAAGCATTCATGTGCTTCATATCTGATTGCTTTTCATGACACCTTTGAGATTATGACGGGTGACTTCAGGATGTTTGCAGTTGCTTTGTCCGTTGTGGATATACCACATACATACCATGAGGCATTGGTTGACAGTAGATAACATCCGTCTATGGAGGAAGAGATGGCGGCTCTTGTAAGTTGCAAGTGGGTATTTACAGTGAAGCAAAATGCAGATGGTAGCATTGATAGGTACAAGGCTCGACTGGTTGCCCGCGGGTTTACTCAGACATACGGGGTGGATTATCTTGACACATTCTCTCCAGTTGCTCGTCATTCTACCTTACGGATTCTATTTATCTGTTGCCATGATTCGAGATTGGCCCCTATTTCAATTGGATGTCAGGAATGCCTTTTTGTATGGTGATCTTCAGGAAGAAGTCTACATGCAACCGCCGCCATGGTTTGCTGTTGAGGGGGAGTGTTCACAGGCGTGTAGACTACATAAGGCAATCTATGGCCTTAAGCAGAGCCCGAGAGCTTGGTTTTAGAAGCTCTTAGATTTATTTGAGAAGCAAGGGTTCAAACGGCCGAATGCAGATCATTCTCTTTTCGCACAAAGGACTTCCAGAGGTACGACTGTTATTATGGCGTATGTTGATGATATACTTATTATAGGAGATGATATACAGGGAATAACACGAGCAAAAGAATTTTTGGTCCGTGAATGTGTTACTAAGGATCTAGGAGTGCTTAGATAATTTCTGGGATTGGAGTTTGCCAGAAATCAGCAAGGGCTTGTGATGTCTCAGAGAAAATATGTCACTGACTTGCTAAGTGACACGGGTATGCTTGGATGTTGACCTGCTACTACACCCATGGATCCGAGCATGAACCTGTATGATGATGATAATGATGAGGTTGATAGGAGACGATACAGGGAACTGGAGGAAAAGCTTCTTTATGTTACCATTACCTGACCTGATATTTCATTTGCAGTCAGTAGAGTGAGCCAGTTAGGGATGCGACCGGATGCAGAGATCTCTGTATCCGTCCACTACCGTATCCGCTTTTAAGCAGATATGGATATACATTTTCGGATTTTAGCGGATATAGATACGGATACAGATACTAGTTTTATTTTTTTTTGCGGATATGGATACCATTATAGATTTTTTTGGATACGAATACGGATAGGGTTTGTATATATTTTTTGCAGATACGGATACATATATCCGTATTATTGAGTCACTTATGACATGTCATCTTATCCAATTTATTTTGAGTTGAATCTTATCCGGTTTATTTTGAGTTTGTAGAATTTGATTTTTGAACTATTGTGGAACTACTTTAAATCATACTTTTCATTTACGGAATTTGTTGTTAGACAATCTACTCATGAAAAAACTTTAGTTTATAATTGTCTTTTTATATTTGGGGCCAACAAGATATGCAATATTTCAGCTTCACAAATGTTTTGCATGCCTCAATGTAGCACTGATACGAAGTTGTACCTCATCATGAAATGTTAAAAAAAGGTAATAAACTTTTATAATTTATCATAATGTTGTTTCACGAAATATACCATATCACCTTTATCTTATTAGTTGGTTACAATGTTACATTATTACCTATATTTTGGAAACCTTTCAAATGAAGGAAGATAGAGGCACGTCATCGTACAATTTTACTATATGCTATTCAATATTTCATTCAATATTCTAATTTATTTTCTTATTTATTATGTAACATTGTAAGTTTATTGAATATAGGATTAGTCATCCATCAATTACAAGTTCGTAAAGACATCATTTCTAATTAAAAGAATGAGGAGGCATTTAATATTTATAGGATAATCTGTATCCATTTCGTAAATATCCGTATCTGAATCATGATTATCCGATTCCGAATCCGTATCCATATTTAAGAGTACGGTATTCAATTTTCGATATCCGTATGATATCCGTTTCCATATCTGTATCTATATGTTGAAACAGATAAGGATATATCTGTATCCGTATCCGTCCGTTTGCATCCCTGGAGCCAGTTCATGGACCTCGTCAGGTACATATGGATGGTATAAAAATGACACTAAGGTATCTTAAATCATCTCCAGATGCAGGACTGTTGTTTTAAAAGGGTGGCACTATTACTATCTTAGCATGTGCATATGCAGACTACGCAGGGTGCCCAAAGGACATGAAGTCTACATCTGGATTTGGTGTATCTGTTAAAGAGTCGCTTATCTCACGGAAGAGTAAGAAGCAAACCATTGTTGCTAGATCCAGTGCTGAATATGAGTATAGATCTATGGCCCAAGCATGTACAGAAGTGATGTGGGTTCAGGCAGTCCTGACAAATCTATATATAGATGTTCCTCTTCCCATGTCGCTGAAATGCGGCAATCAGGCTACATTATTCATTGCTAATAATCCTGCATTTCACCAGAGGACAAAGCACATTGAGGTTGATTGCCATTATATACGTGATATGATCCAGAAAGGCTTTATTTCTACATCCCATGTCATCTCAGGAGACTAGACGATAGACATTTTTACCAAAATCTTACTTAGGGGGTCCTTCCAGAGGTGCTTATCCAAGTTGAGCATGATAGATATCTATGCTCCATCTTGAGGGGAGTGTAGAGATACATTTCATGTTTATGTATCTTTTATCTATTTTCCTTTCTCTTTGTCTACGTTATGTAATTTTCCCATAGGTCTCTCCCTATATAAGAGAGCCTAGGGCTCAAGGAATGATTATCTCTCTTTATTTTCCCAACAGACTCGTTTAATGCCCAAACAACTACCTAAAACAACCAATGAATCTGGATGTTAAAAAGAGGGAAGGTGATTGTTCGACTGTCTTTAATGGATCTCATTTCCGAGATCATAATTGGGTTTGGAACTTGTGCATCAATTGGGAATCGGACTGCCTTAAAACAAATCTCTAAAAATAAATTTTATTTAAAAATTAAAACCGCACGCACGTCGCAAACATGGACACAGACAGAGACATATACATGGGCACGAGCACATGCCAAGCATGGCGTGGTGTGGCGAGGCTAGGTGCTCACGCATGTGTGTATGTTAAATGCACACATGCCCAACGACCTTAAATTCACGTGCCCCTGAGAAGCCCACATGGGCTTGGGGAACGCTCACAATTATAATCTTATCGTCTTCCTCCTAAATAGTCCATGTGGTATTAAAGAGATAGGAGAGGTTTGTGAAATACATAGAGGATCTAACAGATAGATCATCTCTTCTGCCATGTCAGTTGTAGAATTCAAGAATCACAAGCCTCATCGGTCTTTTGTTGAAAAGCTTAAAGCCCCCAATCAAGATATGTAGCTGCAATTACATTTGGAGAAACCTCACCAAGAATATGCACGAGCATCATCTCGGGTGAGCCGAGGCCCAAGGCTCCACTCTGAGCCTATTCACCAACTTTGGAGAGACCCACCGCAACATTCGTCGGTCATCTCCGAGTATCATTATGCAACACCGACATCGAGGCCGCCACTCTGTGCTGGTCCCCACCCTCCGGTTAACATCATAGCGCACTACTGTAGCCAACCAGAACCCACGGCTGGGAGAGGCTCCCACAGGATTTCTTTGCTGATGATGGTTGAAAGGTGGGAAGGTCTTGTTGCTGCTGCATCAAGAAGCAATTCAGACATGGTATAATGCACGATGGAGGAGGGACAGAGAATGCAGCTTGGGGATTCTTTCAAGAGGGGGAGGAAGGTAGATGACAAGGGGGTGGAGGAAGCAGCTTGCAGGGGGAGGGGGTCGAAGGAGGTGAGGGGCGGCGGAGGAAGGGACTAGAGGGGGATGGGAGCGGAGGAGGAGGGGATTGGAGGATTGGGGCTGGGGAGATGAGAGGCGACAGAGGAGGGAGTTGGAGTGAGGACGCATCTATCTCAATTTTTCAATCTAATCTAATTACCCATGCGTTCCAAAAGTTAGGGGCCGTTCGTTGATGTGGGAAGTTTACCCCCCCTTAATCCACCCCTCTCTCTCCTATGTGGGTCCCACTTTTACCTTTTTTAATATATTAAATAAATCAATTTTCTTTTACAAATTTCATCAAACAATAATATATTATACCATCATATCATATAAAAATTACAAACTACTCCACTTCTACTCACTTTTCCAAACTTCAATACAATCACATCACAATAATTACACACTTTTTCAAACTTCAATACAATCATATCATAACAAACCCACTTCAAACCCACCCTCAGTTTAACTCTCTGTCCAAACATCAAAACACAAAAACATGTTACCCTCTACCGGTTTAACCCATACTAACCTACGTACCAAATACACCCTTATTGGGACGTCGATGGATGGATGGACGGAAGTAACTTAAAGGGTACTGTTGTGGAAAATCAGTGATCTATTGTTCAAGGGAACCCTAGGCTCTCTTATATAGGGAGAGACCTCAAGGGTAAAATACATACACTACAAGAAAAATGACTTTCCCTGCAATAAAAATTGTAGTAAATAGTGCTCCATCCGTTAGGAAAAGTGCCTGGTGACAGACAAGTCGTGGGAAATAATTCGTAGGGTAAAATCCCGTAGGGAATACTATTTGTAACAGTTTGAGCGTCACAAAAACTTTGGCAACTGCCATAATAAAATCACAAGATATTTCTATTTTCGATGTTACTAATGACAAATTGTCTGTCGCAAATAATTGGTTCGTAATTAGCTAATTATAGGGATCAGTGGCCAATCATCAAAAATATAATCAAAATCATATTTCATTGAAATTGATTTACTAACCTACTGAAGAAGTATTCGTATTATTTTTCATTCGACTATGGCAATTAATAAGATACACATATAATGTCCATAACAAAACAAGCACCCAACAAATAAACTGATTGAAGAAGTCATTTTATGAACAATCAAATTTCTAACAAAAGTTTTTGCCAATGATCTTCCCAAGAGACTTTAATAAATAGAGCAACAATGTATAGAATACAGTTTAGTCTAAAGAACTCAATAATTTTGACATGATATAAAGTAACATCTAAATTGTATAAGAGATAAACTGCCAAGATATATCCATTTCATCAGATGTAGGACACATAATTGTATTGCACGTTGCCATCATCTTCAATTTGATTGAATCTTTTATGTTCTTCCAAGGTCGAACACCCGCCCAAGCATCTTCATTGTGATTGGATGTTGTATTTCCTCCAAAGATCTGATATCCACATAATTGTACTCCATGTTATCATCGTCTTCACCTTCTATTTCCTCCAGAGATTGAAGATCCACCCTATCATTGAAAACAATCCCAATTTCAAATAATATATCATATAGAGAAAACATATCAAATAACTTTTTCATCAATGGTTCTATAAACTAAACATGAAGCATCCTCCATTTATTTATTTTATTATATGATCTTTGATTTTTTTTCATTTTTCTAAGCAAACTTAAACATTACAAGCTAATATATATTAGCATAAGAGCAATGAGTGTATATGAAACTAACTTTATTTAACATATACTTACAAGAAAGGATTTTGGATTGCATAGTAAACATGTGTTTTCCATGACTTTAATGTTATCCTGCACAAATAAAAAGAATAAGAGTAAAATCAACACGTAACTTTAAAAAAAAGAAATCTAATAGAATGCAGCAAAGAAGGTACCTGATTTGCTTGTCTTTGCTTGGGCACAATTTTTGGACGTCATACCTCTAATGTTCCCATTTTAACACAATAGAAACAAAACAAGACCTCCAAATTAGAAACATAAGAGAAAAAAGAGTAACATTGAATGCCCAATATGATTATATTTCTTAGAATAATGAATGTAACAAACATTTAAAATATACCAAGTCAACAAAATAAATATGCTTATAAGAACTGACAATTAACAATAGCAGAGTTTGATACATGATATTAACTCGTTTGGTGTGTACATTGATGCGTGATGATGTGTGTATATTAACACCAACAACAAAGCCTATTCCCACATTAAGTAGGGTCGGCTACATGGATTCTTCATCTACATTCAGATCTATCTTGAGATGCATATATTAAAAATAAAAAGCATAGTCGTATCAAATTGAAACCAATAAAATGATATAAAATATGCATGACAATTGGTATCATTTAGCACATAGCCCACTATCACTCATCACGGATGAAAAAAATTGATATTTGTATCTAACTCAACTAAGCTCTCTAAAATGAAGTCAACATCATTTCTAACAACCAAAAGCATCATCCAATAATAACTGAAATTGAAAAGATGAGATTATAAGATGATTTAAATATACCTTATGCTTAGAGAGGAGATTGTAGATAGGTCCCTCAATAAGGAGGCACATCCATGGAAACCCATGCACCAATGATATCCTGGAAGGCAATCTTATCGATTTTACCCAATGTGTCTTGCATATCTTTAGTAGAAACATGGCAAGTAATTTCAAGGAACTCAAAAAAATTGATATGATAGAATAACGAGGAAATAACAATCAGCTATAAGAGGGCAATGAATCCTAGACACCTCTTAAGCTAAACATGCTCAAAACAGTCAATCCACGATTCTTAGTTACCCTGATTGCAGATGAGGCTGGAGATACTCCAAATTAATTATTGTGCCACTTCCAATACTTGCGCCACATAGTAGCCATCCATCTCCCCGTGCGTGGGAGGAAACATCCACGTTGGTGCTCCAAGAGACTCATTGTCCTATAGATACATCTTCTCTTTAAAATGTTTCACCTTTAGCCTTAAACCTTGCATGATTCTTATCTCACATTCGGTTCATGGAGAAGATGGAAAATCTGTACACACATATTAGCCATAAGCGATTAAAAAGAATATTCTCCTTTTACCAAACAAAACCACAATTTTTAAAACTGCAAACATAGTTTAACAAACACCCCCATTGAAAAATGTAAATGCACCTTATCCATCTACCAGAAGCATATACCTAAACCGATAGATTGAATCAACAAATCCTAAATCTAGAAATAGAACCTCTCTCTAGTCAAGAAATCTATGAGACATCCAACGGGACATTCATAATAATATCAAGAATAAGGAACAATAATAAATCTCATATACCATCATATCCAGACGAGGTACCTCAGAAATCCCCTCTTCTGTCCTCGCCCCCACTCGCATCCATGCCCCTTCTTACGGCATCCCTTACGAACTCCACGGCTTCCAATCTCCAGCCCCTCTCTCAGTAGAGTCTGACTATCTTCTCCTCAAAACTAAATCTGGCTTCAAGACCTATGCACTCGATCTCATCCAGTAGTCTTGCCATGTCCCCCACGGTGCACCCTGCCTCTACCATCCTCTCGATCAACCCGACGGCATTGGAGACCATCAACTGGCGAGTCTCCCCGTTGAGGATGTTCCCCCTCCGCAGCTAGTCGAAGAACTCGAGCACGCAATAGGAATCCCTCTCTTCTTGGGTGAAGTGGACGAGTACGAGTTAGAGGTCTCTTGCGAAGAGCTTCTCTACCATCCCGGTGAGCTCTTCGAAGGGGCACGGGGCAGCGCTCAAGCTCCTCCACAATGACGTGTAAGTCGTGGCCCCCCGCCTCATCCAGGCACACATGAAGGGGGGTGGGGCGGCAGGATACAGAGAGACGGGAGAAGGAGTTTGGGATTTTGCGGGGAGATGGGAAGGAATTTTGGGGATTTTCCAAGGGATTTTGGGTGGATGAAATGAGAATGGTGGGAAAAGGAATTGGTTGCTCCCGCCCATCCCTTTTCTTGATTATTAAATTATAATAAAAAAGTAATCCTCGTTAACGACGATTAATCTGTCAAAAAAATTAATAAATTTGACGATTAATTAATCGTCGTGAATAGCCGTCACGTATGATATATCTTCCTGTAGTGATAGTAGTCCAGAGAAAAATAAAAATGACGAACAGGTACATAGCATATAATAATATCTATCTCTACACTCCCCCTCAAGGTGGAGCATAGATGTCTATCATGCTCAGCTTGGAAGAACATCTCTGAAAAGGTCCTCTGAGTAACGGCTTGGTGAGCACGTCAACAGTCTGATCCCCTGAGCTCACGTGAGCTATAGATATCAGTCCTCTCTGGATCAAGTCTCTAGTGTAGTGGCAGTCAACTTCAATATGCTTTGTTCTTTCATGGAAAGCTGGATTGTTGGCAATAAACAAGGCTGCCTGATTGTCACACTGAAGCTGCATGGGTAGAGGTACGGATACATATAGATCCTCTAGTACAGATTGAACCCACATCATCTCCGTGCTTGCTTGCGCCATGGACCTATATTCAGATTCAGCACTGGACCTTGCCACAACAGTTTGTTTCTTGCTTTTCCAAGAAACCAGAGAGCTCCCAACACATGCTGAGATAGACAAATCTGTGTCCTTTCGAAACAACAACCCTAAACCTGGAGAAGACTTCAGATACCTCAGTATCATATATAAGGCATCCATGTGAACTTGTCTTGGCTGCTCCATAAATTGACTCACCCCGCTTACTGCAAAGGCAAAATCGGGATGAGTTATGGTAATATAAAGGAGCTTACCCACCATTTCTCTATGTCTCCTCTTGTCCACTTCAGCAGTGTCATCATCATACAGCTTCATGCTTGGATCCATGGGAATACTTGATGGTTTGCATCCAGCCATGCCTGTTTCAGTCAAGAAATTTGTAATGTACTTCCTTTGGGTCATCACCAGACCCTGTGCATTCCTGGCAAATTCCGACCCCAGAAAATATCTTAGGGTTCCAAGATCCTTCGCGATGAACTGACGGCCTAGGAATGCCTTCGCCCTTTCTATGCCCTGAATATCATCTCTTGTAACCAGAATATCATCAACATAGACCTTGATAACCACCGTACATGCCGATGAATTCTGAACAAACAACGAGTGGTCTGCATTCGACCTCTTGAATTCCTATCGTTCAATCAGATTAGAAAGCTTCTGGAACCACGCTCTTGGACTCTGTTTGAGGCCATAAATTGCCTTGTGAAGTCTACACACCATATGCTTCTCCTCATCAGCAGTAAACCCTGGTGGTTGCTGCATGTAGACTTCCTCCTGCAGATCTCCACACAAGAAGGCATTCTTGGCATCCAGTTGAGATATACTCCAGTCACGTACCACAACAACTGATAAGAGAATGCGAAGAGTAGAAAGACGAGCCACTGGAGAAAATGTATCCGTATAGTCCACGTCATAGGTTTGTGTAAAACCTCGTGCGACCAGTCGTGCTTTGTATCGATCTAGACTTCCATCTGCGTGGTATTTAACTGTGAACACCCACTTGCAGCTCACAATAGATGCGTTACGAGGAGCAATAACCAAGGTCCATGTGCCACAAGACTGTAATGCACGCATCTCATCTTCCATAGCCATTCTCTAGCAATCAATCTTCATGGCTTCCTGGTAGGTCCGTGGTATGTCCACGGAAGACAAAGCTGCAACAAATATCTGAAAGTCGCCTGTGAGGCGATGAAAACCTGTGAAGCAAAGGCATAAGATGTACATGTCCGCTTCTGCTTCCGGATAGCAATAGGAAGATCAAGATCATCTTCCGCTGTAGTGGATGGTGTAGTTTCCTCCTGTAATGAAGAATCCTGCACATGTACCATATCTGACCTGTCAGTAGTAATGCCATATGAACATACCTGAGGCGTGATGGATGTCTGACGTGTAGCCTGAGCAGGCCCTGACCGACGCGTATAGAATTTCGGTAAAGGTGGAATAGGAGGTCGTGGAGGTGGTGGAGGTGGAGGTGGTGGTGGTAAAGATGACGTAGATACATGAATAGGAGTGGACTCAGGTGAACTCCAAGTAGGAGGTGGAGGGACATAGACATCATCGTTGGTAGTGGATGGTACCAGTCTGTCACCCGCATAGGAAAAATACATAACAAACTAAAAGAACGTGACATCGACACTAACAAAGTATTTCTTGTTTATGTGATCATAACACCGATAGCCCTTTTGAGTCCGAGAATAACCAACAAAGACACACTTGACAGCTCTAGGAGAGAGTTTGTCAAGTCCAGGAGTCAGAAGATGAACAAATGCCACAGTACCAAAGACACGAGGAGTAAGTGAGAATAATTCCTAGTCAGGAAAAAATGATAGAGAGAGGAATTTTCTCACCAAGAACAGAAGATGGCATACGATTGACCAGGTAGCAAGCGGTAAGAACAACATCCCCTCAGAAAGAAATACGAGCACAACTCTGAATCAGTAGGGTTCGAGTAATGTCAAGAAGGTGGCAATGATTTCTTTCCGCCACACCATTCTGCTGAGATGTGTAAGCACAAGTGGTTTGGTGAATAATGCCCTTTGACAAAAGAAGCTGAGAAAGGGACCGTGTGCAGAATTTTAGAGCATTATCTGTACGAAAATATTTCGTAGTAGAAGAAAATACATTTTGCACTTCATTAATCAAATTCTTAATCACATCGCCTGCTTCAGATTTATTCTTTAAAAGGAAGACCCAAGAAGCACGAGAAAAATCATCCACTACCACTAGATAAAATCTGTGTCCCTGATGATCGGGTACACGACTTGGACCCCATATATCTATGTGAAACAACTCGAACGGGGAGATACTGCTCCGACTCTAACGGTTAGGAAAGCTCGACTGATGATGCTTTCCTAACTGACACGCTTCACAACGAAAGGAAGAACTGGGAGAGATCTGAGGCAGTAGATGTCGCATCTTCTGGAGCGGGATATGACCAAAATGGAGATGCCATATGTACAGAGAAGCTGGTCCGACAGAATGAGAAGAGACATCGGCATAAGAATTCCGGACCAGCCGGTATAGACCATTCTGCTCAGAGCCACAACCAATCACCTTGCCCGTTAGTATGTCCTAAAAAATAAGATAAGACGGGTCAAATATAGCACGACAATGCAAATACTTCGTAATCTGACTAATAGACAACAGATTCATCGAGAACTCATGAGCATGTAGGACATTATGTAGATGCATAGTAGACGATAGGAAAACCTCCCCCTGCCCAACAAGGGGGAATGAGTACCATCTGCAATCTGTACTGAGCGGCCATGGGGAATGTCCCTTAAGGACTCAAGTCTCTCTCGATCTCAGCAGAGATGATGCGTGGCACCAGAATCTATAATCTAATCGGAGATATCATGAGAAGATGTAAATATCGTAGCACTACCTGAGGTACTAGCAGCAGCAGAGGAACTGGCAGATGCTGCAGCAGCAATATCTGAAGGTCCACCAGAAGAATCACCAGATGATTGTGGCATAATATCACGTAGACGTGCCACAAGTTCCTCGAAACGATTGCCTGCAGGAGGTACCGGTTGGGGCTGAGAATGCCTTGCTACTCGTGCCGATGCTGGGAACCCATGCTTAGAGTAGCATGTCTCCTCCGAGTGGCATGTGCGGTGACAGTATGAGCATGGCTGACGAAATCGACCTCCCCTACCCCGAGGTCCACTTCCACGACCAGAAGACTGGCCACCTCTCCACGCGATACTGCCATCGTCGATGGGGGTGGAGTAGATGAGCTGGAAGAAACTGAAATGTGACCGAGCCTCCTATAAACATCCTCCATTGGAGGAATAACTGCATCGGCTAGAATCTGAGAACGGGCGGCCTCATACTCAGGATCTAGGGCTGCAAGTAGAACGCCCACCATGGTGGCATTCTGAAATATCTTCTGCTGTTCAGGAGTTGCTGTGAGTTGAATGGTACTGTATAACTTCTCAAACATCCCTCTCCAGGATGTGTACAAGGAGTGAAGAGGTCTGCCATTCTGCTTCATCGTGAATATATCATGCTGAAGTTGTAACATCTTGGTCTCATTTCGCACCTGGGAATACGTAGCAGCGATAATATCCCACATTGCCTTGGCAGTGGGCTGATGGAGGACATCATTGGCAATCTCCATCGTCAATGTACCTGACAACCAGACCTTGGCATACGAATCATCAGCCTCCCACGAGGCGTATATCCCTGTCTTCTCTGTTGGCTCATCCTCGGTAAGAATGTGCTTCTTACCATTTGACTTCATGAGACTCATGAACTGCATCGCCCAGAGCTCATAGTTCGACCTACCCATTTTGACTATTGGTGCAGGACCTTTGAACGCGCCTACGGAGGGCATATCCACCTTTGATTCTGACACATCACCGCTGGAGAAGAACCAGGGTTTGTAGACAAAGTGATAGATGTCTACACAAACTACATATGATTCGAGTGCGTATGTAGACGTTACGCACCCAAATCCATATATATGGAGGAAGAGACGACTACGATCAAGGCTTCAGGAGTCGCCGCGGTGCCGGCTAGAACCAAAGCGGGCCAACGACGGGTGGCAGGAGTCCAGCTAGGTCACACGGGACAGGGGTGGCCGGCGGGAGTCCGGCTAGGTCACGTGTAACAGGGCTAGAATCAAAGCCTGGACAGGGGTGGTCGGCGGGAGTAAAGTCGGCGGGGCTGGAGGCCGGCGGGACTAAGGGGCCGGCGGAACTGGGAGCCGGCGGAACAGGGGGGGAACGGCGGAGGGGCCCGGGAAGGCGGAAGGGGCCCGGGGAGGCGGAAGAGGCCCGGGGAGGCGAAGAGGGACCCAGGGAGTCGGAGGTGGCGGCGGAGAGAGGCGGGCAGGTGGGGAGAGGGAGAGAGCCCTAGGGCTTGGGCTTTGATACCATGTTGTGGAAAATCAATGATCTATTGTTCAAGGGAACCGTAGGCTCTCTTATATAGGGAGAGACCTCAAGGGTAAAATACATAGTAGTCCAGAGAAAAATAAAAATGACGGACAAGTACATAGCATATAATAATATCTCTCTCTATAGGTACCAGTGATAGCAGTGTTCGTTGATATTCGAAAAAAGGAGGATCATAATTGTAATTACAACATATAAGAGGGGTACAAATGACAAAACCCCAAAAAACAATTCAATCCAAATCCAATAATGCTGTACTCTTGAATAAAGCCCAACTATGTGCGCGACATTGTAGGCTCATCATATATCTGCAGCGAATGCGGTTCTCCCCCTTGTTATTTTCTACCACCTCCCACCCAAAACGACAATGGGAAGGGCCGAAACGCGTCTTGCGTCCATCGTGGAGGCTCCTCGCCTCTCCGATCGCCGCTCCCCCGACTACCACCGCCTGTCCCACCGCCGCCGCTCCCGCAGTCCTGCTCTCCCCGAAACCCTAATCCGAGGCAGCCGCGATCCCCACCGCCGCCGCGCCCCCTACCTTGACCGCGGTGCCAAGGAAGACCCCTCCTCCTCCGACGAGGATCTCAAGGACCTCATCTACGAGGAGTACCGGCGCCTCAAGCGCCAGAGGCTCCGCAAGAAGCTCAAGAACTGCATATGGCGCATCACCCCGAGCCCCCCTCCCGGGGAGAGAACGCAATGGGATGCCGACGACGGCGAGGGGAATTTGTCCGACGATGGCCGCGAGGACGGTAAGAAGAAGTCCGTGGACTCCGTCTCCACGGAAAATTCACAGTCGGAGGGAGAGCACCCGAGGGAAAGGAGGAAGAAGAGGAAGGGATATTCGTCTGGAGATTCGGAGACTGAAGAGTCTGATTCGGATCCTGACGGGTTGGATTCGAGGAGAGGAAGGAAGAAGGGAGACTGGCGGAGATCACGCAGTAGGAGGAATAGGAAGAGCTCACGGCGGAGCAGGAGCTCATCCGTTGAGGATTCGAGTGAGGATTCAGAGAATTCTTATCCTTCATCTAGCGAGGAAGAGAATCGGAAGTGTAGGAAGTCAAATCCGGGTAAGGATCGGCGGAGAAGGCTGAAGGGTAAATCGAGAAAGAGCGTGAAAAGTAAGAGGAGGAAGAGCAGAGATTTGATCTCAGAGGAGGACATGAATTCAGACTCGGAGTCTTCACCGGGCTACTCGGAAGAAACCAGGAAGAAAAGAAAATCGAGGCATAGTGAGAAGGTGACGGTGTTGGAATCTGGGAGCTCATCGGATTCAGATGGTGTTGCACGTGAAAATGATTTGAAGAAACCAGAGCTTGATCCAGAAGCACATGCACTAAAGTTTAAGGAGCTGATTGAGTCCCAAATGAAGGGTGGCTTAGATAATGAAGCAGTTGTGGGGCCGATGCCACTTCCTCGGGCAGAGGGTCACATCAGTTATGGTGGGGCATTGCGGCCTGGTGAGGGAGATGCGATAGCACAGTACGTGCAGCAGGGAAAGCGTATTCCTAGGAGAGGAGAGGTTGGTCTGTCGGCGGAGGAGATCCAGAAATTCGAGAGCCTGGGATATGTGATGAGTGGAAGCAGGCACCAGAGAATGAATGCTATTCGTATCAGAAAAGAAAACCAAGTCTACAGTGCTGAAGATAAGCGGGCGCTTGCTATGTTTAATTACGAGGAGAAAGCAAAACGGGAGCATAAGGTCATGGCAGATCTCCAACGCTTGGTCCATCGGCATATTGGACAAGATGTGGGCCCCACACATGACCCTTTTGCACCAAAAGGGTCCGAAGCTGCCGAAGGCTGATAGTTTCTCGTTGCTTGGCCATGGTTTGTTTTGCAGTTTTTCGTGCTTGCATGTGAGGTATGTGTGTGTACTGCAGAGTATTCCTAAACGAGATGTCATTTGTATTCATGTGATGTTTACCTAGTACGTGCCTTATGCTTGAACTATAAATGTACTTGGTATTCAGTTATCTTATTCTGTTAACATGTTTGCAGTAGTTACCATTGATTTCGGTATTTTGCCATTCCATAACATCTATAAAAATCATCATGCTTGAATTGGTCTTGCGCTATATGAATGAATATTTTGTAATATATATACAGTAGACGGCTTCCCTTATAATTATTCTGTTGTTGTAATGCCGTGATAAATGCTGTTATCAAAAGTTTTTTCAGCTCAAAATAGGTTTTTTTTCCGAAGGGAAGCTGAAAATAAGCTATCTAGCTTATTTGTTGAAATCTGAAGCTTTAGAAGAATTTTGTTACCTATTTAACTCCTTACGTGGTTGCGCACAACATTTCATGGGAGTTAGTTTGTTGAAATTCTGAGGTTTTTTAAAAGATTATTTCCTTTTTATTTTAAGGAGGAGCTCCGGGTCAAAAGGAGGCTTGGTGGTGGAGTGAAGGGGTGCAAGAGAAGCTAAAAATTAAAAGAGCTTGCTTTAAAGCTATGTCCAAGGATAGAACAGAGGAAACTGTCACAGACTATAAAATAGCGAAGAAGGAAGCAAAGAAGGTTGTAAGCGAAGCTAAGTCAAAAGCTTATGAGGTTTTGTATAAAAATCTCAACTCTAAGGAGGGCCAGAAGGATATATTCAGGTTGGCCAAAGCAAGAGAAAGAAAGACCAAAGACCTTTCTCAAGTGAGATGCATTAAGGACGAGGAAGGTCACGTGCTTGTTACTCAGAAGGATATAGAGACTAGATGGGAGCAGTACTTCCATAAACTTTTCATTGGAGAAGGAAGTAGAGAGATCACTTTGGGTGATCTAGCTAGTAGTGAAAGTTACTTGAATCGTGCATGCTATAGACGAATACAAAGAAAAGAAGTAGAGGAGGCTTTGAAGGTTATGAGACCTGGGAAAGGTGTTGGACCGGATGACATCCCTGTAGAAGTATGGAAAGTTTTAAGTGAGCGTGGTTTGACTTGGCTTACGAATCTATTCAATGTTATTTGGCGAAGCAAGAAAATGCCTGAAGATTGGAGGAGTATCGTGGTGCCTCTTTATAAGAACAAAGGAGACATTCAAAATTGTTCAAATTACAGATGTATCAAGCTGATGAGTCACACTATGAAAATTTGGGAATGTGTGATCGAAAGAAGGTTGAGGCAAGTTTCCCAAGTAAAAGAAAACCAATTCGGATTCATGTCAGATCGCTCAACTATTGAAGCCATCCATTTGCTGAGGAGAACAATGGAGATTTATAGAGCTAAAAGGAAGAATATCCATATGATCTTTATTGATTTGGAGAAGGCTTATGATTCCGTCCCACGAGAGATACTATGGAGAGTTTTGGAGAAGAGACAAATACCTGTCCTATACATTAATCTCATAAAGGATATGTATGATAGGGCTTTATCTTGTGTAAGGACCCCGACGGGGAAGACTGACTATTTTGATATCAACATTGGTTTACATCAAGGTTCAGCTTTGAGTCCATTTCTTTTTACTTTGATTATGGACGAGTTGACAAGTCACATTCAGGATGAGTTACCTTGGTGTATGTTATTTGCTGATGATATTGTGTTGATTGACGAGACTAGAGATGGAGTAAATGAGAAGCTTGAGGTTTGGAGACATGCATTGGAGACTAAAGGCTTTCGTATAAGTAGGGCTAAGACGGAATATATGGAATGCACCTTTGATGGAAGCAATGGTGAAGGAATCGAGGTGAAGATTGGTGACGATAACATTCAGAATAGAGATTCTTTTAGATATCTGGGATCTATTTTG
This sequence comes from Ottelia alismoides, assembly GCA_037367405.1. Lineage (NCBI taxonomy): Eukaryota > Viridiplantae > Streptophyta > Magnoliopsida > Alismatales > Hydrocharitaceae > Ottelia > Ottelia alismoides. The sequence continues at coordinate 414,835 of JAZKJV010006570.1, forward strand.
CAACGTGATGGGGAAATTGATGGAGATGTTACTAATAGAATAAATGCAGGCTGGCTAAAGTGGAGAGGAGCCTCCGCTGTTCTTTGTGATAAGAAAATTCCTTTAAAAATTAAAGGAAAGTTTTACAAAGCAGCTGTGAGACCTGCTATGCTTTATGGTTCTGAATGTTGGCCTGTGAACCATAGACACGTGCAGAGAATGGCTGTAGCAGAAATGAAAATGCTAAGATGGATGTGTGGACATACACGTAAAGATCGGATTCAGAATGATGCAATTAGAAAGAAAGTTGGTGTAGCTCTGATCGAGGATAAGATGCGAGAAAACCGCTTAAGATGGTTTGGTCATTTGCAAAGAAGGTCAACTGATGCACCGGTTAGGAGATGTGAGTGTTGGGATGTTGAGCCGGCTAAGAGAGAGTGAGGACGACCCAAGAAGTGTTGGAAAGAGACTATACGAAGGGATCTTAACTTTTTGGATATAAGTCTGAGATTGACCCAAGATAGATCTGAATGGAGGCGAAGAATCCATGTAGCCGACCCTACTTAATTGTGGGAAAAGGCTTTGTTGTTGTTGTTAGCATCAATACAAGTCGTCTGTAGGAGGGGGTCCTTTTTGATTTCCTTTTGGCACAATGGAAAAGAATTTTGGAATATGTTATCTGTACTTGTTTAAGGGTCAGTGAAGGCTGCCCTATTGCTCCCCTTCTGTTCGTAATTGTGGTGGATGCGTCGAATATTATCTCTCGAGCAGCGGTCCAGAATGGCTTCTTACGTGGCTTCACGAAAGGCGATATATCCATTCCCTTGCTCTAGTATGCAGATGATACAATCTTTTCATTGAGGTTGGAATTAGAGACGAGGGGTGGTGTCAACATTGCTAGAGTTGTTTGAAGGCTTCCCGAGAGGTGAAAAGATCAACCTATGTGGCGATAGGTCTGGACAAGTCTGTTTAGATTCAATATGCTTGGATTTTAGGAACTCCTGAAACGGGCTCTCCCGGTAAAGTACTTAGGTATTCCGTTAGTCGGGGGGAGGCTTAAGGTGGAACACCTATTCCCTTAATCGAGAAGATGAGACCACTCCAATATACGGTGAGAAAGTTGGAGAGATAAGGAGAGAGGGGGCGACTCCTCCACTGCCCACCAAATGCACGGTAGAGAGTTCAATTCGAGGTCCACCAAAATATGCCGAGGTTTTTGAGAGGGACACCTCCCTAGGCAAATGACTGTCCCTTGCTGGTGGGTAGACAATCTTTTCTCATTGGAAGAAGGGACCATTGTGCTACCGGTGTGACAATCGTTACCATGAAGTGGTGGACTGTAAGGCCTTGCCCCAATGCTTCTATTGTAGAATTGGGGCCATTGCCGGTTGAACTGCTTGGCACGGTGAAATTTGACTCAAGCACGATCACAAAGAAGGCTAAGTAGTTCATGAAGAGAAAATAGTAAATTTTTTAAGCGTGGGAGCCGTTCCTCGTGGTTGTCAGGTGGTGTGCGCAAATTCCTAGGCGATGCTGTTGAAGGGGAGTGCAAGTATCTTGTCTAAAAAATCTGTGCGGTCCTCGTTTGGGAAAAATGGTCTTTTGATAAGTGTGTTAGAGGATGATGACCGGAAACTCGCCTCCGTAGTTGTGGAGATCTTGGAGATTTTGGACCAATCCTTTAAGGATGACATCACACAAATTGGCGATTCATTGATTTGTGTGCAAGGTCCATCGCCTTTGGATTCAGGTTGCTTGTTGTCAGATGTTCATGCTGTGAAAGGTGTGCGATGTCGCCATCCTTGGCCACTAACGACGAGAATGTCTCTTTGGGTGCGGAGAGCAGCCACATGGTTAGGTTGCTAGGAGTGTCTCTATATCCTGTACGATCAAAGCTCTGAAGCCAACCCTTTGTGAGTTGGGCGTTGTCACTCATCATGAAGATCCTCTCAGATGGGTGTAGCACGAGGGCGAATGTTGTAGCTACAATAGTAGAGCTTCATGGTAAAAGGCCACTTTGGACAGAGACCTCATGCACTCTTTAGGTGGGTAGGGTTTCATTCAAGATCAGGGTGATGGAAGTGGAGATCACAACCCCATCGATGTTGAGCTCTTCGGAGGGTGCTACGGGGGGCAAGCTGGTTTACAATGAGGATGAGAATGTTGAAATGCTCGTGTTGTCGTTGGAGCTGGTGCTAGTGTCGTCGTTGGAGGTAGAAGATGCTGATGTGGAGGCAAATTTCTCGAGATTTGAATTTGAATCCCTCTTCCAAAAGTGGAAAGATCGGAGGACGTTAATTGCAGATTCGTTTGACTGCCAGCAGTGTTCCCTCTTTTATTGTTAACGCTCATTGGCGTGAGGGCTTTGACCACCCTCTTTAGTAGATCTTTTGGGGGTGTCGATCTATTTGGATTGACACGATTACGGGAATATGAACTCGTCCAAACCGGCCTTCTTTAACCTGCATGGCTATGGGTCCACCCTTTTGGAGCTGCTTAGCGGACCTCTATTTCTGGGTCCGATTATGAACACGGGTGAAATGATCTTGCCTCTTTTATTATCGTTGCTAGAGCATGAAGGGAGGTGTATTGCTATCTTTGGGGATCCCCCCACCCTTGTTGAGCCTGGAATGGCGATCTCGAAGGATGCCTAAACGGTGATATTCCTTCATGGAGAGGGTTGCGGCTGGTAAGTTGGGTGGAGGGTTTGCCCCAGCTTCTTGAGATGTCCAGTTAACCTCCTCTGCCTCTTCGACCAGGGGACTGCATCACAGGTTTAAGAAGTGTTATCGTTAGAGGCAAAGAAACCATCGTGGGTCAACCTATGGGAGCTTGTCGAACCCATCAGACTATGTAGTTGAAGTGTGCTCCCAGTAGCATTTGGTACCCTTGGGAGCAGGGATTGGAAGGACACTAATAGACTTGGTCCTTCGTCTGTTTGGCGTGGTGCTAGCCATGGGAAAAATGGTTTCAAAATGAAAATGCTTACATGGAATATGAGGGGTATGGGTGATCCTGAAACACGGAGATCCATTGGGTTTCTCATTTTTGGCTGGTTCAATGATATTATCTTGCTCCAAGGAACAACGCTTCGTGACCTGTTTGATCATATGTGGTCCTTTACGGGTCTCTTGACCCATCTGTCCTTCCGAGTTGCTTCGTATATCGGCATTTTTCCGGGAGTATTCTGGTTGCTTGGAGGAAAGAGAAATTCGTCTTTGCTTCATAGGTCCAAGGGAGATTTTTCCAGTATGTGATGCTTCGAACCTGTCCTATTGACAAGACGCTCCATATTTCGTGCGTCTATGGACCACAGATCAATCCTTGAGGCCAGAGATGTGGTCTGAGTTGCAGGAGATCAACGACGTTCATTACCGAGGCTTGATTGGTGGGGGTTGATTTTAACATCTTTCTGTCTTTGGATCGCCTTAGAGAGCGAGGTGGGCAAGATTCGGGCTCTACGATTTTTTTGAGCTGGTTGATGAGTTTCAGTTGGAGGTGGTTGACGTGAGGGACACTCGATATACATGAAGGAACAATGGTCTCGATTGTGCCTGGATCGATTCTTAGCTTCAATGGAGTTGTTGGTAGCCTACATGTTTTCTTCATCTTCATCTCGATCGAGGTAAAGATCGGATCATGCTCCTTTGATTTGGGATTCTGGCCAAAGGTCAAGCACCCGATCCTTTTTCAGGTTTGAGAGGTCGTTGCCTTTGGAGGATGCTTCAGAGAGTTCGTGTCTGAGCACTGGTCCATTGATGTTAGTCTTTGATCCGCTTCTACTAGGTTAGCACAGAAGCTTTCATCCCTTCGTAAGTGGTTGCGTACTTACAAACACGACTTGCAAGAGGCCCCAACAGTCATTGGTCAGCCGCTGAGGTGAAGGTAGCTAGATTAGACCTTGTGGAGGACTCCGTGATTTAATTGACCCATAGCTCAAAGAAAGGGGGAAGTATTAAAAAATGTTGCTTGAGGAGGATTAGAAAAAATGGTTGAATGGAGGCATAGATCTAGACAAAATGGATTAAAGAAGGTGGCACAAATACAAATTTTTCCATAGAGCTGCCGATGTCGCCACAACCTCATATATGCCATTCTGATGAACGATAGTCGGGTGGAGCAGGACGTGGAGATTGGTTGGGAGTTAGCCTCTTACTTTCGTGGCACTTCTTGTAGAGACGCTTCAAAATCTCGGAGATGGACGGGCCTGGGGGCTTCCACCATCTCGTTGCGACATGTAACAAAAATGATGAGGAAATTTGAATGTGACGAGTTGAAGCAAGTTATGTGGGACCTGAATGCTGATGGTGCCTTGGTGCAGACGATTATCCAGTCTTTTTTTACTGTGAATTTTGGGAGATTGTCATTGATGATTTGATGACAATCTTGGATGAGTTCCCTGAGGGTAGTGTGGGTTTTGACCAGCTCATCAATACGCTTCTCTTTTTGCTGCCGAAGAAGGATGTTTTTGAGCGTGTTGAGGATTTCCATCCGTCTGCTATGTCTAGTGTAGGCTATTTGTTGATAGCTAAAGTGTTGGCAAACATAGTGAGCCCTCTTCTTGATGACATCATTTCTCCAGTCCAGACATCTTTCATTGCTGGGAAACAGATTAGGGATAGCTTGGCTATTGCATCTGAGATAATTGCGGACTGGAAAAGACGCCAATCTAGTGGCCTACTGTGGAAGGTTTATTTCTCGAAGGCTCATGATACTATTGACTGACATTTCCTTTGGATGTCTCTTTTGTGGCGTGGCTTCCCCGATATTCGGGTATCTTGGATGAAGCGTTGTGTTACAATAGCTTCATAATCAGTTCTTGTCAACGATCGCTTGGAGGGGAGTTTCTTTTTACCTCAACGGGGTGCCATATAATGCTGTCCTCTAGCTCCAATGTTATTTGTATTGGCCGCAGATGTCTTGGCCTACATGGTAGAGTGGGTAATTCGTCAGTGCATTACCTCGATGTACACTCTTGGAGATATTTCATCCCTATTCCTTAGTATGCAGACGCTACCATTTTCTTTGTTGAGTGAGGGAAAGACGAGAGATGGCCATAACAATAGAAATTTTTGGCATAAAACTGAACAAGAACAAGTCATTTGTGATTCCTTTTGGCCTTCCCATGACTGTCACGTCTGCTTGTGGGGGGGAGGCATTGGGGGCTGCCTCTGGGTCTCTCCCTAAACATTAACTGGGGCTCCCTCTAACTTGCGGGAGGCTCCGTGCTGCTGACTGACTACTTGTCATTGAGAAGCTGGAGAGAAAGCTTACGGGTTGGAAGTCAACTTTACTTTCTCGTGGAGGTCGTTTAGTTCCAGTGAAATCTGCTATGGCAACTATACTTGCTTTATACTTTTATTCATGTCCTCCAAACTTCTGTCTGTTGGGATTCAACACCGCTTAGAAACAATCATGCAGAGGTTCTTGGGGTAAATCATGGCAATATACCTCTGGGTTTCATCTTGTGGACTGGAATACTGACTTTGTCGAAGGAGCAAGGTAGGTTGGGCATCGCAAGACTGGAGGTAATGAACAAGGTACAACTGATGAAGTAGATCGCCAGGATGTGGGGTGATAATGGAGATCTATGCTGTAGGCTTATATGACATGTTCATGGTATTCACACGCAACCCCATGTGGTCCCCCGTCCATCTCTTTTCTCTTCGCTGTCATGGAAAGGCATTTCTTTCCTTCATCTTCAGTTCTGGGTCTACTTTCATCCGGTTCTTGGGGATGGTTCTTCTTTGCCTTCTAGATTGATAAATTGCTTAATGGGGATACCTTAGCAGCACGATACCCTCATGTTTATGCCTTTGCGGCCAACCGGGAGGTGTCCGTAGGAGATTGTTGGGAGGACGACATTTGGTTGCCTACTTTTCGTTATGATTTTTCTGAGTGGCGCATGGAGGAGTTCATAGATTTGATGGATACACTCAGTTGGGTCAATGTCCAGTCCACGGGCAGGGACCATTAGGTCTGAAATGATGGGGATTTTTCTATCCGAAAGTCAAAGTACCTGGATAGGGACCTGGACCTGATTAATGAAAACCTTGTTCGTGCTACATATTTCTTTGATAGTTGAAGGTTCCTACTCGTCTTATGATTTTTTTGTGACTGTTGTGTCGTGAGCATCTTTAACAAGAGATCATTGGTCGAGATTTGTTGAGGGTAATAGAGATGCCCCATTTGTGAGATAGATATGGAGACGACTAATCACCTTTTCTTTACCTATAATAAGATGACGGGTCGGTGGCATGCGCTACGAATTAACTGGTTGGATCTGAGCTCAGTTGAAAGCTTTTTGGAGTCTTTATTTAGTGCTAGATTCAACGAAAATACAGAGCTGCAACCCGTCATGGCGTTGTGTGCAACTTGGCTTGTCAAAAATGGTGCTATCTTCAACTCTGATTGATTTTATTTCGAAAATGTACTCTTCCATGCAAGGACACTCCTAGAGTCATGGCTCTTGTAAGGTAACCTTGGTATTCCTTTTTTTAATATAGTTTGGGGCGAACACCTTTGCGTGTTTTCTCCTTTTTTGCCTAAAAAATATGTAGAACAAACTAGTTGGGTGGAAGGCTAGGTGCTTAACTCGAGGGGGAAGACTTGTTCTCCTGAAAACTACTCTTACATCATTATTGATGTTTTATGTTGATATTTGATTCCTCCAGAAGATATGATACCTCCTAGAAAGTGTTGTGAGGCAGTTTTTCTGGACTTCTTTTGGCCATGAAAGAAGAGGTGTGGTCTTGGTGGCATGGGATGTGATTAGGATTTAAAAAACAAGACCGAACCGGTCGATCGAATCGGTTGGACCGATTATCGGCCCTGACCCGGTTGGTTCGACCAGTTTCATGTAATTAAAAAAATAGCGAAGCCTTCTTCCACTATAAGTAGGGTCAACTATATGGATTCTTGCTCAAATCCATGTTGAAAGTTCTGACTATTTTTTACGTTGGCTGTCGACTACCTAACGCAATCCCCACAAGGGGGGATTCGACCAGTTTCATGTAATTAATTTAAAAAAAAAGGAAGAACATTAAAAAAACCGGGTCCAACCGGTGGTCGGATCGAGTTGACTCGGTGGTTGGATCAGGTGGATCCGAATTGACCCAATTTTGATGGTTTGGTAAATTTTCAAAAATAAAGGCTTAAATAATTAAATAATGGGTTTTTTATCACTTTTGCCCATCTTAACTTCTGCAATATCATTTATTCCCCTCTCTCTTTTTGGAATATCAGTTGTGTTCCTACCTTCTTAGACTAGTTTTCTAGAAGCAACAATACATAAATAATTACAATATTGTATTCATATATAATGCTAAAAACATGGCTAAATTTTGTTTAATTTTATTCGAAATAGAGAGTCATGCTATTCTTTTTAAAGTTTTGACATTTTATACGATTCTTTCATTGATATGTATATACATACTTATGTATATGTATTTGGTTTTGTCGATTCAAAAAATCGGTTCGATCGGTCGGACTAGTAAATTAAGCCCGGTCCGATTTTTTCCAAGTTGATAGGAATGGTGATGTGATATTGATAGGGTGGAGCATTGGGCTCAACCCGGCCCAACCCGAGAAAGCCAGGCCCGAGCCCATCAATTTTCCGTGGGCCTTGGGCCGGGTTGAGGCCTGCTTTTTTCAGCAAACTGAGGACCCGGGCCCGGCCCAAGGGCCGCAGGATCGGGCTCGGGTTCGGGTTGGGCTCGAGCTCGGGCCGGGCTCAACCCACACTTATTTTGATTCCATGAAGTTGCACTTTGATTCCAATTTATTGTTATGGATATAATTCATCCATAACACATGAACATTGTATGTATTGATACGATATAATATTACTATTGATGGATGAAGGAAATGTTGGATGTATTGTGACTATAAATCCGTGTCCCATAATTTAGTTCTAATATGATATTTTGAAATATGAAGGCCCGGGCCCGGCCCATTTTTACTTCGGGTTCGAGCCCGGCCCGGCCCGAGCATAATATTTTTGAAAAATGAGGACCCAGACCCGGCCCATTTGTACATCGGGTTCGGGCTGGGCCCTGGCTTTTGCGGGTCGGGTCAGGATCGGGTTCGGGCCGGCCCGGCCCAATGCTCCACCCTAGATATTGACATCATCCCAGTTCGACCAGTTTGTATCGACAGTCTGACCCAGTTGGACCAAACCGAAGACTGTATGGTTCAACGTCCGGTTCGGTTTCTAAAACCTTGGATATAATCGCCAGGCCACACTAGGCAGGTGGTTTTGGAGTTTTGAGGTTATGCGAGATGAACGAGGCACTGTTATCGAAATGGGTGGCACGTATTTGGTTTCGGGGGGGGGGATCTGGTATGCTAGCTCATGAGTGCCATCTACGGGGAGTACGAAGACAATGGGGAGTTGAGGAGTTTTCCTGGGGGTCCATCCGATTTTTGGAGGAATATCTGTAGGTGAGGAACAAACTTGGCACTTGCTTTCATCCGATATTGGGGAACGTCAACAGGTTTAAATTCTGGAAGGATTGATGGTCGGAGGTAGTGGTGTTGCGTGATAGGTTCTCGAGGTTGTACGCTGCGGTGGAAGACAAGTAGGCACATGTAGCGGAATATTGGTCTCCTTCTGACGTGGGAACTGTGGTTTGGCTTCCAAGATTCCAGTCTCCATTAATGGATAACAGAGCTTGGAGCATTGCTACGGGAACTAGAGAACGCAGGTAAACTATGTACTGGTTGGGATCACTGAGAGTGGTCTGTTTTTTCTCGGATAAAGGGTTATGTCAACATCTGAGTTTCAGGTGTAGCCGTGTTGGACTAGGAGGTGGTGTGGGGTTGCAACTTGATCTGGAAAATTAGGGTGCCGCTAAAGATTAAGATCTTTACTTGGCTGTTTCGACGTGGGAGTTTATTGAGGAAGGTACTCCATGCACGCCTCGCCATCAATTGGGGATGTGCCATCTGCTCTATATGTGTTATATAGGACGAGGACATAGACCATCCCTTCTTCAGATGTGATGATGCCAAGGAGGTGTGGCAAAGGGAGGGAATTATATGGCTGGATGTCTCTTATGGTATATAATTCTGGAGTTCTTTTGGGGTTCCAATCTATCGCTTGAAAGCGGATCAGATCATAGTCATAGCAGTATGTTGGGCTATATGGTTAGCCAGGAATGCGACGACACTCAAAGGATCGAGACACTATGTCGAAAATATCATTGAAAACACACATCTTTGTAAGCTGTGGAATCTACATATGTAGGTAAGACCAGATCAATAAAAGGTGATGTTTTTGGGTGGTCACCATCTATAGATGACACACCCTGTTTACGTTTCAATTTTTTTACATCTAATAACACTTTTATTTTTGTAGGGAACTGACTGAAGATCTAACAAAACATTTAATAGTTATTTAAAGAATAATATCCAAAATTGCAACTTCTTAAGAATTCAGTGCAGTCCTCAAAGGCTAATAAATTCATCCAATTCACTATTTTCCATCACTAAGTGTCAAATCTCTCTTTCTCATGCACACATAGAAAGGCACATATAAGCAACTTGGTTCTTGTCTCATATACACGGTGCTCATTCTGTACTGCATAATATGATGTGAATGACCTCCTTTTCTCTGCCCATATGGATATTATTTGGGTAAACTCATTCTACACTGCAGATTGATTACTCCACTTTGACGTCCTTTGACGGAGCTTTAAAGATGGAAATTTAATTGCAGTGTCGGGCACATATAGGCATGGTTCAAAATATCGTGATATATTAGATGATATGTCATTGATATACCAGTACTGACTGTTAGTGGATATCGAAACCCCTATCTATATCGATTTACCAGATATCGAGCGATATCTCACGAGATATCATCGATATATCTGTGAAATGTCCTATATCGGTCGCAATCGATTGTTTCGGTGCAATTTTTTTCGGACATCGACTGTTATCGTCAGGCCTATATTGCTCAAAATCACCATTTTTTTAACTCATAGTAGTCGATTTGTTTGGGATTTTGTTTGTATAGCTACTTATAGTATTACAACACATTACGATTTATAATTTTTTTCGGGATTGGGGTGTTGCCCCCGTACCCCCCGTAGGGGGATTACACCTGCTCCCTTTAGATCCCCCATGCTCCTTGACCAACCTGCGATACCCTCGTTCTGAACATGGGTTTCACCCCCTTTTAGCAATAGAGATGAAACGACTCTAAATATGATCAAGGAAAGTCCGTAATATATATATATATATATGTTTTACATGTTATTATTTTAATATGTAATAGTTGACACTTAGTTTATATTAGCAGTGAGTGGCTTGGGAGATGGAGCGGGGAGAGGGTCGGTGAGGGGGGAAGTGCCTCTGGTCTTGGAGGAGCCTGCTGGCCAGCCTTCGAATCAAGAGTTGCAGAGATCAAGGGATGAGGTGAGGAAGGGGGCCACTTTTGGAGGTTTCGTGTTGGAGGAGGAGCGTGCTGCGATGGTGGACTACCCTCGGTGCGCCGTAGCATTTCCTTGTGTTCATCAGTGTTTCAAGTGTTGCCTGACATGCCACCTGGTGAGATGGTGTTCTGCGTAGAAGACGGTCTGCTACTGCTGCCGAGTGGAGGGTCATCTTCGGAAAGATTGTCCTACAGGGACGTCTAAGATGGTCGTCGACATTAGTTATGGCCAGACGATGGAAGAAGATGGGTTGAACCTTGTTGACCCTGTGGACGTCATTCTGATCACGGAGTCACCAACGAGGATCTGAGGGTAGTGGTCGAGATCATGGATTTCGGTCGCACGACTGGATGCGAGGAGGATGCGATCTGCCTCTTGGAGGTGATGTTGTGTGTGCCTCTTGGAGATGATGTTGTGTGTCCATGGTGTAGAGGCAGAGGAACTTTCTGGTTTCGTGATCAATGGTAGTGGTTTTTTTCCACCATCGATGTGTTGGCAGAGGCAACAATTGCGAGATGGCACATATCAGGATCCTACGCAGTGGCTGTTGGAGGTGAATGGGCTTTCGGTGAGGTGCCATGGGCTACGAACTGCTAGGGATGCGTTGCGGAGGGTGGGTGAGGTTGAAAAAAATACTTCAGTTGGGGCTGCGCCCGGGCGATGGCTGTGATGCCGTTGTGCTGATGAAAGGTCCTTGAAGGTCGATGCAGTCGAAAGTGGTTTTTCACGTCGCGCGGGTGGGCTTCATCCTACGCCCGACGAGCGTGGAGGAGAGTCGGGAGGCGCTGGTTTCTTCCTCGGATCCGATCATTGGGTTGAAGATGGCAGTGCTTGGGTTGGTGGTAGTGACAACCGCGCGACAGTCTTTGGTGGCCGTTATTGCCATGCAACAACAGATTGTGCGAGATTCTCGGGCGATTGAGTTGCTGCTAATGAATTTTGACTATAAGATTGTTTCTGAAGTTAGAAGCTTTGGGAAGGAAGCTTTGTGATTACAAGAAGTCCGGAGGCTCGGGGCACCTATCACAAGTAGGTGCACTCGGGCTTAGAAAGGCTAGATCTAGTGGAGGACATGGGCTCAAATTTCAGCGAAATTCTGTCGAATTTCTGTCGAATGTCGATATCCAATCGAAATCGAAATTCGATCGAAATGACCAAAATGATCGAAATATGGGGGTGTTTGTACAAACAATGATCGAAATGACCAAAATTTCGGTCAAAATTCCATCGAAATTCTGTATCGGTCGATACCGAAATGGTGATCGAAACCGACATTTACGGCCTTGGTGGAGGACACCCAGGATCTTCTACATGTTGAGTTAACAGAGCAATCGAGCTTCTAGGAAACAATTCAAGAGGAAGACAAGAAACACGAGGTTGAATGATGACTACGGTCCACTCAACATTGAGTAAGGGAAGGTGATGCACCCAATTATTCCATGCCGTAGCAAAGGCAGAAGGCATCGCAATTTTATTCATTCGATGATTGTGGTAGATGAATGTTTCGAAGGGAATAAGGATGTGGGACACGCCATAGTGAATTTTTATCATGGTATAAGTTGTCGCAACCCTTGAAGTGGTCTGAGGTGGGGGAATGTGCAAGGGGCCTCCTCTTTGACGGTTGCACCGGGGAATGAGCTCACTAAAGAGTTTTCGCTTATTGAGGTTTACTATGCGGTTTGGGATTTCAATGTAGAAGGAGCATCTAGTCTTGATAGCTCTACTCTCATTTTTTCAAAGAGTTTTAGAGTTTGGTTAGTATGAATGTTAGAAAATGAGAATGCGGAAGCATAATATCATAGAAATAGAATAAACATGAAGAACACCTGGATTTTACGTGGAACCCTACTCCGTGAGGAGTGGGATGAGACCACGAGAGAACGCCTCAAAGGGCTGTCATATTCGACTTTCTCATATGATGCAGTGGGTGTGGGACTTCTTATATAGCCCCACTGAGTCTCCAAGTCCCACAACTAGTAGATGATGATCACGAAACTGAGAAGTGCCTCCCCTATCGCGAGATGCATCCATTGCAAAGGTCTCAATAGAGGTAGACGATGAAACAATAATCCTGCTGAGCTTGCGGTATGCCTCCTCCATGGGAGGTATGGTGGCATCCACAAGAATCTGTGAGCGAGCAACATCATACTCTGGGTCAAGTGCTGCTAAAAATACGCCAACCATAGTAGTGTTCCCTGCTCAGGAGTTGTTGTAATAAGCATGAAGTTATGAAGCTTCTCAAACATGCCACGGAGAGACATATACAGAGAATGTAAGGGACTCCCATTCTTCTTGACTTTGAATATGTCATGTTGAAGTTGCATGATATTGGTCTCATTCTTGCTTGTGAATACGTATCAGCAAGAATGTCCCACATCGCTTGGGCGATGGGTTAGTGCAGAACATCATTGGCAACTTTACCGTGAGTATGCCAGACAACCATACATGTGCATAAGCATCGTCAGCCTCCCAAGAGGCTCTCTCCCCAGTCTTGTCAGCCGATTCCTCTTTGGTAAGAATATGTTTCTTACTTGTAGACTGCATCAGGCTCATGAATTGTATGACCCATAACTCATAATTCACCCCGTCCATCTTCACAATTGGCGCTAGACCTCGAAAAGCGCCTTTGACAAGGTTATCAACTTTGCTTTCTGACATATTGCTGGATCCAAAGACTGGGATTTGTAGACCAAAAGAGTTTGTCTACTTAGACATGTATGGAAGTGGTTGCACGCAAGGTTCAAGAAAGCGGTATGCGTATGCGTTCGGACAGGTCACTGAATAGCGCTTAAGCGGTATGCGGGGGCATATGCGGGGTATATGCGGTTCTACGCGGTTTCCTAATTTTTTATTTAAAAATAAATAAATATATACAAAAGTGACTACAACAGAACTAAATTTATGTATAATTGTGGTCCAACAGAAGATCTAAGAAAAATAACTTTCATAGAGTTCAAAATAATCTCTATCAATCAAATATAATACTTCAATAGAACGGTTAGCACACAAAATAATTAACAACAATCAACAAAATAAAAAAGTTAGCGCACAAAATGCCTCTATTGTTGAATATAATGTCATTTATCTGTGTCGTTATATTTATAATTGATCCTCCATCAAAAGTACCGAACTTTACATATAATATATTACATTCATAATAACTATTAGTTGACTAAATTAGTTTCCTAAATTATTAGTATATTATTCTTTTTCTTCCTTGCGTGTTTACTCCAATCTCACAACACAACTACTTTGACGATGGATATAAATGGTCATGGAATGCTTGGTTGGCATACATACAAAAGTAAGGAAAACATGGCACAAATAACACAACAAAACATGGCACAAATTAAAAAATAAAAAAAAAATAAAAAAATGGGTATGCGGCCGCACAGACCGCATATGCGGCCGCATAGCCCGCATATGCGGCCCGCATAAGCGCACAGGGCGCATAATGCGGGGTTTCAGGAAAGCGGTGCGCTGAGGGCACCGCATACGCATATGCGGCCGCACGGGCCGCTTTCGTGAACACTGGTTGCACGTGTAGACTCAAAGTGCAACCATTCCCATCAATCTTTGATGGGACTTGTGCCGATGTGCGATATATTGATCGTAGGTGACAACCTAAGGGGTAACTATAGTCACCGGAGCTGCTGGAGCGACCACGCGTGTTTGTTCGGTAGCCGTCGGAGCGGTAACAGTTGTCGGTGCGGTCGAAAGTGGCTGCGAGCGGCGGCAACCGTGTGTGGCACTGCTGTAGCGAGTCGCATGTGCGACTGTGGCATCTGCAAGAGGGAAGAGGGGTGGCGCCACCAGAGGGAGAAGAAGAAGAGAGGTTGCGGGTGGGGTAGGGTTTCTAGGGTACACGAGCTCCGGTCTAGGATCGCCGCTCTGATGCCATGTTGGTAGATATACGAATATGTTATTTCAAAGGACCTTAGGGCTCTCTTATATAGGGAGAGACCCAAAGGGTAAACTACATAATATAGATGATAGAAAAAGAAAATACATAAACTGTACTATAATATAAAAATATCTCTACACACATAAAGATTGGATTCGGAATGATGTAATCAGAACAAAAGTTGGTGTAGGTCTGATCGAGGATAAGATGCGGGAAAACAACTTAAGGTGGTTTCACCATTTGCAAAGTAGGTCAACTGATACACCAGCTAGGAGATGCGAGTTTTGGGTTGTTGAGTTGTATAAGAGAAGATGAGGAAGGCCCAATAAGTGTTGGAATGAGACTATACGAAGGGATCTTAATTTTTTTGGATCTAAGCATGAGAATAATCCAAGATAGATCTAAAGAAGGCAAAGAATCCATGTAGTCAACCCTACTTAATGTGGAAAAAGGCTTTGTTGTTGTTGTTATGGTCAAGTATGTTCGCTCTGATAATGCATTTGAATTCTGCACTTTACAACTTTCTGAGTTCTTCATGTTCCTTGACATTATACAATAGACTTCTTGTGCGTATATTTCTCAACAGAATGGTGTCGTTGAATGCAAACACCATTATTTACGTGATGTGAGCGGGGCCCCCCTGATTCGGAACTGTGCTCCCTACTCTTTCCGGGGTATGCGCTTCTCACTACTGGTTACATGGTGAATCATATGTCATCTTTTGTGTTAGTAGAGAATATTCCATTCTCGATTGCGTTTCCCGAGGATATGTTCTCTCTTACACCTTGCGTCTTTGGGTTTTGTAGAATTCATTCATCATTTGACTCCTGATCATGATAAGCTCTCCTTAGAGCTATAGAGTGTCTTTGTGGGCTACTCCTGGACCCAAAAGAGGTAGTGGTGCTTTGATCCCGTTCGACGGAAGTGTTACACCAATGTTGATGTCACCTTCTTTAAGTCGATCATGCATTTTTCTCCTACGGGTGACAAATTGATTCCGTCTGACTCTGGAGAGGAGGTCTACACGCCTCCTCATCCTATGACACCACCACCTTCAGTTCCACCAGATCATCCACCACCACCTCCTATAGTGGATGCTCCTTTGCCCCCACCTTATAGGACTTTGGCACAGTTTTTGCACATTTTATATTCGCGGGCCACTTTATGTATCCCCTGCTCATGGACCTTCCCCATCATCCAGCACACCTAAGATATGTTATGAGCACTTTCTTTCTACTGATGGCACTGATGATTTGTTTATACATTTGGCTACTTTAAAAGACGTGCATGTACCTTTGTAGGAGGTTGTGTTACATGCCACATATGGTACATATGATATTGATGTGCTCATTGCTCTTTAGAAGAGGATACATACGTACCACATATCCTCTCGTTGCTCATGTTTCTTTGGTGCGTCTTTCAGCGGATTTCATGAGATTTGTCGAGCATCTATTAGTTGTGGAGATCCGACTTACATATCAGGAAGCTATGCAAGACGGTCAATGGCGTCTTGCTGTGGAGGAGGAGATGGCCACGCTACAGTTGCATTGCACTTGGAGTTTGGTTATTTCCCCTTCAAGGGCTTTTGTGATTGAATGCAAATGGGTGTTACAGTGAAGCACTTTGTATATGGTAGCGTTGATAGCTATAAGGCTAGGCTTGTGGCCTGTTGGTTCACCCAGACTTATGGGGTGGACTATCATGATATGTTCTCTCCTGTGGTTCTCTACTCTACCCATCGGATCGTTCTTTCAGTTACGGTGGTAATAGTCTAGTCCTTGTCCCAATTTGATGTGTAGAGTGGGTTTTTATATGATGATTTGCAGGAGGAAGTCTGCATGCAACAACCACTTGTGTTTGTTGTTGAGGAGGAGTGTTAGAAGGTTTGCACACTTCATAAGGCTATCTACGGCCTTAAGTAGAGTCCTATAGCATATGGTTCCAGAAGCTTTCGGGCTTGATAGGGCAATAGGGCTTCACGAGATTGGCTGCAAATTATTCACTGTTTGTTCAGGGGACTTAGAGAGGTATAGTTATAATACTGGTCTATGTTGAAGATATCATTGTTACAGGAGATGATGTGCATGATATTAATGCGGCTAAGGAGTTTCTTAGACTGCAATTTGTCACCAAGGACCTTAGGGATTTACGATACTTCTTAGGGCTTGAGTTCACCAAGAACTAGCATAGTCTTATGATGATCTAGAGGAAGTATGTTGCTGATCTCCTCTTTGAGACATGCATGGCAGATTGTAGACCTGACACTACTTATGAATCCTAACATGGAGCTATATGATGATGATATTGAAGTGGTGGACAAGAGAAGATACATTGAGCTCGTAGATGTGACCATTACCAGACCAGGCATCTCCTTTGCCGTGAGCAAAGTTAGCCAGGTTACGAAGCAATCGAGACAGACACATATAGATGCTGTTTACATGATTCAGAGCTATCTGACAACCAACCTGCTCTTTTCATTATCAACAACCCTGTATTCCATGAGAAGACCAATCACATTGCGGTAGATTGTCACTACAGACATGACATGATTTAGAAGGGCTTTATCTTTACCTCCTATGCCCACTGAGAGGAACAAACAACATATGTTTTCACCAAGACCCTAGCCGAATGGCCATTTCAGAGGTGTTGTTCTAAGCTGAGCATGATTGGCATCTTTGCTCCATCCCGAGGGGGAGCGTTGAGCATTCTTTTATCTTTTATGAATCCATGTATTTTTCTTATTTTTCATCTCTACTATGTAATCTGCCCAACATGGTTTCTCCTCTCTATTTAAGAGAATCTTATGACCTTGTGAGTATGCAATTCATTATTTTCATTGCACAATATGTATGAGGAGTTCGTCATTTTCCAGCCTGCTCGTTTTCCTAAACATGTGACATAGAGTATCAGAGTGGCAGGTCTATAGATTTCTTGCCAGCTTATATCTTCGTATCGAGTTTGTTGATATGAGCTGGTTAAACATTTCTTTTTGGGAACTTTGAAGTCTGGAAGGTTCAATGGTGGGTGTTGGGAAAAATAGAGAACTTGTTTATTCCAGAAACCCTAGGTTCTCTTATATAGAGGAGAGACCTATCGGTAAATTACATAAAATAGACATAAAGAAATAAAATAGCCGACAAGGTACATAGAAGCATATAAATATCTCTATATTCCCCCTCAAGATGGAGCATATATGTCAATCATGCTCAGCTTGGACGAACATTTTTGGAATGGCCCCGGAGTAATGCCTTGGTAAAGATATCTGCTGTTTGCTCTCCTGAACTAACATGAGAGGTAGCGATCAAGCCCTTCTGGATCATATCTCTAGTATAATGGCAGTCTACCTCAATATGTTTAGTTCGCTCATGGAATGCAGGGTTGTTTGCAATGAACAAGACAACCCGATTATCACATTGTAACTGCATGGGTAGTGGAACATCTACATGCAAATATGCTAATACTGCTCGAACCCACATCATTTCTGTACTTGCTTGTGCCATAACTCTATACTCAGATTCGACACTTGATTTAGCCACAAATGTTTGTTTCTTGCTTTTCCAAGAAACAAGAGAATACCAACAAATACTGCAAAGCCCCTCGTGGACTTCCTATCCTTAGGACACACCGCATAGTCAGCATCAGCACATGCAGATACCTCGAGGGTTGCTCCTTTCTTAAAAAAAGGTCCTGCACCTGGAGAAGACTTTAGATACCTCAATATCATGTATGTAGCATCCACATGTACTTGCCGAGGTTGTTCTATGAATTGACTCACTTGACTTACTGCAAATGCGATATCCAGTCTGGTAATGGTAACATACAAGAGCTTTCCCACAATCTCTCTATATCTCTTTTATCCGCTTCATCTGTATCATCATCGTATAATTTCATGCTAGGATCCATAGGAGTAGTAGAGGGTTGACTCCCAATCATATCTGTCTCAACAAGCATGTCTGTAACATATTTTCTTTGGGTCATCACAAGACCCTACGCATTCCTAGCAAATTCCAACCCTAAGAAGTACCTTAGGGTGCCCAGATCCTTACTCCTTAGTAACAAACTGACGGCCTAGAAACTCTTTCACCATCTTTATTCCCTGCACCTCATCTCCTGTAACAAGAATATCATCAACGTAGACCATTATGACAACTGTACCTCTAGGTGTCCTCTGCACAAAGAGTGAATGGTCTGCATTAGACCTCTTAAATCCATGGTTCTCAATCAGATCTGAGTGTTTCTAGAACCACACCCTTGGACTTTGCTTGAGGCCATATATAGCCTTATGAAGTCTACAGGCTCGCCTACACTCCCCCTTAGCAGCAAACCCATGAGGCTGCTGCATGTAGATTTCTTCCTGTAGATCTCCATACAGAAATGCATTTTTAACATCCAACTGAAATAAAGGCCAATCACGTACCACTGCAACAGAAAGTAGGATACATAGTGTAGAGTGACCCACTGGAGAAAAAGTGTCCAAGTAATCCACGCGTATGTCTGAGTGAAGCCACGTGCCACTAACCTTGCCTTGTAGTGATCAAGACTGCCTTCTGCATGATGTTTAACAGTAAACACCCATTTGCAACTGACTATAGACGCCCCAGGAGGAGCAGACTCCAAGCTCCAAGTACCATGAGATTGCAACGCGGCCATCTCTTCCTCCATGGCCAAGCGCCAACGACTGTTCTTCAATGCTTCTTGATAATTCCGTGGAATCTCCACGGCAGATAAGGCAATAGCAAATCTCTGAAAATCCCTGTTAGACGATGAAAGGACACCTGAGAAGCAAAGGGGTAAGATGCACAAGACCGCTTCTGCTTTGGAACCGCAATAGGGAGATCCAAGTCATAGGAAGCCTCCTCCATCTGATGGCTATCCTCCTGCATAGATACACTGTCAGACCCGTCATTAGAAATCATGTTATCAGAACAAACCTGGGGCGCATCAGATGAAGGACCATGACCATGAGCAGAGTTAGGGTGACGAGTATAGAATTTTGGTAAGGGGGGATAATACGTGACTGGGTTGAGGGCGGCAACGGCGACGGTGGTGGTGAGGCGACATGTACAGGTGGAGAAGTAGACTGAGCTGTGGGAGGAGGTGGCACATAAATCTCATCATCGGAATTTGACGAAGCCAATCTATCGCCTGTAGGTGAGAAAAACATCACAGACTCAAAAAATGTGATATCTGCACTGATATAATATTTTCTGCGCAATAGATCGTGACACCGATATCTCTTCTGGGTCCTGGAGTACCCAACAAATACACATTTGATAGCCCTAGGAGAGAGCTTATCAAGACCTGGAGCCATCTGATGTACAAACGCAACCGAACCAAAGACACGAGGAGTAAGGGAGAATAAATCCTTGTTAGGAAAAACAATGGAAGAAAGAGTCTTCTCACCCAAGACGGATGAGGGCATGCGATTCACCAGATAACACGCCGTAAGAACAACATCACCTTAAAATGAATGTGGGACATGACTCTGAATAAGAAGTGTTCGAGTGATATCAAGTAAATGACGATACTCTCTCCGCAACGCCATTTTGCTGAGAAGTATAATGACATGTTGTTTGATGAATAATGCCACGGGATGATAAGAAATGGGATAGATTACGCGTGCAAAATTCCAAGGTGTTATCTGTTCTCACAAATTTCACAAACAAAGAGAAAACATTCTGGACTTTATTGATAAAATTTTTGATCATATCCCCAGCCTCAGATTTATTTTTCAATAAGAAAACCCATGACAAGCGAGAGAAATCATCTACAACAACAAGATAAACCCTATGCCCCTGATGATCAGGAACACGGCTAGGACCCTAAATATCAACATGAAACAACTCAAACGGGGAGCTACTGCTCCTACTCTGACGACTAGGGAAAGACGAACGATGGTGCTTCCCCAACTGACAAGCCTTGCACTGGAATGTAGATCCTGGAGAGATTTGCGGCAAGATATGCATCATCTTCTGGAGAGGGAGAGGGCCAAACGTAAATGCCAAGTGAAAAGAGAATATGGTCCTGTCGAGATAGAGGACGTGCCTGCATAGAGAGTTTGGACCAGTCGATAAAGACCGCCCTGCTTACATCCACAACCAATCACCCTGCCCGTAAGAATGTCTTGAAAAACGAGAGACGATGGGTCAAATATAGCTCGACAATGCAAATCCTTCGTAATCTGACTGATGGATAACAAATTCATAGAAAAATCAGGGGCATGTAACACATTCTGCAGATGCATTGAAGGGGTAAGAGTAATCTCCCCTTGTCCTACGATCGAGGAATAAGTTCCATCGGTGATGCAACACAAAATTAAAATATAGGGCATGATATTTTTATCCGTTAATTTTATTTACGCTTATTCGATTGTCGTATTTTTATTTAATTAAAGAGATCGCGTGTGATATCAATTTAGTTAGTTAGAGTTGATTAGAGATTTGAATTTATTTCAAATCAATTAGTTAGTTGGTTAGAATCAATTAGGATAAGTAGTTTTAAATTTGAATTTTGATTTCTATTTTTGTAATCTCATCCCTCCTGTATAAAGGGATGACGATCTATTGTTTTAAAACGGTTCAGTTAATATGAAAATTTGAGATTCATCTCATTATCTCTCTCTCTCTCGTTATTTCTCTCCCTCAACGTGTACTTCACGTCTTTCATCTCCAAAATCCCGTGCAACCGGCGCGTTCTCCTCTCTCTTCCTCTTTTCTCTAAATTTCTCCACCAAACAACTATTTTTCACCGTTGCAAATTTTTATTTTGCATCAATCGGCTATCACTATAGTTCTTCCTGGAGAAACCTGTCTGTAGGCTGTAAGCTATCCTTTATCTCCGCATAAATGATGTGTTGCCCCAGAGTCCTTAATCCACTCGAGAATCTGAGATCCATAACATGATGTAAATGCAAAAGTGCTACCTGAGTTGTTTGCTGCAGTAGAAGTACTGGCGGATGCTGAAACTGCAACATCTGAATGGCCTCCAGGAGATGATAAAGAAGAAGGCATGATATCGCGCAGTCTGGCCACTAGGTCGTCAAACCTCACATATGGAGTAGGAGCAACAGGTGACTCGACCTGCTCCGCTACATAGGCTGATGCTGGGAAACCATGTTTAGAGTAGCACATTTCCTCAGTATGACCAAGGTGATGTAAAAACGTGCAGGGCTGACGAATGCGTCCTCCTCTACCACAAGGTCCACGTCCACAAGAGAAAGAGCCTCCTTTGCCACGGGAGGCTACCGTAGTCGAAGAAGTCTGACTGGTGACAATAGATGGAACTGTAATTCTGCTGAGCCTGCGAAAAGCTTCCTCCATGGGAGGAATGGTAGTACCTGCAAGGATCTAGGAGCAAGCAACATCGTATTCAGGATCCAGGGCTGTTAGGAATGCACCAACCATAGTGGCATTCCTATATGTCTTCTGCTGCTTCGGAGTGGCTGTGAGTGGTATGAAGCTGTGAAGCTTCTCAAACATCCCACGCAAGGATGTGTATAACGAATGGAGAGGGCGTCCGTTCTGTTTGATAGTGAAAATGTCATGCTGAAGCTGGAGTATCTTAGTTTCATTCCTCGCCTGAGAGTATGTAGCTGCGAGAATGTCCCACATAGCCTTAGTAGTAGGCTGATGTAACACATCATTGGCGATTTCTGTTGTCAACGTTCCTGAAAGCCAGACTTGGCATATGCATCACCTGCCTCCCAAGAGGCATTCACCCTAGTCTTCTCCCCTGGTTCCTCTTCGGTAAGAATATGCTTCTTACCGCTCGACTTCATGAGACCCATGAACTGCATTGCCCTGGGCTCACAGTTCGTCCCACCCATCTTGACAATAGGTGCTGGACCTCTGAATGCGCCAGTGGAGGGAACATCGACCTTACTTTCTGACATGATACCGATAGAGGAAGACTAGGTTAATAGAAGTCTGAAAAACAATCGTCTACACAAACATGTGGGGGTGTGGTTGCGTGTGTAGGCTCAGAGCGCAACTAACCCCATCAACCAAGCGAAGAACGTGGGAGGGAGGTACAAGAGCAGTCCTTCCCGAGCACGAGGCGGCGCACGCAAGGACACGCTGAAGCGCGCAGACACACATCGATGAGCAGCGCTGCACGCGGGGACGAGCGCTGCGCCGCACACAAGTGCACATAGCTGCACGCAGGCGCACAGGCGCACATGTGCATAGGCGCACATGCGCAGGGGCTGGTGGCGCGTGTTCGAAGCCGACGACGTGCAAGGGCTGCGCGGGGCTGAGAGGGCTGACGGTGTAGAGGTTGGGAGGTGGGGGTAGGGTTAGGGCACAAGAGCTCCGGTCTAGGACCGCCGCTCTGATACCATGTTGGGAAAAATAGAGAACTTGTTTATTACAGAAACCTTAGGCTCTCTTATATAAAGGAGAGACCTATGGATAAATTACATGAAATAGACATAAAGAAATAAAATAACCGACAAGGTACATAGAAGCATATAAATATCTCTACAATGGGCATTCGATCTATAGAATCAAAGTAAACCACATGCAATTTTGTGGGAAATATAAAGCGAGAGGAACACAATCATATATGAGGGGAAAGACACCGCTTGAAAAACGTGGTGTGCAACGTAATGTTGAACATGAATGATTAGTTCCTCACCTCTGGTACTCTGCCGTCCATCAATGTCATTTATCTGTTTTCAAGAGCTTGATACTTCTACTGGTTGCACTTTCCCTATACACCCTACAGAGAACTTTGCCTTCTTAGCTTCCTCGGGAAGGGATAACCAACACAATTTTCGTGGTGGACGTGGCCGCGATTTTGGTCATGGTCATGGTCGTTACTCTGGTTGAGGTCACGGTCATGACTGGCTATACTCTGTGCATTCACTGCCAACGATAGAGTTATCCCTCTGAGCAATGCTTAGTGAAGTTTGGTTATAGTCGAGCCAGTACTGCTTCTGCATTTGACTATGATACAAACAACACCGATATAGACTTTGTTTGATCAAGACTCATGTGAACAAATCATCCAACTCTCCTCCACATACTACTCTCACGTGATGCATTTACTTCAGAACTCCAGTACCACTTCTAGTGGGGATGCTCCTACTGCGTACGTCTACTACTTCTAGTATTGCCAACTCAATTACTGCCACTGCACTGATATGGATTATTGATTGTGGTGCTTTTACACATCTGACGGGACAAGGTGCCCTGCTTACCTCCTCTTAACCCTCTTACACTGCGAAGTCAGCTCGGCTTGCCAACAATGCTCATTCCGTTGTTACCACCGTTGAGACCATGGAGTTTCGTCCAAGCTCAGGCTCAACAGAGTTAATTATTCTCCTGACTTTTCTTTGAGCTTATTATCTGTTCATAAGCTTTGTGTTGAGCTTAGTTGTAAAGTCGGTCGATCAGGCCGACTAGTTGGTCTGACTAGTTGAGTCAGTTGGGTGGTTGGTCGATTACTGACCAATCAGTCAATAGTCGGTCAATCGACTACTTTGCATGGAGATTTTTTTTTGCTTTTTTAAAAAAAAGCAAAATTAAGTTGCTTAATCAACAACAACAAAGCCTTTTCCCACATTAAGTAGGGTCTGTTATATGTTGAAAAGATCTGAACTATTTTGAGACAAATTCCTAAATAGTATTCTTAAAAGAACAATATGTAGGAATTTGTCTCTCTTGCGTTGGCTGTCGGCTACCTGAAGCATAACCCTCCTTAATTTACCCGAGCTTGGGACTGGCCATGGCTGAGTTAAAATTAAGATGCTTAATATTTTATTCGAATTCAATTATTTCTTTTATTTCATTATGATAGTTGTATAATGATGCAGTCTGGGAAGACTGACTATTTTAATATCAACATTGTTCTGCATCAAGGTTCAACTTTGAGTCCATTCCTTTTTACTTTGATTATGGACGAGTTGATAAGTCATATTCCGGATGAGATACCTTGGTGTATTTTATTTACTGATGATATTGTGTTTACTGATGAGACTAGAGATGGAGTAAATGAGAAGCTTGAGGTCTGGAGAAACATTGGAGACTAAAGGTTTTCGTGTAAGTAGGGCGAAGACTGAATATATGGAGTGCGCTTTTTATGGAAGCAATGGTGAAGGAATCAAGGCAAAGAATGGTGTCGATAACATTCAGAAGAGAGATTCTTTTAGATACTTGGGATCTATTTTGCAACATGACGGGTAAATTGATGGAGATGTTACTAATAGAATAAATGCAGGTTAGCCAAAGTGGAGATGAACCTCTACTGTTCTATGTGATAAGAAAATTCCTTTGAAAATCAAAGGAAAGTTTTACAAAGCAGCTGTGAGACCTGCTAGGCTATAATGATCTGAATGTTAGTCTCTGAACCATAAACATGTGCAGAGAATGGCAGTAGCAAAAATGAAAATAATAAGGTGGATTTGTGGACACACACATACATACACATAGAGACTGGATTCGGAATGATGCAATCAGAAGGAAAGTTGGTGTAGCTCCGATCGAGGATAAGATGCAAGAAAATCGCTTAATGTGGTTTAACCATTTGCGAAGGATGTCATTTGATGTACCAATGAGGAGATGCACATTTTGGGATGTTGATCCGGCTAAGAGAGTGTGATGAAGGCTCGATTATAACAATTCATGAAATGTATAAATACATGTAAATGTATAAGAATATATGTATAAAATATTATTTATATATAATAATTAAAAAATTTCAAAACCTACTAAGGTCCGACTACATCCGATTAGTTGCCCTATTACCGATTAATCCTTAGCAGTAACTCGACCGACCGAGTACTGATTATAGACTTCTGTAACCTTGGTGTTGGGTTAACATGTTGTGTGATTTTTGACAAGCTCTATTGCTATTTTAAGACGTCTAAACAATGCGGATTTTTTGGTGGGGGACATTAGAAGAACGACCTTTACTATCTTGATATCCATGCAGATTCTACCTCTGCTGGTGATGTCTCCATCTCCGCTGATCCATTCCTGTGGCATTTGCATCTTGGTGACCCCTCTGCTAAAGCTCTCTCCTAGTTGTTTCCCGAACTTCCCTCGTTGATGTCGTTTGAGTGCGGAATGTGTCATCTTGGAAAACATCATTGGGCATTTTTTCCTCCTAGGACCGAGTTACATCGATCTTTATTCTTTTCTTTGGTCCATTGTGATATTCATGGACCTTGTTCAGTCCGTACCATGAGTGATCATAGATATTTTGCTGTTTTTTAAGACGATTATAACATATCTTATTGGGCATATTTAATAAAGAAACGATCAAATATTAACAAAATTATCAAGTTCTTTCAGTTTATTAAAACATCTCTCTTTATATTCAGACTATACAAATTGACAATGCTCTTGAGTTTACCCAACAGGACTTAGTGTCTTTCTTTGCTTTCTAGGGGACTCTTCATTAAACATCTTGTCTGTATACCTCTGAGCAAAATGGGGATAGCAAAAAGGAAATTTCTCCTTCTAGACATTGCCCATTCATTGCTAACTCACATGAAGGCTCCCAAGACCTACTGAGGGATGCCATTCTCACTGCCAGTTATCTCATCAATAGGGTCCCATCTTCTATCCTACAATGAGTAACTCCTTTCTCTCTCTTATATCTCAATGAGACACCTTTTCTGCTCACATTGAGAATTTTTGGCTGCATTGTTTTTGTTAGAGTATGCATCCATAGATGGGGTAATTAGATCACTCTAGGATCCAATTACCACATCCACAAGTTTAATCCCACATCATCTATTAGGGGGACTTGGTCTTACTGGTGGGGCTACGTAAGAAGCCCCATACCGCCTATATTCAGAGAGAAAGATTAATATAATATCATCCCGTTGATGCGGTTCTCTCATGATTTCATCCCGCTCTTTATGGAGTAGGGTTCCACGTAAAATCCCCGTGTTCTTTATCTCTTTATCTTTAATTGCGCTTCCGCATTGACGTTTTCTACATGGCATCAGAGTATGCGTGTTCTTGGTTTATTCTTAAAGATTTATTTTGGTTATTATTATTCATGTTCAAGATTCGAGAAGAGTTTTATGTTTTCTGAAACTCTAAATTATGCGCAACTGCCATCAATGCCAATCTGATCGGTTGCATCGTTCTGAAACCCTACTTCTGCATGGTTTTAAAGATCACACCATCATTTATTTCTACACCATATATTTCTATGTTATGAAGATTTAAAAAATCTAGGATTTCTGATGAAACCCTAAGTCTGCGTAGCATCATCAAATCTTTTGTCGTAGGAGCAATCTGTGCATTAGACACGATGGAAATCCGTTGTACGATTCCAGAAACCCTAATTCGTCAACATCAGTGTCGCCATCTCCGATTATACAGGTCACCAACGATCATCCCCGTCTTCATGCCTTATCTTTAGCCATAGGTTTATTCTCAATTTCAGGAAACCAAAGAGGAAATAAAAGAGAAATCTCGATGCATGAAGATCCTAGGCGTGGCCATTTCCCAACATCTATGTCCTTCGCAATCTATCCAGGCGTAACACAACTCCCTCTATAGGCACAAGATGTCTCCTTTCAGTGCGCCTCCGTGCACGAAGGCTTCATCCCCAAGTGCACAAATCAGAAGACACAATCCAACTAGGGCACCGAGGATGGGTCTCTAGTCATACGTCTCCTCTTTGCACCCAATATCCTCGAAGAAACTATCCAAGCATTGCCATTCTCTCACCTACTCACACGATGGCGCAACCACCTCCTATGCGCATCTCCATCTAGGCGGAGCACCACTGCAAGAACACCGCTGACAAGGTACGAGTATCCAACAAGCATGGCATGAGAATCCAGCGTGCGAGATCGCTATCTCCCATCGTACTCCAGGCGGCGACCAGGCCTCTTCGACATGCGATATCGTTGAAGCCTCGCTTTTCCTTTGTTCTGGTGACAATAGAGGCAATATATGTGTTCTGTTGGATCCCTCTGCGTGAGAAGAAGGGCGCCCGATACTCCTACCTTTTAAAAGAAAAGGTGGGGCCCTAAATAGTCCAGTAAATAAGGATGGGCCTCTCTTTGATATTATTTTTCTTTCAGTTTTGTTTTGGGCCTCTCATAACTAGTCATATTCAGGATGAAGTACCTTGGTGTATGTTGTTTGCCGAGATATTGTGTTGATTGATGAGACAAGAGATGTAGTAAATGAGAAGCTGGAGGTTCGGAGACATGCCTTAGAGACTAAAGGATTTCGTATAAGTAGGGCTAAGACTGAATATATGGAGTGTACATTTGATGGAAAATAACGGTGAAGGGGTCAAGGTAAAGATTGGAGATGATAACATTCAAAAGAAAGTTTTTTTTAGATACTTGGGATCTATTTTGCAACATGATGGGAAAATTGACGGAGATGTGACTCATAAAATAAATGCAAATCGGCTAAAGTGGAGAGGAGCTTCTGCTATTATTTATGTTAAGAAAATCCCTTTGAAAATCAAAGGAAAGTATACAAAGTAGCCAACTAGCCATGATACCTGTTATGCTCTATGGATTAGAATGTTGGCCTATGAACCGTAGGCATGTGCAGAGAATGACAGTAGCAGATATGAAAATATTAAGGTGGATGAGTGGTCATACACAAAAAGACCGGATTCGGTTGACATGATCAAAAGGAAAGTTGGTGTAACTCCGATAGATGATAAGATGAGAGAAAATCGCTTAAGATGGTTTGGCCGTTTGCAAAGAAGATCGGTTGATGCAGCGGTTAGAAGATGCGGGATTAGGGATGTTGAGCGGGGCTAAGAAAGGGTGAGGAAGGTCCAAGAAGTGTTGGAATGAGACTATTCGAAGGGATCTTAGTTATTTGGATTTAATCTAGAGAATGACCCAAAATAGATCTAAATGTAGGCAAAAAGTCCATGTAGCCGTTCATACTTAATTGTGGGAAAAGGCTTTTCTGTTGTTGTTTGTTTTGGGCCTAAAAGAAAGCCCTGTCCCTGTAGTGAGACAAAAGAAGGCGGGTCAATCGACTGCTTGCATATTCAAGAAAAAAACAAAGGGAGGCCATCGATAAAAAAGATGGGAGGCAAAACAAAGTGCTATTCACGCCCAATTTGGACTGCAAGTGATTTTTAAAAAAGGGCAGGTGAGTTTTTGGGCCCAACTGTGGGCCACATCATCTGCGAAAAAAGAATACCAAAAAAGAGGCCATTTGAAGTAAAAGACAAAAAATAAGAACGACTTGTTGAGGAAAAAGGGAAGTGATTTTGTTTTCCTTGATTTAGTTGTTCTCTCAACTTGGTCGACTTCCTTTTTTCCGAACAAGTATTGGAGAAAGGGGGAGCAATATATGAGGGGTCCCCATATTCTTGATTTGGGATTAGGATTTTCATGTAGATCGCGTATGGCAGGTACCTATGGTAAAGGCTCGGTACAGAGAGATTCACAATGATTGCAGAGTAGAGATCCCATTCTCTTAGCTAGTGTGGGACAAACTCAGTTTCTTCGAGTTCTTTGACGAGGAGACTCAGTTCAACCTCCATCACCAATGATCGTGGACTTCGACTATGATATTCCTACGGCATTCTCTAATTTGGCCCTTCAAAGATATATAGCAGTTGCTGGCCAGAGTTCTCCGATGAGAAAACTCATTCCAGTTCAAACGACTTTGCACAGTACAGAACACACATTCTCTGATGAGGCGACTCATTCTGGTTTAGGTGATTCTGTGCAATACAGAGCACATATTCTCCGACGAAGAGGCTCGGTTCACACTCCAACCCTCCAGTTCCTCCTCACCAGCATGGCATGAGAAGCAACGTCCTCGGTAGTCAACTAGTAGAGTATGCATTGAATTGATATTGTCTGTAGTGTGTTGTATTCTGAGTAGCAATTTCAAAAATCTTTCTATCTGTTTAAGTGGAGCATTACATTCTCTAGCTTGGGGGGAGAGTGTTAAAATGTGCATCCATAGATCAATAATTGGATCCCTCCAATGTCCAATTATCACATCCACAGATTTAGTCCCGCATCATCAATTAGTGGGGCTTGGTCTTACTGGTGGGGCTATATAAAAAGCCCTACACCACCTGTATTTATAGAGAAGGATTAATAGAATATTAGCCTGTTGATGCGGTTCTCCCTTAGTTTCTTCCAGCTCCTTATGGAGTAGGGTTTCATGTAAAATCTCGGTGTTCTTCATGTTCTTTATCTCTGATTACGCTTCTGCATTGATAACTTTGTTCATTACTTCCTAACCGCAGATAAATTGTCTCCTCGTGCTATCAGGTGTGTTTTCCTTGTATATTCTCGCGTCCAAAATGGGTACTAGTGCTACGAGATCCTATTGGTTATCGTTACTACATTTCTGCTGATATCACTTTCTTTGAACAGACCGAGTACTTCACTTAGTATGTCAGTGACATACTCTTGGTGCTACTGTCACGACCCATTGTCTACAAAAAGAAACAAACTGTTCATTCTGACCTCGTACAATTACCTGTTCCTTATGTGCATGATGATGTGCCCTCTTTCGAGTGTCTCCACCACTGCAGCTCCAGATGCTCTATCAGAACCCTCTATAGCTCAAAAAAAAAGAACCCTCTATAGCTTTATGGAGGACAAAAAAGCAATGCACTATAAAATCGGTGTCGCATTTCACTTCCACTGATGGTTTATCCAGTTGTGGCAGGTGATTTTCAGATGCACTTATGGTTGTTTCTATTCCTCATGATCATCATAGTGCACTTCAAGATCATGGTTAGAGAAAGGCTGTGGATGAGGTGATGGATGCACTTACCTTCAAGGGCACATGGGATCTTGTAACGTGTTCTCCAAATGTCAAGCTTGTTAGCTGCCGATGAGTCTTTAGGATCAAATAGTCCCATGATGGTTCTATTGACAGACTGAAGGCCATACTTGTGGCAAAGGGATTGACTCAGACCTACGAGTGTACTACTTTGAGACTTTTTTCCCAGTGGCTTGGATGGGATCGTTACACATTATTCTCTTTGTTGTTGCCAATAAGAATTGACCCATCTTTCAACTCGATGTGAAGAACGCCTTTCTGTATGGCGACCTCAAAGAGGAGGTCTACATGATGTAGCCATCGGGTTACTCCATCAAGGAGAGTGTGTGTATGGACTTTATAAGGTCATCCATGACCTAAAGCAGAGTCCATACATATGGTTTGGCAGGCTTACCACCGAGATCAACTCTCTTGGCTTCTACATGATGACATCTGACTATTCTGTGTTCGTTAAGCGACGGTCTACTGGCACTATGATGCTAGCATTTTATATTGATGATACGATGGTTACATGTGATGTTGAAGCTGGTATTCTAGAGATTAAAACCTTCCTCAAAAAGGTATTTGTCACCAAAGATCTTGGTTAACTCAGATACTTCCTTAACTATGAGGTGATACGCACTGCAGAGGGGTTACTCCTATCACAGGGGAAGTACTGCATGTATATTCTTACAGAGGCTGGCTTACTTGGATGCAAACTATCTGGCATCCCAACAGAGTTGCGGAAACATGCTACTTCAACTGATTATGAGTTTGAGGATACTGAACAATATAGGAGCCTAGTGGGCAAACATGCTACCTCACTGTCACTAGGCCAAATATATCATATGTTGTGAGCAGAGCAAGCCAACAGATGGAGAGACCTCTTTACGATCATTGGCAGGATGTTCTTCTGATCCTTTGATATCTGAAGGAATCTCCAAGGAGAGGCTTCTTTTATGGGGCCAGTAGTCATACTGATGTCACTACCTATGCAAATGTAGATTATGCTAGTTCTCCTGAGGATATATGATCTACTATAGTATATGCCATATTTGTTGGAGGCAACCTGGTTACATGGTGGAGTGGCAAACCATGGTCTCTAGATCAAGCGCAGAGGCATAATACAAGGAGATGGCACAAGTAACTTGTGGGATAACCTAGTTAGTCTCCTTTTCGCAAGAGCTTGGATTCCCTGCTATACTTTAGTACCTTCCTATTGTGACAACAAGTTCGCTACTTACATTGCCTCTCGTCTCGTAT
This sequence comes from Ottelia alismoides, assembly GCA_037367405.1. NCBI lineage: Eukaryota > Viridiplantae > Streptophyta > Magnoliopsida > Alismatales > Hydrocharitaceae > Ottelia > Ottelia alismoides. The sequence continues at coordinate 446,151 of JAZKJV010006570.1, forward strand.
TCCTTGAGCGAACTAAGCACATTGAAATTGGTTGTCATTTTAAGTATGAGGAGGGAAGATCATCAATCCTCATATCTCCACAGATCTTCAGCTTGCAGATATATTCACAAAGGTCATGCCAAAGAAATGCATCTCTTGGTTGATTTTCAAGTTGGGCATGATCGATATATATGCTCCAACTCTAGGAGGAGTGTTAGAACTATTTATTTCTTGTTATTTCTTTGTCTCTTTATTTGAGTTTTGTAACCCCCTCTGAGATCACTTATATAATTATCTCTTTTGGGCTCTAGGGTTTCACACTATATACCCATATCCTTGTATAAGTCAATTCCTTCATTCTCAATCAATTATTCTCTCAAAAAAATCAATTATTGTCCCCTTTAACAAATTATGTTTGAGATACATATTACATAAAAAAGTTCTAAGCCTTCTCCCACTATGAGTAGGGTCAGCTACATGGATTCTTGCTCAAATCCATGTTGAAAGATTCGACTATTTTTTACACTGGTTGTCGACTACCTAGTGTAACCTCTGCAAGAAGGGGATTTGAACCCTGGTCTTTTGGGTGGTAGACACACTGTACTACCACCAGACCATTTAATAAGATTGGGTCCCTTTATGTAATTGGGATTTGCTGCATAGTTGGGGCCTGATTGATGGGATTTGTGGGTAACTGGGATTTGATGCTTGTTGGTTGTCCTTTCCTATGTTGGATGGAGTTTGGTCTTTCTCTCCATCTAGATCACGATCTACACTTGGGGCTTTGGTTCAAAACAAGCAGATCCATGCTTAATTTTTTACTTTCACACTTGTTCAGTCTTCCTCGACTCTTGTAAAACTAACGACCAACTTCTCACACATTTGTTCTGGAAGATGCCATCGTTGGAAATCTAAAATATCCGTGAATATTTATCTGTGAAATTGTGCTACATGTAAATGATAGCTGTAGAGAAAAAGACTTGATAGAGTAATGAGAGACCCTTGGGTTCTCTTATGTAGGAGAGGAACCAGTTGGACAAATTACATAAAGTAGACAAAATAAATATGAATGGGAAAACATTAAAGATAAGAAATATCTCAACACTCTCCCTCAAGCTGGAGCGTAGATATTAATCAGGCTCAGCTTGGAGCAACATCTCTGATAAGGTCCTCTAGCTAGGGCCTTAGGAAAAATATCTGCTGTCTGATCTCCAGAGCTGACTTAAGTAGTGTCTATAAGACCCTTTTATATCATGTCATGAGTGTAGTGACAATCTGCCTCTATGTGTTTGGTCCTCTTATGAAGAGCTGGGTTGTTGGCAATGAAAATAGCAGCCTGATTGTCATTTTGGAGGTGCATGGGAAGAGGAACCTCTATAGTCAGGTCAGTAAGAACAGATTTGATCCACATCATCTCCGTGCTAGCCTGCGCCATGGTCTTGTATTCTGACTCAACACTTTATCTGACAACCACACTCTTCTTCTTACTCTTCCAAGAAACTAAGGAATTCCCTGTGAACATAGTGAAACCTGAAGTAGACTTCCTATCATTTATACACCTAGCATAATCTGCATCTGCACATGCTGTAACTGAAAGAGATGTAGCTTTGCTGAATAGAAGTCCTGTACCTGGTGAAGTCTTCAGGTTCCTCAGAATCATATGGACTGCATCCATATGTACCTGTCTAGGTTGTTCCTTAAACTGACTCACTTTACTCACGAGAAATGATATGCCGGGTCTGGAAATAGTCACATATCGTAGCATGCCAACAAGCTCCCTTTACCTTCTCTTGTCGACCTCCTCAGTGTCATCATCATATAGTTTCATGCTTGGGTCAATAGGAGTAGTGGCAGGTCTGCAATCTGCCATGCTTGTCTTTGAAAGAAGGTCTGCAACATACTTCCTCTGAGTCATCACAAGACCTCGCTGGTTCCTGACAAATCCAGTCCAAGAAGTAACGTAAATGACCAAGATCCTTGGTCACAAACTGCTGTCCTGGGAAGTCCTTGGCACTCAGAATACCCTGCTTGTCATCCCCTGTAACAATAATATCATCAACATAAAAAAGGATGACAATAGTACCTCTCTGGGTCCTGTACACAAACAAAGAGTGATCTGCATTCGATCGCACAAACCCCTGCTGCTTTATCAACTCCGAGAGCTTCTGAAACCATGCTCTTGGACTCTGCTTAAGGCCATAGATAACATTGTAATACCTACAAACCTTCTGACACTCTCCCTCAGTAGCAAACCCAGGTGGCTGCTGCATGTAGACCTCCTCCTATAGATCACCATAGAGGAAGGCATTCTTCACACCAAGCTGGTAAAGGGGTCAATCTCGTGTCACATGAACAAAAAGTAGTATGCGTAGAGTAGAATGTTTGGCAATTGGAGAGAAAGTATCCTGATAGTCCACCCCATAAGTCTGGGTGAACCCACGTGCCATAAGTCTCGCCTTATAGCGATCCACACTGCCATATGCACGGTGTTTCACAGTGAACACCCATTTGCATCCCACAAGGGATGCGTCAACTGGAACAGAAACAAGACTCCAAGTACCACGTGATTGTAACACGTCCATCTCTTCCATGGCTAATCTCCACTGACTGTCCTGAAGAGCCTCTTGATATATCCATGATCTCCACGACTGATAGTGCCAAGGTAAACGACCTGAAATCCTCTGACAGTCTGACACAAGGAAACCTGGAATGCTCGTGGAGACCAAAGGCGCGCGGCGGCAGTAGCGGGGCTCAGGCGGCGGTCGACAAGCGAGGTGGTGGAGTTTACGGCGAGCAGGGAGCTGGCGAGGGTGGCTGGAGGAAGGTACCGCATGCTAAGCCAGGTCGGCGGTGCTTCCGTTGTGGCGCGCGTGGCCACATCGCGTCTGCATGCCATGCTCCACCGCGCTGCTTTCTCTGTGGCCGCGTGGGACATCGCATGTCTTCTTGCTGGTTTACGGCGGCGGGCGGTCGCCTCCGGAATCGCTTTGACGGTCTTCGACTGGACTCGCGGCGCCCAGTTTTGCACGGTCACGGTGGTGCCTCGCATGGTGGACGCGATTCCCGCTCTTTTGCGCAGGTTGTTGGTGGTGGTAATGCTGCGGGGGGGGGGGGGGCTGAGCATGGGTCCGATTCCGGCATCGACGTGGGAGGAGGGTTGATTCCTACATTCTGTGCGGCTGATCCTGGGCTTGGTTTCTTGGAGGAGCTTTCGGCGTCGCGCGAGGAGAGGTTGGTAGAGGGCCTCGGTGGCGGGGGTGTTGTTGGTGGGGAGAGGGTGTTTGAGGCGCAGGCGGTGGGGGTGGCAAGCCAGGCCGCGGGGCTGCATGGTGATGGGGGTGTCGCGGGCGTGCATGCTGCTTCTACGGCGCGCTTCGCAGCTGTGGGCGTCCGGCTAAGGCCGGGTATTTCTTGGGATGCCATTCGTTCCTCAGCTTTGGGCCTTCTTGGTGATGATTTCACCGGGGACTTCGTCGTCCTGGACGCGTCTCGGTGCTGTATTCGTGGGCTCTCCCCGGTGCAACGGGAGAGTCTCTTTCGTCGCTCTGGTGATTTGGACGTCATGTGGCGCCAAATGCGCGTGGCGGATGGTGCGCTTTCTCTCTCGGAAGTTTGCGTTGCGGAGGTTCGGGGGGTGCCTTTCCTCTCCCGCACGGTGCACGCTTTGTCGAAGGTGGTTGCTCGATGCGGGCAGGTTCTGGCTGTTCTGGACGACGGCTTGGCGCCAGGCGCCGATTGGTCATCTGCGACGGTCCTTCTTGAGTGCTCTCCACGGTTTATTCAGGCGATGGCTGGCAGGGTTCTCTTCGAGAGGTTACTTCTGGGCCCCTGGTCTTTCAAGGTCGAAATCTCTATCTTGCCGTCCTCGCCGGCGGTGGATCCTTCGCCGTCTTCCTCGGTCGTGCGCGGTGGTGGATCGGCCTCTCGGCCTGGGGGGGACGCTTTGGCTTCTCATGGCCACGTGTCATCCTTCCGTGATGTGTTCGAAGCGCCGCCTGGGGAGGGCAACGGTTCGGGGGTTTCGTCTGCGACTCCTGGGGACGCGCATGCGCGTCATGGCATCCGTGATTTGGTGGCTATTGATTTTTCCGAGGTTGATATGACCCCTTCAACTCCTTCCTTTCTGTCGGGGGATGGAGCGAGTCTTGGCCTGTCGGAGGACTCTTTGCATTCGGACTTCTCTTCACGCGTGGCAAGGCTCCCTTTGGTCTCATCTTTCGAACCCGGTGCTATCTCGGATGGGGCCTCTTCTCGGGCTTTTTTGGAGTCGGGCGCGGTTTCGGAGCCCCTTTGTTGGACTTCCGAATATATTTGTCCTCAGCCCATTAATGCGATGCCCTTCAGCCCGCTGGACCTTATGGATGACTTATGCTCCAACTCTTTCTTGCTGGCGGATGCATCTACTTCTTTCCAGCGCGACTCTTCTATTCCTTTTTCGCCACACCGCGGTGTGCCTTCTCCACGGGGCTCGTCGGATGGTGGCGGAACTCCGGGGATCAATAATGGCGCTTCCTTCGATTTGCTTGTGGTGAACTCCCCTCCATCAAGGTATGGTCGAAGCTACAGGCGAAGGCGGTCCTCTCGTCTTGGAGGTCCTATCCTTCCTGCAACCCCTGAAGGCTTTTCTTCTTTGGTGCTGCGCGAGACAGTGGCGGAGGCGGCCGGTCTGACTCGCGTGGTGGGCCGATGGCCTGCTGCTCTATGATTATTTCACCTCGGGTTGTCGTGCTATCGGGGATCCCACTGTTGTTAATGAAGATTTTGTCTTGGAATGTGCGTGGTCTCGGCGACCTTCATCGTCGGCGCACTTTGCGTGCTCGTCTTGTGGAATGGGAGTGCGATATTGCCTTTATTCAAGAAACCAAGCTACCGGTGATGGATGTTGATTTATGGCGGTCTTTCGGTGCTCGTTATATCGATGATTTTCGATCCTTGGACGCGAATGGCGCGAGCGGCGGAATCTTTGTGGCGTGGCGTTCCGCGCGCTTTTCATTTTCTTCTATGAGGATGGGCCGGCACTCTCTCTCTGTGGTGTTGACTTTGAATAATTCTGATATGCATGTTGCTGTTACTTGTGTTTACGCTCCTAATTCTCATGTCATTCGCCGGGAACTTTGTGAGGATTTGCGGGAGGATGCGCTCGCCTATGAGCACTTGCCATGGCTGTTGGGTGGCGACTTCAATGTCACGCTGCTCTCCTAGGACCGCCCTCGCGGTCGCGGGGGTAATGATCCCGGATCTGGCGAATTCATGGAGCTCATTAGCGAGCTGGCTTTGGAGGGGCTCGTGCCAAGTGATATCTCCTACACTTGGAGGACTAATTCGTCCGGATCACGGATTGATCGATTTCTTGCGAATAGCATGATGGAGGTTTTCCCTTTATGCGCGGTCAGCTCTCGTCCGCGGTCGTTCTCTTATCACAGCCCCATTATTTGGGAGTCCGGGGATGATCAGCGTCCTTGTGGCCTCTTTCGATATGAGCGGTGCTGGCTTATTGAGCCGGGCTTCAAGGATATTGTGCGCAACCATTGGGAGCAGACCATCATTGCGGGCTATGCTGCACGTCGTTTGGATCAAAAATTGAGCTCCCTTCGAAAGGTCTTGGCTACTTTTAAAAAGGATTCGCGTCAGGCTCGTCTTGCAGCTCGCAAGGCGGCTGATGATGTGATTATGAGGTTGGACATCCTTGAGAACGAGCGGGATCTTACTCCGGATGAGTTGGCCGCGCGCGCGGCGACGGCTGAGCAGGCGAGGTTGGAGGATCGGAAGCGGTCGATTGAGTGGCGTCAACGTTCGCGGGTCCGATGGCTTAAGGAGGGGGATGCCAACACTGCGTACTTCCACAGGGTGGCGAGCGGTCGACGGCGATCCAACTCTATTTCCTCTTTGTTCATCAATGACGCGCACATCCAGGGGGAGAGGGAGTTGGGAGAGGCTGTGGGGAACTACTTCCGAGGCGTGTTTGGGAGCCCTGCGCCGCGGCGGTGGAGGTGGTCGGGCCGTGGGGCGTCTGCTCTTCCCGTGGCCGATGCAGAGGCGCTCTCCCGCCCGTTGTCTATGGAGGACCTCCGGGGGGCTGTCTGGGATCTCAACCCCGACGCCGCGCCGGGGCCTGATGGCTTCCCGGTATCTTTCTATAAGGATTTCTGGGACGTTGTTGCAAATGATGTTTTGGTGGTCGCTCTGGATTTCTGCGAGGGGAATCGTGGCTTTGACAAACTTAACAGGGCCCTTATTGTTCTTATTCCAAAGTCTAATTCGGCCAGTCGAATTGAGGACCTTCGGCCAATCTCCATTTCGAATGCGATATATCTAATCATTGCTAAGGCTTTGGCTAGGCGGCTCGCTCCACTACTTGACTCGCTCATATCGCCCTATCAGGCAGCTTTTGTTCGCGGGCGGCAAATTGCGGATTGTCATGCGGTGGTCTCGGAGATTATCGAGCAGTGGCGTAAGAATGGTTCGATGGGGATCTTATGGAAGATCGACTTTGCGAAGGTCTACGATTCCCTTGATTGGCGGTTTCTGTGGTCCGTGCTCTCGCGAAGGGGTTTCCCTCCAATTTGGATTTCGTGGATGAGGAGATGTGTGACCACGGCTTCCCTTTCCATTCTCCGCAATGGGTGCTTGGCTGGGGGCTCTTTCCAACCTCGTAGGGGGGTTCGGCAGGGATGTCCCCTTGCTCCCCTATTGTTTGTTTTGGCGGTTGACGTTTTGCCACACATGATTGATGGGGTGGTCGCGGCCGGCCTTTCTCGCGGATGCTATTTTGGCGCTTATCATGTCCCTCTTATACAATTCGCTGATGACACAATCTGCTTCATCGAGGGTAGTACCTCGAGTGTTTCCAGTATGGCGACCACGCTTCATTTGTTCAGCGAGCTTTCGGGCCTCCAAATCAACGGGCATAAGTCCAAAGTCGTCCCCTTCTCTATGTCTCCGGCGGAGGTTGGGGAGTGCGCGCAGCTGCTGGGTTCTCCTCCCACTACTCTCCCTTTCGATTATTTGGGCCTACCTTTGTCGGTGGGCCGCGCTCGCATACGCGATTGGCGGGTGGTTGTGGAAAAGACGGAGGCTAGGTTGGCTGGGTGGCGTGCGGCCCTTCTTTCGCGCGGCGGTCGGTTAGTCTTGCTCAAATCTGTGCTTTCTTCCATTCCAATCTACTTCTTCTCTGTGCGTGGGATGCCTAGGGGGGTGCGATCAAGATTGGAGAAGTGTATGCGGGGCTTCTTGTGGGGGAAGAAGGGGGGCAGAGGAAGGGGCATGCATCTAGTGGGGTGGGATGAGGTCACGAAGCCCAAGTGGGAGGGCGGGTTGGGCGTGAGGAGGCTCGAGTCGGTGAACGATGCCCTCTTGCTCAAGTGGGCGGCACGGGTTTGGGGTAGGGAGGAGAATTTTATGTTGAATTGTTTGAGGGAGGCGGCGGGGGTTGATTTCGCTTCTGCTTTTCGTGGAGGTATCGAGGGCCAATTCTCATCCTTTTGGCGTGGGGTGGTGAACGCTCTTAACCGCAGCAACCACTCTTTTGCTCCTAAGCTTGGTGATGGTTGTTCTTTTCGCTTTTGGGAGGATGATTGGTCTGGGAAGGGTGCCCTTCGGACACTGTACCCACGGCTTTTCGCTTTGGCGATCGACAAGGACGTCACGGTTGCTTCTTGCTGGGATGGTGCTTATTGGTGCCCTTCAATTGCTGATAATTTATCGGACCAGCGGTTGGAGGACTTCTTATCTCTCTTAGCTGTTCTCGATGATGCTCCCAGGCCTTCTCTTGGTCGTGACCATTTGGTGTGGAAAGATGGCCCGTTCTCTACCCGTAAGGCGTACATGGCTCTTCTATCCCGTTCTCCCGAGGCGGATGATACTTTCTTGCGGGATTGCCGATTTTTGTGGGGTCTCAAGCTCCCGGAGCGCATCGGTATATTCCTCTGGATTTTGCGCCGTGGCCGCCTGTTAACGCGTGACCGCTGTTCTTCTATGTTTCCCAATTCTTCGGACACCTGTGGGATTTGCGGATTGGCGACGGAAACTATGGATCATCTATTCTTCCAATGTGCCGGTGTTTGTGCACTGTGGGATGACTTGGGCTGGCTCAACCTGTCCTCCTTTGCCTCCTTCTGCGATAGCTTGTTCAACGCTCAGACTCGCCCTCGGGAGATCTTGCTGGAGCCTATTGCGAGGCTTTGGAGCATCTGGTTGGGAAGGAATGAAGCTATTTTCACTCGGCAGCGGTTCTACTTGGAGAATATTCGTATCTCTGCATCGGGATTCCTTCTTGATTGGTCCTCTAGCTAGTATGATGCCTTTGTAACGGGGGTATCCTCTCTTTGATACCGTCCGCTTTTTTGTTTTCTGTATTCCTGTTCGTCCTGTTCGTCGCTCCTCTCTTGTAAGTATTCCTTTATCTTTTTCTTTAATGCATTGGGGCGAGCACCGTTGAGTGCGTCCCCCTTTTTTTGAGCCTAAAAAAAAGAGGATAAGTGGCACGCCTACGTTTCTGCTTGCGCAGAGTAATCGACACATCAAGATCATCTGCCAAGGGCACTTGCTCATCCTGTATAGAATCATGCTGCACAGACAACTCAATAGTGCCATCAGTAGAAACAATGTGCTCATTACATACTTGAGGCGTGCTGGATGATGGACAAGGCCTGTGAGTAGGGGGAATCAAGAGAGACCTGTGAGTAAAAACACGTGGCAAGAACTGAGTCATAGTACGAGGTGGAGCCATAGGAGCAGGTGTAGAGGCAGGAGCAGGTGTAGGTGGTGGCGGTGGTGGTGGTGATTGGGAAGGTGGTGGTAGAGCAGGAGTAAAGGGAGGTGGTGGCACGACAGTAGGAGGTGGAGGCATGTAGATCTCATCGTCATAGTCAGACAGGTCTAGTCTGTCGCATATAGGAGAATAATACATGACAGACTCAAAGAAAGTAACGTTAGCACAGACAAAGTATTTCTGCTTGAGCGGATCAAAGTAACGATACTCCTTCTGGGTACGAGAGTAGCCAACAAAAATACACTTGACAGCTCTAGGAGAGAGCTTGTCACGACCTGGAAAGACATTATGAACAAAAGCAACTGAATCGAACACACGAGGTGTAAGAGAGAGAAGATTCTTCTCGGAAAACGAAATCGAGAAAGGAATCTTCTCTCCCAACAAAGACAAAGGCATGCGGTTTACCAGATAGCAAGCCATGAGAATAACATTTTCCAACAGGAGGATCATGACTCTGTATCAACAATGTTCGGTTCACATCAAGTAAGTGACGGTGTTTACGCTCCCTTCTGCTGGGATGTATAGATACATGAGGTCTGGTGAACAATACCCACAGATCTAAGAAAGTCAGAAAGCTATAAGGTGCAGAACTTTAAAGCAATATCAGAACGAATATATTTGACATTGACAGAAAAATATTCTTTTTCTAAAAAAATATTTGATAATAGATCCTGCCTCAGACTTATTCTTCTATAAGAAGACCCAAGAAAGTCTAGAAAAATCATCGATAACAACTAGATAAAAATGGTGTCTATGGTGGTCAGGAACATGACTCGGACCCCATATATCTAAATGAAGGAGCTCAAATAACTAAGAACTGCTCTGACTCTGCCGCGATGGAATGGAGGAACGGTGATGCTTCCCAAGCTGGCATGCCTCACACTGGAAGGAGGATCTCGTGGAAATCTGAGAGAGAACATGACAACTTCTGCAGAGGAAGGTGACCAAAATGAAGGTGCCACATATATTGTGAGACTGATCCAATTGGTATAGTAGAAATGCCAACATAAGGAGATTGGATCAGTTTATAGAGTCCCCGCTGTTCACAGCCACATCCAATCATCTTGTCCGTGAGTATGTTCTGAAACACAAGAGGCGAAGGGTCAAAGATGGCATGATAATGCAAGTCCTTAGTAATTTGACTAATTGAAAGTAAATCATCTGAAAGTCAGGAGCATATAAAACATCATGAAGATGCATAGACGGTGTCAAATGCACCTCCCCCTTTCTTGTAATGGGTAAATGGTCTCCATTGGCAACGACAATCCATCTACCAGGTGGCTTGGTCCTATAGGATCTCAGATGTGTTCTCTCTCCACAAAGATGATGGGACGCACTGGAGTCCATAATCCACTCTGTCGTATCTGTACCATTACTACCAGTGAAAGCATAAGCGATGCCTAAGGAGCTCGATGAGGCTCTGGCTGCGACAACGGTATCTGTAGTGGTGGTTCCTACAACAGGAGTCATGATCTCTCGAAAATGAGAGACGATATCATCTGGGCGAGGATCGGTCTGGGAAGCAAGAGTATCAGAAGGCTTAGTCTGCTCTGCAACGCGAACAGAGACATTATCCTCTGCATGTCCCGATCGATGGCTAAAGGTGCAAGGGCCACGCGGACGCCCACCACCTCTGCCACGTGGGATACGTCCTCTAGACTGGGTCATCACTCCTCGACCACAAGAAATGACCATAGCAGAAGAGGGCGGATGAGTGATCATAGGAGGCATGATAATCCGGCTGAGATGACTATAGGCCTCCTCCATGGGAGTTATGGTGGCGCCAGTGAGAAGTTGAGTACGTGCTGCATCATACTCTATATCAATATCGACCATGAAAACTCCAACCATCGTGGAGTTCCTATATGCCTTCTGTTTCTTAAGAGATGTAGTAATAGACATATAGCTATGAAGCTTCTCAAACATGCCACTGAGTGAACTGTAGTGCACGTGCAGAGGATGACCATTCTGCTTGGCCTTGTAGATGTCAAACTGTAGCTGAAGAATCTTGGCCTCATTCTTCGCTTGAGCATAGGTGGACAAAGTGCCCTACATCGCCTTGGCAGTGGGCTGTTTCAGAATATCATTGGCTATCTCTGTGGTGAGGGTCCCACATAGCCAAACACGCACATACGCGTCATCTTGCTTCCAAGAAGCATTTGCCCCAGTTTTATCCGTTGGCTTTTGGTTTGTCAGGATGTGCTCCTTGTTGTTGCACTGCATGAGGGTGAGAAACTGCATGGACCACAACTCATAGTTGGTCCCATCCATCTTAGCGATGGGAGTCGGGCCCTTGAAGGCTCCGGACGAGAAAATGTCACCCGTGTTCTCTGGTAGGATGGTAAAATGGCCAAATAACGGAACTCAACTGGGGAGTAGACCGATATAAATGAGTCTACACGATCATATGGAGGATTGGTTGTACGCGTAGTCTCATACAACCAACCTCATCAATCGTCGTTGCTTGCTAGGATTGGAAAACGTGATTTGTAGGTCACAAATCACGTTTTCCGATCAAAATCTGACCGGTTCAGACCGTAGAATGACTTGTAGAGGTGCACGGAAGCCCGTGGGAGGGTCGGCGATGGCCTGGGCGACCGAGACAACGGCCGGGGAGGCCTGGTCGGTCGAGGTGGCGGCCTAGGGCGGCAGGAGCCGGGGCCTGGAGGCCGGGCGATGGCCTGTGCTGGCCCAGGCGGCAGCCGAATGGAGTGGCGGTGGCATGGAGCGGCGAGCGGCGGTGGCCGAGGGAATGGGGCGTGCGGGTAGGGTTAGGGTTTGGTGGGGTACGAGAACTCTGGTTTAGGATCGTCGCTCTGATACCATGTAGAGAAGAGGACTTGATAGATTAATGAGAGGCCCTTGTGTTCTCTTATATAGGAGAGGAACTAATTGGGCAAAGTTACATGAAGTAGATAAAATAAATATACAACGGGAAAACAATACTAAAGATAAGAAATATCTCAACAATAGCAAATTGGGTACTCCGTTGGGAGGCTATATCGTTTTTTTCTCCAGAAAGCCTCAAGTTAGTGAATTCCTCCATGAGGCTTAGGCTTATGCATTTTGAAATTATCTCAACCGATTAGAGAAATCTTAAGTTTTGCAGTCCATTTTCATTTATAATTCAGCTTGACAGTGTGATTTCTCACCAAAAGGTAGCACATGTATGATCAGTGCACTTATTAGCTAAGGCTAAAAAACTAGGTGGTGTGGTCCAACACTATTGCATAGGTACATGAATGCGCTCATAGCATTATAAAGGTTGCGGTTGATAATTCAACAAGTCAGCTGGCTTTCTCTGTTCCTGCCAGCCTGGTTGGTCTTATATGATCATGCTAAAACCATGCATATATTTGGAATTGTCATTCTACCTACTTAGGGAACGCCATGCTGGATCTTTCACTGCCTTATTTTCTTATATTTACTTGTATGCGGGTATGGTCAATGGTGTGAGAAATGGAATGTGCACAACTTTCCTGCTTGAATTGCACAAAACGACCCTAATTTAGGTTATAAACCATGCTGTTGGCATGGCTTTGGTTATGTTGTGCTAAAACGTGCAGGACAGCGATGCCGTTGTTTTTGTCATGATGTCTTTATCAAGAAACTGTGGTTAACTTGTTGATTTATGTTTGTTGCTTACACTATTTTTCTTGGCATCCCATAATTCACATTATTTCTTCCTGCGTGGCATGTGATCTGAAGTAGTAGTTCATTATCTGGTAAATCATGTGAAGTGTTTCCAGAAGTTAGTGTTCTGATTTTAGGAATGGAGGCATACCTTTTACCCTTGATTCTTGATTTGAGCAGATAGTTAATGTAATTTCCACATTTTAAATGCTTTCCAACTCTTGAAATCCTGTATATGGGAGACACCGATGCCTTTGTTTTTCTCACGGTATCTTTATCAAGAAACTGTGGTTAACTTGATTGATGTTTGTTGCATGAACTATTTTTCATGGCATGTGATCTGAAGTAGTAGTTTATTATCTGGTAAGTATGTGAACTGTTCCTTATTCCGATTTTAGGAATGGAAGTATAAATTCCGCACTTGATTTTTGACTTGAGCAGATAGCAATGTTGTAAAAGTCACCCGACTACTCTGACTAGTAGGTCCGACTAGTCTGGTCAGTGGGGTGGCCGACCGAGTACCGACTAATTCCGACTAGGTCCACTAGGCTACCAATTTTTGCTTGGAGATACCATATTTTCTTAATAAAAGCAAACTTATTTTAATACGCTTAATGTTTTATTTAATTTCAATTACTTCTTTTGATTCATTATGATAGTAAAAAAATATATAAATTTATGTAAATATGTTATAATATATGTATAAAAATGATTTATATATTGAAAAAAATCAAAGCCGATTAAAGCCCGACTAAGTCCGATTAATCGCCCAACTACCGATTTATCCTTAGTCAGTGACCCGATCGACCGAGTACCGACTACCGACTTTTGCAACCTTGGCAGATAGTTACTGTGATTTCCACATTTTAAATGCAAATCCAGAGTTCTTTAAACATCATGTTTTCCAACTCTTGAAATCCTGTATATGGGACTTTTCTTTTGACAAGAACTTCTACCCAGTACTGGCTTTTTGTGAGATGACACTGGCTTTCTACATTTTATGGTATCTTTTCTCGCATAAGTCAGATTATGCAAGATTTAAGAGAAACATAACTAAACATGTTAGCAGCTTTACTCTGCCAATGGCTTAGAGTGAATTTGATCATTGTTGGTGACATTTTGAGGTTGCTTCAGTGTTTTTTTTATTTCGTTGCTCCGATACTGCATGCCAACACTCGAGTGATTTGTTAAATCATCAGGTCTCTGAGAACACCTTGTTACTGTTAATGCATTTTTTATCAGTGTAAGTGGATTGCTGTGATATATTCTCCAATTTATTGCCTTTATCCTTCAAGATCGCAAGCGTCCTGGTTAATGAGCTGCAGATATAGCATTTCCTGATGCGATAGTCTTGTATGGTCAGGACTTTGTTAAAGAATTGCTGATTCTCTTCCTGAGGTTGAGATGCCAACCTAATACCTATGGTAACATGTAATGATGTCGACTTCTCCGATCGGCTTGGTCAATGTTGGACCGGCAGTCCTTGTTCTACCCTTTGAGTGAAACCTCATTTTTTTTATAAACGATCAATTTTGTTTCTTCAAAAGCAGAAAGAAGGGCATCTGCAGCACACAACAAAGAGTTTCAAAACATGTCACGAGAGTAAGCACAATCATATGCGGCTACACCCAACAATAAACCATAGCTGGATCGCCGTTATAGGAGATCCCAATATTTACAACTGGTAAATTAGCTCCTAGGGCCAAAAACAGAGCAACTAATAGTTAACGAGGACTTAAATATCTAATAGAAAAGGGGCGGCAGAAATTTATAGCATAAAGGGGTGGGGTTCTCAGCAGGATGGGGTTTTGCTGCGGTGCAGTCCTTTGGAGCGATTTGGCGGCGAGTACGAGGGTGCGGGCTCATGGAGTGCATCGGTTCTTTGCTGCAAAGGTAAAGGAAACATAACAGGGTAAACGTCGGGGTATGTTTTTTTGAAAAACAAGTTAAAGTTAATTCATCTTGATAAAAAGGAGACGGGCAAGATAGCCCAATGGCACCGCCCTACACAAAAACTCTCTTCGTTTGGGTCATAAGGAGGAATGGAATAAGGGGAATAAGCCCCCAACACGCTTTCCCGTGGTACGACTATTTCTCATTATTTCATCTTATTTCACTCTTATTCCTATCTTTATCCCACCTTACCTACCTTTATTTCACCTTATTCTCCTTATTCTTATCCTCCAGCCGAACGGAGAATAGACCCTTACTCCCCTTATTCCCCATCCTTATTCCTGCTTATTCTCCTACCGAACGGGCCCTCAATGTTCCACGAGATAGAAGGGGCCAGCACATATGCGGGGCACAACTACGACATCAATCATTAGACCTGTGCCCCGACAAGCAAAAAGGTAACTAATTAAAACGTTCAACAAATTCTAAACCACCCGAGAGCAGATCACCAACAGAAAGTCTATCCAACAAAAGTTCACAAAAAAGCTGGTCCTTAGTACGAGATAGCAGCTACAACTTCTTGCGCTGGAGTCCAGAAGCCAATTTCTTCCCGTTGGAAGGGGAAGAAGCAGAAACCAAAAAGAGTAGCGTCCCTTGTGTTTATTGCATAAACTGTGGAAGTCTTCTGTGTTTATGTTTGCGGGTATTGGGTGTCCCTTATCCATGATCAGGAAGAAACTAACTTTATGTTAGGAAAAGAACAATTCATTCATCAAAAGACTGGCTAGAATAAATCGTCAGCATCAAACTAAACGAAAAATCAGAAGACAATCCTGTGCAAAATTTAAAGACTCCCCTGGAAGAAATTAAATATTTATATTTTTTCGCTGAAATGAAATTCCCGAAGAAACCAGATCGTGGGAATCAAGCTATGGCCTCTCTCTTACATTTTACTGTGTTGTGTCTTTTGAGAATTTTGATTTCTCAACTGTTTGACGTACAGTGGGGTGGAGGCCTTCTATGCTTTTCAAATGGCAACTACTATTCTTTCTTTGAGTTAACAGAGGCGTAGGTTTGGTCATTTTTGGGTCCTCCTCCAAGAGCTTAACTATATTCGTGGTGTAATGAAATGTTAGAATGTGGTCTGATAGCATTGCGTATCCTCATTTTGAAGTTACTAAATTAGAGTTGTGTTAGAGTTGTCATTTGAGTGGGTGGGAGTTGACGAGATAGGAAATATAATTTGTCTTGAGGCTTCCTTGTATGCTTTCGTGGCATCTAGAGCTCAATTGTGGGTGCTTCAAGATCACAATTTACGGGACAGTGGGATACATGGTATGGATTCTGACTTCTATATGCTTTGGAGGGCCTGCGTACCACACTTCCATCTCTCGATCTTACATGTTTTGCTAACAAAGATACCGTCTCTCCTAAAGCCCAGAATGCTTTGGCGAGTTCTCTTTTTTAGAAAAATTGTTGAAGAAATGGAGATTAAGTTTGACACGACTGTTAGGCAAAAATCAAATTTTCATTGTTTACAGGCTGACCATGCCCAAGACTTCCTCCTTACTATTCCTATTGAGGGCCATGGGATGCATATGTTATCTGTTGAGTATTGTACTATCCTCAGGTATCGTCTTATGATTCCTCTTTTTTCAGTTGATGAGCCTTGCTCAATATGCCACAAATCATGCTTGGACGCATTTGGGGAGCATGTAGTTCATTGTCGTGAACTCCCAAGTTTTAAATATAGACATGATTTTGTAAGGGATGTCTTTTATGATGCACTCAGACATGCTGGAGTTGCTTCAACGAAAGAAGCACCTGCGATTTTTTTGACGGATCCACAAGAGGGGAGATCGACACACAGACCAGCAATTCAAATAATTAAGCATAGCAATTTTACGGTTCCCAGATCTATAGATGTATTTCGAAGAATTGGATTTGCCATCCAAAAGGGATTGGCGGCGCAACTTGTTGCCCGTCTCCCATCAATCTCCCTGTAATAGCTTTATGCAGAATCTTCAATGGTGTTAGTTTTATTTGGTCATCTTTGGCGAACTGATGATCGATTTTGCCTCAACAATTGTAACCAGCATCATGTCAAAACGTGATCTAAAATTAATGACCGGTATAATTATTCTGATAAGTCGGCGGTAGGCGTTTGGTAAGTTTTGGACAGAGAGACTTTTCTTTCTTCGGATTTGCCGGGCACCCAAAGTCTGAATCTTTGACAATTGCCCTAAGATCATTATCTCAAGTACAGGTGAACGTCCAATTGCACGATTTAATATGGGTAAATCCCAGATGAAAGCATGCCTCTTTTTTTCTTGGCACGGGTTGTTTGCGCAGATATTATCCAATCATGGGATGACTAAATCCACGGTTTGTAACCTACCTTCCAAATTTCGTCGAAGGGGTTGACATGTTCAAAATTTACCTTTTTTTCAAATATTAGAAGGTGCTATTATATGTACACCACCACCTCCAACTTTTCGAAAAAAATGTCTGTGCGTGAATGCTTCACATTCTCTCCATGATTGATCTTTCGGAGATGCCAGCTTTATTATTCTTTGTTCCTTGACCCACGGTCCAGTAAGCATTTTGTATCTCTAATCAACATCAAATGGCATCTTGGGGGTCGATTAGACACATACACACACACGCAATGACCTAATAATTAAACATAAAGACCCAAAATAAGGCCACCGTGATATCTGATCGCTTAGTTGGAAAAACTTGGGATGCTTCGTAAGGCAGCAGCGGACACATTGGTGTGAGCTGTGCTGTGTTGGCGTTTAACCACGCACAAGTCCAATACCCCCAAGTGGGATATCATATAGCTCATGGGGGACCCACTACCCTTAATCCCAACAAAGTGCCGCAGACCCGTGAAGGGCATGGTCCCCATCTCCTCTCCCGTTTCTCCTCCCAAGCCCGTTGTCCGCGAGGGATGGCGCCGATGCGGGCGGGGCCGGCAACGGTGACGGTACAAGGATGCGGGGCCTATGGGTCGTCCGTGGGCCGCGACGGAGGCCCAAGGTGTGTGTTCGCCTTCCTTGATTTGTTGAACCATAGGCCCATGAGCAGGCGGACACGGGATATGTACGCTGTTGAAAAAGTTGAGGTTCTTTTCCCTTCCTTTTATCGAGGGATGGTGATGATGTCTTTGTGTCTGAGATCTTTTTCCCGGGTGATGGATGGCTTATGATTTCTAGTGACGTGGTCTTTTGTTTTTTTGAGTGTGAGGGAACCAATGCTTGAGGTAAAAGTTGCCTCTTGGCAAAGTTTGTGTTGCGAATCACAGAAGCAAGGTTTTAAGAATCGGATCGGACATTGAACCGGTCAGTCTTCGGTTTGGTCCAACTGAGTCGGACTGTCGGTCCAAACCGGTCGAACCGGTGATGATGTAAGCATGACGTCATCATTCCTGTCGACTCGGAAAAAATCGGACCGGGCTTAATTTACTGGTCCGATAGGTCGAATCGATAAAATCGGATACATATATGTAAATATGTATTTATATATCAATGAAATAATCATTTAAAATATCAAATCTTTCAATAGAATGACATGATTGTCTATTTCGAGTAAAACTCTACATAAGGTAGTCCCATTTTCTAGCATTATATATGAATATAATATTATAGTAATTTATTTATAGGTTCTTTTAGAAAATTACTCTAAGAAAGTAATTGCACAAGTTATATTCCAAAAAAGAGAAGGACATAATTGAAATTGTAGAAGTTAAGAAGGGCACAAGTGATAAAAACTCTATTATTTCATTATTTAAACCTTTATTTTTTGAAAATATACTAAACCATTAAATTGGGTCAATCCGGTTCAACCCGGTCTAACCATCCGGGTCAATCCGGTCCGACCACTGGTCGGACTCGATTTTTTATTTTCCTTTTTTTTAAATAATTAAATAAAACTGGCCAACCAATAGGTTCGGGGCCGGTTCCTGGTCCAACCCGTCCGACCGGCCGGTCCGGTCCAATTTTTTAAACCCTGCATAGAAGTGAAGTGGAAATGCATAAAAGGATCAAGCAAGCGAGTACGAATTACCTTTGCTTCAGATTGTTTTTTTAAATGGAGACCTGTCTTTTATTTTACCTTCCTTTTCTTTAACAATAAAACATCCTTGTTGATTTCATTTGATGATCTTGTAACGTTGATTTAGTACGAACGTCCATAGTAAATTCCTGAACACTTGACTTCGAACAGTTCCTTTTTAGGGTAACATCTCATCATACAGGTTACCTCGTACCTATCTATCTTTGCATTTTGTTACTGGGCATCAATAAAGAAGGATATTCTGATCCCATGCACCAATTAAAAACATGTCTTCTTCTTTCAAAATTTCCACCATCTCCTATGCGAACAATGCGACTCATGGTAATAAGGTGGTATCTATTTTATTTGGTCATCGCTTGATTTTAATAATTTAATTTCCTTTTCTACCATTTTCTAAAATAATGGACCTATGTTCTTATGAGCGGAACTGCCCACGGAAATAAATGATAAAAAAGTGAATGAAAATAAAATCACAAGAAAAAAAAATAACCATAAGTAATTACGAGATATTGATAGTATCTTATAAAAAAGAGGACAATGTAAAAAAATGACATTTAAAAAACAACAGATCATTACAACAAAACGTGATTTAAACAGAAGTAAAAACAGAAAGTACATTGAGGGAAGACCCACACGGATGTAATTCAATTGGTCCCTTAAATTTGATAGAAAAAACAATCCACATTCAAGACTCACGAGTGAGATGCTAATTTGACTCTTATATTCGATTTACTCACTTCCACCATCCCAATTCGACTCATATCAAAACAAACGTCGAATTTGTCTTTTTATATTCGAATTCGATATTATCGAAGGATTAGGAGCTCAAGGGGCACGGATTGTTTCGAGTTTGAGATAAGTTTCGTGTTTTTAGTCGATTTATTTTGTGTCATAAACAGCCATTATAAAATGAGTACTTCTGAATTTTGTCATTTAATTCAGTCTAGTGGTGGTTTTATTGAGCTGGCGCAGCTTTCTGAAATAAATTATTATGCATAGATGTGTAAATATCATTTTTTTAGTATTTGAATAGACAAATCTAGTGATGGGATATTTGAGAAATAAGGAGCGATACCCCTCTTTATTCTTCCAATTTCTTTTGGTTGGAGTTAAGATTTCTCTTACTATCCCCCATATTGGCCTCTCCCGCAAAAAAAAAAAAACAAAAACAAATAATTATCACTTATCCGACAATCTTAAAATAACCCCTTTATCCCTCCTTATCCTCCCTCTCATATCGAGCAGAGAATAGATAATAACAAATAACTATCACTTATCCTTTATTTCTTTCTCCGTATCCCCATTCCTAACCTCTTATCTCTTTCCCTCATTCCTTTACTGAGTGACCCCTAAGTGTCTATGAACACATAAAAATATGTATGTATGTATATTCTTGCATGCATTTGTCTATACATATATAATTATATTTAGGGAAAAATGGGGTTGCCTCTCGGGGGACTAACTTGGCTCCCCATGCGTCATTTTCCCCAAGTTTTTTTTATTTTTTTTGAAAAACGAATTCGTGAAATTTCATCACTATATCCCTATATCATTCGAATTTCGTGATAAACAAAGACGCATATGACCTTCATCTAGACAATCATTTTTTAACGGTCGCATAATTGTTGAAATCGACCTCGTCTAGATAAAGGACGTAAGAGTCTCTATTCCACACAAAATTTGAATGACACAATATAGGATATAATGATGAAAATTCACGAAAGTATTTTTCAAAAAAAATTAAAAATAGGAAAAATGAGATGAGGGAGTCAAATTAGCCCCCTTCAGGGAGCAACCCCATTTTACCCTTATATTTATATATATACAAATGCATACAAAATATATGTATATGCATGTACGAACGATGTATGCATATGCATATACATATGCACGTCTATCTATACATGTATAGATGTAGATGTACACATACACTAACATACTATACAATTATACAAGTTTTAGGGTATAAATATGTTGAAATTTCTTATAACAACGACAAGTTGTCCATGGGAAATGCATAAGGAGGGACAATATTCAATATGATGGGACGCCGAGAAGTGAAAAGTGTAAGGAATATAAAGACTTTTTTTTTGGTAAAGAGGAATATAAAGACTTGTGTAATTGGATAGCTGTTACTCTCTGCCTTGTGCAATGCAATTATATGCATAAGTGACCCGTCAACAACCATTTCTAGTCAGTGTTTGGCGAACAAATGGACTACCATCAAATTCTTCGAAAGAGACGCCCACAATATCGTGGTTGACTATTCAATCATATACCAAAGATAGGACGTAGTTTCGGATCGATGAGTGGATCTTGATGATTCTTCTCACGTAGTATTATTATAGTAAAGTATTTCTTTGCTTTGGTCGATCACCAACATCCACATGCACCATCATATGTGATTAACACAATTTCAACGAGTTGCATACGAACGCACAAACCAAGTGGGTTGGGAATATATCTAAGGAGGATGAACTTACACCATAGCACAGGAATATGAAATATATATGAGTTTAATGGGCTGTCCCTTGCGGGCAGCCAACATAGCTGCCCCACGTCGTTTTCGGCGTTTTTTTTTATTTTTTTTGAAAAATATCGCCATGTATATTCATCCATATATCCCTCCTATATGCCATTCGAATTTCTTCAGAAACAGAGACTCCTACGGCCTCCATCGAGACAGTCATTTTTTAACGGTAACAAGATTTTTTAAATCGACACCATCTCGATGGAAGCCGTAGAAGTCTCTGTTTCTGATGAAATTCGAATGGCATATAAGAGGGATATAGGGATGAATATACATGACGATATTTTTCAAAAAAAATAAAAAAAAACACCGAAAACGGCGTGGGGGCAGCCATTGTTGGCTGCCCGCAAGAGGCAGTCCCATTAAACTCAATATATATTGGAATATAGGTTGGGGAGGATAACTTATACATCCGTATAGGAATACACAAACTAATTCCCATAAATGCTACGGAAGCATGCCACCCATTGTTGGGAAGAGATTCACCTTAGTTAAGCTAGTCAAACCAAACCCATCTCTGGAAACAAACTCCCACCAATGCTGCGGATGCGTGTCAAAAAGACCTAGGTGAATAACAAATACGGATTAACACGGTAAATAAACAACAACCACGATAGTAAAGACAATAATACGTTGGGAATTTAACATGAACACTAAAAATAATGGCCGCTAAAAAACCATGAGGCTAATTTGACCCAAACTACACCACCATGATTGATGCTCAGAATATCCTCTCTAAGAGGGGCTGCACAAAGCCAATCCCCCAATTGGTATATCAATCAAAATACCACCATCAAACAAAATAGAAGGGAAATGTCGCCGAGAAACAGAGAAATGTCGATGAAAACACCTTATATACTCGAACACAAGCTCCTGTTCAACCAAAAGCCGAGGAGATGGAAGAAGGATACCTCCACCAACAAGAACAAGGGAAGTGGAGTGGAGGTAGGGTTCACAACGACAAACCTCCTTCTCTTTTCTCTGCTATATCTTCTCCTCACTGTTCGTATGGCTGTTGTATCCATGCACCTTGGATGGCCTGGGAAATAGAGCATCACTAACAGATCTTTCCCTCTAGTCGATGCCAGTGAGATCAACATCCAACTCACGTTCTATGTTGAGAATATAGACGGGCTCCAGATAATGAATGAGTTACCACACGATAAAGAACCCACTATCCAAACACTCATCATCAACAAAGGAGGGATCTGTCCCACTCTATCAAGGGAGCAATAGTTTTCACTACAAAAAATGCAGTATTGGCGAGCACGTTTAGGCTCGCCCAGTGCTCGCTGAGGGGTGGGCGAGCACATGTGCTCCCTCGGCCTACGCATGCAACTGGTCTAGACGCAAGTTATTATGTATGAGCATACATACACTCCTAGTGGTCGCTCGATAAGTCGGGCGAGCACATGTGCTCCCCCACGTGTACACCCATTTCCCGTGTTTCCTGTACTTGGGAACCTGTGGGCAAGCACATTGGATATCAATTGATTGATAGATCCTATAATTATTATATCTTTTGCATAGAAGTAAATAAATAAAGAACAACCTAGCAAATATACTTTTCTTGACATGAAACAGATAAAAAATCATTACAGAACTTAAAAATATTGTACACAGATAATACACATTAAACACCATATAAAATTCCTAGAAATGTAAAGACAATTATATTCTACTATTAAGAATAATATATTCATTTCTTGTTTCCTCGAAAAATCTTTGAGATCAAACTCTGCTTAGATTTCCTTTTTTTTCTTTTCCATTTCCTTGAACCTTTCATACATTCGGGCTTCTTCTTCAAGATGAGTCTGTTCCTCCTCTTCATCATCTTCTTCAATATCCTCTTGATGTACTGGTGGCCTTTGTGACCTTTTGAGATTATATATATATGGGTTAATGAGGCTACACCCTGGGTGTAGCCAATTGACTACTCTCACCCCCATTTTCCCCCTATTTTTTATTTTTTTGGAAAATGAAAATATGTATATTCATCACTATATCTCCCTAACATGTCATTCCAATTTCGTCAAAAAACATAAACTCCTACGCCCTCCATCTGAAGGGGGTCAATTTCAGCAATTCTGAGACCGTTAAAATTTGACAGTCTTGATGGAGGAGATAAAAGTCTCGAATTAAATCAAATTTTTAATGACACCGTGGTGACATATTGTGATCTAAATTCCAATAGGTTTCGTTACAGAAAAATAAAGAAATAAAGGGGAAAAGAGGTGGGAGCATGTAAGTTAGCTACACACAGGGAGCATACTCCTTTTTCCTAAAATATATATATATACATACAAGATAGTAGAGAGGAACCATGATTACTTAGGATATACTTAGATTACACATAAATTAATTCTTACATGTAATTTGTTCCACCATCATTGTTATCTGAGATTCTATATATGGTGATGGTTGTTGTGACGAATGAGGCTATGAATATGATGATTGTCCATAAGTAGAGTAAGAGTGTCAGTGTTCCTCCACATAATATGGAGAAAGATCACCAAGTGTCTGCTTCCATATTGGCGAAACCAACATCCCTCTCCTCCAAAACTTATAACCAACATGTACAATATTATATAATAATTTAATCACTTAAATTTTATTTTACTAAACATATTTCCATACAATTTTATCAAATGCCGGCCATTGGTCCTTGGGAGTGCTTGTCCACTTTTCAGCAATAAAGAAACAAAATTAAATATCTAATATGATTTATAATTCCGCTAATCACCTACAATAAAAAACTAACCATCCCTTCTCCCGCATCAGGAGTAGACCATTGTGAATCACCATATTTCCCTCGCATATATGTCTAGTCCACCATTCCTGAACATATGCTTCCCTTTTCAACTTAGATGCTTGAAAAATAAAAATGTATACAATAATTTAAAAAATACAGATGTCAAAAATCAACATTGAAATTGTATAATATTATTAAAGTTATTAGCTCAGCCTGGATTTGATTGTGGCTTTTAGATCTACTTGTCGATCTGACTTTTACTTATAGCGGTTCGCTCTACTCGCCACGGATCTCCTCCCACACTTAGCATCAGAACTGAAGGAATCATAAAAAAACCAATCTACATGCAATACAAATTATTGCAAGAAATTTAGATAAAATTAAAATTTTTAGAATTTAACCAATGTGAAAAAATAATACCTCTCCTCGGTGCACCAAGTCGAGGGGAATATCTTCATCTCCTCAAAATCCATCCCCTTCAAACTTGTCTTTCTATGCGACCCCCTTCTAGCTTTAAAAAATGTGTCGCTCATTCTTTTCTCTATCGTAAGGTTAAAGGCTCGTAGTAGAACTCCTTCTCTAGACAAGGAGCTAAATGATACTTATCCTGAAAAAGTACAAAAATATGCAGGTAACTAAATATATAAGAATTTATACACTTTTTAGTTTAAAATTCTTACCAAAAAAATTCAAATAGCCTCTCCCGCTCAACAGTGGGAATACAACACCATCGGAACTCTGTGCATGTCGTATACGTCTTGATAATATTCACTATTTCTTTAGCAACCTTATTTCTATTAAGAAAATTTCTACATAAAATGAGAATTATATCATATGTCTATATAGATGATAAAATTTATTAAATATAATTTACGAATGATATTTACCTCCCGTCAGTTGAAATCTGTCGAATGATATAGATCGGAAAAATGACCTCCTACCAGCTGGTACATTCTCATGCACATCGACGCTCTGACATGCAGACGATGGAGAAGCCGAATCCATAGAAGGACGTACTAGAATCGGTATAGGATAGGGCTCAGGATCTATGAAGAATATGACTCACCGAAAACACCTTCTTACAATGGAGGTGGAGGAACATCAAAAGATTGGTAATACGCCATAAGCTGGTGCATCTCATCTAAAAAAGGTTTTGAAAAGTCAACAGTGACAAAGGCGAGGAGGACTGTGAAGTGGACGACCACCTGATCGTTGAGATGCATGCAGACCTCCACATCCAAAACCAACCATGTCTATAAATAAATATGGATGAAATTAATAAAAATCAGAAAAAATGATTTAAATTTAACATTAGGATATATATTACCAAAGTTTATAGCTTAATCTTCACCGCTCGAATAATGTGAAATATCATTATTTTCTCCACTACTGCCCGCGGTAGACGAATCCTTGTTTATATCATCTACATCTTAAATTTAATCACTATTTGTCACAACATGATCTACTAATGAAATATTATCAATAAAAAACATGCACAAAAGGTTCTTACTTCTTTATATATGTGTGATGAAAGAGAACCTATTTCATGAAGTAGGTAACCTTACCTACTCCATGCGTAGAAAATACCACCATGTATTTCCATAGCTATATTCCTCTGATATGCCATTCCAATTTCGTTAGAAATATAGATTTAATGCCCTCCATCTAGAACAAATCGATTACAATAATTTTAAGACCGTTATAATTACATGTTCTATATGGAAGACACAAGAGTCTCTGTTTCTAACGAAATTGGAATAACATATTAGGGAGATATAGTGATGAAAATATATGATGGTATTTTCCAAAAAAATAAAAAAATGATGAAAAATAGGCATGGATACCTACTCCATGAAGTTGGCTCCCTTTTCTCTCTCTCTCTCTCTCTATATATATATATATATATATATTGTGAACTTACAGAATCCTCCACCTAACTTTTATTTCATACTTTACGGTTTAGAAAAAAAACATAAACATGATAAATTTGACTATCAGTATTCTATAAACTAAACGTAATAATTGAAAAGATCGTGTATAAATTAAGCCATTACCTTTCAAATGGATACATTCATTTATACTTCACTAGCCCACCAACTTTTACCTCGTATGGTAGATGAATCATAAGATACTCCATCGAATAAAAAATATCGATGGAAATATCTTCTCCACATTACACGTTATAATAAGAATATTCTTTTTGAGATAACTCATCTCATCAACGTGGAAACATGTAGAGCATATAATCTAGAAAAATCTACTGATATCTGATATAACATCCATATTTTTTGTTAAAAATCCTTTAAATTCTATTGGTAGTAGTTTTTCATAAGGACATGTTAGTCGCGACTCTTCATTACTTTGAAATAGAACTTTTTTGAATCAATAAGATTTGAAAGATTCAATGCATAGCCTATAGAAATTTTAACTTACTGATCAATTCGTATACATTTTTACTTGGGCCTTGTCCAAAGTGTACATTGCTTTTGGAAATTTGATTTTTTCATTATCGAACTTTTTAATATACAACTGCGACCGATTACATATTATTTCTAAATCATGATGAGATTTATGAATCCTCTGTACATCCTGTGACATTCATAAATGTATAAAATATGTTATCGAAAATATTTTTTTGATATGCATAACATCCAAGTTATGCCGAATCAAAAGCGTACTCTAATACATCAACTCCCTAAAAGTACTTTTCTTTATCCAATTATGAGATTCATCAAAAATCTGATAATGATTGATTATGTTCTACGGTATCGACTGTACAATTTTCAAATTCTTTGAGCTCTGATAACATATCACCAGCCTTCATTATCAGTGGATTCGATGATTCCACAATATTACTTTTGAATAAATGTTTCTGTCTCATGCACGGATGATCTTTTGGAAGAAAATGCCTATGATAATTAAAAAAATTATCTTTTTCCCATGCTGAAGTTGGAACGATTTTATATTCTCCATACAATAAGGACAATACTTTCGTCTATGAGTACTCCATCCATACAACATTCGATATGATGAGAAGTCATTTATCATCTACAGTAATGTCACTTTCATATTAAATGTCTGACATTTATTTGCGTCATATGTATCAACACTATTTTTTCATAAAATTTTCAACTCATCTACAAGAGGATGTAAAATACACGTCATTGTATTTCTCAAGATGAGTAAGTCCAAGTACTAAGAGTGATAAGAATATAAATGGTCACTTATTTTACATTCATGAAAGTAGATTATAAGGAGTTGTCATTACTGGAAAACAAGAATAGTATTTCCTTCTACCGTGCAGGTTGAATCCATCTGTACACAAACCGATAATGCACTTCCTATTTTCGCTTGCAAAAGACAGGAATTTAGCCATTAATATTGTTCAACTCTTTGAATCTGATGGATGTTCCATATATTCTTGTCAAGTATGATCTTCATGCCACAACATTTCATTTGATGTTTCCTTATAATAATATTATCTCTTTAATTGAGGTGTTAGTGGAAAGTAATGTAAAATTTTCTGTCCAACTTTTCTTCTATTTTTACCAGAGTCCTGATATCTAGGCTTGTTATATTCCGGATAATATATCAAATTCCCATTTTCACGATAATATAATATATGATGATTTGTACAAGAATCGATCTTCACCTCTGCTAAACCTATCTTCTTCTTCATTTTTATTTTATAATGGTTGCCGGGTAATTCATGATCTTCAGGTAATATTTTCTTTAAAATAACCAATATTACATCAAAATTTATATCTTTCATTTTCTATTCTATTTTCATAGGAAGAAGTTCTGAAACTGCATGGAGTTTTGAGTATGTCTTGCAACTTGACTATAAGAGTTCTTCTCCCTTTTTCAAGAGCTCGTAAAATTCTTCAGACTCTCCATGCAATTCTTCAGCATTAAATGTTTCGTTCATGAATTCAGATCTTGTGACATCCATCACCATTTCAACAAATGAATTAAATTCGAGAACGTCATTTGATTCATTCACTGGAGGTGAGATGATTTCACAGTGTCTCCACCACGTATAATAACCCTCCATGAAACCATGCCTATATAGGTGTAATTGTACTTCATTTTAAACCTTCTTCTTAAGTAAACAACATCTGAGACGTGGACAAATAATGGTGCCATATGAATCAACAACTGTAGAACCGTTAGCATACACAAATGTTACAAACTCCTCTACACCACGTTGAAATGACTCCAACAAGCGTACGTCTTGAACACGATTGTACATCCAGATATAAACTAGATTAGATATAACATGAGAAACGATGTTATATTGCCGAAAAATAGCTCAGATATAAATTCTAAACATACATGTAGCGATGATGGTCTTAATTCAATTTTTAAATCTTTAAAAACTCCTATAATTTCGAATCTCAAAACTAAGGAAAGCTAACATAAATATCATAGTATATGGACACCTTGCATCTGTCATATGTACGAGCTATATATGAGGACTTTAAGATGCCAATATAATACATTTATATTAGCCAGGCATTTACATAGATTTTCCCGATTTATGATTGAGATATGGATCTATGTGATCCCAATATTATGCCTAACAAAGTATTTAATATTATATTATTGAAAATATACCTGTAAAAATATCTTTCACATGCACACATTAAAATCCACAACCATTGGACTGGGTTATCTCATCCCGAAGTGAGTCCAATAGCTTTATAAAAAATATAACACATTGGAAGTGATGAAATCTTCCAATGTGTTGCACACGCCTCCTGTTGTGTAGGACCACACACCACCCATTGTGGAGGGGCGCACTATGTATACTATTTTGTGTGATTTCATAGTTATTTAATATTTTTACCTTATTAACTATCAAACTTTAAATTAATATGTCACATTAGACCACACTAATTAAACTTTAATGTGATAAATAATCACAAGAGTACTATTTAACTAGAAAAAATGAGAGGCGCATTGCCTTTGTTGAATAAACATTATTTTTTCATATACAAAAATGCAATCATGTCAATATTGTACATTTTTTAAATGCTCTTATTAATTTAATGTAGAAATTTATGAACTATATACATTCAAAAGTTTCATATTTTAATATATTTGAATATTTACCAAAATAAATATAATTAAAGTGTTGATTTTAGAGAATTAAAACATGTTTAATACTTTAATATAGAAATTCATAAACCGTATTTATTATTATTTCATATTTTAATATACTTAAATAAATGTAACGAATAATTTCAATGTGTTTTATGATTTATTTAATCAAGTTTAAGGTATTTTACACTTCATGATTAAAAAGAATATTTTTAGTTTTTGTTATGTGTTAAGTACTATTTTTATTTCCATTATAATATATCAATATATCTATAAATATTGTTATTTAATTATTTTTAATAGTTTTTGTAGTCATTTTTAGAATTAATTAGTAATATTCTAAAATTAAATAATGGAAGAACATCCCTTTGTTTAAATATTTTCTAATAATTAATTTTATTACTCAAATAAAATAATTTTTTTGATTTTATGGGCAGTAATATTATCTTAATGTTTTATTGTAAAAATCAACAAACTATATTTATTATTTTATATTTTAATATATTTCAATATTTACTTAATTAAAAGTAATGAATAATTTCAACATGTTTTACGATTTATTTAAAAAATTAAAGATATTTTATACATCGGGAATATAGAAATAGTAGTTGTGAATCAAGAAAGAGCAAACTGAGGTTAGGAGTCTAGTGGGACCAAAGGCCTTTACCTGTTCAGGATTTGCGGAAGACCTGTGGCCAATTGCTTTCATGCGGTGCATGATTTTGAGGCCAAGGTCACTATAAGGACCGGGTCTTATTTCTATTGAGATTTTGTGTTTTTTTTGGTTTGATATATGTATGGGATCCAACTCAATTCTTCCTTATATAATAGTAACAAACAAGTCTAAAGGAATCTTCATCATTTTAAAATTTAATGTCATGCACTACTTTTATTTCCATTATAAATATCGACATATCTATAAAAGATTGTTATCTAATTATTTTAATAGTTTTTGTAATCATTTTTGGAATTAATTAGTAGTATTGTAAAATTATATAATGGTAGGATATCTCTATGTTTAATTAAATTTTAGTAATTACTTTGTTACTTAAAAACAATCAATGAATTTATTTTGAATGATATAACCTAATGATGAAATCAATAACAACGAGGGTCTAAAAATTATCCTCATTGAAAGCGAAGATAGAGTGTCGTTGAGGCGACCACTCACAAAAGTCAAGTTATTAACAAGTAATCCGCATAATGTATATAAAACTCAATGTAAGTGTGAATCAAATTTATTATACTCTACAATAAATGTGTATAGTGGCAAGTACAAGTAGGGGTTGAACACAGGGAGAACGGGGGATAGACAAGAAAAATTGACTAAGAAAAGACAATAAATGTTTTGGGCTTTTTTAAGGGGTATTTTGAATTTTTATAGATTTATAATTATTTATTTTTAGGAATTTTTGTTTATATATATTTTTTAAAAAATATTTTTTTATTTTCTTTTTAAGTTTTCTGATTTTTAATTTTTATAATAATATATAATTATAATATAAGTATAATTAGATATATTTATATGTATAAAGGTAGCTTTTATATTTGTAAATATAACTATGGGTACTCACAATTCACAAAATAAAATATGTTTGGATTTTTTATATTTTCATTTATTTTTATTATTTTTCTTATAATGTTTTACTATTTTTTGTATTTTTAATTAAATTAATAAAGTAAAATAGAGACTAAGATAAATAAATGTTGAAGCGGATCTTGCGGAGGTCTAGAAGTCTCACAAGGCGAGAATTTCAGTCGATGCGTTGACCTCACACGAAACCCAGCTTCATATAACAATTAACCCACAACAGATGATCAAACAATGAAAAGCAGATGCGGAGTTAAAATTTATTATAACTCTACAACTAAGATGTGTATAAGTGTAAGTATGTGTAGAGTGTCGAACACAGGGAAGAAGCAGGATAGTGAAAGGATATGGGGAATCCTCGAGCGCATCACGGAAGCGTGGTGATCGCATCCCATGCGATCAGGACGACTAGTCGCACTAGTCGCTTGGTGCAGCGGAATTCAAAAAATTTAAATCATATGATGAAACCACATGATCACAAGAATGTTTCTTGGATCGTTTCATATAACCACAAAGTATTAGAAATACCTCTCGAAGCGTGGTTGTGATTACTAGATCTCTAAAGCAAGAGATCCTCCTGACTCAAGTCTGATCTACGAAGATGGCACTTGCGGGCGCGATGATGAGACACGTGCTTCCCGCAATCCTTGATGAAGATCCAAGCCTTGAATCTCCTGATTTTGTCCAACGAAATCTGCCGTCTCCTTCTAGAGCAAGAAGCCCTAAAGAAGATGGAGATCCATGAGCAATCGAAGCGACGACACGACGGCGTAGAAGCGATTGCTAATCCCTCAAAGTCACAGGGTGGACGACCACCTTTAGAGAGAGAGAGAGAGATGGTGAGAATGAGATGAGAGAGAGAGAGTAGACGTATGTGTTGTTATATTCTCAAAGGGCTAGGGTTGCCCTCTTTATATACTAGTTTGGGAGTCCATGGATCACAATCCATGGCATACAAAATCAATGGTTGGATTGATATGTGTATGTAATCAACGGTCATGATCATTGTTGTTTAAAACAACAATTTATTAATTTATATTAAATCAAATACATGTTGCATTACCATAAACATAATTTAATTCAATAAAAATCAATTATCACAAGATAATAAGATAATAATTAAAAGGAAGATAATAACCCCCCCCCAAAATGAGGCGTCACCCATGACCAAGTCATGGGTGATACCACTTTATTTTGGTGGTAGATTATCTCTTTTTTATTTTATCTCATTATCTCTTTATTATTTGCAATAACATTTATTGCAAAATTGTCCACTAAATTAATTCCAAATTAGTTAGTGAATATTTCAATCATGCCATTGAAAATATGTGAATCATATTCACAACTCAAACTAAATTGTAAATTACATTTCCAATTAATTACTTAATGTGAATCCAATTCACATTAACAATTAACATATGCTATTTACAAAGCTGCTCTCTCTCTCTCTAATATATTATAAATCATATTTATAATATATGCACAGATATTATGGATAACACTATCCACAATATGCACTTCCTTGATAATTAAATCTCATTTAATTATCCTTGACAATCATTATCAAAATATGAATCGTATTCATATTATACTTGATGATTAAATCTCATTTAATCATCAACATCTTGTTGCTTGGATACATAATTTATCAAATGAATTATTCTTTAACTCCTTCAAGAATAATGTGCTTTCTCCGCAGATACTTGGAGATAAGGACAGGGCGATTGTATTGTTCCACGTATAGTGACTTGGATGTTGAGATCTCATCTCAAATCCAGATATCACGGACCTCCCACAGATGCTTGATTAAATAAAGACCGCAAATCTAATCTTCTCATTGCATCTGAATCTCATTCAGACCAATGTCCAACACTTGGACCAAGATCAGATTGCTTCTCTACTGAGAGGAGCCACTAAAATCCAAACCTGTTTCATCACTCCCTCGGAATGGAAGCATCATGGTTATATAATCATTTATGATCACATCACCCTCAAGTATTCCCAATACCTGCACATCCTGCATACTGGAAGACCTATGATCAATTTGAAGATGTAGATCAATTTTACACTGTCTTCTTCATGGTTTGATCACCAAGTTTCTCAATCTTGATCATTGGGAAACGACATCGATCATATGCTTTCCTAAAGCATATATCATACCTTCAAATTCTTGTCATGCTTCCAAAGTACGACGACCATGCATGGAATTTGATCGGTCCCAATACCTCATGAGCGAGCTCATGTCTTCTGGTTCATAAGTGAACCTGTATGATCCCTTTGAGAGATCGTATTACTCATATGACCTTACATGCACACCAGCGCGCCGGTGTATAGATCTTGGTTAGGTCATCAACCTATTGGTCTGCCAAATCTACACACTCAGACATATAGTAACACATCTGTCTCTGGTCAGAGGATGTGTGCCTATGTTGTGACAGCATTCAACATAGGAGTTAGGTTATCTCGATCTCGCTAAGTGATGAAGCGGGAACCACGGGGGTCTAAAATGCCTCACACAAGGCGGAGGCAAAGTCGATGTGGCGACCCTCAATAAATCCCGACTACAATCAACAATTAATCCACAATATCAATCAAACAATGAGAAGCAAATGTGGAGTTAAAGTTTATTATAACTCTACAATAAGTGTATATAGGTGCAAGTATGTGTAGAGTGTCGAACACAGGGAGCAGACAGGTAGATTAAGGTGAAAATGCTAAAAAATGTGACAGTGATCAAATGCATATGAGTGCTATTTTTGGCGGGCTTTTTATTTTTACTTTTTTTATTTTATTTTGAATTTATAATTTTATATTTTGATTTTCTGATTTTGTATTTTATTTTTATATTTTATACTTTTATATTCTTTTTCTTTTAATATATATAAGGGATATATATACACTAGAGATACGAGAGAGATAAAAATAAGGAAAAATACTCAAAATATAGGAAATAAAATGTTTTTGAGATTTTATATTTTCTAATGTTTTTGTAATTTTTCTAGTTTTTCCTATTTTTTTGTATTTTTAAAATAAAAAATACTAGTAAATAGTGAATACAATATATACTTGAGACAAAATATAGATATAAAATATCAAACAGGAGTGGAAATTTTTCAAATTAATTTTTATAGATAGATAATAGGATAAGGAAATTTCAGAGACAGAAAACACAAATTTTGGAAGCAAACTAAAAATATGGCGTTAAACTACAATGAAACAGGAGTTTATGTTATTTTTTCGTAATTTTTCGAGTTAAAATGATGCATGAAATAAATGCAAACATCAGCACAAAAATACAATAATGGAATGGCATAAACGTAAATATACAGAAGTCCAAGGGCCTACTTGCAATTTTTCCAAAAATATATAACATTAAATACAATTTTTTGGACTAAATATAAATACCCAAACCCGGAGGGGGTTCCCTACAAAATTTCTAAACTCACGCGCACGGGGCACGTAACCTAGCAGGGGTATTTTTGCAATTTTACAACGTTCCAGGGGCTAACATGCAATTTAACCAAAATATTACAACTTAAATAAAAAGTTTCTGGACTGAACTGAAATAAACAAACCCCATGGGGGTCCTTGTAAAATGCCCACCACCCCACGTGCACGGGTCACGTGAGGTAACGTGGACTGGACCTAAATGCAAATAATGAAAGTACAAGGGTCTAAATGCAAATATTACAGAAATATTTAAACTAAAAATGAAAGTTTATGGACTAAATTAAAATACAAAAATGGGCGAGGGTGTAGGTGCAAAATACCCAACATGTGCGCGATCGAACGACGGGGAGCCACACACTTATCCACGTGGCGCGCGCACAACGCGCGATGATGGTTCGACGATGAGCGGCCCGGATCAGATCTAGAGAGGAGATCGACGGTCGGCGCGGGCCTAGATCAGACGATTGCTGATCGAGCTGGAGCGGGCCTCTGATCGGACGACGGAGGAGCGAGGTGGAAGAACATGGACGAACACCGGTTGTGCCAGCTTCCCCGAGCTCGATCTCGGGCCTTCGACGGTCTGGAAGCGTGCAAAAATGGCTGGGGTTCTCCTGGGAGGTCAGGCTAGGTGTTGGAGTACCCAGGTTCGTCGGAGGAGCGTTGTGGTGCTGGCGTTAAGGCGACGGAGCTTGGAGCTCCAGGTATCTCCGGCGAACTACGCAAAATGGTCCCCGAGTGCTTTGAATGTGCTTTGACCTGCAAAAAGGGGTGAGAGGGTCCAGGGCAAACTGCTTGGACCCCGCGGAGGTGCGAAGGTGGTCGGACGAAGGTGGAGGGAATTCGGCCGGAGGTGCGCTCCGGCGATGATCAATAGACGACGAGATACTGGTCGGCGAAGGGATCTAAGTGGTCTAAGCTACTCCTACAACTACAGGGACTAAGAAAAGGGGAAAAGGAAGAAGGAAGAGGGGGGTACCTCGATGGTCGGAAGCCAGAGGAGGAGAACCTCGACGTCGGTGGTTGGTGGAGATGGTGGAGTCGACTCGGCCCTTCCTCGACCCGCCCGAAGCTAGGATTGGGGAGCTGTCACTTCCCTCTATCTTTGGAGTACAATAAGCGGCGAGAAAGTGGCACGCAAGGGGTTCAAACTTGAGCTCAAAGGTGGCGGGTCAGTTATGTACAAGGTGGTGGCGTCTCCTTCAAGCGAGGGCCACGTGCGAATGATAAAGATTTTGGACGATTTAGGTGCTTGGCATGGCCAAGTGAAGATCGAGGAAGAAGTTCCAAGAAGAAATCGAGGCCGGAGGGAAAATGGATCGAGCTCCAAAAAGGGGAGAAATCGGGCAAAATCTCGGGTGTCAGAAGGCTGGCAGGCCTCGGCCAGGGAGTTGACCGAGGTCAACACTTGACCGTGCCTGGTTGGTCCACGTGGAAATTATGAGCAAAAAAATATTTGTAAATTCAAAATAAAATAGTAAATGATTTTATTTATTTTAGGTTATAAAATAAAAAAATGTTTCTTATTTTATAAAGAATTTTATGGTGATTTTTATTTATTTTTATGAGGTATATAATTACAAGTTATCTTTTATGTCCTATATAGGTATATTCTTCTATATATTTTAATAATTTATTTTTATTTTATGTATTTAATTCTATTTATGTTATTTATTATTTTATAAATTTATAAAATATTTTTATACACTTAAATGTATTTTTATTTGATTTTTCTTATGTATTTTGTACACTTAATAAAATATAAATAGTAATTCTATAGGTATATGTATAGGTATTATACCTAGGTATGTTATATATACAAGTATTTTATTTTGAGTTTTTATTCTGATTTTAATATACACATATATTATAAATAATATTTAAAAAATTATAAAAATATAAAATTATAAAAATAATGAATAAATAATAAAATGAATATTTTAATCTGTACAAGTATACAATAAGAGTCCAAAACTCAACTTTCAAACCGTAGCTCCGCAAAATGCGAAACCATCTCCATTAAATAGCTTATTTAAAATTATATACAATTAAAGGTGAGTTTGATACTTTTTGAGCTTTTATTTGGGAGATATAGGTATGGGAAGTTGGGATTTTAGGAATTTATTCAGACCATAACTTGGTATCTATACATTATTTTTTTGAGTGAAATCAATTTTATATTTTTCTTTATTTAATTATCTACAATTTTCATGTACAAAGTTACTTTATTTGAAGTATAAAAAGTAGAACTAAAAATGGGTCCCAAAATGAATAAAGAATGAATGAAATAAAAACTATTTTTGTTGTATTTTGGCCCTTATCTCTCCCTACTTTATTCCTTGTCGACCTATTCATCTAGATGCCTAGGTCTCGGGATTTTGGGTCATAAAATATTTACAATACTTTATTCTTATTCTTTTCTTTTCTTTATTCTATAATTTTGGCTTTAAAAACAATATTTTATACACTATTTACACACACATGCATGGATGCTAAAATGTATGAATTAAGGGTATTTACATGCATTTACCAGGGTTTTTGAGGCCAAAATGATAGAATAAAGATGATGAAATATGGATTCATCATACCCTTATACTTTGCCTTTGCTAGTCTCTAGCAAACACTTATGCAATAAGTACAGAAAAGAAAAACAAAGAAAAGGAAAAGAAGAAAGGGAATTTAGTATAATTATCAAACTTGTCTTCATAAAATCAAAGTTTGGAGTTTAAGTCGGACCTTTGGAATTTTAGTGCGGGCGGAACTTTAATGAGAACCGGATTTGAAATCCAATAGCCTATAAGAATCCCAAAACTCTACTCAAGTCTCCTCAATAGCCAGGTCAGAAATATCTCAACTCATACGCAAACCCTTACGACTATGAATCTGACTCGTACAGTGTAAGTGATGGTGGCTCTCCCCAACTAGAATGACAAAGAGACTGACTTCTCCAGCATGACAACCCAATGATTCCCCAATCCAACAACTCCTTCCTTGAGGAGCGGGGTATTCCCTTCTAAGTTCAAGTGGCAACCAACTCAAGAGGAGGGGGTGAAGAGAAGAATGGACGGTAGCCAGTGTAGCTACCTATCCTAGGATGCAAGACCAGTGTAGTCAAGTCACCCAGCTGCAGGCTCACATGATTTGACTTTTGGTGCTCAAGCTTGCTTATTGACTTTACAACATATTCACATACGTTACCGGCATTTTATTTTTGTACAAGCCTGTCGTCATCATCATTGTTTTGAATACTATATACAACAACATTTACATAAGGAGTTTTTCCTCTTGAGCCAGTAGACTATCCCTCTTTTGAAGCTTTATTGCAACCCATACTCTCCTGTCTTTAGAATTCCTCACCACTAGATGGGTTGGGGTGCACTTCCCTCCCTAGAGGAGGAAAAGTGTTTCCACTTGTGTGCGTCTCATACCGGCAAATCCAACCTCCTCACCACTCCAACTGAGTCGAGCCATGTGAAAGGTGCATGTGTCCAAGTTAGGTCATTATCAACAAGAGTCGTGCGTGTATTCCGAAATACTCTACTTAGGTAGTCAAGAATCCATTGAACTAAGTCTCGTGACCCTCAAAGAATTAAGTCAACTAAACCTGAAGTACCTCAAACCCAGTTCCTATAAGGTTCCTCTTATTAGGTAGATTTTTAAGGTCCAATCAAGCTCCAATCTCCAGATTTTATCTAGACTTGTTCAACTATCAAACTCAATCCGAAAAATGCAAATGCTATGCAGAATGCAGAAAATCTTTTTGTGATGCAATTTTCAAGGGTTTTGAACTTTTTATGGATTTTTTTGAAAAGATGATGATGCATATGCAATTTTTTTGTATTTTTCAAAAAGATTTTTCAAATATTTTTGGTATTTTAATTTTTGCAAATATTTTTGGGATTTTTGAAAACAAAATTTTTGGATAAAAACTAGGTACAAATATTTACACGGGGATGCATCTTATATATACAAGAAGTGGATTTTAAGAATTCACAAGGGTAAGTGATCAATTTATAGGTATATATAGTGAATTTTGGGTGTGATATATGTATTCCTCAAACTTATTTGACAAATGTTTTTACAAATAATTTTGAAAAACTACAGTCCAAAATAATTTTTACAATCATTTTACAAACATGTACACACATTTGAAAATCATTTTACAAAGGTTTTTCAAACATTATAGATAGATTTTTTTCAAAATATTTTTGCAACCATTTTCAAACCATTTGCAAATCATTTACCAAATGTTTTTATTCCACACAAAGAAAATAAATTTTTATAAACAACACATTTTTACAAAGGTTGAAAACATGTCATAAAACATTTTCCAAATAGTTTTCAAACGATTTTTCATAAAGATTTTCAAACTATTTTTCAAACATTTGCAGAGAATATTCCACCTGATTTATTAATTAGTAAATACAAAAAGAATTTGAGGAATAATCACATCTTTTTATTCAAGTTTCTGATGAATTGTTAGCCATATTTATTAAGAAAATACGAAAGTATGAGTTATGGCTAAAGTATATATACGAAGTATATACGACCTCCTATACTTAGCTTGAGCTATGTCCTCATAGATCAGAGAGAAAAGAGAAGACATAACTCGTACTGAGTATAGACAAGTCTAAAGAACAAATAAATAAATACATACAGGAAGGAATGAATGAATGAGAAGTTGACCGTCCCCCCTATACTTAGGATCAAATAATCCTAAGTATAGCAGACTGTACATAATGCATGGAGGGTCAAGGTTGTGAATGAACAAATCGTACTCCGATTGTCTCCCCCTATACTTAGGGTAAGATATTCCTAAGTATAGACAATAAGAGGAGACAATGGAGAGGATCAAAGAATAAAAGAAAAGAAGAAAAGAAAACAAATAGATCACATCTCAATGTGTGCACCCCCTATACTTAGGACAAGGCGTGTCATAAGTACAGCAAAATCATAGGATGAAGATGGGGTGGCAGATATAATGGAAGAATGAATGAATGATATAGACAAATAGATCTATACAGAGGAAGATAGATGAGATAATCATGTACGAGACACATAAGTTGTGAGTCAAAAAGCACGTCTCATACTTATGAGCCAAATTTCCACTAATCCGGATCAGGTAAAAATATCACTCGAGTCGTTGCGACCCGGATCGATGAGAATCTCGGCTCAATCAAGAAAATCAAGGTTCAGACCACCAAAATCAGATAAAAATCAAAGAAATACGATAGCGGTCCTGACTATTGGATTAGCCTGGTATAGCGACCAGGGTCGGACTCAGGGAGCACGTGATGGCCTCGCGACCTACGAAGTAGTCTAAAAAGGGAATAAAATAAAAGAAATGTCTTTTTGGTGGATTTTTTTTTATATTTTTATATTTTTATATTTTTTTGGATTTTTAGTTAATAAGGAAAATAAAGAAAGGAATAAAGCAACCAACTTCAAGCAATTATTAAGGCACTCAAAAATCATTCAAAAATTCAAATAAAAATATTTTTATGGTTTTTATATTTTGTACTGTTTTTGGTTAATTTTTTGGAATTTTTCTGATTTTTATTGAATTTTCTAAAAATCAAACAAGACAAGAAAGCAGTGCTGCTGTCCAGTCAGACTTGGATGGCCAATATAAAATAGATAAGGCCCTATCAATTTCTGAAGGTAATTTTCCTAAAAACTAGAAAGTATAAGGAAAATTTAGGCACTAGAATTATTGTTTTTGGATTTTTCAATTAATTATTAGAATTTTTATAGGTTTTTTGGTGTTTTGTAATTTTTATGAGTTTTATATATCCAAAAATGACAAAATTGGTCAGAAAATCAAACAAGGTAAAACAACTACTGTCTAATTTTTTTGTAATTTTTAGAGGTGTTTTATTATTTTTTTGTGAATTTGTAATTTAGACAGTAAAGAAAAGGCTTGTTTTTGAATTTTTAAAAATAGTAAATAAAATAAAAAATGTCTCCAAAAATAGTAGAAAATTTTACACTATGGCAGGAGCCATGTATCCAATTTTCATCGCATTTGGAGTTGGTTTGATATTTTATTAAAAAACAAAACTTGGGTACAATGCATAGGGACCTGTACGCAAATAGTAGAAGTTCCAGGGGGTCCGGTGCAATTTTTCCAAGGTTACACGCACGAGGCGCATGACCTGGGCATTCAGGGACCTAATTGCAAAAAAACTAAGGTCCCTTGACTACTTAATAACAGGTATTAAAAGTCTAGGGGCCTCAGTGTAAATAACCCACTAAATCAAGCACATGCGCATAAAAACCATTCACAGTGGTATATTTGCAATTAATAAAAATTTTAATTCATTCAATAACACCTTAGAACTTACGGTCCATACATGCAATTAACCCAACAAAACACGTGTCGACGCACGTGATCCAATACAGGCAGGGGCATAAAAGCAAATAAACTAAGTACGAGGTCCTAAATGCAAATGTACCAGAATAAAAACAACTAACAACTATATTTACAGGACTAACTACGAAATAAAACAAACAAGGGGGCCTAAGAGCAATTACCCCTTTATTAAATGTCGAGGGCCGGATGTGCGCCACGTGCTGGATCTGACGACGGAGAGGGCGTGGCTCACAGCAAAGGAAACCCTCGGCGCGATCGAGCAGCTGGAATGCTCCCACATGGACGATCGAACGGCTGTGCTGTGACGTGGGTCTGCGAAGGGGCCTGGCTTGGATCGGACGGAGGAGGTGTAGCCACATAGGTAATTGGACGACTGCAAAACGTCGGGGCTAAACCTCGCTGGATCGGACGGTCTGGATCGACCCTCCTCACGATCGTGTGGTGCTGGCGCTCCTGGAATGGATGGCTCGGATTGAATCTGGAGCTGGAGGACGATCCAACGGTATCTGGAGGTCGAGGAAGAACTGATGGTCGGCGACCTTCGCCGGCTCGCTGCGTGCGCTCCCGGGCTCCTCGCAGGCTGCTGAATATCGGAGGAGCTTCGCCTTGGCCTCCCGCGTCTGTAGGACGCCTCCGATGGAACAACAGAGCTCCGGAGAGCTCGGTCGACTCCGGCGGAGGAGAAGCTCCTGGGCTCGAGTTGGAGGACCTCAGATAGTCCTCGTCGTACCTGCAAAATGGCACCAGAAGACTCCTGGGTCGAGGGCAAAGTGCCTCGACCTCGTTAGCGGTGGTGGAGGTGATCAGTGCGTCGAGATAGTCGAGCTCCGGTGATGCGACGGCGAAGGAGCTCGAAACCTTAGATCCTGAGCGAGCTGGGTTGAGTGAATGGGCGGAGAAGATGCGCGAGGGAAAGGCAGTCGTGATGGGTGATTCCGATGGTCAGGACGAAGACTAGGGTGGTCGGAATCAAATGTCGTCGGCGACGACCTGATTTGGGCGAAATTCGAAATTACAGACAAGGGAAGAGAACTACGGCTCTCTGGGCGGATGGGTCGACTGGGCGTGAGCTCTGGGAGCTCTGGGTCGTCGCCTCGCGGGTCGTCGAGGCCCGAGGCTCGAGCTCTACCTTCAGGCGGAGCACGGCGGTGCGAAGACGCCGGATCTAAGGTCTGGGCACCCTCTCCTCTCTACGACACGGCCAACGGCGAGCTGTCACCTCGAGGATGGCAATGGAGGTCACTGGGTGGAGTGCGAATGAGCCAAAGATGTGGAAATGGGAGGCGGAGCTCGGAATTTATACGGCCAGGGGTCCGGCTAAAATCGATCGGGTAGGGCAGCTCAGAGCGCGGACCCCGAGGCGGGCATGCTGGCGAGGGTGTCGGATCTGGCAGGAACGAATTGG
This sequence comes from Ottelia alismoides, assembly GCA_037367405.1. Lineage (NCBI taxonomy): Eukaryota > Viridiplantae > Streptophyta > Magnoliopsida > Alismatales > Hydrocharitaceae > Ottelia > Ottelia alismoides. The sequence goes on from JAZKJV010006570.1 coordinate 487,704, forward strand.
GCCCTGGGTTTGGGTGTGAGGTGATCGGGTCGTGACGCTAAAATATTGAGAAATCGGGTCGGGCGTCACGGACCCGTGGGAAGTGGTCCAAGGGGGGGAGTTGACCGGGGGGTCAACGTCCCCCGTGGACCAATGAGGATCAGCCACGTCAAAATGATTTGGAAATTAGAAATAAAATAGGAAATGGTCGAATTAAAGAAAACTTAAAACATGCAAAATATTTTTTTAATTTTTTCTATTTTTTGGTGATTTTTAATTAATTTTTAAAAATAAAAATAAGGTATTTACACTAGGGTGCTATATATAGGTATATGTACAATATAGGTTTTTGATTTTTGATTTTTAATTAGTTATTTTTGTGCATTTTTATTCCCATTTTATATTTTATTTATAGCATAAAATTAGGAATAAAAAGGTATTTTTATTTTATTTTTATTATTTATATACAAGGGTGAAATAAATAGATATATACATCTATATACATTGTATATTTACAAGGTTCTTTTTGGTTTTTAATTTTATTCTTTTTATTTTGTTTTTATTTTAATAGTTTTTATTTTATTTATTTATACCATAAAAGATAAAATATATACAAATTTTATGGAAAATAATTTATTTACTTATAAGGTGAAATAAATATAGATAAGTGGACTATGTACATGATGAATATGCACAAGTGAAGGGGCTTTTGTTTTCTTTTTGATTTTTCTATTTTTATCTTGATTTTGTATTTACAAATATTTACAAATATGTACAAGCCACTTTTATTCTATTTTTAGAGGAAAATATATTTATTGTATTTACAGGGATATTTACACACATGAGCCCCTATCTCTCTCTACTTTGGCTTTTATGCGGTCAGGCCCATGCTGAGCCCTCCCTTGGGATTAGGTTGCTCAATATTTATTCTAAATATTTCCCTCTTTTTCTTTTTAATCTTTATTCTTTTATTTTTATACAAAAACATGCTAATTATTACTTTTTACACAATGCATGCTTTTGGTAATTATTTGTATTTACAAGTATCTACATGCATTTGCAAAGGATTTTGTAGCTAAAATATAAGAATAAAGAGTGATGAATGAGTATTCATCACCCCCCTATACTTAACTTTGCTAGTCCCTTAGCAAACACTTATTTGAAAAAGAAGTGAAAAAAAAGAAAGAAAAAGAAAAAGAGGAGAATACACCTGGATCAAGGTTGAATATTAAACTTGCCTTCATTAAATTGAATTATGGAGCTCAATCAGATCTTTGGATTATTAATGTGTCGGAACCTTATTTGGACTTAAGCATAAAACTCAACAGCCTCTAAGTTCCACCAATCTATAATCAAGACTCCTCAACAATCCAGATCAGAACAAGTCACCAAGCACAAACCCTGAAGACCATGAATCTTTCCTTGTACTTTGAATGTGAGGTACAAGCTCTCCACCTCAGAAATGGCAACTTGACAACCCTCCCCAACAAGGTAACTCTATGACCCCAATCTGGCCACTCTTTCCTCGAGGAGCGGGGTATTCCCTTCTAAGTTCAAGTTCAACTGGCTCAAGAAGAGGAGGAAGAAGAGAATGGACCATGGCCAGTGTAGCCATGTATCCTTGGGAGCTCAACCAGTGTAGCCAAGTCTCCCTACTGCAAGCTACATAAGGTGGGACATGAATCTCAAGCTTTGCTTATTGCACTATGTACATATTCGGTGGAATTATCATTTTCTATCAGACCCACCACTTTTTTGGAGTTATTCTCTTTTTGCATTTTTTTCAAGTGCATCTATACAACATATACATGTGCAGCATATATACAAGGAGTTTTTCCTCTTGAGCCAGTAGACTATCCCTCTTTTGAAGCTTTATTGCAACCCACAACTCCTGTCGTTAGACCTCATGGCAACCAGACCAAGTTGAGACGCACTTCCTTCACTAAAAGAAGAAGAGAGGTTCTGCCTAGAAGTATTACCCTCATATGCTACCCCAAGTCAAGGAAGACTGCCTCCTCACCGCCTCATCCGTAGAGATCTAGGTGCAAAGTGCTGGTGTCCAAGTAAAGCCATTGTCCCTATGAGTCATGTGTTGTTGTTAAGTGTTTCTACTTAGGCTCATTGAGATGACATGTGATCATAGCCTAGTGGACTTAAAGAATTAAGTCACCATGGACCTGAAAAGCCTTAACCCTAAGCCCTATAAGGTTCCTCTTAGAAATTAGGTGGATTAAGATCATAATCAAGCTCCATTTCCCAATTTAATTCCAGGCTAGTTTAAATGTCAACTATAATCCAGAAGAAAACTATACACATATATACAAAGATGCTATTTACACAATATTTACAAACATGCAAAATTTTTGAAAAATGTTTTGAAATCATGAATGGATGAATGCATGAAATGCAAGTTTTGCAAAAGTATTTACACACATTTACATATGATTTTTGCAAACTTTTGATTTTCAAAACATTTTGGAAAAATTTTGTACTATATACATAATTTTGATAAGAAAATATTTACACAAGCTTTACACAAAAGATTTTTGAAAACATTTTTACAAAAATAATTTGTACACTAGCTATGTGTGTGCAATAACAGAATGTTTATTTACAGGAAAAATTTTTAATTTTTGTGGTTTTTAAGGGTTTTTAGCCATTTTATTTATTAACACACTCACACAAAGTACGAGTTATGGCTAAAGTATATATGAAATATATACACACACCCCTATACTTAGCTCGACGATGTCCTCAGAGTCAAGAGCGATGAAGAAGACATAACTTGTGCTATGTATAGGGAAGTGAAAAGGAAGGCTATATACAAAGACGAATGAATGACTAGAATATCAAGAAGACTCTCGGCTTTTCCCCCTATACTTAGGATCAAGTAATCCTAAGTATAGCAGGCTGTACACAAAGGGAAAACCGAGTGGAGAATGTACAGGGTCTACCCCCCCCCCCCCCCCCCCCATACTTAGGGTGAAATATCCCTAAGTATAGGCAGCAAAACAGGGATAGAAAGAATCAAAAGAAGAACTCAAAGGTCCTACATCCCCCTATACTTAGGGTAAACTACACCCTAAGTATAGCATAATCAAAAGATGAATAAAGGAATGTGGGACTAAAGAATGTGATGATATGGACATCTGGATCTATACAGGTCGGAAGATCAATGATAATCAGGCGTGAGATGCAATAGATGTGAGTCAAGAGACCACATCTCACGCAAAATGAATCGGGGCAACATCAACGACCCGCGGCTCATGATCTAGAAATGGCTTGAACCGATGGCCGTTCACTCGAAAGGTACTCTCAGAAGACAACTCGGATATATCAATGCTACCGTTGTCGTGTACCTTTCTCACCAAGTAGGGTCCCTTCCATTTGCTTTGTAGCTTCCCTGGAAATAGACGAAGCCTCGCATCAAACAACCATACTCTCTGTCCAGGCACAAAATGTTTGTGGCTGATGTGAGAATCATGCCACTCCTTCACTCTCTCCTTGTAATGTAGGCTGTTTGAGAAGGCGGTATCTCTAAGCTCTTCCAAGGCTGCTAACTCTGCCCTCCTCTGGTCTCCTACACCATCTGGACCCATAATTATCTCAGTGTCTGCCCAAAGTGACCTGTGTCTCAGCTCAACAGGTAAATGGCACGGCTTGCCATATACGAGGTGAAAGGGAGATGTGCCCAATGGTGTCTTGAAAGACGTCCTATATGCCCACAAGACCGAGTCCAAAAGCTGTGACCAATCCTTTCGGTCAGGGCGGATGACTTTCTGCAATATAGTCTTGATCTCCCTATTCGACACCTCAGCTAGACCATTCGTCTGTGGATGGTATGGAGTGGAAACTCAATGGTCTATGCCGAACTCGCTAGCAAGGGCCTTCACCTGCTCGTTGATGAAATGAGACCCCCCATCTGAAATCAATACTCGAGGTACCCCGAACGCGTGATGATGTGCTTCCTCAAAAATCTGCAAACTGTCCTCGCATCAGCGGCTCGGGTGGGGATGCCTCAACCCAACGACTCACATAGTCCACGGCCAACAGAATGTACTCAAATCCCTGACTCTTAGGGAATGGACCCATGAAATCGATGCCCCATGCGTCAAAAACCTCACAGAAGTGAATGGGCTGCATCGACATCATATCACGCTGTCCACAAATGCCCATCCTCTGACAATCAGTACACCTCTTCACGAACTCATTAGAGTCCTTGAAGAGGGTAGGCCACCACAAGCCGGATTGGAGCACTTTCTGTGCCGTTCTCCTCCCAGAATGATGTCCTCCTGCCTCAAGCTTGTGGCAATAAGTGAGGATGCTATGGTGTTCCTCCTGAGGAATGCACCTACGCCATACGCTATCCCCTCCTTCGTGGTAAAGGATGGGATTCTCTCAGTGGTAGGACTTGGCCTTCGCGAGGAAGGTCTCAAGCCTCTGCCTGGGCCAACTTTGTGGGACTTTCTTAGCAACAAGAAAGTTCACAATGTCGGCATACCACGGGAGTGAAGCGATAGCAAGGATCGCCTCATCTGGGAAGGTCTCACAAATGGGATCAATGTGCTCGGACTCCTCAGGCTTCTCTAAACGGGAGAGATGATCCGCCACCACATTCTTGACTCCAGGCTTATCCTTGATCTCAATGTCGAACTCCTGGAGTAGAAGGATCCATCTAGTCAGTCTGGCCATGGCATCCTTCTTTGCCATGAGGTATCGGATGGTGGTGTGATCAGTATACAAGGTCACTCTAGATCCAATAATGTAAGATCTGAACTTATCTAGGGCGAACACTACGACTAGCATCTCTTTCTCTGTGACTGTATAATTCTGCTGGGCGGAATCCAATGTGCGACTAGCGTAGTGGATAACAAAGGGGACCCCATCCCTCCTCTGTCCCAGCACGGCCCCCACAGCAAAATCGGAGGCGTCCGTCATGATCTCGAATGGGAGAGACCAATCAGGTGGCTGGAGAACAGGAGCCTCTATAACACACTGCTTGAGAGTTTCAAAGGACGAAAGACACTTGTCATCGACAAGGAACTCGGTGTCTTTCATCAGTAGGTCAGTCAACGGCCGGGAAATCCTGCTGAAATCATGAATGAATCGTCGGTAGAAACCGACGTGCCCTAGGAATGACCGTAACTGCCTCAAATTGGACGGCGGTGTGAGTTTTCTAATGATATCAACCTTGGCCGGATCAACCTCCATGCCCCTGTTGGAGATGATATGGCCAAGCACCGTCCCTTGAGTCACCATGAAGTGACTCTTCTCCCAAGATAGCACCAAATGAACCTCTATACATCGCTGGAGTACTCGGTCTAGGCAGTCAAAACAGGAGTCGAATCCGTCGCCGTAAACCGAGAAATCATCCATGAAGACCTCCAAGCACTCCCCTACCATATCCGAAAAGATCGACAGCATGCATCTCTGAAATGTCGCAGGGGCATTGCATAGCCCAAATGGCATGCGTCGGTAGGCGTATGTGCCGAAGGGACAGGTAAAGGTGGTCTTCTCCTGGTCCTCAGGAGCGATGGCCACCTGGTTGTAGCCCGAGTACCCATCCAGAAAACAATAGTGGCTCTTCCCTGCCAGTCTCTCAATGATCTGATCAATAAAGGGAGGGGGAAATGATCCTTCTTGGTGGCCTGGTTGAGTCTCCTGTAGTCAACGCAGACCCGCCAAGAAGTGGGTACTCGTGTAGCAATCTCCTCTCCAGACTCGCTAATCACTGTAGTGATGCCCATCTTCTTGGGCACCACATGCAAAGGGCTGACCCACTTGGAGTCGGAGATGGGGTAGATAAAATCGGCGCTCCACCATTTCGAGATTTCCTTCATGACAACCTCTCTCAGATTCGGGTTCAGCCGTCGCTGGAATTCACGCGACGACTTCGCCTCATCCTCGAGATAGATATGGTGGGAGCACAGGGCCGGACTTATCCCCTGGGGATCTGCTACGCTCCATCCGATTGTCTTGCGGTTCTTTTCAAGAACCCCCATCAAACGGGATTCTTGCTCTCCAGTCAAATCAGCGGAGATGATGACTAGGTACATCTCAGGCTCACCCGCAAGGAATCGATACTTCAACAAAGTAGGGAGCGACTTCTGCTTTGGACAGCTGGGTGCTGGTGGATCTGGCCTCTGGAATGTCTGCGTGAATGCTGCCAAATCTGCATGGGAGAACTGAAACTCTCTCTCAATCTCAGAAACTGGAGAAGGCTGCCCTGATGGACTGTCTCTGCTCTGCTCGGCATCTACCTCCTCCTCAGCTGTAGGCTCAGTGGAACTCAGGTCTGGCATGTAATCCTCACAATCTGCCCAACCAGACTCTGAATCCGAGGGATCTGCATCATCTGCGGTGGCATCAGAACCACCATCATCACAAAAATCCGTGTCGCGGTTGAGAACCGGCTTTGCTACCTCTGAAGTATCCTGGACCAGGAATGTGCTCTCCAAGCTCTCCTCTGCTGTCATCTCTGCATCAGCGAGATCTGAAATGAGAGGATGTCCTGTGCTGCTGGGTCTGTCCAAACTGCCTCATCGTCTGTGATCACAAAGTCACAGTCCTGGTGGATGTCTAGCCCTGCCTCTGTCAGCTGCCCTGTGTCTGAAGTCGTCTCTGAGCATGATCTGTATCTGGCTCAGCTGTCCTCGACCGTCTCTATTTGTACACTTTCGCCCTCGATGCGAAAGTATACCTTCCCGCTATCATGATCAATCACCGCATTGGCTGTGGCCAAGAACGGACGATCGAGAATGATAGGGGTATCGGTCATTGAATCAGGGATCTCCATGTCCAACACTACGAAGTCCACGGGGAATTGCAGGCCCTGAATAGTGACGACAACGTCTCGCAACAACCCCTTCAGCCTCTTGACAGATCAATCAGCGAACTGAAGGACTGTCCTGCTCTGTCTAAGAGTGCCCAACTCGAAACGGTCGAGAAGGGCTGCCGGAAGGAGGTTGATCGACGATCCGCTATCTAATAGGGTACGGTCGAACCTCTGCTCTCTAATGTGACATTTGACATAAGGGGCTCCTGAATCTGGCCTCTTGGCCGGCAGACGGTTCTGGATCGCGAAACATGTGGCTTTCGTCAGCACATGGATCTCTGAATGGTGGTTCCTCCTCTTCCTCCTGACTATGGTCCTGTCTCTCAACGAATGCTGAAGAAGGGGGATGTGCTGTAAAGCCTCCTGAAGAGTCAGATGTATGTGAAATTGATCTATCATCTGCTGGCTGAACTCCTCCTGATCTCTCTTTTTTGGATTTTCTGTTTTCTTCCCCTTCCCCAATTGAAGGGCTCTTGGGAAGGGGATCACTGGGCCCTTCTCAGATGAAGGACTAGGGAAAGGTCTAGACGGCTCGACGACCGGATCCGCACATACATCACGCACCACAGTGGGACCAGAAAAAACCAAACCTTTTCCTTTATTCACAACAGGGTTCTGAGATACATCAGAAGTAGGAAAAACAACGGATCTCTCTAAATGAACATGGGTGGTCTCAGTACCACCATCGACTGGATCAACTGGAAGACTCGCGGCCTCAGTACTGCGCTCTGGCTCGGCATCCTGGGTGGCCTAAGTACCACCTCCTCCAACTGGTGAATTGGCGGCCTCAGCACCGCCTGTGGAATCAACATCCTTGGTGGCATCAGTTGCACCGTCATCATCTCTAGCGGCCTAAGTACCGCTCTCCTCCTCGCCTGGCGCTCAGGATGTCTCCTCAGGGTATAGCTCAGACGAGGCACCGCCTGCTGGCATCCTACCGCTCCTAAGTGTAACAAAATCAGTATCAAACAGATATCCAGTCATATCACCAAATGCATCACTAGGAGTGGTATACTCAATACAAGCTACCTGCTTAGATTTCCGCTTCAAGCTGTTGGGGTTCGGCTCGATCTGGGCAGGGATGGCGGCCTTCCCTCTCACAATGTGCCGCATCTCCTGGCGGAACTCGTCCATCTCCTGTCGAAAAGTAGCCTGCTGGTCCGTGAGGAGGCGGGATATATCATCCAAGGCGGGGCTCTCATGGGAGCCCGACGGGTAGCCTCTTTGGTAGTGAGGCTGCTGGAACTGGTGCTACTGCTGCTGAGAGGGGTATGGGTGATGCTGCTGCTGCTGGTGAGGCTGATCTCGCCTCCAAGACTGTCCCTGATGATAGAGACGAGGACCATAGGACGTCTGCTGCTGCTGTGGTGGTGGGTACACTGGGGGCTGCTACTGCGGTGGCTGGTGATCTCTCTGATGGCCGTACTGGCCTCCCTGACCTGACGCTGCTGCTGGGGCTGGGTACCTCCGGTCCCCCAACGGAATCCGGGATGGTCTCGTCGGATACCGGGCTGAGGGCGGTCATACCAAATCCTGTTGACATCCATCAACGGCTCTGCATCGTACTGGGGTGGCGGGAGTACTGCCAGAGGCCGATCCAGCTGGTATACCACCATCTGTAAGTCTGGAGATGGTGGTGACTGGTAGGTGGGCTGCGGCTGCTGGTACGGCTCCGACTGTATAAGGTGAACCTGTCTAGGCTGCTGGTGTGAGCTGGAGCGCTGGGACGAGGTGCTGCTGCTGCCGGAATCGCCTCGCGACTGAAGACGGGGCTGGGAAGCCGTCTGTGACTCCTAGAGACACATGAGCTGGGTCTTCATGTCGCTCAGAGTCTGTGCCATCTGCTCCATCTGAGTGATGCCCTGGAACTGCTTCTTCTCAATCAGCTCCATCCGATCCAACTTCTCGCTGATGATCCCCATGTCCGCAGCTGAAGACTCTGCCTGTGCTGCTGCTACTGCGGACGAACTGGAAGGACCGGCGTTGACCCGTGCGATCCTCTGGTACTGCACGGGTTGTGGCTGCTGGGGTCTACCCTGAGTATACAACCGGGTCTGGGACATCACCATGTAGTTCTCGGCCATCTCCTCGTAGATGGCCCAGACCTGGTCGTGATCCTTGGCGAAGTAAGACCCACCACAAGAAGCGTTCACCAAGCCCTGAAGCTCTGGTGTCAGCCCGCTGAAAAAGCTCTGCACGAGGTTCGGCTTGGAAATGTCATGGTGCGGGCATCTATCAGTCAGCTCTCGGAACCTTTCCCATGCCTCATGGAACTGCTCGTTGGGGAGCATGGAGAAGTTGCTGATCAGGGCTCTCACGGCATTGGTCCACCCGAGTGGATAGTACTTATGCAAGTACTCGGTGCGGAGCTGCTCCCAAGTGTAGACGAACTTCCCCAGATGTTTCAGCCAGGTGGCTGCTCTGTCTGCCAAAGAAAAGGGGAAGGCAATCATCCTGATGGTGTCCTGGTCCACCTGACGGTGGTGGACAGTACTGCAGATCATCAAAAACTCCTGGAGGTGGAGATGGGGCTCCTCGGTGGCGAGCCCGTGGAAGCGGGGGAGAAGCTGCAAGGTGTTCGGGGGGAACTTGAAGTCCTCCAGGATAGCTGGTAGCACAACCCAGTGATGCATCAGTGTCGATCCGGGGTTGTGCAACTCCCGCATCGGTCTCGGTGGGTCTCATGCTCCTGCCGCGGCGGCGGCTGCTGCGGCTGCTGTTGCTGCATCATCTGGGATCCTCGGCCCGTCTCTGCGCTTCTCGCACTCTGCTCTCATCTGCTCCATCTCTCTCTCCTCATATCTAGCATAAACGCTCCCTGATCCCTCAACTGCTGATGTACTGTCTCGAGGGAGGCGATCAGGGTGGATTTGATCGCACCCTGGTCCAAAACAAAGTGCTCGGGCTATGGACCTCTAGAGCGATCATCGGAACTGCCGGCCATGGTGTCTGCAAAATCAAACGATCCAAACTCAGGTGCCGATAAATCTGCTAATCTCTCCTCTGGCACTGGTCTCTCGGAACCGAAAGAAAGGGGGTCAAGGGGGAACAGGGTGGAATCATACTCGGGTTCGGAGAGCGGGTCTCGACTCTCGCGAACCAACCTAGATGAACGGGTAGACGCGCCCGAAAGCGATGCAGCCAGAGGCTGCCTAAGAGATCGTCTGCCCATCATCTTGATGTAACAAGTAAGGCGGATGAGATCTGGAGAAACTATGATCACAAGCAAACCCCAAGTTCACCAACGCAACGCGAGCTGATGACCGTAAAGGCTCGGTCAAATTATCTTGTCAAATTTTATTTGGTGAACAATCAAAATATCAGAGCGATTACGTGACCTGTTGGGATACCTGATACCTTCCCAACCGACTGTCCCGCACAGAAGAGTCGGTAATTAGTCAAGAATGGTACCGGAGGGTTCTACCTAGTGTTCGGGTCACTCTCTCGCACAATCAAATCAAGCAATGAGGGGGTTGCTCTCCCCAAGACAAGTTTTTAAGTCGAATATCTTTTAGTGATCAATAGTTTTAGCAGTACCAATTTTATGGTTTTTCTTTTTAGATCTTTTTCGATAAAAACAAAGAGGCCTAACGAATTTTTCGGTTCTCCTGGTTATTAAGTCAAAAACAGGGGGAGAAGACGAAAAAGCCGATGCGCGATGAAATCAATGATGCATGCAAAGTAAGAAAGGCGTACCTGACTCCAGCACTCTACATGCAATATGATCCGCGCAGAATTGAAAAGCAGAAAGTAAACTACCTATATGGTGCAGTGGGAAAAATCGAGTCCTAAGCAGGCAACTTCTACTCGATAGAACCGTCTAGCTGGTCACCAGCCTTCGATCCAGAGAGTCCGGTCTCGGTCTACCCCTCCTCCTCCCGACAAATCGGGTTCAGGAGCAGCGCTTGGCAGGGCAAACTACGACACGTAGGCTCAAAGGAAAATGAATCAGCTATTTTTATTAATCTTTTATTAGTAGATCCAATTAACGAACTATAGGTGCAGGCAGATAATTAAGTGTTTGGATCCTACTAATTATAGCACAGTCAAGCAGAAAGTCCTACGGCTAGGGGCTCGAGAAAAACCGCGTAAAACCGTAAAAGGCAGCGAAAAACCAAAATCGCGAAAAAGCCGCGAAAAAGCTAAGGGTCCCCCGAGCACACCGGTGCTCGGCGAAACAGACCCAAAAAAAAGTCTCAAGTCCAAGCTGAGTGTCCCTGTATTATTACAATTATCCAAATGACAAAAAATAAAATCTAATCTACTCCTCGCTCACTCAGCTACTCTCTCACGCTCTCCTGCGCTCCGTGCCGAAGGGAGCCGCCTCCGAATCCCACGGTTGCACCGGCTTCTCGAAAGTCGCCGCCTCGATCCTCGGGCCCTCGCAAGAAAGAAGACAAGTATCACAGACCAAAAATAATCAAATAAAGACAGAAAATATAAACAGGGGTATATGTGCAGAAATGACAAATAAAATAAACAAGCCACATCAAATAAAAATAAGACAAAAGAAAAGAAAAGAAAAAGAAAATAAAACAAAAATAAATGAAAAATAAAAAGCAGCGAAAAGTCGCGGACTCAGAAAGAGCCGCGGAAAGCCGCGAAAAAGAAAACAAAAAGAAAATGAAAAATAAAGAAAATGACTACTAAGTCGTGCTCCCCAGCAACGACGCCATTCTGATGGGCCAAATTTCCACTAATCCGGATCAGGTAAAAATATCACTCGAGTCGTTGCGACCCGGATCGATGAGAATCTCGGCTCAATCAAGAAAATCAAGGTTCAGACCACCAAAATCAGATAAAAATCAAAGAAATACGATAGCGGTCCTGGCTATTGGATTAGCCTGGTATAGCGACCAGGGTCGGACTCAGGGAGCACGTGATGGTCCCGCGGCCTACAAAGTAGTCTAAAAAGAGAATAAAATAAAAGAAATGTCTTTTTTGGTGGATTTTTTTATATTTTTATAATTTTTTTGGATTTTTAGTTAATAAGGAAAATAAAGAAAGCAATAAAGCAACCAACTTCAAGCAATTATTAAGGCACTCAAAAATCACTCAAAAATTCAAATAAAAATATTTTTATGTTTTTTATATTTTTTACTGTTTTTGGTTAATTTTTGGTATTTTTCTGATTTTTATTGAATTTTCTAAAAATCAAACAAGACAAGAAAGTAGTGCTGCTGTCCAGTCAGACTTGCAGGGCCAATATAAAATACATAAAGGCCCTATCAAGGTCTGAAGGTAATTTTCCTAAAAACTAGAAAGTATAAGGAAAATTTAGGCACTGGAATTATTGTTTTAGGATTTTTCAATTAATTATTAGAATTTTTATAGGTTTTTTGATGTTTTGTAATTTGTATGAGTTTTATATATCCAAAAATGACCAAAATTGGTCAAAAAATCAAACAAGGTAAATCAACTAGTGTTTAATTTTTTTGCATTTTTTAGAGGTGTTTTAATATTTTTTTGTGAATTTTTAAGTTAGACAGTAAAGAAAAAGCTTATTTTTGAATTTTTAAAAATAGTAAATAAAATAAAAAATGTCTCCAGAAATAGGAGAAAATTTTACACTATGGCAGGAGCATGTGTCCAATTTTCATCGCATTTGGAGTTGGTTTGATATTTTATTAAAAATAAAAACTAGGGTACAGTGCACAGGGACCTGTACGCAAATAGTAGAAGTTCCAGGGGGTTCGGTGCAATTTTTCCAAGGTTGCACGCGCGAGGTGCGTGACCTGGGCACTCAGGGACCTAATTGCAAAGAAACTAAGGTCCCTGGACTACTTAATAACATGTATTAAAAGTCTAGGGGCCTCAGTGTAAATAACCCACTAAATCAAGCACATGCGCATAAAAACCATTCATAGGGTATATTTGCAATTAATAAAAATTTTAATTCATTCAATAACACCCTAGAACTTACGGTCCATACATGCAATTAACCCAACAAAACACGTGTCGACGCACGTGATCCAATACAGGTAGGGGCATAAAAGCAAATAAATTAAGTATGAGGTCCTAAATGCAAATGTACCAGAATAAAAACAACTAACAACTATATTTACAGGACTAACTACGAAATAAAACAAATAGGGGGGCCTAAGAGCAATTACCCCTTTATTAAATGTCGAGGGTCGGATGTGTGCCACGTGCTGGATCTGACGGCGGAGAGGGCGTGGCTCACAGCAAAGGAAACCCTCAGTGCGATCGAGCGGCTGGAAAGCTCCTACGTGGACGATCGAACGACTGTGCTGTGACGTGGGTCTGCGAAGGGGCCTGGCTCGGATCGTACAGAGGAGGTGTAGCCACGTAGGTAATCGGACGGCTGCAAAACGTCGGGGCTAAACCTCGCTAGATCGGACGGTCTGGATCGACCCTCCTCACGATCGTGCGGTGCTGGCGCTCCTGGAATGGATGGCTCGGATTGAATCTGGAGCTGGAGGACGATCCAACGGTATCTGGAGGTCAAGGAAGAACTGATGCCCGGCGACTTTCACCGGCTCACTGCGTGCGCTCCCGGGCTCCTCGCGGACTGCTGAATATCGGAGGAGCTTTGCCTTGGCCTCCCGCGTCTGTAGGACGCCTCCGATGGAACAACAGAGCTCCGGAGAGCTCGGTCGACTCCGATGGAGGAGAAGCTCCTGGGCTCGAGTTGGAGGACCTCAGATAGTCCTCGTCGTACCTGCAAAATGGCACCAGAAGACTCCTGGGTCGAGGGCAAAGTGCCCCGACCCCGTTAGCGGTGGTGGAGGTGATCAGTGCATCGAGATAGTCGAGCTCCGTCGATGCGACGGCGGAGGAGCTCGAAGCCCTAGCTCCTGAGCGAGCTGGGTTGAGTGAATGGGCGGAGAAGATGCACGAGGGAAAGGCGGTCGTGATGGGTGATTCCGATGGTCGGGACGAAGACTAGGGTGGTCGGAATCAAAGGTCGTCGGCGACGACCTGATTTGGGCGAAACTCAAAAATACAGATAAGGGAAGAGAACTACGGCTACCTGGGCGGATGGGTCGACTGGGCATGAGCACTGGGAGCTCTGGGTCGTCTCCTCGCGGGTCGTCGAGGCCTGAGGCTCGAGCTCTACCTTCAGGTGGAGCACGGCGGCGCGAAGACACTGGATCTAAGGTCCGGGCACCCTCTCCTCTCTGCGACACGGCCAACGGCGAGCTGTCACCTCGAGGATGGCAATGGAGGTCATTGGGTGGAGTGCGAATGAGCCAAAGATGCGGAAATGGGAGGCGGAGCTCGGAATTTATACGGCCAGGGGTCCGGCTAAAATCGATCGGGTAGGGCAGCTCAGAGCGCGGACCCCGAGGCGGGCATGCCAGCGAGGGTGTCGGATCTGGCAGGAACGAATTGGACCCTGGGTTTGGGTGTGAGGTGATCGGGTCGTGACGCTAAAATGTTGAGAAATCGGGTCGGGCGTCACGGACCCGTGGGAAGTGGTCCAAGGGGGGGAGTTGACCGGGGGGTCAACGTCCCCCGTGGACCAATGAGGATCAGCCACATCAAAATGATTTGGAAATTAGAAATAAAATAGGAAATTGCCGAATTAAAGAAAACTTAAAACATGAAAAATATTTGTCTTAATTTTTTCTATTTTTTGGTGATTTTTAATTAATTTTTAAAAATAAAAATAAGGTATTTACACTAGGGTGCTATATATAGGTATATGTACAATATAGGTTTTTGATTTTTGATTTTTATTTAGTTATTTTTGTGCATTTTTATTCCCATTTTATATTTTATTTATTTATAGCATAAAATTAGGAATAAAAAGGTATTTTTATTTTATTTTTATTTTTTATATACAAGGGTGGAATAAATAGATATATACATCTATATACATGGTATATTTACAAGGTTCTTTTTGGTTTTTAATTTTATTCTTTTTATTTTGTTTTTGTTTTAATGGTTTTTATTTTATTTATTTACACCATAAAAGATTGAATATATACAAATTTTATGGAAATTAATTTATTTACTTATAAGGTGAAATAAATATAGATAAGTGGACTATGTACATGATGAATATGCACAAGTGAAGGGGTTTTTGTTTTCTTTTTGATTTTTCTATTTTTATCTTGATTTTGTATTTACAAATATTTACAAATATGTACAAGCCACTTTTATTCTATTTTTAGAGGAAAATATATTTATTGTATTTACAGGGATATTTACACACATGAGCCCCTATCTCTCTCTACTTTGGCTTTTATGCGGTCAGGCCCATGCTGAGCCCTCCCTTGGGATTAGGTTGCTCAATATTTATTCTAAATATTTCCCTCTTTTTCTTTTTAATCTTTATTCTTTTATTTTTGCACAAAAACATGCTAACTATTACTTTTTACACAATGCATGCGTTTGGTAATTTTTTGTATTTACAAGTATCTACATGCATTTGCAAAGGTTTTTGCAGCTAAAATATAAGAATAAAGAGTGATGAATGAGTATTCATCACATACCAGATGAATCGGTGCAACATTAACGGTCGGCGGGTCATGATCTAGATATGGTTTCAAGTGCTGACCATTGACTCTAAAAGTGGAAGATGATGAAGGTTCGGATATATCAATGCTGCCATTATCATGCACCTTCCGGACCAAATATGGTCCTTTCCATTTACTTTGTAGTTTCTCTGGGAATAATTTTAACCTAGCATCAAATAACCATACTTGCTGATCTGGCTTAAATTGTTTATGGCTGATTCGGGAATCGTGCCACGCTTTCACTTTTTCCTTATACTGTAGGCCACTTGAGAAGGCTGTGTTTCTTAGTTCTTCCAGGGCTGCCAACTCTGCTTTCCTCTATTCTCCTACACTCTTAGGATCCAATAATAGCTATATAACTGCCCAAAGTGACTTATGCTTTATCTCCACTGGTAATTGGCATGGCTTGCCAAAGACGAGACGAAAGGGAGATGTCCCTAATGGTGTCTTGAAGGAAGTCCGATAGGCCCACAAGATCGAGTCCAAAAGCTGTGACCAATCCTTTTGATCTGGGTGGACTACCTTCTTTAAAATTGTCTTAATCTCCCTATTCGATACTTCAGTAAGACCATTAGTCTGAGGGTGATATGGCGTGGCAACATGATGGTCAATACTGAACTCGTCTGCAAGGGCCTTTACCTTGTCGTTAATAAAGTGAGACCCCCCATCTGAAATCAAGACTCTAGGTACCCCGAACCGTGAAATAATATTTTTCCTCAAGAAACGACATACAGTTTTAGCATCTGCGGCTCGGGCGGGGGTGGCCTCAACCCAACGACTCACATAATCTACAGCAAGGAGAATATACTCAAATCCCTGACTTTTAGGAAATAGGCCCATGAAATCAATCCCCCACGCGTCAAAAACCTCATAAAAGAGAATGGGATGCATAGGCATCATGTCTCTCTGTCCGCAAGTACCCATCTTCTGACAGTCAGTACACCTTCTCACGAACTCATCAGAATCCTTGAAAAGGGTAGGCCACCAAAGGCCGGATTGGAGCACCTTCTGTGCTGTCCGTCTCCCAGAATGATGTCCTCCTGCCTCGAGCTTGTGGCAGTAGGTGAGGACGCTATGTTGCTCATCTTGAGGAATGCACCGTCTCCAGATGTTGTCCCCTCCTTCATGATAAAGGACGGGGTCCTTCCAATGGTACGACTTTGCCTTCGCAAGGAAGGTCTCAAGCCGCTGTCTGGGCCAACCCTGTGGAATAGATTTGGCAACAAGGAAGTTCACAATGTCATCATACCATGGAAGAGAGGTGATAGCAAGGATCGCCTCATCTGGAAAAGTCTCAGTAATAGGTGCTATGGGCTCAGATTCCTCAAGGTTCTCTAAGCGGGAGAGGTGATCTGCCACAACATTCTTAACCTCAGGTTTGTCCTTAATCTCAATATCAAATTCCTGGAGGAGAAGGATTCATCTGGTCAATCTGGCTTTGGCATCCTTCTTCGACATCAAGTACCGAATGGCAGTGTGATCTGTAAAAATTGTCACTCTAGATCCAAGAATGTAAGATCTGTACTTATCCAAAGCAAAGACTACCGCTAGCATCTCTTTTTCAGTCACTGTATAATTCCTTTGAGTTGCATCCAATGTCCGGCTAGCGTAGTGTATGGCATAGGGTAATCCATCCCTCCTCTGTACAAGCACAACCCCTATGGCATAATCAGAAGCACCCGTCATGATCTCAAATGGAAGAGACCAATCGGGTGGATGAAGGACAGGAGCCTCGACAACTAAATTCTTGAGAGTCTCGAATAACTTAAGACACTTATCATCTACAAGGAACTCAGTGTCTTTGGTCAATAAATCTGTAAGCGGTCGGGCAATTCGACTGAAGTCTTGAATGAACCGCCGGTACAAACCGACATGCTCCAGAAAAGATCGCAACTGTCTCAAATTAGACGGTGGATTGAGTTTTCTAATGATATCCACCTTGGCTGGATCAACCTCCATGCCTCTGTTGGAGATGATGTGAACAAGGACCGTCCCTTGAGTCACCATAAAGTCACTCTTCTCCCAAGATAGTACAAGGTTTACCTCTATGCAACGTTGAAGTACTCGGTCCAGGCAGTCAAGACAAGCATCAAACCCGTCGCCATAGACCGAGAAATCATCCATGAAGACCTCCAAGCAGTCACCTATCATGTCCAAAAAGATGGATAACATGCACCTCTAGAATGTCGCCGGAGTGTTACATAGACCAAAGGGCATCCGTCTGAAAGCATATGTCCCAAATGGACAGGTGAACGTCGTTTTATCCTGTTCTTCGGGCGCAATAGCCACTCTATTGTATCTGGAATAACCATCAAGAAAACAATAATGACTCTTCATAGCTAGCCTCTCGATAATCTGATCAATAAATGGCAGTGGGAAATGATCCTTCTTGGTGGCCTCATTCAATTGTCTGTAGTCCACACAAACCCTCCAAGAAGTGGGTATCCAGGTGGCGATCTCCTCTCCAGACTCATTCACAATTGTAGTGACACCGTCTTCTTGGGTACCACATGTAAAGGACTAACCCACTTGGAGTCGGAGATGGGGTAGATAAAATCGACGCTCCACCATTTAGATATTTCCTTCATTACCACATCTCGAAGGTTCGGGTTCAGCCGTCGCTGGAACTCACGCGATGGCTTAGCATCCCCCTCGAGGTAGATACGATGGGAGCACAGAGCTGGACTAATTCCCTTAAGATCAGACACACTCCATCCTATTGCCTTGCGGTTTCGTTCAAGAACCTCCATCAGATGAGATTCGTGTTCTCCAGTCAAATCAGCTGAGATAATGACTGGGTGCATATCTAGTTCTCCAGCAAGAAATCTATACTTGAGCGACTGCAGTAAAGGCTTCAATTCTGGCTTGGTGGGAGCTGGCAAATCTGGCTTCTGATATGTCTGTGTAAAAGTAACCAGGTCTGCATGTGAGAACTCTCGCTGTACCTGTAACTCTGACGAAGGGAACCTTGTTGGTGTGTCTATCATCTGTGCTGGCTCACTCTCCGTCCTCTCTGTCGGCTCATCGGGATACAGACATGGAAATATGCATCAAAATCCTTCCAATCAAAGTTTGCCTCCGAGGGATCTGAATATGAACAAACGTCAATATCTCCACTCATCACACAACTGCTAGCCTCTATAGTGTCCTCTGCCAAGGGTGTGCTCTCCGAACTCTCGTCTGCCACAAAAGGTGTGTACTCTGCGTCTGTAGACAAGTCGAGGGCTCGTGCTTCTGGGTCTTCCCAAACTGCTTCATCATCGGTCATCATAAAATCACACTCATGGTGGGCGTCTAACTCTGCATCTGTCATCTGCACTGTGTCACTGCATGGTTCTGAGTAGGCTGAATCTCTCGCTCGGGTTTCGTCAATCGTCTCTATTTGTATATTCTCACCCTCTATACGAAAGTACACCTTCCCACTATCATGGTCGGTCACCGCCTTGGCTGTGGCCAAGAATGGACATCCTAATATGATGGGGGTATTGGTTACCGACTCAGGGATCTCCATGTCCAATACAACAAAGTCTATGGGGAATTTCAGGACCTGAATGGTAACGACCACGTCTCTCAACAACCCCTTCGGTCTCTTAATAGACCTATCAGCAAACTTAAGGACTGTCCAACTCCGATGGAGCGGGCCGAACTCGAATCGGTCGAGTAAGGCTGCCGGAAGGAGGTCGATAGAAGAGCTGTTGTCTAATAGAGTACGATCGAATGGCTGCTCACTAATCTGGCATCTGACATATGGAGCTCCTGCATCAGGTCTTTTAGCTGGCAACTGGTTCTGAATGGCACAACATGTGGTACAGGTGAGCACATGGATCTCTCCTCTAGTGTTCCGCCTCCTCCTACGTACAATTGTCTTTTCTTTCAAGTTCTTTTGGAAAAGGGAGATGTGCTCGAGTGCCTCCTGTAGAGTCAGTTGTATCTGGAATCTGTCTATCATCTGTTGGCTGAACTCTAACTGTTCCTTATTTTTGGGATTTTTTGTTTTATTCCCCTTCACCGAGCGGAGTGCTTGAGGGAAGGGGATGGATGGGCCCTCCTCAGACAGAGGGCTAGGGGAAGGTTCCTGGGCCTGTGAAGGACTGAAATCCATGCCAACATCATCATTCAATACACATGGATTCGAAATTGATGAAGGAACCTTTCCTTTATTCATTTTTTGTTCTTTTTCATAATGTCCAGAGATACAGAAAATGGCAATACAGAAGGTTGGAATACATTTGGACTCAAAATGGGGGCATTAGCACCACCCAAATATTCTCCTTTGCGGCCTTAGCACCGTACTCTGGTTCTGCATAAAAAATGGTGGCCTCAACACTACCCTCTGCATCTGGTTTCTTGACGGCCTCAGCACCGACGTCTGGATCGTCATCCTTGGTGGCATCAGCACCACCATCATCATTATTATTAGCGGCATCAGCACCGCTTCTCTCTTTATCTGGGGCTCTCGATTCTTCATGGTGTTGTCCCTCAGATGAGGCATCGCTGGCTGGTTCCCTACAGCTCCTAAGTGACACAAAGTGAGTATCAAACATAGAATGCATGTCATTCAAATAAGCACTAGGACTGGTATCTTCTGTCGACTGTACATGCTCAGACTTTCTCTTCAAGTTATTTGGGTTTGGCTCGCTCTGTGCAGGTATGGCAGCTTTTCCTTTCATTATGTCCCTCATTTCCTGCCAGAACTCATCCATTTCTCGCCGGAAAGATGCTTGTTATTCGGAGAGCAAGCGGGTGAGATCATCAAGTGCTGGGTTCTCCAAGGCGGGTGCGGGAGAACTGGGAATGTTCCCTTGCTGGAACTGAGGTTGCTGGTGATACTGGGAGTACTGCTGCTGATAAGGCTGCTGCCGCTGCCTCCACTACTATCCCTGATAGGTGGGACATAGATTCTGATGATAATGCTGCTGCTGTTGGGAGAATTGGGGCTGCTGGTGTTGGCTACTATGACTGCTCTGAGCTGAAGGTTGCTGTTGGGATGAGGCACCTCCGGTGGTCCAACGGAATCGTGGGTGATCACGACAAATTCCAGCCTGTTGGGGGTACCAGTCGTACCATATCCTATTGACTTCCATCAACGGCTCCTGCTCAAAGGGTGGAGGTGGTAGTACTGCCAATGGCTGATCCGGCTGATAGACCACCATCTGCATGTCATGAGATGGTGGTTGCTATGAATAGTGTGGTAACTGCTGCACCGGCACCTCCTGGATATGGTGAACTTGGCGGTATGTTGGTGGCGGGGTGGAGCGGCTACTACTGGACTTAGCCAGTGACCTGGGAGGCGGATGGGAAGCTGGTTGTGCCTCCTGAATACTCAAGATATGAGTCTTCAGGTCACTCATGGTTTTAGCCAACTGGTCTATCTGTGCCAGACCTTGGCCTTGCTTCTTCTCTAAAATCTCAATGCGGTCCAATTTTTCACTGATTATGCCCATGTCAGCAGCTGATGATTCATCTTGTGCTGCCGCTGCTGACGAAATATGGTTCCCAGCATCGATCCTGGCAATGCGGTGATAAGAAGTGGCTTATGGTGGGACCTTGGAGTTTGTGTAGATTCGGCTCTAGGACATCACTGTAGAATTTTCTGCCATTTGTTCATAGATGGCCCTGACCGCTTCTGCATCCTTGGAGAAATAAGATCCCCCACAAGAGGCGTTTACCAGCCCCTGCAGCTCTGATGTCAGCCCGCAAAAGAAACTTTGGACAAGATTGGGTTGTGATATCTCATGGTGTGGACATCGGTCTATGAGCTCTCTGAAGCGATCCCAAGCTTCATGGAATTGTTCGTTGGAGATCATGATGAAATTGCTAATCATTGCTCTTGCTGCATTTGTCCGACCGAGTGGATAGTACTTGTTCAAGTACTCGATCCGGAGTTGTTCCCAACTGTCTATGCACCTCCCCAAATTTTTCAACCAATATGTGGCTCTATCAACCAAGGAGAACGGGAAGGCTATCATTTTGATGGCGTCCTCGGTCACAAACCTGTTATGGATTGTTCTGCATATCATTTCAAATTCTTGCAGATGGAGGTGAGGTTCTTCAGTGGCCAGCCCATGAAACTTGGGCAGTAACTGAATGGTATGTGGGCGAAGTTCGAAGTCTCCATAGATGGGAGGGAGTCGGATCCATCGGTGCGTGAGGGTTGTACCAGGGTTGTGTAACTGCCTCATGGTCCTCGGAGCCGGTCTCTCATGGTTAGGTTCTTCGTCTGGTATATCATCGCGCCCATTTCGTTCTTCTCGTCTATCACACATTTCCCTTATGATTTCACCCATGATCACTCCCTGGTCTCTGGTCTGTCGCTGCATGTTTTCCAGGGAGGCTAACAGTGAGTTGTTGATGGCAGCCTGATCATATATGTACGGAGGTGGTCCCTGCTCATCTGGGTGTTCCTCTCTGCCTTCCATATCTTGATATTATGCAAAGTCAAAAGAATCCATCTCAGGTGCAGTCAAATGTTTTGAACTCGGTGTTGCACTAAAGTCTGACACCTATGGACTGATAGAAGAAGAAAGGTGATCGAGGGGGAACAGGGTGGATGTGAACTCGGACTCGGAGAGTGGGTCTAAACTCCCCGAAGCTGACCTAAATGAAAAAGGAGGAGTGCTCGATAGCGGTGCCACCAGACGTGGCCTAAGGGATCTCCTTCCCATCATCTTGATCTAGAGAAAGGCGAATGAGATCTGGAATACAAACAAGATGGTCAATCAAACCCCAAATTCACCTACACAACTCTTGAGCTGATGACCATGAAAGTTCGGTCTGTTATCTTGTCAAATTTTATTAGGTGATCAGTCAATCTATCAGAGCATTAGAGCGATCTGTTAGGTACCCTACTTTCCTAGCCGACTGTCCCGATCCACGTTAGATCTTTCCCGGCCAATATGAATTGCAGACCGTAACTCAGTTGTTCCCGCTAATTCACTATGCTAAGGACGTCGCGGTCCGCTTTACCGGTTACCGAAGAGATCCTCACTGGAGAACGACTAACCACGATCAGTAGTCAATCAGAATTTTAGGCGTGGCTCTATCCTCGTGTCGGGTCACTCTCTCGCAGCAGATAAATCAAACAAGGAGGGGGTTACTCTCCCCAAGACAAAATATTTTTGGTGGGATGAGTTTTAAGGTCAAGTTTGCATTAGCAGTCCCAATTTTATTGCTTTCACTTTTTATGTATTTTTCTGAACAATCATAGTCTAACGAATTTTCCAATTTCCTTGTTATTTAATGTCCAATAAAACTGGGGGAGGAAAGTGGAAAAGCCGATGCGTCAAAATCTATGATGCATGCAGGGATAGAGATGCGTACCTTTTCGCCAGCACTCTACATGCAAAGTGATCCGCACATAAATTAAAGACAATAAATAAAACTACCTAGATGCATGCACGAAGAAATCGCCCTAAGATGAGTAACTTCTATTAACGTGAAGAACAAGTAGCTACGACTAGGAAGAGAGACCGAAGTTCGGTCTTGGGACCGATCGGTGTCCACCACAATGGATCCTGCACGCGCTGTATACGATTCCTCTCGGCATGTGGTCTCTAGTCCAAGTCAATAGCCTTTTTAGTTGATTTTTAGCCAAGTCCAATTACGATCTATGAGCACAGGCAAGATATTAAGTGTTGGGCCTTAGCTTCTTAAGTCATCACAGTTAACAAAAATTCCTATGTCTAGGGGCTAAATCCTCGTGAAACAAATAAAAATAAAAACGAGAAAGCCGCGAAAAACACAAAATCGCGGTGAGCCCCCAAGTGAACAAACACTTGGAAATTAGGCCCGAGTGTCTAAGAGAGTTCAAGTTATTACAAACTAAGTCTCTCTCTCACTTCAAATTACAAATATTTTAAACTACAAAAACTCTACAAGAAGTAATGGTCTTCTCAAGCCTTCAAGTTCTCTTTGGTGCTAAGTGAGTTTTCACGTGGGTGCACAAGCGCCTAGGATAGAGCGCTCCCCTCGCTCGGTGGTACCTCACATAAAATCCAACAAAAAGGTGATTAGACCAGTCAAGCAATATAATCAAATAAATATGTAAAAAGGTAGGCAAATATTCACAATCAATCACAAAAGAATGATTTATACATTGTTGCTCCCCGGTAACGATGCCATTTGATGAAGCGAGAAGCACAAGGGTCTAAAATGCCTCACACAAGGCGGAGGCAAAGTCGCTGTGGCGACCCTCGATAAATCCCGACTACAATCAACAATTAACCCACAATATCAATCAAACAATGAGAATCAAATGTGGAGTTAAAATTTATTATAACTCTACAATAAGTGTGTATAGGTGCAAGTATGTGTAGAGTGTCGAACACAGGTAGCAGACAGGTAGATTAAGGCGAAAATGCTCAAAATGTGACAGTGATCAAATGCCTATGAGTGCTATTTTTGGTGGGTTTTTAATTTTTACTTTTATTTATTTATTTTGAATTTATAATTTTATATTTTGAATTTTGATTTTCTTATTTTGTATTTTATTTTTATATTTTATACTTTTTATATTCTTTTTCTTTTACTATATATAAGGGATATATATATACACGAGAGATAAGAGAGAGATAAAAATAAGCAAAAATACTCAAAATATAGGAAATAAAATGTTTTTAGGATTTTTATAATTTTCTAATGTTTTTGTAATTTTTCTAGATTTTTCCTAAATTTTTGGTATTTTTAAAATCAAAAATACTATTAAACAGTGAATACAATATATATTTGAGAAAAAAATATAGATATAAAATATCAAACAGGAGTGAAAATTTTTCAAATTAATTTTTATAGATAGATAATAGGATAAGGGAATTTCATAGATAGAAAACGTAAATTTTGGAGTTTTTATGAATTTTCTAGATTTTTATGAAGATTTTGAGAATTTTGCTATTTTTTGGGGTTTTCTTTTGTAATTTTTAGGGATTTTTGATCAGAAAATAAAATAAGCTAAAACACACGAAATATATTTTTTTGGAATTTTCTAAAGACTTTTTATAATTTTTATGTATTTTTTAATGCAAACAGGGATGAAAATTCATAATTTCGATTTTTAATAAATATGCAAATGCAATAAAAATGCAAACTAAAAATATGGTGTTAAACTACAATGCAATAGGAGCTTATATTATTTTTTGGTAATTTTTTGAGTTAAAATGATGCATGAAATAAATGCAAACATCAATACAAAAATACAATACTAGCAAGGGCATAAACGTAAATACGCAGAAGTCCAAGGGCCTACTTGCAATTTTTTCAAAATATATAACGCTAAATACAATTTTCTGGACTAAATATAAATACCCAAACCTGGAGGGGGTTCCCTGCAAAATTTCCAAACTCACGCGCACGGGGCATGTGACCTGCAGGGGTATTTTTGCAATTTTACAAAGTTCCAGGGGCTAACATGCAATTTAATAAAAATATTACAACTTAAATTTATAGTTTTTGGACTGAACTGAAATAAACAAACCCCAGGGGGGTCCTTGCAAAATTCCCACCACCCCACATGCATGGGTCACGTCAGGTGACGTGGACTGGACCTAAATGCAAATAATGAAAGTACGGGGGTCTAAATGCAAATATTACAGAAATATTTAAACTACAAATGAAAGTTTATGGACTAATTTAAAATACAAAAATATGCGAGGGTGTAGGTGCAAAATACCCAACATGTGCGCGATCGAATGATGGAGAGCCGCTCACATATCCATGTGGTGCGCGCACAACGCGCGATGACGGTTCGATGATGAGCAGCCCGGATCAGATCTGGCGAGGAGATCGATGGTCGACGCGGGCCTAGATCGGACGGCTGCTGATCGAGCTGGAGCGGGCCTCTGATCGAACAGCGGAGGAGCGAGGTGGAAGAACAGGGACGAACACCGGTTGGGCGAACTTCCCCGAGCTCGATCTCGGACCTCCGGTGGTCTGGAAGCATGCAAAAATGACCGGGGTGCTCCTGGAAGGTCATGCTAGGTGCTGGAGTACCCAGGTTCGTCGGAGGAGCGTTGTGGTGCTGGCGCGAAGGCGGCGGAGCTTGGAGCTCCAGGTATCTCCGGCGAACTACGCAAAATAGTCCCTAGGTGCTTTGAATGTGCTTTGACCTACAAAAAGGGGTGAGAGCGTCCAAGGCAAACTTCCTGGACCCCGCGGAGGTGCGAAGGTGGTCAGATGAAGGCGGAGGGTATTCGGTCGGAGGTACGCTCCAGCGATGATCGATGGACGGCGAGATACTGGTCGGCGAAGGGATCTAAGTGGTCTAAGCTACTCCTACAACTACATGGACTAAGAAAAGGGGAAAAGGAAGAAGGAAGAGGGGGTACCTCGATGGCCGAAAGCCAGAGGAGGAGAACCTCGACGTTGGTGGTTGGCGGAGATGGTGGAGCCGCCTCGGCCCTTCCTCGACCCGCCCGAAGCTAGGAATGGGGTGTTGTCACCTCCCTCTATCTCTGGAGCACAATAGGTGGGGAGAAAGCGGCACAAAAGGGGTTCAAACTTGAGCTCGAAGGTGGCGGGTTGGTTATGCACAAGGTGGTGGCGTCTCCTTCAAGCGAGGGCCACGCGCGAATGATGAAGATTTTGGACAGTTTAGGTGCTTGGCGTGGCCAAGTGAAGATCGGGTAAGAAGTTCCAAGAAGAAATCGAGGCCTGAGGGAGAATAGATCGAGCTCCAAAAGGGGGAGAAATTGGGCAAAATCTCGGGTGTCAGAAGGCTGGCAGGCCTCGGTCAGGGAGTTGACTGAGGTCAACACTTGACCGCGCCTGGTTGGTCCACGTGTACCAACCAGGAAATTCTAAGCAAAAAAATATTTGTAAATTCAAAATAAAATAGTAAATGATTTTATTTATTTTAGCTTATAAAATAAAAAATGTTTCTTATTTTATAAAGAATTTTATGGTGATTTTTATTTATTTTTATGAGGTATATAATTACAAGTTACCTTTTATGTCCTATATAGGTATATTCTTCTATATATTTTAATAATTTATTTTTATTTTGTGTATTTAATTCTATTTATGTTATTTATTATTTAATAAATTTATAAAATATTTTTATACACTTAAATATATTTTTATTTGATTTTTCTGATGTATTTTGTACACTTTATAAAATATAAATAGTAATTCTATAGGTATATGTATAGGTATTATACTTAGGTATGTTATATATACAAGTATTTTATTTTGTGTTTTCTTTGAGTTTTTATTCTGATTTTAATATATACATATATAAAAAATAATATTTACAAAATTATAAAAATTTAAAATTATAAAAATAATGAATAAATAATAAAATGAATATTTTAATCTGTACAAGTATACAATAAGAGTCCAAAACTCAACTTTCAAACTGTAGCTCTACAAAATGCGAAACCACCTCCATTAAATAGCTTATTTAAAATTATATACAATTAAAGTAAGTTTGATACTTTTTGAGCTTTTATTTGGGAGATATAGGTCTGGGAAGTTGGGATTTTGGGAATTTATTCAGGCCATAACTTGGTATCTATACATTATTTTTTTTTGAGTGAAATCAATTTTATATTTTTCTTTATTTAATTATCTATAATTTTCATGTACAAAGTTACTTTATTTAAAGTATAAAAAGTGGAACTAAAAATGGTCCCAAAATGAATAAAGAATGAATGAAATAAAAGGTATTTTTGTTGTATTTTGGCCCTTATCTCTCCCTACTTTATTCCTTGTCGACCTATTCATCCAGATGCCTAGGTCTCGGGGTTTTGGGTCATAAAATATTTACAATATTTTATTCTTTTTCTTTTCTTTTCTTTATTCTATAATTTTGGTTTTAAAAACAATATTTTATGCACTATTTACACACACATGCATGGATGCTAAAATGTATGAATTAAGGATATTTACATGCATTTGCCAGGGTTTTTGAGGCCAAAATGATAGAATAAAGATGATGAAATGTGGATTCATCACTAAGTCAACCCT
This sequence comes from Ottelia alismoides, assembly GCA_037367405.1. Lineage (NCBI taxonomy): Eukaryota > Viridiplantae > Streptophyta > Magnoliopsida > Alismatales > Hydrocharitaceae > Ottelia > Ottelia alismoides. Next base: position 514,962 of record JAZKJV010006570.1, read on the forward strand.
TTGACCTAACTAATCTGACACCTCCGAATCACTATTCCCATGCAGAGGACCTGCATCAAGAGGTCGGTCAGATATCAGCCTTTGTGAGAAAGGATTGCGATCTCCTACTCAGGCTGGAGATCATCTCTTAATAATCATTCGACGGTACTTGATGAGTCCTCTATCTAACTCTTTAGATATTCAACCAAACACCAGCCTCTATGATTCATTTAATGAATCAACAGCTTTATGATTATCAAGACGACCATGGTACATAACTCTAATTGTACAAAAGGACCTTATAGTGCATTCATTCATTTAATTTCAGAAAGGGAGTGAAACAGTCAATAACTTTTATTGATAAAACATATTTATTACAATAACATTTATTGTAAGAATGGTTCGCCTCGAGCTCACATGGCTAACAAATAGATCGGGCAAAGAGAGCGCAAAAATGCGAATGTGATGTATTTGTCTATAAGTGCTATTTTTGTGGGTTTTATTTTTAAATTTTATTTATTTATTTTTAATTTTACAAATTTATATTTTGATTTTTAATTTCCTGATTTTGTATTTTCTTTATATATTTTATATTTTTTATTTCCTATTTCTTTTAATAAACATAAAGGTATATATAAGATATATATATATATAATATAGGTTATAATAGATATAATAAGTAATAAAAATACTTGAAATCAAGAAAATAAAATCTTTTGTGTTTTAGATAATTTTTTACTATTTTTATGATTTTTTAGGAAAGTTTGCTAATTTTTTATAATTTTTAAAATTAAAAGACCCTAAAACATGGAATAATTAAATACCCAAAATTAAAATGGAGATTAACAATACAAAACATTTCAAAAACTCTACAATTTAATTTTAAAATAAAGGTAATAAAATGAAGAAACTTTAGAACCAGAAATCTTAATTTTTGGATTTTCTATATAGATTGTATACATTTTTATGAAGGTTTTTAGAGTTTTTTCTATTTTTTAGAGTTTTTTAACATTTTTAGTGATTTTTAGTCTGAAGGTCAAAAATACACGAAATGTATTTTTTGGGAATTTTTCAAAAAGTTTTTATAATTTTTATGTATTTTCTATTATAAACAGGGATAAAAAGGCACATTTTTTATTTTTTTTATAAATAATAAAAGGCCCCAAAATTGCAAAATAAAAATATGGCATGAAAGAGCAATACAATAGGAACGCAATGATATTATTTGAAATTTTTTAGAGGAATATAGATATATGAAATAAATACGTGAAACAAAGAGAAAATTCAATACTAGCAGATGTATTTTTGTAAATATCAATAAGTGTAGGGGCCTGTATGCAATTTTCCCAAATAATTATAACTAATTATAAAAAATTATAGGACTAATATGAAATACGCAAAGCTGCGAGGGCCTCGCTACAAAAATACCAAAGCCCACTAGACAGGCACGCGAGCCACTAGTTGGGGTCAAAGTGCAATTATCCAAAAACCCAAGGTCTGATTTGCAAATATTCCAAAATTATATAACTGCACAAAATAGTCTATGGACCTAAGCTAAATATGCAAAACCATAGGGGGTCTCACCGCAAAAATTCCACCCCACGTGATGCGTCACGTGAGGTGACGTAGCGCGGACCCAATTATAAATACAGGAAATGTAGGGTTTTTTTGCAAATGTTACAGAATAATTTCAATAGCCGAGGAAAGTTTTCAAACTAATATTTAAATACAAAAACAAAGGGGGTTGAAGTAGCAAAATACCCCCTTCCTTGCACGGGCGGACGATTGATATCTTCAACTTAAGCCATGCGTCGCTGTGGCAGCTCGCGATGACGGTTTGCACAGACGGGCATGATTAGATTCCCCTGGACGATCGGACAGTTGACACGCGATGCGATCGGACGACACCTGGACCTGGTTCTTAGTCTGATTGCAAGGACGGGTGGTTGCCGAACATGAAAGAGGGCCAGTGACAGCGAACTTCCCCGGCCTCCCTCCTCCTCTTTCGTGGCTTTGGACGCGTAAAAACGGGCAAAGCGACTCCTGCAGTGCTACTCTAATGACTAGTGTCGTCAAAACACGACGGCGACCATTGGAGCTCCTCCACGACATCAGAGAAGAGAGGAGGTTCCAGGTGCCTCCAGTGAGAAGACAAAAAGGCCCCCAGGTGCATCTTTTGCTCCGGGTACCTGCAAGGGGAGTTGTACCAAAAATGCAGAGCTCGGAGGAGCTCTTGGAGGTGGAATAGGCGTAGGGGGTGTGAGTTGGAGTGCAACGGAAGTTCGTAGGAGCTCAACTCCGATGAACTTCGAATGGGGTGGAACTAGGGTGTTCACGCAATCAAATGTCAAGATAACACTAGAAATCAAATGCATGAGTTGAAACACAAAGGAAAAGTAGTAAACAAAACCTCAAATTAGGCAGTGCCATGAGATAGGACCTCACGGCGACGTGGCTTCCGGAGATGGTGGAGCCATCCCAACCCACGCTTGAGCTCGCTCGAGGTGGCTGTAGGATGCGTTTGTCACCCACATCACTCCAGAGCACATCAAGGAGGTCAAACCATGGTAAAAGGAGGTTCAAAAAGGAATGGGAAGCTCGGTGGTTTTTTTGTACAAGTGACAAGGATGTGAACTTCGAAGTGGGATCACGAGCGAACGAGAGAGATCTTAGAAGATCTAAGTACCCGGCGTGGATCACAGATGAACAGGGAACAACTTTCATGAAGAGTCAACATCTCCTCATGCGACGGATCGAGGAGGAAAAAATCGAGAAAGGAGGGCCCAGACTAGGTCTGACAATGCCAGGACGTTGGGCAGAGAGTTGATCGTAGTTAACTCTAGCCGCAACCTGGTTGGTCCACGTGGACCAACCAGAAAAAATCCTGGAAAAATGATTCAAAAATCAATTAAAAATAATAATCGATTTTATTAATTTATATTATAACATGAAAAATATTGTTATTTTTAAAAGTATTTTGTTTTGATTTTTATTTATTTTTTAGAATTCTAGAATTACAAGTTGCTTTTTAGGGGCTATATAGGTATATTCATCTATATATTTTAATATTTCATTTTTAATTTTATTTTATTATTTTATTATTTTAGTTTATTATTTTATAAATTTATAACTTAATTTTATATATTTAAATATTTTTTATTTTATTTTTCTGATATAATATATACAATTAAATAAATATATGTATTATCTATATATGTATAGAGATATAGGCAATTCATTTATGTATTTTCTATACATATTTTATTTTTGCATTTTCTTGTTGTTTTTATTCCTATTTTAATATATACATATATTATAAAGAATATTTACAAAATTAAAAAATATAAAATTATAAAAATAATGAATAATAAATAAAATGAATATTTTAACCGATATAATTATACAATAAGGGTCCAAAACCTAACTTTTGGACCAATGTTCATGGATCTATTCAATGTGATTAACTAGAACCTTTCATGTCGTTCGTATGACTCTTAAGACAATGGCTTGACTTGAGACATCTCGACCAAGATGGGTTGTTGAAATATCTTGGAGTCTAAGTTAGAACGATACTAGACCGCTTCATCAAAGGTGGCTTAGGAACCATTCTTGAGGATTACAGAAACCAGTATTTCATCCCCATGTTCTCTGGTAGCATGAACATCTAACGACTGAAGAATGGATTGAAATAAAACTTCAGATGAGGAATGGTCTACTGGGATAATTTTTGTAAGATTCCAAAACATGGGTGGAACAAAAGATTCTATACTCGTCGAGGCAAAATAGAATATAGAGCAATGCTAAATAAAGGAATACCCAAAAGAATCCTATATTAAAAACTCTGAAAATTTTGAGCTTCCAGAAAAGGCAAGTTTCTTGGTGAAGACTTGATCACACTGACCGAGCTTTACAAAAAATGTGACTACACCGGTCAATTTCCACTTATCTTCTCTTTCTTCTAGCTTCTTCCTAATTCGTTGTGCACTAGCACATACATGAACTCTAAAGGAAATATTCATCTCCCTGAGGATGAGCTACCAGAGGAGGAGACCACTTAATTGTTCAACTACTTATCTGGGAAGAGCTAACATAATTCACAGATATGGTACCTGTCATTTCAAAGTTACAAGAGTATATGTCTGAAAGAATGGTTCTGACCAGACTATTGAGTTGAACTAAATAAAGGAGCATAGAACCTAAAGGACTTTTGAGTCACAATTCCTAACCTGAATATGATTCCAAATACATCGACAATCCAAAGGATTTAAGTGACCTCGAAACTTCGATTTTGTGAAGACAAGTTAAAAAATCATAATCATTCTACTTTCTTTATTTTCTCTTTTGCATCACTTATTCTCCTAATAAGTGTTTGCTAGGGACTAGCAAAGGTAAGTATAGGGGGTGATGAATACCCATTCATTTACTTTTATTCCTTTATTTTATCTTTAAATCCCCAGATAAATACATGCAAATACATCTAACTTGTACAAATTAACACATTGACTCTTTCCAGTAAATAATACATAAAAACTTATATTTAAATACAAAATAACTGAATAAAGAAAAGAAAAATAAAGGAAGTATTGCAAATACTAATTGACCATAGATCCCGAGACTAAGTCAATATTGACTTGGTCGATAAGGAATAAAGTAGAGGAGATAAGGGCAAAGAAAGATAGATAAACATCACACAGATGTCTAGAAACCCTAGGTGCCCACTACACTACATATAGCTACTCTTACACTATTTGATACATCTCAATTAAACAAATAATCAACATGAAACTTGTACATAAAAATACATAGAAAAACAAAAAATAATTGCATATAAAAATAATGTATAGTGTGACTGGGACACATCGATGAAAAAGTCACAAACAGAATTTCAATGATCAATATCTCCTCCATATAAACTCAAAATTCACCAAACTCACCTTTAGTGTTCTTCAAATTGAATTATCTATTTAATAGAGGTTAAAAACAGAGTTAAGATACAAAATATGACTTTTTGGATCCCATTGTACTATATACATATACCTTTTATTCATTTAATTTATCCTTATATTTTTACTCTATTTATATTTTTAAATACTTGTAAATATTATTTTAAACATATTAAAACTACAAAAATTAAATAAAACTATTAAAACTACATTAAAATAAATAATATAATGAGATACACATGTGCAATATACATGTAGTATTCATACATCTATTTATCTAAGTATATAAATAAAATCAGAAAAAATGAAATAAAAATATGAAAATTTGGATGTAAATATATTATAAATATATGAAATATTTACAGATAATAATATTATTTAAAATACAAAAAATATAAAATACATAGATATAAATACATATAATTACACTTGTAAAAATTAATATATAATAAATAAGGCGATAAAAATAAATAAAAATCATCTAGAATAGTACATAAAATAAGAAACAACTTTTATGCCTTAAGTTTTATTTAATAAAATCATTTTCTATTTTATTGCCCCTTTCTTTTTATTTTTTACTTCTATTTTGTCTTTTAGCAACCGATGTGGACCAATCAGGAGGTGACACTGGCCAACTTCCCACCCCCTAGACCAGTCCGTGTTGTGTTATTTCCTCATTTTGACAATTTTTCTAGCTCGATCTAGCCTTCTTCTCTGCTCGATTTCTTCTTGTGATCTCTTCACCTGTCATTGATCTTTCACGTGCATCAAGGATTGACATTGATCAACCTTTGATTCATCAAAAACCCTAGGAGAAGAAGTACTCTCATTCAGCATGTATAAAGTATCTCCTTATCTAATTTTGAGAATAAATCCTTTCTACATGATTTTCTCCCCAAAAATCATCATTGGAGCTTACCCTTAATGACAGTGAGCGGAGCCTCCCGATTTGTGGTGCAGAGGAGGACCAAAGGAAGTGATTCACCATCGTTGGAGACCTTCTCCAGATGATTCTGCTCTCGACCATTCCAGGCACGTGAGCTCTCTTTTTCTTTGTTTTTTCAATTCATAGATGCATCAGTAGCATAGCCTCGTAGTTTGTTTTATTTGAATTTGTTGATCTTCGCGTTAAACTCGTGGGCCTGAGCTCTCTCAGGGAAGCAGGGGAAGCAAGCGGCTAGGTCTCGACTCCAAAAAATATCTCGTCAGAGATCTAAGCTATGACCACAGTTCCTTCCTCTATAACTCATCGTTTCGACTCGCCAACGCCTCTACCTCATTCCTCACCAATTCTCCAATCTCCAAATCACTCTCACCCTCTGATCTTGCTCATATCAGGAGATCAAGGTCCCCCAATCCTCCATCTCAATGGAGACCTCCACCCTGATCATTCCACCTATTTTTTCCCAACCTAAGATTCGAGGACAATCGAATTTGAGCCTTGAGATTTTTGATGTAAGTCTCAACCCAGGAGAAGAACATTTTGAGGGTAATCAAGTCCATCTTTTGGTGCCAGGAAGACCTGGCGTTCTCGAGCTCCAAATCTTATGGTAGCGAGATCCGAACTGATATGAAAACACCAGCTGCTCTGGATGACCTCCAGGAAGCCACCTAGCTATCTCCAAGCTGAATCCACCAATAGAGTTGCAGGATGTGACAGAGGAAAGAAGGCCTACCACCCAGTTCCTCTGTGTTCTTCGTGAAGAGCAGGGGCCGTTCGATCAAGAATGATGCTCTAGTTTTGATTCAGATTGTCAGATCTTGCTACAGCTCAACGGTTGATCTGGCCTCGAGATTTAATCAAAGGCATCCATCAACGAACTGGTATACATGCATCCACGACATCCACGTGGATAAGTGAATCATTCTCATCCATTCGCCCGCCCGTGATGAGAGGTATTTTGCACACATAACCCTTGCCTTTTTGTATTTATTATTTAGTTATTAAATTTTCATTTATCATTGTAAAATTTTTGTAATATTTGCATTGGACCCAAGACTTAATTTATATTGCACTTTAGTCATGTGCCACATCACCTCACGTGCATGTGCCATGCTACCTCACATGCATGTGCCACGTCACCTTACGTGCATGTGCACGTGAGGGAGTGGGAATTTTGCATTGACCACTATGAGTATGTATTTATATTTGGTCCATAATCTTAAAATATCAGTTGAAATATTTTTGAAAAAAAAATCATACTTGGTCTTGTTCTATTTATTTACATTTATACCCTTGCTAGCATACATTATATTTTATTGTGCGAAAATTATATGAACTCTTTTGAATTTTCCTAATATGTTATAAAATGCTCTGAAACTTTAAAGAAATTGCAACTAGGTCCCTGTATTGCTGATTTAATTTTGTACTTGTATTTTAATTATTAAAAATATCATTTTGCATCTAAATATTACAACAAAGGTATTTTAAGTGCTTGAAACTATAATTCATCACATGTACTTTTCACAAGCCAATTAAAATTATTTCCTATTTATCAAAATTCAAAAACATTACATATTATACTATTTAGCATTTATAAATTTATAAAAAAATACATTTTTTAAATAAAAATCCAAAAAAGATCTTGTATATGACAAAGCATTGTTGCAAAATATTAAGAAAAACTCCTAAAAATACAAAACGTAGAAACCCTATAAAAATTCTAAAAAATCATAGAACAAATCACAAAGATATGTTTTAAGTTTCTGAATTTTCTTTTTATTATCTAGTATTTAGAAAATATTTGGGCTCAATCTGATTTGAAAGATATTTATTAAGCCCATTTCAAGTTCCTGGATTTTCTATTTTCTTCATTTTATGTATTTCTTTATCAAGAAATCCATAAAAATCTCAAAAATTGTTCAAAAATCACCAAAATAGAGAAAATTTTACAAAATCCAAAAACTTGTTATTCTCAAATTGTGAGTTTATTTACTATATTTTAAAAATCCAAAATATCTCTTCTCTATCCATTTATAGTATATATATGAGCCCGTAATTTTTTCTAAAATTACAATTCTGTAAAACTTAAAACATAAAAAATATATAAATTAGATCCCATATAAAGATTTAAAAATTAAAATAAAAAAATCACTAATTGGTATGTTCACTTTTGCTTTACCTCATGTGCTTCTTGTTGTTCGATCCCTATTACTTATCTATTATACATATTCTTGTAGGGTATAATAAATTTTAGCTTGCTCATTTATATTGCTTAATCATCATTGTGGATTAATTGTTGATCGATTATCTTGAGTTGAGTACCGAGAGCCGAGAGAGGGCCGATACATTGATTACTTGAGCCAACTTATCGAATACCACATACTCCTCCAAGATCAGAAGTTAGGTACCTCGATGAAAGCGCCTCATCAGGCTGTGAATATATGCATATTAAAATTAGGGTTTGGTTCTTATATATAATGGTATTTTTCATTTATTTTCATATTTTTTTGTACATTGTTATTGTAAGGATACAAAACAAATTAAGTCATTTTAAGTTAGTATAAAAAGTATAGGAATTATACAAGACTCATGTACTTATAAGATAATTGTATAAAAAGGGGACAAAAAACTAGAACGCATACCATCGACCTGGATATTTCTAGATTATCTTTGGAATTAAGTATTTATTATAAGATGAAGTTTAAATTTGAGTTTGGTTAATTTGGAGTTATATAAAAAAATTACATTGAGAAGTTGCCAAATTACTAAATTAGGGCATGTGTTCTCTTCCTAGTTATTGGTAGTGCTATTTTTTATTTATTTTTCTATTTTTATTTTAATATTTTATCTACACAATGGAGAAATAATTAGGTAAAAAAAGAATTATACTTTATTGGCTATGGCTATATGTATATGTATGTTATATATGTATAATACGTTGTTTTCAATATATTATGGTGCCCACTTTGAGGTTTTCCCCCATTCCCAGGGTGGTGATATCTAGGTTCAGGTCATAAAATAGTTTTTACAATCATATTCATTTTGTCTTTCTTTGTTCAGTTTGTACACATATGTCTGCTTACATCTTTCCGTCTATCTCTTCCTTTTATCTTTTCTCCTTTGCATATTTTTATATGTATTTAATGTTTAATAAGTGCTTCTTCTTTCTTGTAGTACATTTATAAGAATGCGGAATTAGTTTATGCAAACATGCTTTTTTAAAGAGTCAACTCGATTTCATGAATAAAGAGGGTAAATCCTTGATTCATCAGCTGTCGACCAAGAGCATATGTTATGGATCAAGAGGGATGAGATTTAGAGGTCGATCAAAGTCATATGATCCTATCATATGTATATATTGCGACAACAAAATTGTCAATTTTCAAGCGTACGAAGAAGAAAGGGAAGAAGAGGGTCCGTGATTCAGACTCGGACCAAGAGGATTCCATCGTAGTATGTGAGGAAGAACTCTTAGCATGCTAAATAGATATGAATGTTTATTTGGGATGGCTTCTGGACTTAGCATGTTCATATCATTTATGCACATCTAGGGACCATTTTAGTGCATACTAAGCATGTGATGAGGTCAAGGTCAAGATGGTAAGTGGAAATAGTGATACTGTTAAAAGATTTGGATTTGTGCAATTTAGCATGTTCAATTGCATGATGCATACTCTGATGGGTGTCAAACATGTGCCAACAACTAAAAAAATCCAAATTTCAGATAACAATGGAATCATGAGGACATTGAGTCACCAGTGGGGGAGGGGTTAGAGTAAGTAAAGGAACACACATCATAATGTGAGGAATGAGAAAGCTGAACAGAGTATACATACTTATATAAAGGGATGTGAAATGTGATGGAGCTCTAATTTTTTTCTTAGGTTGAGTAATATGATAAGAGAGTAGCATGTTGTCAACATCTCTACTTATAATGTGCAACAATGCGCTTTATTTTATAAGAGGATGATGACACACTCTTGAGTCATGAGAGATGTGTGCCGCCATGTCATAAAGTACGACATTGAATTGTGTGAGCATTCCCAAGAGGAAGCATATTGAGGGCACACAATGACATATGCCTTAGCTTGAGACAATGAGTTTTTGCAAGAGGGAGTTTGCAAATGATATGGTCGAATTAGTACAAACTTAAGACATTATGGAGATTGTGATGGAATTTAACTAGAGAGGGAAGTTGCTAAGATTAGGAGGATGGAATTCCTAAGGACCCGTTCAGGTAGGGGGTTAACCCCTCAGTTCGTGGGGGTTTCCCCTCAAAATCCATCTCTCTCTCTCTTATGAGGCTCACTCTCTCTTATTTAATACATTAAAATAATTTATTTCTCTTTCATCCATTCTAACATAAAAATAATATATTATATCATCTTATCATCTAAAAATTATAAAATACTCAACTTCTACTCACTTTTCCAAACTTCAGTACAATAACATTACAACAACTACTCACTTTTTCAAACTTCAATACAATCAAATCACAAATAAACTCTCTCAACCCCAAACCCTCTATCTAAACATCAAACCATAAAAACAGGTTACCCTCCCCCAAGTTACTTCAGAGTACCCTCTATCCAAACACACCCGAAAGGAGTTAGGCTTCTAAACCTAAACCTAAACCTAATCCACATACAGGTGTATTCGATATAAAATCCGTATAGGAGAAAGACTCAGTCTTGTACTTGGGTTATATATTGAAGGGCGGAGAAATTGCAAGCACCACACCATAAGAGACAATGAGATAAAGGAAGAGAGTGAGGGAATGAAGAAAACTGTACTTGTTCTTTTTCTTATTGGTTTTCCTTATCATATGAATGTAGAAGGTCATTGGCCACTATTACAGTGTGCTCCTTTTTTGTGTGCTTTCATAATAGTAGTTGATTGCGCGTTCACCATTTTTATCTCTAACAAGATTGATTTATAGATGGTCATGCAAGTGAAGTAAGATGATGCCCTGGACATATGTGTCTAATGGAGCAAAGGTTACATGGGGCCTTATATAATTTAAAAAGATCATACAAGTTTGTTATAATTGAACAAGATTATAGAGATTGCAGTGTAATTTCAGGGTAATTAAGAAATGCTTGAACTATGCTTCTATTCTCAATTTGGGGCCTCATTTTCGAAATGTAACACATCGGAATCCAACCTTATTTTTTATCTCAAATACTATTTTCTTTAAGCTTTCATGATCCTTATGTTTCGACATTAAACAATAAAGTTGAAAGTTTAGCACTATCTTTGTTACATTTCAAAAATGAGGTTCTTAATTGAGAATCAAGGTATAGTTGGTGTAATAACCACAAAAATAATCTTACATCCAGCAGGATTTAATCTTTGGGGGGGACTAAGACAAATTACATACATAAAAAATATAGAATAAAGAAAAGTTTTAACTCAATATGATCAAAACATGCATATTTCTACTAACAAAAATTAATATCACATTAAAGAAAATATCAAAAATAAAACTAAAAGAGGTTGCGTGTATCTGTATATAAAATTATTTAAATCTTACACATTGTGACTTCAAAACAAATTCATCGATAATTGATTATATCGGGAACTTCTTTGCAATGTCTTTCTCAATATAAGTTAACAAAGAACTCCTCAGAAAACCATCTTCTATTTTATTACAAATTTAGATTTTATAATCTTCATAACTGAAATTGCTCTTTTCCTTACAGTTGGCATATGAAGTGTCATCACATGTTGAATCAATCTATCAACCAAATAGTATATATTTGCCTTTATTGTTTCTACTAATTTTTGACAAAGGTCTACAAGATTTGAGATGCTTTTAAGAACATGATGTGTAATGATATCTGATTTGTATTGTATAAATTTTTTTAACAACATCAATTGTAGTCTATACTCGCATTCGATTTCCTCTTACCAATATGTCGTCTTGTTTTTGAAATATATTTTCAATGTGTTGCAATTTATTAACTAAATTTCTCAAACATTCTTCACTCATAATATGTTTATCCCTTTCCTCCAACATGATTGCTAAAGAACAATTTCTTCCATCACTAATCTTCTTCCAATTACGAAATCCATCAATAACAAAGATATTTTTGCCATGCTTGAAATGCGCTTTACCACAGATAAGGGAGATATATATTACATATTTGTCTAAATTAAACATGGCACATCATTATCAATTAAAAATATTAAATATTTATTGATTACAATTTTAGATAAGATAAATATCACTACCTAATTTAATCGAGTGTAATTGATTAGGGTATGATAGTAGGCTACTATGATTAATATTATGATATTAGAAATGTTAATCCGAGTAATAGAATTCATTCATTTAAATGTTAATCTGAGTAATAGAATTTATTCATTTATTTGATATAAATGACATGAATTAATAATATTAAATGTTAAATTAAGAATCATGATGTAAGGATACATAAACGTGCCTAGTAAGAAATTTTTATTATATTCGAAGTTCATGAATCCCTATGACATAATAGTTCTCGATTGATTTTATCCCAAACATTTTTCACAAGGGATGAATGGTATTATTCCCTTCAACTTAGTTCTAACAGTATGTGAACAATTTTTAAACAATTCTATATACGGTCTATTTAGAATCACAAATAAATTGGATAACTTGAAAATGTTGATTCGATGACACAAAATGAATTGTTTTAAAATTGAAAAATCAGCGTTATTATTCTTTGTGTGATTTTGAACTTTTAAAGCATTTCCGATAATGATAGATTAATGAGAATATAAAAAAATCTCATAGTGAAATATTAAGATAGGGATTCTCTTACACTATTTGGAACATGTCACGTTTAAAAATTTGAATTTAATTTAATTCATACATTCCTAACCATAAAAACTAGTGCTTAAGAACATGGGATCATGTTATATTCATAAGTACATAAAGTTGATATATATACATTCTTACGGAATGAAAATGAAAGATTACCGATCTGAAGTGTATCCCAATTTACAAGATCGAGCACGAGCGCACCGCACACAACAACAAGCAGTCGATGGAAATCGGAAGAGGGGCCAAAGGGCATTGGAGATCACAATTGCGAGTCAGCGATGCCGGCAACCTGCACCTGATTCCCGACTGGGTGGGAACTGCAAGTCTGTAAGTGCAAGCGCCGAAGTGCGATTATAGACCGAGGTGATAGTTAGGAGTCAACACAATTAAACAGGCAGGGACGGACAAAGTTGCCGACTAACGATGATCAGTGATGCAAAATGAAGATGTGTTGAGGAGCTTAGACTTAATGGGGAAGAGAGAATGAGTATTATGGGTACATTAATCTAAAGAATGAATGGATACAATTGCCCAATGGTGTTGAAAAATCAAACATCGTGCATGCATTAATATAACGAATGAGAGCATGCATTAAAAAGTACAACTCATGCATGCATTAAAAAATTAAAAACGTACAACTCATACATTCATTGAAAAGTGTACAATTCATGCATGCATTAAAAACTTTATATCATCTCCAATTGTTTTACTTCATAGCTTCATGCGATGCTATTATATAGACCAATTTTTGACTTTTCTTTGTCTTACCAAAATACACATAATAAATGCAAATTTAGTGGGGTTGGGGAGACTTAGCCCCCACCCGCCCCCTCTATCTCCGTCCCCCTTACATCAGATACTCTATGTAATAATAGTGAGGGACTACTATTTGGCTACCCAAGAGGTGGGACTATCCCTACAAATAAATATGAAGAAAAGGCTACCCGGAGCTTGCAACAACCACTATCATTGATAATAAGTGATGTGTCATATTGTAACGAGGACGCTGTGAATATAAGGCGGGGAGGTTGTAGCACCCTAATATTATCCCACATAGGAGACTCATGAAATGTGAGTGGATTATAAGAGGTGTGAATTATTAGTTGATAACTTGAGCTTAAGCATTTTGGGTGGTTGTCACCAGGTCCATTAGGGCTAGAACCCAGCAAGTTGTTATCGTCAGTTTTCCTCAATAACATTCCAAGGACCCAAGCCCGAGATGCTGTAAACGGTATCAAAGCATGTCCCCTATGATAGTGGAAAGGGCTACCCGAGGAGACTTAAGCATGGAGCACACACTTGCAACTATCACGGGAAATAAGTGATGGACCATGTAGCTATGAGGATGTTGCGATTAATAAGTTGGGAAGATTGTAACAACCTCAAAAAATATTACCACATCAGAGATTCCGTGTTATACGAGTGAAATATTAATACTTGTTAAGTTAAGCTTAATCATTTTGGACGGTTGTCAACGTTTTTAATCAAACTCGACCCGACATGTTGTTAAGTTCAATTTTTCTCAATATCAGTCAGCCGACCTAAACTAGTGAAATCACATGATGTCCTTTTTTTGCTATTTACCCTTTTATTTATGGTCAACTAGACACTAAGATCTATTGCATCATGTGCAAAGTAACGGACTTTAGCTAAACAACGTACTTTCATTTCATACATGTACCATTTGATAAGTCAGAATCCACATACACGTACATGATATATGGGACCAACAACCAGCTAAGACTAAGAGGGGCTTTGGTGCTCCGCATCACCTACTTTAATTGCTCAATTTTCCCCCTTTGTGTGAGCATGTGAGATTCTTTCTCACTTCCCTTCCCCACAACCAAGGGATGGAACAATGGGGCCCGCAGTATATAAATACGAAAGGTACACGAACCAAACACGCCACCTCATAGTGGTGAAGTTCTCATTACCCTCTCTCCCTACTACACGACATTAATGATGCTGTGTACCCATCTCTTCTCATAGCCATGCACTCCATATCATTCAGACTTGTGGTTTGGCCCAACAGAAGAAGTAAACTAATCAGGAAGTGGGATTACATTATCCTATGTATGTAAAGGGCATTTAACTCTTTTGACAGCTGCAAATTCAAACATTATATTTTTTTTAAAACAAAGCAAGTAGTCAGGAGTCAAATTTCTCTTGGATACGTCGGAAGAAACCAATTTACTTTGGTGACTTCAAGGTGCATAAAAAGGGTTGGAGCTGCAGGGATCCATCATCATCATCATCCATGCGTTGAGTATAGGATATTTACATGCTTGGTCTTGTGTAATTTCACAATTACCTGTTAATCCTTGCAATTTTCATAACTACGTTGCCATATATATAAAAGTGTTGGGTTTCACATCCCTAGTACCAAAGGGAAAAGAAGGTGGACAAAAAGTACGTGGAACAAGGAGGTCGAATTAGGAACAGGGGGTTATTCCTAAGTTCCGTTCCTTTCGTATTTATATGGGATAAAGGTGAAGTAGGAAGGAGTTATTGTTCTTCCTTATTTGTTATTGTTTGTAAAAATGTAGGACAAGTGTAAAATATCTAGAAATTATGCAATATTAATTGTGGAACATATAACGTCAACGGAGGATAAATTGTAATCATTTTTAAAGGAAGTGAATATCTCCTCCACAAAAAATGTCAATTAAGGAAGTAGATTAGCTGTTATGTGAATGAGAAAATCCGCGATAAGCGGAGAATATATGAGCAAGATGGCAAGGGATGGAGTTAGGAGAAAGGATTGCATAGGAAATGAGCGGTCGGGGAGCTGCGAGCAAATATAAGGATGCACATGATGTTTGGCAAGGAGGTCGAGGGCAAAGAGAGTCCATTAATAGGAGGCATTGCATACTATAGCTCCGAGCTCTGAATACCAACAATGATGCCGAAGAATTGGAATAGTCGAATCTTAATAATCTCATTATTTAGTATCTTTCAAAAAAAATATTAGTTTTTAACTCATAGCCGAACTTAATAATTTGACTAATGATTTCTAATGACATGAGCATTGGTACAAAAATAGAAGACTTTTATAGTGAATACAAAAACAAAAACAACGATAAAGTCTTTTCCCCACAATCAAGTAGGTTTGGCTACTCGGGTTTTTTTGCCTCCAATCAGATCTATTTTAGATCATTCATAAACTATGCAGAGGTTTGCGTGGTTAATGTGTAATACGAGATTATATATGAAAATGTGTGTTAATATCTCTTGCACATTTTTTCAAGATGCACGTTTTGATTCACGAAGTTAAGAGGGATATAGATCAATCCAAGAGGTAAGATCTATATGACAATTGGATGTTTAGTAGTTTGTTTGGATAAGTTAATATACAGTAGAGAAATTTTGTTTACACAAATTAGAAGTATAATTAAAAGTGCATAAGCGTTGGTAGCATCGTAAACAAACAAATTCTGTATCTTTTTATAGCCATAGACGTGATAACAAGTGAGTCAATCTCCACCTAAATTTCTCAGAATGCTCAAAATACTCAATCGACAAAGACGGTATGTGTTATTCACAAACAAGTTTCATCAACTTACAAATCAAGTCAAACAACAAGATTATTAAATGGAATCCTAATAAATGTCCACCCAACTTCAAAGCAATATAGTATAGTTAAGAAGTCCATCCCATCACTTTAATGGCTATTTAATTTATTCACATGTTACTCACATCTACTATGGCCCATGGATACTACAATTTATTCCTTTTAGTTTGCAAAATTATACCCTCCATTTGGATCAGTAGAGGGATATATACAAATAGTTAAATCCCCGTCTATATTGGACCGGAAGAGTATAGTTAAGATAAGATGAGGGATAATGTTTCCCTCGTTATCCCTCCATCATCAGCTTCTTGTGTCAAAAAAATACCACTTATATAACAATCTTATCGAACAGATGTTAAGGAGGGACTCTCTCCCATCAAACAAAGAAAATTAAATAACCATCACTTATCCTCCTTATCTTCTCATTCCAAATGAACAAAAATAAAGTCTTATCCATCCTTATCTCTTATTTTCCAACCGAACAATCCCTATGGATGCGTTTGGTATGTGGTTACCTTGAGTTAAACTGATAGGGGGTAACATGTTTTTGTGTTATAATGTTTGTATAAAGGGTAAAACTGGTGGTGGATTTGTTGTGATATGATTGTATTGAAGTTTGGAAAAGTAAGTAGTTTTTGTGATGTGATTGTATTAGGGTTTGAAAAGTATGTAGAAGTTGAGTAGTTTATATTTTTTAGATGATATGATGGGATAATATATATTTTTTAGAATAGATAAAAGATAAATGCTTTATTTAATATATTAAAAAAGAGAGGAAAAGTGTGCCCTAAATGAGAGAGAAGAATGGAGGTTTGTGGGGGTAAACCCTCCAAAGGGGGTTTAACCCCCTAGCGGAACATGGTCTAAGGTCTTTGCTTTGGTGGGGGGACAAATTTTTTTATAGCTACTTTATTTAATTTGTGCTAATCTGCATAGATCAAGTTGCTACAGGTGACCATCTTTTCCGTCGAAGTGGAATTATTTTTAAAAAGCAATGGTCCAATTTGGATGGATTTCCTGTACCAAACATTGATTGTCTGGACACTATTTTATAACTAAACTTTATAAAAAAAAATAAATCTTATGCATTTGTGAAACTAAACGAGAAAATACGGGGATATTATACGAATCTTGTGAAGTACAATGAAATTACGAAGTACTGTAATATACTACCTGACAAGACATATATGGGTATACGTTTCCATCTCTTCATTTATATCTTCAGCAGCTTGTAATATTTCGGAGATTTAATAAAGAAACACAATTATTGATATGTAGGCTTTTCAAATAAACAATATGAGAATGGAAAAAGGAGGAGAAAGCTGGGAAGGTAGCTTTCATATCAGATTTAGTCATAAGAAAGCGGCATTTTCCTAATTAATTACTTAGAAAGTCTCCGGCAAATTTCGTTGGCTGACAAGTGCAAGAGACACAAAGAAAGCACATAATCATCTCACAAAATGGGAGGATGAAGTGCCTAGAATCCATTTGCAATCATTTTACATGTTAATCAGCTCTCAGCTACTTTGTTGTTTTTAAAAACCAACTTACCTCTGACGATTTGATGGATGCTTATCTCAAGATAAATCAATAGTTGATAGAGGTGATTATAAACCAACTTAGACATCTTATTTGAGCACAGATGTGGATGAAAAGGAATACGAGTATATTCATATCTGGTCGGCATCGTATTCTTTTTATACATATTTTTATATTTGTATTCGTTTTAAAGTAGATGCTGATATGCTTATCACTTTAGCATTCACTAATATTTGTATTCTTATATCCATTTTAGTATATAAATATAGTAATATACTTATTTTATAATTATGTGTAACAACGTTTTATGATTGCATTCACCATTGTTGATCTAATTGTTATGAAATGAATATAGTTAGTTTATCTTTTTTAAGTGTAAACCATCTTAAACATGCATATCTTAGTTAATTTATTAAATATTTTTGTTATTATTCGTATCCGATTCATATTAGTTTTATATTCGTATTCGTTTTTAAGGATGTGGTAACACATTTTTCATATCCGTCAATATTTATATTCGCATTTGTATTCATATTATAAAATAGATAAGGATATGATTATATATATATATATATATATATATATATATATATTCGTATTTGTATCCGACCATTTTCATCCCTAAACACAAAATTTCCCTACATTTTAGTTACATATCCCTTCTTCTCAGATATAATTACACAATATTTTGTAGAGTTCAATAGACTACTCCAAGGGAGAGCCAACTTGGCTATCCTCAACCTTAAATTTTTTATTTCTTATGGTATTTTTTAAAACACTCGAGGAGATTTAAATCAATATATACTCAATTCGAGACTCCTATTCATCTATCAAGTCTGTCAAATTTTAACAGTCTTAGATTTGCTGAGATTGATGCCTTATAGATGGACATGTTAGGAATGCCTATTTTCAAGAAATTTGAATGAAAACATTATATCATATAGTGATACAATCTATCACGTATTTTAAAAAAATATCTTATGAAATAAAAAAATGAGGGAGATATCCAAATTAGCTTCCCTGAAGGATAGTACCATTAAACCCTATTTTGCACATCTACCTTCAATTATATCCAAAAGATGTAAATGAGATCCCCAATACCAACCATCCTATTAACCTTCCCCACTCCAACCAACAACTTGAGGGATGAAAAGGATGCTGGTGGGCTAGTGGATTTCAACAGGTTGGCCTTGGCCTTTGAGACCGTGGGTGAAAAGTTGGCAGTTGCTTCTTTGCATGTGGGACATGTCAGATGGAGAAGGGAAATGGCCAATGGTGGTGGTGCCCTCGCAGCCCCTGACCTCCTCCCCCCCTTCTCCCCCACTCACATATGCTGTGGTAACTGCTACTCCCTCCTCTCCTTTGTCTCCATCAAGTGGCCAACCCCTTCTCATCTTCTTTCTTATCTCTCTGAATGAATGAGGTTCAGGTTCCCTTCCCTCTCCTGCCACCACCCGTGCGTGCTTGGGTTCCATAGGCCACCGCCGCTCATATTCCTTCAAACCAGTTCGAGCTCAGTTGAGGAGATCTGGAATTAATTGGGGGAGTAGTTGAAACAGACAAGAGATAGCAGTGTGCTGTGCTGATGATGAGGGATTTCCCGTCGTGCTTTGGCGAGAACGGAGTGCAGGTAGCGGATTCGTCGTCGTCCTCGACGGCCGGAGGGGGGAGGAATGGGCAGAACATGGTGTCGTGCATCTACAGGACCCATCTGAGGGGGCACGAGTGCTTGATAAGCGTGACCTGGAGCAGGAACCTCATGGGACAGGGCTTCACCATCGGGATCGACGACTCCACCAGCCAGCACTCCCTCTGCAAGGTGGAGATCAAGCCGTGGCTCTTCTCCAAGAGGAAGGGCTCCAAGACGGTGGACCTCGACGCCAATGCCAATGCCAAGCTCGACATCCTCTGGGACCTCTCCGCCGCCAAGTTCGGGCCCGGACCGGAGCCCGTGGAAGGGTTCTTCGTCTCCGTGGTGTTCGATCTGGAGATGGTGCTCCTCCTCGGGGATCTTATAAAGGAGGCCTACCGCAAGGCCAACGCCAGCCCGCCCGCTTCCAACGCCTTGCTCGTCGCCAAGAGGGAGCACGTCTTCGGGAAGAGGGCCTACTCCACCAAGGCCCAGCTCTGCGACAACGGCCAATTCCACGATATCCTGATCGAGTGCGAGACCGTCGGCCTCAAGGATCCGTGCCTCGAGATCAGGATTGACAAGAAGCGGGTGATGCAGGTGAAGCGTCTCGCCTGGAAGTTCAGGGGCAACCAGACCATCCTCGTCGACGGCCTCCCCGTCGAGGTGTTCTGGGACGTCCACAGTTGGCTCTTCGGTACGCCCGTCGGTAACGCGGTCTTCATGTTCCAGACCTGCCCCTCCGGGGAGAAGTTGTTGTCGTTGCCGTGCTCCCAGAGCTTGAGGGACGCGCAGCAGCCTCAGGATCTCGGATTTTCGTTGGTTTTGTATGCTTGGAAGAACGAATAGGTTTTATTGCACAAAGTGTTATTAGTGCCGCCTCTCATCTTTGCTTCGAGTGCTAACAAGATATATCTCTCCTTGGAATTTTATTCCTAATAGATTTGTGTGGGGTTTAGATTGTTTTCCGCATTATACTCGATGTCAAATTTCATCAATTCAAACAAGTTGAGAACAATCTCGGGGCGACAGTTGGTGGAGCCATCTTCTTCCTCCCTTGTTTATATCATTTTTTGTGTAGCTCTTTTGCGATTAATTGCGGCATCGTTTTTCTTTTTCTTGCAAATGTTGAGTTTATATCGTATCGGGTTGGAATTGCGTTGCTTTTTTTTTCCGTTTGTCGCACAGAAATCCGCGGAGCAGGTTATTACTTGAATACTGTGATGTGCTGTCCATTTTTAGGAGCTCTGGTTCTGTGCGGGATTAATAATTGAAATTTACTTAAAAGGTATCTTTCTTTTTCCAGGTATTCACTGTGCCATAAATGGATCGTAATGCCACTTTTTCATGTTTGCTTTCTTACTTCTGTTATTGGGTTTTCTGGTCTTGCAGTTCCTTTTTTTGAATATGATGACTTGATTGAAGGGGAGGAATTAGCAGAAGCTAGCCTTCATAATTTTGCAGAGAATCTAACCAGCAGGTAAGTGTGAATAAGTAACTTTCCCCTTTAATCATGTTACTGGATCATGTCATTTTCCACATTAAGTATGACCTTATTTGTTTGGTACTTATCTTAGTATGGTCATCGATGAATATGAAAGGAGACAAAATCCATGTACCCTAGCTCAGTTAATGAGCATGCTTGGTTTAATTAGGTTTTTGATGCTATGCAACCAAAACGTACTCCTCCTTGATATTTATAATGTGATGGTATGCTATATTGTTCATTCCACTTCTTAGATCAGAAAGAGGGGAACATCTAACTATAAACCACTTGTTCCATAATATCTTGGCTGTCATTTCTTATTCTAGACTTTGCAGATATGTGCTTTTATTAATATTGTCTTGAATGTCCATGACCCCATTGGGGCCTGACATATGATCTGATCATGTATTTGATAAGAATTGCAACTAAACCTGATATGTAGGGTAAGGCATCGAATGGTTGCATGTTCTATTCCAACTCTTCCGATTGCGTATGCATTGTACTCCTTCCTTTTACATCGTGAAATCTCTTGTTTCATGTAACCATCCCTCTTCATGGAAGCACTTCCTATGCACAATCTTTGTGCCTTGAGATTGCTTTGTGGATTGCTTCTTCGTCCTAATGGTTTGTTTAGAGTTAATAGGTTGTGGTTGAGGATTTACTTAACCTTGGGTTTATATGTAAAACTCATCCTCTTATATTTAGTAACAAAAGAGAGAAGGGACTCTATCCTCTTGAGAGATCTAGGGGTTTGTTTGGTCCAATGGTTTTTTCATCCACATTAGATGATTTCCACGATGCCTTCTTGTGCTGCTTAGTTACGTGTTTTCTACATGATACAAGATCATCAATCTAATCAAATATTTTTTTATATTGACGCTCTACTTTTATGTTGATATGTGTTGAATCCTAACAATTTGTTCAACTGAACCTAGTTGAAGTCTTGAAGAAGTGTCTGATGCACCCCCCTCTCTATTACCATACCCCGCTAGCACATGGATCTCACTGCTTGGTTAGTTAGACTTCGGGGGGAAGGGGATGTGGTGAAGCAGGTATGCTCCCCTGAAAGATCCTTACGAGATTCATCGCTTTGGTGGAAACTCAAGTTCATATGAAAGTACATAGATTTTGGTCTAATAAAGCAAGAGAATACACCTTAGTAGGTTAGTTCTATTTTTAGCCACATACATTATACATGAAATAAGTTGTGCATATTCCCTAGAATGTAAGGATATCTTTGAAAGAGAGAAAAAGTGCATCTTAGATGTTACTCGTACACTTCTTTGTCAAAGAATGTTTCCAAAGCAGTTTTTTTGGGTGTAGGGGTGGGGGGCTATGTTGACTATTGTCTAGGTAATTAATTGAAGGATTTTTACACTTCTGCTCGTTCGAGTTTCTACAATTATACTTATTTCCCTACCTTTTTTACAATAACATTTGTGATCTTATATTCTTTTTCACAATATTACCCTTCCATTATTATACGTATGCCCTTATATTACATTATCGGAAGGCCTATATTAGTGTTATTTGCAAAAAAAGTAGGGACATAAGTGTATTTGTAGAAACATGGAGAGACACAAGTGTAAAAATCTCTTTTCGAATGCTCTCTAGGGTTTTAGGAGACTAAACACCTCACTCTCTTCTGTTACTTGGGGCAGTTTTTTTCTGGTTAAACCTTAGGTTTTTTAGATGGGTGTAGAGAGAAAAGAATGAGAGTTGTTTATTCATGAGACCTTAGGGTGCGTTTGGTTCGTGGGTTATCCAGGGGTGGATAACCCGGTTTTGTGTTTGTGTGTTTGGTTGGTGGGTTAAGGGTTGGGAGGGTTTGTGTGATGTGATTGTATTGGAATTTGAAAAAGTTGGTAGTTATTATGATATGATTGTATTGAAATTTGAAAAAGTGGGTAGTTGTTGTGATGTGATTGTATTAAAGTTTGGAATAGTAATTAGAAGTTGAGTATTTTATGATTTTTAGATGATATGATGGTATAATATATAACTTTTTTGATGGGAAGTGAGTGGGCCCCACTAGTGGGTTAAAAGTGGGGGTTTTGAGGGGTTACCCACCCAAAGTGGGGGTAACCCCCCAACCAAACGCACCCTTAGGGTTCTCTTATATAGAGGAGAGACCTGTTTGGGTAAATTACATAATATAGATTGAAAGAAAAGGAAATACATAGAATAATGAAAAGATAACTGTTGACGCATATTTAGTATTGTATCTCTTTGCTATTTTATTTTCTTGTTATCCCCTTTATGTAATTTACCCATAGGCTACTCTCCTATATAAGAGAGCCTAGGGCTATGGAATAAACAACTCATTCACGTTTCCCAACATGGTATCAGAGCGACGGTCCTAGATCGGAGTTCTCGAAACCCTAACCCTAACCCGCCCCACCCGCCGACCCTTTCTTCTCTCTCTCTCTCTTCTCTCGGCGCCGCCCTCCGATCTCCAGCGCGCATCTCCAAGCGCGCATCACCGATCTCCATCGCGCATCCTCCTGCGCTTGATCTGCGGCGCCTGATCTACCTCACTGCGGCGCTCCTCCAGCGTTGATCGCTCCAGCGCTGATCGATCCAGCGCTGATCGATCTCGCGCTGATCTGCATCTCGCGCTGATCGGTCTCCAGCACTCCGATCTCCAGCGCTCCGATCGCCAGCGCATGCGCGCATAGCGCACCTTCTCCGCGCCGATCCTCCAGCGCTGATCAGAACAAGTTGCGCGCATTTCTAAGCCCCAGAAGGAGACTCTCTCGCGCGCATACTCTGGATCTCAGCCCTGAACGAACACTTTTCGCGCAGCCCTGATCACGCACTTTGCGCACAGCCTCCGCGCAACGTGCAACATCCATGCCCTAAACTCTAGGGCTCAGATCGTGATACATATGGGGATGGTTGCTTGACGTCTACACATGCAACCAATCCCGTTTATGTCATTGTAGACAAAGATTACTGTCTCTTGGTCAATCCAGTCTTCCAGTATGTCAGAAAGCAAGGCTGATATTCCATCTATGGGCGCGTTTCGTGGTCCAGCGCCAATCGTCAAGATGGATGGTACGAACTATGAACTGTGGGCAATGCAGTTCATGAGTATGATGAAGTCCACGGGCAAGAAGCATATTCTCACAGAGCCCGAGCCTGCAGAGAAGACTGGAGTTCATGCCTCATGGGAGGCTGACGACGCATATGCGAAGGTGTGGCTATCTGGCACATTGGCTATTGAGATCGCCAATGACATTCTACATCAACCCACAGCCAAAGACATGTGGGATATCCTAGCAGCAACATATTCCCAGGCGAAGAATGAGACCAAGATTCTGCAACTTCAACATGATATATTCACAATTAAGCAGAATGGCCGCCCATTACATTCTCTCTACACATCTTTGAGGGGAATGTTTGAGAAGCTACATAGCTTCATGCCTCTTACCGCCACACCAGAGCAGCAGAAGACATACAGGAATGCGACGATGGTGGGTGTGTTTCTCGCTGCTCTCGATCCAGAGTATGAGGCAGCACGTTCACAGATTTTGGCGGACTCGACTATTCCTCCCATGGAGGAAGCCTTTCACAGATTGAGCAGGATTACTGTACCTTCAGCAGCCACTAGTCAGAATCCATCAGCCATGGCAGCCAACAGAGGCCGTGGTTCTCAATACCAGGGCCGTGGACGTGTTCCCCGTGGAAGGGGTGGTCGCACTAGACCAACATGCTCATATTGTCACAGAGTCAGCCATACTGAAGACACATGCTACTCCAAGCATGGATTTCCTGCATCTGCGCGAGCTGCTGAGCAGATAGAGCCACCATCCGCTTCTACACTGGATCAACGATTTGATGATCTGGTTGCCCGTCTCAGGGGCATTATACCACCATCTGGCCAAGCACCGTCGACAGAGAATCAAACTGATGCCGCTGCTTCTGCTTCTGCCTCTACGAGTACTTCAGGTAGTACACTTGCTCTTCATAGTAGTAGATCAGATACGTTGCCGTGGATCATGGACTCCGGCGCTACACATCACCTATGTGGCGACCAGAGTCTACTTACAGGATATACTCAGATCCCTCCAGGACGGACAGTAGTGATTGCCAATGGCACACACTCCCCTATCACGGGTCAGGGGGAGATTAGATTGACATCCTCGATGCAGCTCAAGAATGTTTTACATGCACCGCACTTTTCCATGAATTTGTTGTCGATTAGTCAGATTACGAAGGATCTCCATTGTCGAGCTATTTTTGATTCATATTCGTTGATTTTTCAGGACATCCGTACGGGCAACGTGATTGGTCATGGCTATGAGCAAGGAGGCCTTTATCGTCTGAACCAGAACCCGTTTGCCGGAATCATAGCCTCTCCCGCAGAACAAGTATCTCCTCTCCTGTGGCATCTGCGCTTCGGTCATTTACCGCTTCAGAAGTTACGTCTTGTCCTACCCTATAGTCTGTCTCACACAATTGTCCAGTGTGAGGCATGTCAGTTGGGAAAACATCACAGGTCGTCTTTTCCCAGTAGTCAAGGTCGGAGTAGTAACTCCAAGTTTGAGTTGTTTCATGTCGACGTCTGGGGTCCGAGTCGTGTTCCCGATCATCAGGGGCACAGGTTTTATATTGTATTTGTCGATGATTTTTCTAGAGCATCTTGGGTATTTCTAATGAAAAATAAGTCTGAAGCTGGAGATATTATTATTCACTTTCTAAATGAGATTCAGAATGTCTTTTCCACAACGGTCAAAATTATGAGAACTGACAATGCCTTAGAGTTGTGCACCAACAATCTAGCCAAATACTACTCCTCAAAAGGGATTGTTCACCAAACATCCTGTGCTCATACGTCTCAACAAAATGGGGTTGCAGAAAGAAAACACCGTCATCTTCTTGACGTTACAAGGTCCCTTCTCATTCAGAGTCATGTCCCGTATACATACTGGGGTGATGCAGTCCTTACTGCATGTTATCTTATAAATCGTATGCCCTCGTCTGTCTTGAATGAACAGGTTCCTTTCTCAATTATATATCCTGACAAGGAGCTGTTCACTCTTACCCCTCGTGTCTTTGGGTCTGTCGCATTTGTCCATCAGTTGTCACCCGGTTCTGACAAGCTCTCTCCTAGGGCTGTCAAGTGTGTCTTTGTGGGGTACCCCAGAACCCAAAAGGGGTACAAGTGTTTTGATCCTGTGCGTCGGCGGTATATGATCAGTGCGGATGTTACATTCTTTGAATCCATTATGTATTTTTCAGAACCCGGGAACATGCAGCCGCCACCATTATCTCCTGATACCGTATTCATGGCACCACCAACATCACAGCCGTCACCACCAACATCACAGCCGTCACCACCATTACCATCACCACCACCACCACCACCGCCACCAATAATTTCTCCGTTACCATTCCATTACACCCGGCGGCCGAATCAAGCTCATGGTCCTGACCAGTCAACTAGCTCGCCTATGGTATGTAATGAAAATATTAATGTTGATGGATCTGACGACATTTCTCAGCAGGATGCATTACAGGAGCATGGTGATACCACAGAGGATCTGGATGTTCCAATCGCTCTACGCAAGCCGAAGAGAAGCTGTGCCAAGTATCCAGTATCAGCAGCAGTTTCGTTTGAGAGGCTATCTGGACCATTCAGGACATTTGCATTGGCACTTTCAGCTACAGACATTCCACGGAACCACCATGAGGCTTTTCAGGATTCTCGATGGCGGCTAGCCATGGAGGAAGAGATGGCGGCACTTCAGTCTAGAGGAACATGGAGCTTGGTTACTATACCACCGGATGTCAACCCAGTAAGTTGCAAGTGGGTATTTACAGTGAAACATAATGCAGATGGCTCCATTGACAGGTACAAGGCACGCCTGGTTGCAAGGGGATTCACACAGACATATGGAGTAGATTACCTTGACACGTTCTCCCCGGTGGCTCGTCATTCCACTCTGCGGATCCTCTTATCAGTTGCAGTTACTAGGGACTGGCCACTCTATCAACTGGATGTGAAGAATGCTTTTCTGTATGGCGACCTGCAGGAGGAAGTCTACATGCAACAGCCACCAGGTTTTGCTGTTGAGGGGGAGTGTTCCAAGGTTTGCAGATTACATAAGGCTATCTATGGCCTTAAGCAGAGCCCCAGAGCATGGTTCCAGAAGCTGTCAGACCTCTTTGAGAAACAAGGATATAAACGCTCCAATGCTGATCATTCCTTGTTTGTACAGAAGACGGCAAGAGGTATTGTCGTAATCATGGTTTATGTTGACGATATCTTGATTACAGGTGATGATGACCAGGGCATTAAGCAGGCAAAGGAAAGGCTGGGGACCGAGTTTGTAACCAAGGACTTGGGAGTCCTTAGATATTTTCTGGGGCTGGAGTTTGCCAGAAATCCGTATGGATTAGTCATGTCACAGAGAAAGTATGTCACAGATCTACTGAGTGAGACAGGTATGCTAGGGTGTCGTCCTGCCACAACACCAATGGACCCTAGCATGAAGCTGTATGATGATGACACAGAGGAGGTTGACAGGAGAAGATACAGAGAGCTGGTAGGCAAATTGTTATATGTCACGATCACTAGGCCAGATATATTATTTGCAGTGAGCCGTGTGAGCCAGTTCATGGAGCAACCACGTCAGGTGCATATGGATGCAATACACATGATACTTAGATATCTCAAATCTTCTCCAGGTAAAGGTCTGCTATTCAAGAAAGGAAAGGGGATTTCTGTCTCAGCATGCGCAGATGCAGACTATGCAGGATGTCCTAAGGATAGGAAGTCCACCTCAGGGTATGCTGTCTATGTTGGAGATGCTCTAGTCTCATGGAGGAGCAAGAAGCAAACTGTGGTAGCTAGATCCAGTGCTGAATCCGAATATAGGGCTATGGCCCAGGTTACTACAGAGATGATGTGGGTGAAAGCGGTGCTGACAGATTTATGCTTAGATATACCACTTCCTATGAACTTGGAGTGTGATAATCAGGCTGCTTTGTTCATTGCAAACAATCCTGCATTCCATGAACGGACCAAGCATATTGAGGTGGATTGCCACTTTATACGTGATATGATTCAGAAAGGATTCATTATCACATCCCATGTTACTTCAGAGAACCAGACTGCAGATATATTCACCAAGGCATTGTTACGTGGTCCATTTCAGAAGTGTGCTTCCAAGCTGAGCATGATTGACATCTATGCTCCATCTTGAGGGGGAGTGTTGACGCATATTTAGTATTGTATCTCTTTGCTATTTTATTTTCTTGTTATCCCCTTTATGTAATTTACCCATAGGCTACTCTCCTATATAAGAGAGCCTAGGGCTATGGAATAAACAACTCATTCACGTTTCCCAACAATAACTAATATCTCAATACTCTCCCTCAAGATGGAGCATAGACATCGATCACATGTAGGAGAGAAATACATGACATACTCAAAAAAAGCGATGTCAACATTGACATGGTACTTCCATCTAACAAGGTTGAACAAATGTTACCTCTTATGGGTACGAGAGTAGCCTGTACAGACACACTTGAGATCTTTAAGGGATAGCTTGTCACGATCAAGAGTCAAGTGGTGAACAAAGGTGACAGAGCCAAAAACATGGGGTGTAAGATAGAACATGTCCTTCTGGGTAAATACAATCAAGAAAGGGACCTTCTATACTAAAATAAAGGATAACATACTGTTCACCAAGTAGCAATCAACGAGAACCACATCACTCCAGAAAGAGTGGAGCACGACTCTGAATTGAAAGTGCACTGGTCACATCAAATAAGTGATTGTGTTTGTGTTCGGCAACACCATTCCGCCGAAAAGTGTAAGCACATGAGGTATGGTGTATGATGCCAAGAGACCTAAAGAACTCAGAGAGTTGTAAAATACATAACTCTAAGGCTTTGTCAGAGCGAACAAACTTAATAATAGCAGAGAAAATAATCTTTATTTTAATAATGGAAGATTTAATGATATACCCAACTTTATACTTGTTTTTCAAAAGGAAAACCCAAGATAATCTAGAAAAATTATCCACAGCTACATGATAAAATCTGTTTCCCTGGTGAGCAGGAACACGATTGGGACCCCAAATGTCAAAATGGACAAGCTCAAATAAATGTCTGCTACTATGACTCTGATGAGCAGGAAAAGAAAAACGGTGATGCTTCCCAAGCTAGCATGCCTCGTACTGGAAGGTAGAATGCATGGAGATCTGTGGGAGGGCACGACGCATTTTCTGTAGAGGAAGGTGACCAAATTGAAGATTGCACATGTATGATGAAACTGATTTAATAGGAACGTTAGAGGTATGGACATATGGAGATTGGACCAGTCTGTAGAGCCCCCTCTGCTCACGGCCACATCCAATCACCCTGCCCGTGAGTATGTCCTGAAACACTGTAGAGAGGGGTAAAATGGCACAAAAATGAAAATCCTTAGTAATCTGCCTAATAGAAAGTAAATTCATCTCAAAATTAGGTGTAAATAACACATCCTACATGCGTATGGATGGTGTCAAATGAACATCCTCTTGTCCTGTAAAAGGTAAACGGGCCCCTTTGCAATGATGATCGATCTGCCTGGGGGTACAGATCTGTATGAACCGAACTACACCCTTTCTCCTCATAGATGATGGGAATTACCAGAGTCCATCATCCGCTCTGTCATATTTGCCCTGCTACAACTGGTAAAAGCATAGGCTATATGTGAGGAGCTCGAAGATGCTCTAGCAGAGGCTGCAACATCTGAGGACCGTATAGTGGTGCCAACAACATGAGTCATTTTATCTCTTAGAGCGGGATACGATGTGATCTAGTCATGAATCTGTAGAAGGAGCCGAACCGTGAAGAGGCTCTGATTGCTCAGTTGCATGAGCAAAAGCATAATAACCATGCTTCTGATAGCATGTATCCTCCAAATGTCAGGACAACAACAATAGGTGCATGAACCACGTTGACGTCTGCCTCCTCTGCCATTGGGATCACACCCTCTGAGTAGAACCTCCCCTATGCATCCATCGCTGAGGAAGTCTTGTGGTAGCAGGTGGAGAGACATGATCTTGCTAAGACGACTGTATGCTTCCTCCATAGGAGGTATAGCTGCATCGATAAGAAGCTGTGTGCCTGCTGCCTCGTACTCAAGATCTAGTGTAGCCAAGAAAACTCCGACCATCATAGACTTCCTGTACACTATCTGCTGCTTAGTAGATGTGGTCACGAGCATGAAGCTATGAAGCTTCTCAAATATGCCATGAAGCGAAGAGAAGAAACTCTGCAGAGGATGACCATTCTGCTTGATCGTGTAGATGTCAAACTATAACTAAAGAATCTTGGCCTCATTCTTCGCTTGGCTATTTGTGGCTTCCAATATATCCCACATTGCCTTAACGGTAGGCTGGTTCACGATATCATTGACAGTCTCTGTGACGAGAGTTCCAGAGAGTGAAATACGCGCGTACGCGTCACCTTGCTTCCACGAAGTGTTCTCCTCAGTCTTATCTGTGGCTCCGACTGTGTTAGAATGTGCTTTTTGTTATTATACTGAATGAGGATCAAGAACTGCATGGAGCACATCTCATAGTTGGTCCCATCCATCTTCACGATGGGAGCCAGACCCTTGAAGGAATCAAATGAAGAGAAGACATCACCCTTGCTCTCTGATATGATAAAGAAAAGGGATCGAAACAGAACTTGACTGGGATAGTAGATTGATCCGAGTGAGTTTACACGATCATATAGAGGATTTGTTGTACGTGTAGACTCATACAACCATTATCATCAAGTTGGGATCTGCGCGGGGGCTTGAGCAATGCTTAAAAGTCTAAAATCACCCTTTTTCGATCAAAATTAGACCGAATAAGGGTCCGGGATCGCCAAAGACACGCTGCACAAGATCACATTAGATCCCTAGATTGCGTCGGGTGCCCTAGGGGGCCTTCGCAGGAATTGCAACGAAGTAGTCCCTACGGGGGATGGACGGAGGTGCAGGTGGCTCAAGGAGGGGTTGGGCGGCGATTCTGGTGGCCCAGAGTGGCCTGGGCAGCGCAGAAAGGGGCCTAGGGTGGCCCTATGGTAACACAAAGGTGCCTTACGGGGGCTTGCGATGGCGCAACAGCCCTTGGAAGGGCTGGACGGCGGCACGACCTACATCGGAGAGGTCCAATGGTTATGTAGCTGCCCTTGGAGGGAGGCGGTGACAGCGTAACAACTCTTGGAGGGGCCCGACAACATGCAAGCCGGAGAAAAGGGGGGCGACAGACGGTGTTAGAGCATAGGGTATGAGAACTCCGATCTAGGACCGCCGCTCTATTACCATGTGGAGATAAAATGACGAGAGTTGTTTATTCATGAGCATGTAGGGTTCTCTTATATAGATGAGAAACCTATTTGGGCAAATTACATATATACTGAAAGAAAAGGAAATATATAGAATAATTAATAGATAATTAATATCTGAACATGTCTGTTATCTCTACAATATGCCCTTAAACCTAAAAATACTAGATGCCTAGGTTATAAAGTTTGCATTTTGGGTTACCCTCAAGCACCAGATTATCGGTGTTATGATTCTAAATTAAATGTTGTATCCGAAGATGCCACCTTTTTTGGAAGATAAGGGTCTATTTGGTTGCTAGGGTACCCCAGGGTATCCTGGGATACCCTCAGCTCTATCCCTGCATTCTTGGGTTGGGATTAGTTGTATGAACCCTACATTTTCTTTCTTATAATGTTTTTTTAATCATGTTTAAATAAAAAAAGTTAACATAAAAACCATGTTATAATCATTAAAACACATAACCAATGTCACATCACATCGTATTTGTCATTCCAACCTTGTCCAACCCTCCGAACCATCCAAACAACTACTATTCATAGGAAAATACCCCAACCCCACCCAACCCAGTTATCAAACGGGCCCTAAGAGTTTTTTTCTCATATGGTACCTCTTCTGCTGGAGAAGGTTCAAGAAGACCCATATGTATATATTCAGGTCCGTGACAACAATGGTAATGAGGATTACTCTGGTAAACAAGCTATTGAATATCAAGATAGCAATTAATTCAAAATATAATCATTAGGGCATGATTTAAGTCAGGAAAATGATTTTGCCTTGACTTAAAGCACCTCTGAAGGTGAGCAGGAAGATTTGAGGTAGGAAGTTATCATCCAGAATGAACCAACTATTGCCTTGAGAATGAGGAATAAGGAGAATCGTTGTCATTCAAGAATATATTTTCTTTATTCTAAATTCAGTAAACTTGTTATATTGCCTCTTGACGTATATTTAGTTCCCATGATATTTCTGAATCTTCAGCTAACCCATGATGGTTCCAGAGAAGAAATGAATGCTTTTATGAACATGTTCATCTTGTGGGGACCATGTATCTAGCGTCAACATCAATAAGACATGGCATTCTGGCCAAAGGTAGTACAAGCCATTGGGCTAGGTGAGGCAGACTCTGCATCCCCGAAGGTCGGAGGGCGAACAAAGACATAAGACTATTTGACATCCTGCCATCTAGCATGCTTTTTTTCTGTCCCTAGCACTAAGATTGACAGAAATAAAGAAGACTTGTGGCAAAGAAGTTTCGATCAGAATTATGGTATTGATTACTTGGAGGTGTTTGGTCCACTCACAAAAATTCTTTTTGTCTTAGTTTATTTAAAAATATCAGAAAAAGAGCTGCAAATCGTTATTTTTTTTGGCAAACTAGTTGGGCCAAACTAAGAGGAAGCACTCCAGTTGGCCAACTAGGTTTACTGGAATGCCCTTCACATCTGTGAATACCTTGTGTCAGTTCAAGCATGTTCCCACAGATGCTCACATGAAATCTGACAATCGTGCTGTCCAATATTTGAAGATGAATCCTGGGAAGGGTATAAGGGTATACTCTACATTAAGGGGGCTGAAGTTGGGGTTGATGTATTTAAAGCTGCTGGTTGGGCTCTGAATCTGTTGCCACAAGGTCTACTTTTGGGCATATTTGTTTATCGGAGCAAACTTGTTATATGGTGAAGAGATAAGATGTGTGTGCTTGTTCAATTACTGAAGCTGAATACCATGTAGTTGCTATGTGAATTACTGAAGTCCTTTAGTTAAAAATCATGCTGGCGGTCAACGGGATACCGGTTAATTTTGCATATGAAGTTCTATTGTGATAACATGTGCTATTAACCTTGCCAATCAAACTATGCATGTGGATATTGATAGGTACTTCATTTGTGAGAAAATTGATGCGAAAGAGTTGATACTTCCCTATCCCAGAACTTAAGCTCAAGTTGCCGATGTTTTTACCAATGACCTCTACAAATGAGCTTGAAGAGAACGTAAGCAAGTTGGGCATGTGGGTGGGGGAGTGTTGAGTTTCCATTGTATGGGGTAGTAGATCTTGGGGGAGAATCCATTTGTCATTATGTATTGTTGTTCTCCTTCCTCCTTTTGGGTGTGATTTTTTCCCACAATGAAAAATCCCTAACCTTGAGGGAGACTAGGTCAAGGTCGGTCCCGCGGTTTTCTCCCTTTCTTTGAGGGTTTCCACATTGGTTTCCACAGTACATCCGATGCCCTCATGGTTTGATTGTTTTTCTACACTAAACAATCATTTCATATTACTTTGTCAAAATGTTCCTATACATCACTTTGTGTATTGAAACTATCTGTAGTATTGTTGATCAAGGATATTCGCCATGTTTTCTGATTGATTTGAATGTTGATGGCCTGGTTCTTGAGGTTGAGTGACTAATGACTAGTAGACCCGATGATTGCGGATGTTAAAGTTGTTAAGAACACAAAAGAAATGTTTCCATGTTTTACATTGTTATTGGATCGTTCTGTGATTGCTCTCTAGATTCCCTATGCAAAGAGATCAGTTTTCCTTTCAATTAACTGCAATAGTCTTCTCAAGTTGGTACCAGATTGGAATGTTCCCTCGGGCTTTCACACTCCACCACCCACAATCCCTCCTTCAGATTGTCCTAGGGAAATTCTAGGTGCACGATCTCTTTGATGATCAATCACTCCCAAGTGATCAGACCTGCTTTCTTTTCTCGATCGATCCTCTCGTGCAATGTCATTTCCTACAAGCATGATCACTCAAAGCTTTCAAGCAGCTTGATTATTGTCGACATGATCCCTCTATGCATGTTCAATCCAACGTTATCCCTGGTATGCACTACTTTCACGTGATATGCAATATGCATCAATCCGTAGCGCATCTCTTAAAAAAATCTCTTCATCATAGCAACTATTATTGGATCTTCGAATTACAAATATGCATCAATTATTAGTGTTGATATGTCTTGAATCCTAATCGTCTGAATCCACACTCCCCTCCCCCCGTGCCATCATACCCTATTAGCACGAGCTGGAGTCTAGGGGAAGCAGGTGCACCCCCCCTTGCGGGGCAATGCCCTCATCTTGAATTTTTTTTCTTTTACGGGTATTCGGATCCCTCTAAGTTTGGGATCCGTTTTGTACAACAGTAGTATATAAACTCCTTAGGGTTAGTGCTCTCTGAATCCTTTGTATTCTTCTTTCTCTACGTAATGAAAATTGATCGCTGTCATACAAGGACGTAGTCCAATTACGGATGAACCTTGTAAATCCGTGTGTCTTCGTGCTTGCATGATTGATCGCGTTTGTGCGTGCTTTCGTGATTTATACCAAACTAGTATTGGAGCATTGAGTTCCATCAGAATCATAAAGCAAGACGACGTTGCACAATATGAAGATTAAGAAGTTCATAGGGAGGAATGGATTCGATTTATATTAGATCAAGATGCGCACCTTCTGAATCAGCAGTGCATCTAGCACCATTGGACCTGGAGCAGGTGAAGGCATTCAAACTCTCTGAGTTGATGGTGCAGGAAGAAAATACACATTCGATGATCGTGCTGTGTTTGGTGGATGAGATTATCCCAGAGGTTGCCAATGAAGATTCCGCCGTCGGTCTGTTGTTGAGACTTGAAAGTCCATACATGGCGAAGTCTTTGATCAACAAGTTGTTTTTGAAGCAACGCTTGTTCTCTCTCCGTATGCAGGAAGGTACATCTCTTAAGAACATCTAGACTGCTTACATATATTGTTGAGGAATTTAAGAAACATAGATGTTAAGATTGAAGATGAGGATTTTGTTTTGATTTTGTTGATTTCTCTTCTGTTATCATATGAGAATTTTGTTCAATTGTTTATTGTGGTGTTGGAAGAGAATCAATAACCCTACATGAATTTCGTGCAAGTTTGCATACACGTGAACTCATATGGCTACCGGGATGCAGGACTCTGACGTTGTGGGTTTGTTTGACTCATAAAGGAGTCATGCTGGTTTTTGATATGCAAAGAAGGGAAAGCAGAAGTCCAAGTCGAACAATCACAATTCTAAGGATATCTGCAATTACTACAAGGAACCTTGGAAATTGGAAGAAGGGCTTCCTGAATAAGAAAGCGAACGTCACGGTTGCCACAATGGGTCAGGGAGGTGCAGATTTTGAAGATGATTTGGTTCTCACCTTCACAAATAAAAAGACAATAGATAACACATGGATTCTTGATTCATGATGTTCTTACCATATGACTCCCAATGAAGACTAGTTCTACATCTATGAGAAGATAGATGGTGGAAACATTGTTATAGAGAATGATGCAACATGCAGGATTGTAGGGTCTGACTTTGTGAAGATGAAGATGCATGATGGAGTCGTGAGGATGGTGACAAAAGTTCCTCATGTTCCTGTTTTGAGAAAGATCCCTTGTAGTCTTGGACTCTAAAGGATATAGTTATAACGTTGAAG
This sequence comes from Ottelia alismoides, assembly GCA_037367405.1. Classification (NCBI taxonomy): domain Eukaryota; kingdom Viridiplantae; phylum Streptophyta; class Magnoliopsida; order Alismatales; family Hydrocharitaceae; genus Ottelia; species Ottelia alismoides. The sequence goes on from JAZKJV010006570.1 coordinate 550,651, forward strand.
GTGGATTCATGCAGGTTGCAAAACCGTAGTAGTTGTCATCAAGGGCAACAAGCAGTAGATTCTATACATCATGCATGGGGTCTACAGTAACAGGTTCTGTTGCAGTAGTGTTCAAATTAGAGTTAAAATTGTGGTACATGCGGTTGGGACATGAGTCAGATGAGGATGAATGTCCTCAGTCAAAAGGTTCTTTTTGGGGATCTCAAGGGATCCAAGTTGGAGTTCTATGGGCATTGCGTGTTCGGGAAAAAATACAGAAAGCAATTCAGTAAAGCTATTCACAAGATGAAGGATATGCTGGACTACATCCATGCTGATTGTTGGGGCCTTTCACGGGTCCCGTTTTTGGGAGGTGTCAGGTATTTTCTCTCTATTATTGATGATTACTTCATGATGATTTGGGTGTACATGATGAAGCACAAGAGCAAGGCATTTCACACCTTCAAGTATTTGAAGATCTTGGTGGAGAACTAGATTTCTAAGAAGGTGAAGCATCTACATATGGATAATGTACTGGAGTTTTATTTGTTAGAGTTCAATGAGTTCTGCAAGGATGAGTGTATTGCGAGATACCATACCGTTAGAGATATGCCACAACAGAACAGAGTTGCGGAACGAATGAACTTTACTTTTTTGGACAGAGCAAGATGCATGCTCTCTACTGCTAGACTTGGTAGAGCATTCTGGGCTAAAGTTATGAATACATCTTTTTACTTGGTGAATCGGAGTCCCACATCTTCTATTGACTGCAAGGCACTCATGGCGATATCGTTTGATAATCATGTTGATTATTCTGTTTTACGAGTTTTTGGTTGTGCTGCTTATTACCATGTTAGTGAAGGAAAGATAGAACCAAGGGCAAAGAAAGTGGTGTTTACATGTTATGGTGCAGGAGTAAATGTGTACATAATCTGGTCCCCTTCTGAGCATAGAATTACTGTTATCAGGAATGTTACATTTGATGAGAATTCCATGCATCACTCGAGTAGTGAGTCTGTTGATGCATGGACATGTGATGATGTGCACAACCATGTGGAGTTCGAATTGATACCAAGTAGTAATCACAGTTGATCACACCATTTCTGATCAGGTTGATGCTGAACGAAGCTGAGCAACCAGAGGAAAGGTGACCAAGTCTCGCTAATGATTGACCTCATAGAGATATATATCCGCTGCAGAGATATGGTTTTTAAGACATGGTTGCATTTGCACTGCATGTTGTGGAGGAGGCAGAATCTCCATAGCCTCCACTTACATGGAGGCTATAGCTGGGGCGGAATTTGGACTGTGGATTGTTGTACAAGAATCGGACATGGGAGCTTGTCAAGTTGTCAAAGGGAGGAAAGTCATTGGCTGCAAATGAGTCTTCAAGAAAAAGACATGAATCACATGCAGTGAAGGCATCATATACAAGACACACCTAGTTACGAAAGGTTAAAATCAAAAGGAAGGTGTTGATTACAATGTGATATTCTCTCCTGCTGTAAGACATCCATCCATCAAGGTGCTACTAACTCTTGTAGAACATCGAGACTTGGAGCTGGAGCAGTTAGATGTGAACCAAATAAGACATTCTTATGAACTAGCCAAAGGGATTCATATTTCAGGGTAAGGAAGAACTTGTGTGCAGATTGAAGAAGTCTTTGTATGGGTTAAGGCAATCTCCCAGGAAGTGGTACAAGAAGTTTGACAGCTTCATGATTGTACATGATCAACAAGAGCCCATACGATTGTTGTGTTTATCGTAACAATGTGGAGGATGGGCCCTTTATCTATCTGTTATTGTACGTCGGTGACATGCTGATTGCAACCAAGAATAACATAGATGATTAGTAGAAACTCCTTAATTTAGAGTTTGACTTGAAGGACCTTGGTACAATGAAGAAGATTTTGGGATGGAGATCGTTAGGGATCGCGCAGAAGTGAAGCTTTTCTTGTCTCAGAAGGGGTACATGAGAAGGTTCTAATGAGATTTGGGATGTCTACAATCAAGCCTTTAAGTGCTCTATCCGCTGCGAATATTCTTCTCTTAGTTTCTTTCGCATCTCACTCATACGAAGAGAAGGAACACATGTCACGTGTTCCCTATGCCAGCGCAGTTGGGAGTATTCTTATGTATGCCATGATATGCACAAGACCTGATATTGCTCATGTCGTAAGCGTTAGCAAATTCATGGGTAACTCAGGGAAGGAGCATTGTCATGTAGCTAAGTGGATTTCTGCTATCTGAGAGGAATATCAAACATTGGTCTCATCCATAGAAGTGATTCAGAGCCTTCAGTTGCTGGATGTTCAGATTCAGACTATGCTGCAGATGTTCATGGGAAGAGATCAATGACATGCTACGTTTTGACTTTGGGGAGTTCTGTCATCAGTTGGACGACTACTTTACAACTATCAGTTACTTTATATACCACAGATATTGAGTACATGTCTTTGACATAAGTTGCAAAGAAAGGCATCTAGCTGAAAGGGTTTACTTAGAGATCTCATTCTATAACAGGATCATGCTGTAGTATATTGCAACGTTCAGGAAAGCGGTATGCGTATGCATTCAGATAGGTCACTGGATACTGAATAAGCATTATGTGGGGCATATGTGGCGTATATGCGATTCTGTGTGATTTTCTAAATTTTAATTTTAAAATAAACAAATATCTATAAATAATATTACTACTAAATTAATAAATCAAAGTAGAATTAAAGAAAATCTAAGAAAAAATAATTCATGTTGAATGGTTGAGTAGATGCCATTAATTACCTAACATTTAATCACAAAAAATATTAACCATAAAAACTTTACATATTAGATGTTTCATAACAACAAAACTTCAATATACATATATGTCGACTTGCAATGCATGAGCAGAACCTCAATCGACATATATTAAAATATTAAACGACACATTGCATATACTCGTGAAAATGATATATGAGCAAACATTGCATATACATAATGGCATAATGCATTGCAATTGTATATAAATGCATTGCATATTCTTACAATTGAATGGAAGAAGAGGCAGAGCTACGGAGGTAAGCACCCGAATGAGAGGATTGAAGAGTTGAAACTGCTGAAGTCTGAGTCATCAAGTTGTTGGAGCAATATGCGAGGCATATACAGGATATGTAGGGCATACGCGGGCCGCATATACGCTTAGGACGGGTAAAGCATCGATTAATATAATTGGTTTGGTATGCATGTTGCATGGGCGTATGCAGCCGCATATACGACCCATGCAGACGATTTCATGAACACTGGTATATTGCTTATCCAATGATAATGTGCATCATGAAAGGACCTAACACATATATATCAGATATCATTTCATTCGTTCTAAGAAGATGATAAATGTGAAGTAGGTCAAGACCACATATAATCCAACCAATATTTTTCGTAAATGTTGTTCATAGGATTAAGTTCAAACACTGTTTGGACTTGCTCAATGTCGACAGTTGGCGGTAGCCTCATGAAGGGGATGACAACATCATGGTAAAACTCTGTAAAGCTTCTCATATGATACAATTCAAGGTGGAGATTGCTGATATCTTGAATCCTAACCATCTGATCTATGTTAAAGAACCGTTTGATGCCCCTTCCCCACCTGTGCCACCATACCCTACCAGTACAGGGCTCGCGTTGCCCGGTCAACGAGCCTGGGGGTGGGGGGCTAGGGGAAGCATGTACGCCCCTCTTGCAAGGCATCACCCCCATCCTAAAATATTTCTTATATGAGTATTCGGATCCGTCTGAGTTTGGGATCCGTTTTGTACGTGAGTACTATATAAACTTCCTAGGGTTAGGGCTCTCTATATCCTATATATTCTTCTTTCTTCACATAGAAAAATAGATTGCTCCCCCAAGGATGTAGCTTAGTTACATGTGTCTTTGTGTTTGCATGATTGATCTTTGTTTGTGCGTTGTGCTTCGCAATTCGCAACAGTTAGTCGAGATCTTTATTTCTCGAAGGTGCAACAAAAGGTATCTAAACCATTATTTTGTGTTGATATGCCTTGAATCCTAACCTTCTGTTCTGCTGGACCAAGTTGGAGAACCGTCATATGCATCCTCTCGTACCACCATACCCTATCAGAGGGAGTCTCGCTACTTGGTTAGCAAGGGAAAGAGCATGTACGAAACCCCACACCCCTCCCCTCCGACGGGGGTGTGGGAGCAACACCCTCGACGAAATTCTTTATCAACGGTTTCCTTTCTATTTGGATATTTTGATCTGGTTGTGTCAGGGATCCATATGTATCAGGAGTAGTATATAAACACCCTTAGGGTTAGGACTCTTTGTATCTTACGTATTTTTCTTTCTCCAATAGTGAAAATCGACTGTCGACACAAAGACGTAGCCCAATTATAGGTGAACTTTGTAAATCCGTGTCTTCGTTCTTGCTTGGTTAATCATCTTTGTACATGATTGCTTTCCATACTTCGCAACATTTTGATACTTAGAGAAATAATCATCCAACATTAATTTGACGTTTCTTAATGCCTGAGTGTTCAATTTCAGTTTGCTGGTGGTAACTTCTTTTAACTTTTATAATGTGTCGATAGCTGAAATTTTATTTGATAGAGTGGTTTGCTCATTCTTTTGTATTTATAGTAATTCTTACATTTATATATGCATGGTTGCTCATATAAAAATTTGTTCGTTCATCATATGTGTCATGTTCAAATGATCATTCATCGTGTGTATTTACTGTTTGTTCTCACCATAACATTATTGCTAGGTCACTGATAGGTCTAGTCATTCTCGTAAATCGCAATTACATCTCAGTGACCTAAAGTAGACAATTAGCATGAAAATGAACCATAAAATACTTGCAATCACAGAAAAATATTCATTTTTATGATCTGTTTAAATTGATGTATGGTGCTATTTGGGATTGTTGAACTCCGAGAAGGTAGAAGAGAGTAATTGATCCATGGTTCTTTTTTAGATGAGATGTATCATATGTCGTTCTGAATGCGACCTTTTCGGTTACTGACCAAGTTGAAAGTTGTAATCAACACTTCATATTGAGAAAGAGGACCCTAGGGCTCCTTATATAGATGGAGTCCTAGAGTTAGGGTTACATAGAGGACTCCTAGATAGTGCGTCACCTGGAATACCCCTAGAATTAGGGTTTTACAATTCAACTCTCAACACTCTCTTTCAAGCTGTAGCATATATATCAATCATGCTCAGCTTGTTGTAGCATTTCTTGAATTACGTGCATGCAAGTGTCTTGGTGAACATATTTGCAGTCTATTCAATAGATGGTACGCTGTGAGTACGAAACAACCCTCTCCGTATTAGATCTCGAGTGTAGTGGCAGTAAATTTCCACATGTTTGGTGCACTCGTGGAACATGGGGTTGTTGGTTGTATGCATTGCCATACTGTTGTCGCATCTGAGTTCCATGGTATTACCAGGAGAGATATGAAGATTTGTGAGTATAGATTGAATCCACACTAGTTCTGCTGCAACTTGAACCATGGCTATGTATTCACTCTCTACACTTGAATGGGACACCACTGCTTGTTTCTTGCTCCTCCAAGTGATCAAGTTACCTGCTAAGTAAGTGCAGAAACATGTAGTAGATTTTTTATCTATCATGCATCCTCCATAGTCTGCATCTGAATAGGCTATACGATCAAAGTTGCTACCTTTGGTGAAGAGTAGGCCTTTCCCAAGAGAATACTTGATATACCTTGGAACAATCATGCATGCATTGAAATGAGATGAAGTAGGAGAGTTTATAAACTAGCTTAGTTTCCTGACAGCCATGGATACACCTGGTTGAGTGATGGTAAGATAAAGTAATTTGCCCACTAGACGTACGTAATGACCAATGTCTTCAATCTATCCTGACTCGTAGATGCGTCCACTAGGATCCATGAGTATTTGTGCAGGCTTTGATCATATCATCCTTGTTTCCTGAAGCAGATCAATTGCTTACTTTCATCGTGACATGATTAAGCCTCGCTTAGACTAGCAATTTCAATCCCAAGAAAGTATCATAGTGATCTCAAGTCGTTGATCACAAATTGCTCTGCCAGTTGCTTCTAAACTTCCAAAACACCATCAGAGTCTTCTTCTGTGAGGATGATATCATCCATGTAGACAAGCATTGCTTCTCTCCCTTTTCCATTCTTATGAATAAAGAATGGTTTACTGAAGATCTGATGAGACCCAGATTCTCTAGTACTTCTGACAATTTCTGAAACCAAACACGAGGGCTCTATTTGAGTTCATAAATGGTATTTTTTAAAAGGCACACCTTCTGATCCTCCCCTTGAGCCTCAAAGCTTGGAGGTTTTTGCATGTATACTATTTCCTGAAGTTCACCATACATGAATGCAATTTTCACATCAAGCTAGTGTAAGGGCTAATTAAGTAGTACTGTAACAGCCATGAGAATTCTTATGGTGGATAGATGAGCCACTGGAGAGAAAGTGTCAAATAAGTCAACATCATAGGTCTGAGTGAGTCCATTTGCTACAAGTTGTTCCTTATAATGAAAAACTAAGCCATATGGATTGTCCTTGATTGTAAAAATCCATTCTGACCCCACTATTCTGACGTTGTCCGGTGGATCTACAAGAGACCAGGTGTTGCGTGAGATCAATGCATCCATCTCTTCCTCCATTCTCAAGCATCATATAGACTTTAAGGGCCGTAGTATGCAGATGAGGGATAGTTGTATCAGAGATCGCCTTTGCGAATTGTCGGTAAAAGGAGCCAAGTCTAGAAAAGGATATTGCAACAAAGATAGGATGTTTGGTATTGTACCGAGAGGGGCATTGTCTTGTCTCTTTCCTTAGAGCAATGGACCGATCAACTTCAACATATACATAGTTGCTGGCAGTACATGTGTTTGTATCCATAGATATAACAAGGTTATTAGATTGTAAAGGCTCAGTCGAGGGACATACCTGAGGAGTTGGCGTCGACTCAAACGGAGTATGTCCCTGTGGAGTAATAGCCCTATAAAAAACATCCTGCAGAATAGGGACATGAAGTGGAATAGTATATGTGGGTGGTGGAGGAACTTGACTACCAGACCTGGAGTAGTAGGGTAGAGACTAGAAAAAAGTGACATCCGCACTGATGTAGTGCTTTTTGGAGCGAGGATTGTAGCATCTATACCCTTTTTGATCCTTGGTATATCCTAGGAAAACACATTTTATTGCTCTGGCTGCAAGTTTGTACCTTCCAAGATCAAGAATATGAACAAAGGCTACATACCCGAACACCTTGGGAAGAACATGAAACACGTCCTTTCCTGGCTAGAGAACCTCATTAGCAACCTGCTCATCAATGGTGATGGAAGGCATTCAGTTTATAAGATATGTAGCAGCAAGGATAATGCCACTCCAATAAGTAGAGGGAACGTGATATTCAATCAAGAGGGTATGCACAATGTCAAGGATATGTTGATACTTGTGCTCAACCACTACATTATGTTGAGAAGTGTGAGCGCAAGTAGTCTGGTGTAAAATCTCATTTGTGGAGAAGAATGACCGCATGTCATAAGAGAGAAACTTCCTAACATTACCAGACCCGAAACTCTTGATAGTCGTACCAAATTGAGTTTTTATCTCATTTGTAAAATGAATAATAATGAACATACATCAGACTTATTTTCATTAAGAAAGTCCATGACACATGAAAAAAATCATCTACTGTGACCAAATAATATCTTTTTCCTATAAGATCGGATATCAACTGGGTCCTTAAACGTTAAGATGAACAAGCTCAAAAAGACTAACAGAATAAATATCGCAGATGGTGGAAAGGAATTCCTGTGATGCTTCCCCAGTTGACATGCCTCACTCCAGGCTGACAATAGGAGAAAGTTGAGGAAGAACATGATGAAGCTTTTGTAGAGATTGGTGACCCAAGCATTGGTGCTAGAGAGCTCTAGAGGATGCTGAAAAAGAAGTCTTAGAGTAAGCTGCAATTCTAGATGAATGCAAAAGATGGTACACCCTCTTCTTCACGACCCGCACCAATCGTCCTTCCAGTAAATATATCCTGAAAAACATAAGAAGCCGTGTCAAATATTGCTCGACAATTGAGCTCCTTGCAAATCTAACTTACAAAAAATATGGTGAAGCCTTCTCCCATTATAATTAGGGTCGACTACATGGATTCTTGCTCAAATCTATGTTGAAAGATTCGATTATTTTTTTACACTGGTCGTCGTCTACCTAAAGCAACCCCTACACGGGGAGATTTGAACCATGGTCTTTTGAGTGGTAGGCACACTGCACTACCATCATACCATTTAAGTGTTTATAACTAGCAGAAAATATGTTGACGGGAAATTCTAGGACAAATAGAACGCCGTTGAACCTGATGTTATGAGTGATATGAGCATCTCCTTTTCTCTTTATAGGAGAAAATCTGCCATCGCCAACCTAAACAGTTCGTCCGGATGGGACATTGCGTATCTGATGCAGGAGAGTATGTTCCCCATAAAGGTGAGTGGATGCACCTATATCAATCAACCATTCTGTTTTGGCAATCTTATTTGCGGAAGCAACAAAGATACTTGTATGTGTGATTGCTGCAGTCTTTGGAATATCAGTCTGGTAGGAGTAAGAAGAATCATTCGAGTGGAGCTTGTTCAGGCACTGCATTAGATCTTCGAAGTTCCTTCGAGGAAATTCGATAGACGGGCCATCTCCCTCAGTAGCAGTTCGAGCAAAGGGAGCCGGATAACCCAGTTTGGTGTAACAAACGGCTTCTGTGTGTCCATACTTGTGATAGTATGTACACTAAATGGTGCTGCGGGTTTGTCCCATACCGAGGCGACTGCAACCACGACCCTTGAATGAACCACGACCTCCTTGCCCGAATGGTGCAAATAGTGCCAAGATCTGTCCTTTAACCTCCATAGGAGTGCTAATAATGGGTGCATCAAGGCAATTGAGGATACTGTAGGCCTCCTCAATAGTTAGAAGAATTACAATGGTGAACATATGGTTGCGAGCTGCAGCATAGCCTGGATCAAGTCCAGCTAGAAATACCAGGATAGCCATATGCTGGTGATGCTGCTTCTGTGTAGGGTAGGTGCACCCTGGAATGCATGCATTAAAGCCTTCAAACGAGGATTTTAAGAGAGAGAAGTACCCAACTAGTGGGCATCCTGTTGCTTCATATTCAACATGTCAAAATACGTCTGATACATTATGTTCGGATTCTTCTCGTGGCCATATGTGGCTTGAATAGAAGTCCACATATCATTTGAAGTGTTGTAGTACAGAAGCTCTTCCACAATCCTGTCGATGACCCTGACCATGATCCATGAACTGATCATTCCATCATCTTTCGCCCAAGTTGTGTATTTTCCCGTCTTTTCAACATGATTTGGCTCCACTAGAATATATTCCTTGTCGTATCCATGTATAATCATGAGAAACATTCGACAACATTTGGGGTAGTTGGTCTCGTCCAACTTGGAACCAAGACAAATGAGGTGGTCGATTGCTCCTTGTGTCATATCCCCGAGATGTCACTTTTGACGGCAATATCTTTGACTAAGGTGTCATGCCTGTTGTATAAAGATATGATGACTTGAAACAAGAACCGATTAGGGTATAACGAAATCAGTGGAGGTTGTTGGACCGAGGAGAGACTGAATGGTGGTGGTGGGGTATCTATTTGGGCGTAGGTTAAGTGCGAGATACCGAGAAAGAGTCGGATGGCGGAAGAACTACGGCGGTGGCATGATTGGGTGGTTTGGATTCAGTATCGTAACATTTCGTGGGCCCTGGGCAAAAGAAAAAATGTGCCCTTATAAAAAAACTTTGGTAAAGATTGTGCCCTTATATAATTCCATTAAATTTTGGACTTTAGCAGTGAAAATTTGATTCTATGAAGGGCTCATTTTTTGATGAGTTGTTTCATTGAAAAATCGATTTTGTAAAGGCTCATTTTTCAACGAGTTGTTTCATTGAAAAATTCGATTCCACAAGGGCTCATTTTTCGGTGAGTTGTTTTACTAAAAATTTGATTCTACAAAGCTTCATTAGGACATATACTATTTTTTCCCTAAACTAAAGGCTGAATACATGTAAAATTAGTTGATGGGCCCTAGGCCATTGCACTCGGAAACTACCCTCACGGACATCCCTGTTTGGATTGATGGAGGAAGGGTTTTTTTGGGGGGGGGGTGGGGTTGGAGGCTGGGTGATTGGGGTTGGGGGCTGGGCGATGGGGGAGGGTGGGGACATGGCGATGGGGCTGGAAATCGGGGCTGGGCATTGGGAAGTTGCTTGGTGGTGACGGTATTGTTGGTGGGATGAACGATGGAGAAGGTGTAGGGAGGACTGGCTCTGAAATCAACTTAGAAGTTGTAATCAATACTTCATATTGAGAAAAAAATCCTATGACTCTTTATATAGATGGAATTCTAGGGTCAGGGTTAGACAGAGAACAACTCCTAGATAGTAAGTTGTCCGGAACACCTCAGAGTTAAGGTTTATAATTCAACTCTCAACAGAGCAGGTTAGTCCTGGCCGTAGATTCGAAGGTAGCGGTGGTAGATTATGGCTGTGGACTTTGACATCCCTACCATTAGGTGCTCATAGATGTTGCATTTTTTCCCTCCCTGTATGAGCAGCGTGGGGATGGTTTCGTTTAGCTCCTGACTGTGAGGTGTGTAGCTGACCAGTTTCATTGTGATAAGAGTGTGAGGGGACCTTTTTCAAAAGCGTGCATTACATTTGAGATTATTTCTGTTCATAGATTCTTTATTCTTGAGGGATTAACATCTTATTTGGTCTGCTGGATCTTTAGGTGACATCTACGCAGGCAGTTTACTAAGGCCTACAGAGCACAGCAGGCCCCTGCTCGGATGGGTCATATTCTTTATGCATCTCTGGAATATATTCTGCACCTATTTTTCACATGTTCGTTTGCATTTGATTTTCAGATGCAGGAGTTGAAAACAACCACACAAAAGAACCTAATGGACATTTACGATTCATATAATCAGCCACGTACAACTCAGCATCAGCTACGTTGCCATTGTGCCTTGATTACAGATCTAAATAGGCTAACAGTTATCCGCGTGTCATCTTTTGCCGAGGAATACCACACATTTTAGTGGTGATTGGTGAAGGTCCATATCTGGAGAATGTTCGCCATCTATATTATTTTAACTGCTGGTAAATACTACTAAGGATTAATTTAATACATTGAGGTTGCAGTAGTCATTTTAGGAAAATCTTAGACCCTATAATACTATGATCATTTGGAATTAGATCTGTGCAGCATTAAGATCTGTTGATGACCCGTTGACGTAATAACACCGAAGCAATAATCAAGAATAATAATGACGTGAAGATTTACGTGGAACTTTACTCTGTAGGGAGCGGGATGAAACCATGAGAGAAGACTCGAGGTTGGATATTCAGTTGTAAATCTCAATGAGTACAGGGAGTACATGGTTTTTTATATAGCCCACTGATAGATCGAAGTCACACTTATATATGATATTGGAGTAAACATGAGAACATAGTAGTTGGATCTTAAAGAGATCTGCATAATTTTTTATTTACCGTAGACATTTGGGAATGATAGGGATGCAAAGGGACAGATACAATTATTAACGAATATTAAAATTATCTTACCATGTCTTTAAAAAACAGATACAGATGTAAAATGGATACTGATCGCATAAGAGTAATGTTAGAAATACTCTAGAGAATTGACTTAAATATATATAAATTGGATGGAAAACACACGATATAAATTTATTAATTGTGTTTGTATCATAAAAATTATACGAATATGGTAAAAGAAGGTATAGAATTATGTTATATAGGGTTAAAAATAAATCTATGACTATATTTATATACGAAAATGGATATACGGATACGTATGTTTACGGATATCAAAATGATATCCATATATGTATCCATTTCAAAACGGATACAGATGTCAAAATCTGCATAAAACGGATACGGTGACGGATTACGGATATATTTGTAACTGTTTGCATCCCTAATGCTAGGGTCACTTTGTGGGTTCTTTCCTAAATCAGAATGATTTTTATAGGGATATATATACCTGTAATCCCAAGTAATTTCGTAATTACGTACATGATTCTGCGTAATCATGAATTACATCAGGAACCCCGAATAGTCACTCCGTCTTACAACCTTAACCCTCCGTTAAATTTGTTTGTTAACCCAACTGGACCATCGAATTAATCTAACCCATGACTATCAAACGATTATTAAATTTCCAAAAAAACAAAAAATTACCCCTCCCCCATACTCCAATGACCCACCCCTCCCTCCCTCATGCCGATGTCCTCCTCCTCCCCGACCTCCTCCTCCTCCAAGTCCTCCAGCCGCCACCCTCCTCCCTGACCACCTTCTCCTCCAGGACCTCTCCTCCTCCTCCTCCTCCTCCTCGACCTACTCCTCCTCCTTCAGATCTTCCAGTCGTCGCCCGACCTCCTCCTCCCTCCCAGGTTCTCCGTCGTTTCCCACCTCCTCCCCCGACCTCCTCCTCCTTCCCAGGTCCTTCGCCGTTGCCCTCCTTCTCCCTCGACCTCCTCCTTCACAGGTCCTTGTTGTCGCCCACCTCTTTCCCCGATCTCCTCCTCCTCCCCATGTCCTTTCGTCATCGCACACCTCCTTCCCAGTAGTGATGGTTTCTATGGAAGAGAAGAAAGGAAAAGAGAAGGAAGGGGAATGGTAGGATTTGTAATTATCTTTAACATAAAGTGTGAAAATGGATGGATTCCGTCAAAGTTAACAGAAAAATAGATGGGTGTTACTACATGACCATGTCATGTAAGAGTTAAGCATTATTCGGGGTTCCTGGTATAATTCACGATTACACATAATTATGTACATAATTACAAAATTACTCAAGATTGTAAGTGTAAATATCTCATTTTTACATAATTTCTTGTGCCTTCACGGCACATATTTACGTTTGTTTAGGCTATATGAAAGATCTCTGTCTAGTTCACTGATGATGTTTGCACAATCTTTTGTGTATGGTTGAGTTGTGTCAAAGGTCTTTTACACAAGGATGATAAATCTGTCTTTACGAAATCAAGTATGATCTTTCACATGCAGCTTTGTTGTAAGATTTCTTAATGCTAGTGGTTTTTAAAGAAGAAACTCAAATCCAATTAATTGAGTTTAATCGAACTTTGATTGGGTAGAGTTAGTTCGAGAATGGAACCAATTGAATCATTAATGGAAGATCAATATGAATTGAATTTACCAAAATCGAAGTGGTAGAATAATGTTAATAATTGCTAATTATTATATTTTGGTTATAAAGTCGAATGTTTTTTTTTGGAAGATGCTATCTGTTAATTGAAAGTTGTATGATTTAAACTAAGAAGGATTTTAATTAGTGGTCAATGAATTGAGGAGATGGGGGTTATTAATTTCAAATGAAATTCGAATTTCTAAACCTAAAATTTGGACTGGAAGCAAATCGGACGAAATTTAATTTGAAAGGAGCTTAGGTTCACAAAAAGTTCACAAATTAGAATATGTGATTCTGAATGTCCGATTCGAAACAATTCGAGAGTGGAGCATTTCAGATACAAGTACATGAGTTACACCTAAAATGTTGGGGGCGAATTAGATATGATTTGATCCAAATGAGACAATCAGGTAAAGATAAAGAAAATCCGACCATTGGATTTAAATGCAAAATCATGATTGTATAGATCACTAAACCTGTAAAATTTCATGTCACTCAAACTTTGTTTGAATATTAATATATAATTCGAAAACGTCTGTGCAAACTCGATTAGAGAATACTATCGTGAATATTTTGTTGTTTAATATTCACTTTAATATTCACATATTCTATCGTGAATATTTACGTATTTTGCAAGCAAGTCAACACCCTTTTTTCATATAAAAGAAAGTTGTATTTCATTCGCCAATTTGTAAGTTTGCCTAGGAGTATTATGTAATTGGGAAAAATGTCAGGAGTGTCCACGTGGTTCTGGGAATTTACTTTCGCATTCTAAATAGTTTTGGTTTGTAAAGTTACATGTCCTTAAAATTCTAAATTTTGATTAAATAAGCATTTTGAAGGTAATCGGTATTTATAAAAATCTCGTAAAATCACGAAAAATATGTTTTACGTTTTTATACGCTTTGGGAATTTCTGGAAAAGGGAAAAAATTACTAAGATACCCTTCTACTCTAATTTGTGCATGCTTGTATTAATAATGGATGTGCTCATATTAATTGATGCATAAAATGTGATCTGTTTTATGTTTTAATCTGATTTAAGTACAAATATGATTGATGCATAACCATGACCTTAGTGTGTTGTGAACATGACACATGACCCTAGTGAATGCTATATTTCACAAGTTTGTGATCCTTAATGCTAATTCATATGCATTAAACAATTGGGAGAGGTGTAAAGTAATATGTAATCATTTTAATTCTTTAATATAATTAGCATGCTACAAATGGTGATCGTACTTATACTATGTAACTTAAATCTAAGTTGTTGAAATATAAACTGCGGAAGCGAATCAAAGCAAGAACAAAACAAATGAAATTCTTTGATTTTACGTGGAACCCTACTCCGTGAGGAGCGGGATGAAACCACAGGAGAACCGCCTCAAAGGGCTGATTTTGCATTCACTTTCTCAAAGTTTACAATGGGTGTGGGGTTCTTTATATAGCCCCACCAATGTGACCAAAAGTCACCACTCTAAGATGTGGTACTAAACATAGCCCACCAAGACCATTCTTCAACACTCCCCCTCAAGCTAAGCATGCAATGCTAAGTTTGGATAAACAAAAAGAATGCACTCACTCACATACAAAGTACATGAAACAACATACAATGTCAACTCAACGCACACTGTCGATTGCTGCCGAAGACGATGTTTTCATGTTGGTGAGGAGGAACTAGAGATTGGAGGTGAATGATGATCTGCAGAAATCTGATCAGCAATTGAGTCTTCATCATGGAGTATTTCGGCCCGCAACGTGTCTTCACAAAAGATTGCTCCACTACTCCGAAGGGCCAACAAGAACGTTGTGGGAATACCCATATATAGTGGAGTTCACGACCATGAAAACATACCGTGGGAGTATCCATATATAGTGGAGTTCACGATCATGAAAACATGTCGTGGGAATATCCATACATAGTGGAGTTCACGACTATGAAAACATCCGTGGGAATATCCATACATAGTGGAATTCATGACCGCTAGAGAATGAAGCCAACAATAAGTCTCTCACTGGAGAACTCCACAAAACATAGGTACTCAAATAGAGCACCTCAAGCAACGAGTCTCCCTCTGAAGAACTCCAAAAAACATAGTACTCAAATAGAGAACCTCAAACAATGAGTCTCCCTCTGGAGAACTCCACAAAACATAGGTACTCAAATAGAGCACCTCAAACAATGGTAGAGCTCAGAAACCTCCACCCAAACACTTCAAACAATGGTAGGGAATACTCCACTACCCAACAACTACCCATCACTCCCCCTTTCTCCCAAGCTTGTTGGAAACAAACAAGTTGGGAGAATAATGAAAGATCAACAAGAAACTGTTTCTTCCTTTTCTTTTTTAGTCCCGAGACACATTTTTTTTTGGACTGATTTTTTTTTGCAAATATTCATCTCTCTTTTTTTCGAATCTCATTTTTTTCACATTTTTTCACCACAGCTTCTCTATTTTTTCACATCACTCCTTTTTTAACTACTCTTGACTTCATTTCATTTATTTTCACCATCTGTTTTTTTTTCAATTCCAGCAGCCACTCTTTTTTTTTCATTGACGCCCATCAAGGGCCGAAACATAATCATGCCGTCCCCCCTTTTTTTAAAGAAAAAACGGGTCATTAGAGTCCCTCACCATTCAACGAGAGAGAGAGAGAGAGAAAAATAGGATTCACCCCTTTCTCGATCGATGCCGCCGCCAACAATAGGATAGGAAGAGGCTCAAGTCCTGAGCACTGCCAACTTGGAGGATCGGACATGGATCGCGGCATCGTCGACCGCCTGGAGGGCACAGGAACTTGGTCTCGGAGTTGTGGCCCTGCTGGTCTTAATGGAAAAGCACACAGCACGTAAGTGGCTGGAGATGCGCTCCCACAAGAGATGTTCAAGCAGGAAAGGGGGACCTGCGTAGAGGGGCGCCCTACACAGGGAAGGAGGCGGAGGAGCTCACGCAGGGGGTTCGCGGGGCGTAGGGACTCGCGCACAGGGAAAGAGGCGCAGGGCTCGCGCACAGGGAAGGGAGAGCGCACGCCTGGTGCGCCCAGGGGTCCGCCAGGAGAAGAGGGGTCAGAGGCGCGCAGGGTCCCGCTGGAGGTGCACCGCGAGAAGCGGCGCACGCTTTGGCCTGGAGGAAGCCGCCCCCCTTGGGGTTTCGATCTGGGATCTTTGACAGCGCCGCCAGTGGCGAGGAGGTCCAAAGGGGGAGTTGGGACTGCCTCTGCCTGGGCTCGATGTCGCTAAGGAGGAGTTGGGGCTGCCATCGCCTGGGCTGCGCTGATCTGGAGGAGATTCACACTGCCCCTGGAGATGGGGCTACGCCATAAAACTGGAACCTCAGATTTCAAACGGAAAAAACACGACGGAATGGGGGCAAGAACTTAACCATGAATCGATGCCTCAACGTGGCTCTGATACCATGTTGAAATATAAACTGCAGAAGCGAATCAAAGCAAGAACAAAACAAATGAAATTCTTTGATTTTATGTGGAACCCTACTCCGTGAGGAGCGGGATGAAACCACGGGAGAACCGCCTCAAAAGGCTGATTTTGCATTCACTTTCTCAAAGTTTACAATGGGTGTGGGGTTCTTTATATAGCCCCACCAATGTGACCAAAAGTCACCACTCCAAGATGTGGTACTAAACATAGCCCACCAAGACCATTCTTCAACATAAGTCAAACATTACCAGGCTAAATTAAAAAGCAGAAATGAGAACATATATGTTTCGAAAAACATAGAGGTGCAATTCACATGGTGATTCAGAGTTCAAGCATTTAAACATACTTCAAGATATGGGCTAATCTTCTACCATTTGAATAAACAAAAACTACATAATGCTAGAGATGACAACTACAACACGTTTTTTGAGCGATGAAAAGAGAACCACATCAAGGGGAGTAGGGTTTCCAACAAGAATAATCCACTTAGCTTAAACTAAAGATAATAACCCAAATGAATCATGAATCTAGGGTGCATTGAGTAGATTGTGTGGTAGCTCAACTCAGAACTCCAAAAATGAAAGGAAACAAGATTAGGTGCAGTGGGGGAGAATACCATTATATATTTACACATGTGTATAGCCTCAAAATGACAAGACAAACTTCACAACCGCACTAGTACATCCTTAGTATGGAAGTAAGTTCAAGAGAAGCTACTCAATCACATGTAGTAAGAGGGCTAGAGAGTAACTTCATATGCTTAATGCAACATGAATCTAGATGTAGTTTCTTCGCACATAGTTAGCAACCATATTTTGATGCCGTATTTTGATATATATTATGCTTGTGAGCTTAGGAATATAATTGCATATGCTAAGTTCTTGAAAGTGGATTGAATGTCATGACTTTTTCTTTTAGGTACCCTCTTCATATGTTGTTGATTAAGTACCATGACTCTTGTTAGTTACATGTTCATATACGATTGATTATGTATCTTTACATGCGAATGAAATAGGATTGAGTACATGCTACTCCATCAACACAGTTATGTTATAATTATCGCAAATCACTCGTTAAACATGTCATACTTGTTATAATAAACCTCAAGAAATGAGACATTCTCCAACTGTAATTTCTGCCTGATGAAGAGCTAGTGTATGCTTCTAAGAAACACTAGCTCTTTGCCAAGTTTAGCAAGTGACTTTTGGTTGAAGCATGTCTCCTTCCCCAAATCCATCGTTTCTTATGAGGGAATATCTGTGGGTCCAACCAATGTTGAAGTTGTGGGAGATAGGATTAACCTAAGGCGTTGCTTTTCGAGAACAAGGGCTTTCTTGATCCTATTGGTTACTACCCCCGATTAATGTACTGAGAATATCCAAATGAGCTTTAGAACTCTGAAGCAAAAGTTGACTTCTACCCTAATGTTGGTAATTCTTTTTAGATCCGGAGGATTCATGATCTATTGTGATTCATCATATAAGGGACTTGGATGTATTTTTATGTATAACGGACACACTATTTCTTACACTTGCTAATAAGTCAAGGCCTTATGAGAAGAATTATCCCATTTATGTTAAAAACTTGTTGTTGATAGTGTTTGCATTGAAGATATAATGGCACTACGTATATAGAGAGAATTTTGAGATATACTCAGACCTTCAGAGTTTAGAGTATTTATTCTACTAGAAAGAGTGTAACATGAGGTGGAAGTGTTGGCTAAACCTTCTTAAGGATTATGTTTGTATGTTCGATTACTAATAAGGAAAGCTAGTTTTATTATTGATGCTTTGAGCCATACACCTCCCTTGGTTCAAGTGCATGTAAGTTGCTAGAACTTGATAAGGAGACCATTCCAAATATGGTTGAATGTGACCATTACTTTGAGTAGAGATTCTAAGCAGTTGCTATTGCAGAATCTTAAGTGTTGTTGGGTTATCAAGAGTTGCAGCAGTCCGGATAATGTATTTGATGGTTAGGGAGGACTCCTCATGTTCACTAATGAAGTCTTAAGGAAAATGGTGGATATATACATTTACAATATTACGAGAACAATTGATGCGTGAGAAGTTGATAGATATATCTCGATCTGAGGTAGAAAATTTGGTGGCTGGGGACGATGGAAAGTGTAGTTGACTTCATGGGTCCATGCTTTATCTATTAACAGGCGAAGTCTAAGCACTGATCTGTCAAAGTTTTCGGATTCTCTCTCCGTTACTGAGTGGAAATGGGAGAACAATAACATGGATTTTGCATGCAGGTAGTCTTGTACATGACATGGTACTAATCTATATGGACGATTGTGGTCGAGATGACAAAGCCAGCACACTTCATTCTCGTTAATACACCATGTTACATCCTGACTAGCATATATTTACATGAAGAAAGTGGCGAAACTACACGGAATACTCAAAGATATCATCTCTAACAGAAGATCATAGTTCATGAGTAGATTTTAAGCACTCTCAACACCAACACGTTATACCCAAGATTGGGAGAGTCACTTATTGTGTCAATGCCCAATGGAGAGGCTATTCCCTGTCAATTATATTCAAAGTGAGCATGGGGCAATGGAAAACCAATGAATTTCAAGACTGATATCTAGAGAAATTGCACAATTCATATATTGAAGGACGTCATGAGGAGTTGCACTTTAAATTGCACAATTCATATATTGAAGGATGTTATGAGGAGTTGCACTTTTTAGTGGAAGGGATCTTGGATAAATCAACTTCACTTAACCCAATTTGTATAATATCTTGCATTCCATCATAAATATAACACCTTTGGGATACTTTATGCACGAAGATATCGTGTCCTAACTTGTTGGGTAAAGATAGATGAGAAGCATTTGTACCAGTTAGAGAATCTAGAGAGGACCAAGGAGATCATTGACACCATCCAACAAAGAATGATGGAAGCCTAAAGTTAATTTGTGTTTCTTCTTGCATCTTTGATAAAGAGCATTCGAATATTTGAAGTCAAGGGTAAGTTAGCTTCAACATACATTGGACCATCTGAGATCTTGAAAACGGTCCCTGCGAAGTCGAGAATGTTGAAGGACCTCAACAGAGCCTTATGGTTGATTTTCTTTGTTTCATGCGATTTTGTGAAGCCGTGGGGTGACTGCGTGATTGGTTATATGACTAGTGTAAACCTACTATCCTAATTTACACTCTGCATAATAATCATTTTCAAAGTAATCGGTTCTTATCGCTAGAACTATCTGTTAGGGTGCAATTTTGATGGCTTTTCGTGCATAAATCATGATTTTGCACGACTCGTCCTGTACGTAGAGGCTGGAGCAGGGTACACATTTCTAACTCTGCATGCATAATTGATTTTCGCTGCATTATATGGTCTTCTCCCCCTGATGGACATATTTTGATAATACAAGAAATCTACATCACCGCTGGTTGTTTGATAATACCAAAAAATTGACAACCTAAAAATTTAAAAAAATATTTTTTTTCTTTTGAAACTTTAACCCAAAAATAAAAGAAGTAATTAGACTTAAATATTTTCGGGCCACAACCATGTCCTTGTATGTATGTACATATCAGACCAAGTGAGATGCATCCCATTATGGATAGAGCCTAAATCCCTAGACTTGTGACCTAAATGCCTGTCTCGATTCTGACTTTATAGTCCTTACGTTGTAAGCACTTTCCTTCAACCTTAAAAATGTGATTGTGTGTGCGAGTCTTCGTTACTTCCTAGGTCTTGATAATGAAACCCGGCTTAGTTGGGCAGATAAATCTCCGACAAGAAGCGTCACACTTAATAACAGGTCATGAGAGACAAATCTGTGTGCCGGTTAAATAACTAATTAAAATTCTCTATTAAAATGGAAAGATAATTAGCTGAATTTTTGTGGCCTTCATATGTAAAATTGATGGATTGTGGCTTTGTGATTGAGTGTGTTTGTGGCATCTATGGGATTCTGTGTCTTACATGGCATCCTTCTATCTTTTGATTTGTCATTATTCCATTTCGTATCCTTTTGACATCGAAGATGACGAATGAAATAACACTTTGCATCAGATAGCACTTTGTTCGGACATTGTGAGCCTTGCTATTCCCTCCTCAACCTGTACACCTCGACTTACTAAAAATGCCCCTCTTCCTAAGTTGTTTTTTCTTGTCACCAAGGATGACCAACTCAGGTCTAACCATCGAGGAAGAATCTTACCTTGACGCTTCTTTTACTATGGCAACTTTTCTTGGTGTTTACAAAGTTCTTTCCACTACTAATTACGTGTTAGACATTGTGATGAATAAGGGGAAGGGGCCAGCTAGTGCAGGAGCAGGAGTTGATGTGACCATGGCATTCTAGATATACTTCGAAAGATGAATGAATAGTTACAGGAGCATGTACGAGTCTAGGAAGAGTTGAGAATTGAGGTAGAAAGTCTAAATGCATACCAAAGAGAAGGTAATATACATGATGAGAATCATGTAGTCATGATGCATGATGAATATAATCGATATGCAAGGACGACAAAACATTGGATTAGATCCCACCATTTCATGGCCCTTTTGAGCTATGACTTGAGCGTATTTTTTTAAAGGAAAAATGGTGTGCACCCATACTAATGCAACTATATAAAGTGTATTTAAAATGATCCATTCATTACAATTCACAATTACACCGGGTTCAAGTCTCAAAAGGATCCATATCATTCGTAATTGCATTCTCTCCTTGAACTCTCACAATGGAAGACAATCCTATTACTTGCTAACCATAAAACCATACAATGAGAATTGGCATCAACCAATCTGCCTAGATTGTTGATGAGATTCCCCAAAAGAAGCCTCAAACTCGACCACATAAGACCTCCTTAGAATACTTGCACAAGAAGAAATGTGTTCCACGATCTCAAAGGAATTGATGCACATTGAACATCCTTTCTCAACAAGCGTAAAAATCATGGATTTGTACACTCTCATCATCATGCATTCTCTTCTCGAGTGTCATAGAAAGATTTTTACCCTTAATGAATCCTTCGAGCTCAAGATTAGCCTATAATCTTGTGCCAGATTGCTAGGATCCAAAACCAACATAGTAGTCACTATCAAACTAGCACCACTAGTCAAGACCATTTAAAGACTCCTTTATAGAGAAAAGGGAATCCTACTCACTTATAAATTATGTAGTCTTGATTTAGAGAGCCTAGACAAAAAAATGGGGAGCCCATGATCCGTTCAACCAAGCCTCATAAACACTAAAATTATGGTTGTCAGCTAAAGCATAGAGCCTCAAAACTCGATCACATAAGACCCCATCCTCGAATCAATCAGTAATGCGTATTTTGAATTTGTAACCATCACTAAGAACTGATCTAAAAAGGCTTGATCTCAGTCGAAGTGGCATGTAAATCATTGGTACCAACTCGCAAATAATATCATCACACTTACCCTAAACTAATAAAACCCACTTCGCAAGGAGGGTTTTGTTCATAAACTCCATCTTCCTTAACACATGCTACTATATTTCAGGGGACTCAACACAGACTCCCGATCAACCTAGGCATCCTTTTGTCCTCCCAGCCGAAGTCAGACTAGAAAAACCTTCTCGTGATTGTTTCTAACTATTGTCAAACACTCTTTAATAATAAGCAAGTAGAGATAAAAATAGCGATAGTGCAAAAAACAACTCTTTCAAAAGAATAAAGCGATTGATCTATGACAAACACGTGAACTTTTGGCTCCCATGTTTACTCTTTAACTTCTTCACTAGCTAAGCTCCCAAGTTTACTCTTCAGCTTCTTCACCAACTAACAATACGTAAGCATAAATAAAATAATACTAGGTTTATAAATGCATCACCTTCAAATACAAAGAGGCTGCTATGAGACAAATACTACCTTCAAAATCACATCTGGCTGCCCTACGAACAAAGACTAGAGCATCATTTTGAAGTTTCTTGAAGGCCTCCATCCTTGTATAGTGATACTTAGAGAGAGGTAGGCCCTTTTGTTTCATATGGGAAATGTTGACTTGTAGTTGCAGTATCGCAGGCATATTCTTTTTTGAGGAGAGCATGTATATGGGTTGAGGGACACAACTTGCTAGGAGGAATATGTCTTACAAGGTAATGCCCACTTTTAATAGGGCTTAGGATGAATTGGGACTCTCAGGG
This sequence comes from Ottelia alismoides, assembly GCA_037367405.1. Taxonomy (NCBI): domain Eukaryota; kingdom Viridiplantae; phylum Streptophyta; class Magnoliopsida; order Alismatales; family Hydrocharitaceae; genus Ottelia; species Ottelia alismoides. The sequence continues at coordinate 573,472 of JAZKJV010006570.1, forward strand.
ACAGAATTAGAAGCAAAGATAAGGGAAATGGGAGGATGAATGCTAAAGTTGACATGGATTGAATGCAATGGTCAAGATATATTTTGCTCAAGTATAGATACACAATTGTTTTCATATTTTTTATAAGTATCTAATTTATCATCATTATTTTTATTATTATCCCTCTAGTTTAAATAATTCAATTCTACTAATAATTAATTAACTCAAATTTACAACGAATCCTTTGTCATTAATTAGCCCTAAGTATATGTAGATAAATAAATATATTATTGTGCCTCTTTTTTATGTGTTTCTTTAATGTTAAAAAATAAATGAAAATTAGTTTAATATTGAAGTGTATATTATTTATAAATAAAAGGTACAAAAATAAAATAAAATAAAATACATGCTTTAATTATTTAAAAATGCTTCCAAAAATATTGTATTGTGCATATTATTTATTTTGATTTCAATTCTACATGAAGTTGCAAACTTGAAAAGATATGCAATTTTCATGTTGAACATTCTTTCTAATTTAACCTCTATGTATTTCTTATTGATTTTACATGGTTTTTAGGCATTTGGAATGATGGTATTGGGCCACATGGCCCAATCTCAAATGCCCACATCACCCGACACTTTATTTGGCCCCGCTTCAATTTGGGACCGTCTAATCTCACAATGATACGATTCAGTCATCGCATCCCCGCTTCAACAAGACTAATCGATTGATCATTTGATCAAGCGTCCGTGTTCCACCCGTGTACGCTAGATTGGGGTCCATCTAATCAAGATCATACGATTCTCGAGTTGTCTTCAACCTCCCAATTGCCCAAGTTGAAGTGACATAAACCTTCACCATCACTAACTTCTTCCCATTTTGTTGATTGACTCATGTACTCTCTCACTTCATCTCTGGCGACCAACTTACAGTTTTGACATCACTCTCCCTCATATTACCTCCATTTATCGTCATCGCTCTCATGTGCAACCATGAACGATGGTTCAAACCACAACTCCACAACTGCCAAACCTCCACCTCCTCTTCAAACAAAACCCCATTCCAACCCTTGAAAATCTCTATTTGCCCTTGTGTGAGAGAAACTCCTAGCCTCATACTCCCTTGAGTGACACATACACACACACACACAGCGAGAGAGAGAGAGAGAGAGAGAGCAGTTGAGAGCGAAGATAAAGAGTGTCCTCTCCGATGAGATCCTTAGCTTCTTAGGCTAAGTTGCATCACCTGCTTGATGCTCGAGCTTTGTTCTCTAGCCCATGACATTAAGCGACGACTGGAACCTCTTGAATCTCCAAACAACAGCCTAGATTCAAACCCCAATCCCATCTTCATTTCCATTTCGATCTCTAGGTAAGTATTCTTCTTCTTTTCTTTGTGTTTTATCTAATTTCTTCACACTCACACACACTTAATCACTCATCGGATACATCTGCACCTCCATCACAACACCACCACCTTTGTTATCATCTCCATTCGTACCTTCCACCTTCAGATCATTTCTTCCACCTCGATCCATGTTCTCCCTCTACAAGAGGGAGAACCCATGTAGGGCTTTGCCTCGCACCGTGTCCACTAGTCCTCCAACCACTTCATTCACTCTAGTTGCTCCCAAATCCTTTCTTAGTGCTTCGACTTTAAGGCTAACTTTTGCATGATATCAAAGAACTTCAATGGCTATAGATGCGAAAGCTTCTCCAATGACATCCTCACCTCTGATTAGCGGACATAGATCAACCATTCTAGTCATCTCCATGTCTCCATTGTGTACCCCACATGTTCTCCATGCCCTTGCGAATGAGCCTGGGACTTAACCTGGAGAAAAGACGCAATGAGGAGCAAGTAGGGATTCGTCAAAGCTTAAGCTTCACCACCACCACAGTTGGAGGAGAAGGCCGATCATCAAGCTACAATTACCGGAGGATCACCTCGATCTTACGGATCGGGAGTCCACCATCAACTGTGTCCGAGCTGTGAGCCTCAGGTTTTCAACACCTACATCAAGGTGCTTAAGCAAGCCACGTAGACACACATCCGTCCTAGCCTTCGCCAAGACTCGAGCCTCACCTCACGTGTGTATCACACGTGATGGGGATATTTTGCACCTCATACCCCGCGACTATTAATTATTGCAGATAAACCCCACCACCTGGGAATTTTGCGACATAACCTTAACAACTGTGCCTATTTGTAGTTCAGTCTCTTTGTGGATTTATTTGTAAGATATTTTGTATTTTTAATTCAGTTTTTCTTACAAGAATGTCCATGATTTCAAATATTAATATATTGATCATATGATGTCCATTTTTAATGGAATTAGTATAATTGGAAATATAATTTCATGAACTTTAATGTGGTATATTTAGTTCTCTATTTTGACTTATTTTTCATGCACTAAAATTTAGAGAATGTAAGTTGTCGTTCTAGCTTAATTTGCTCAAAATCGATCATAGTTCCATTTTATGCTCTATTAATACCCTGATTTGCTTATTGATTGATTGGATTAATTAGGTTGTTATTTTCCATATTATACATAATTTCATCTTGATTAATTATTATATCAATGAACATTGAATGAATAGTTCTCTTAAATAAGTGCATGAAATGAACCTTGAAAATTTATCTCTTTATTCTTCATAATTAATACCAAGATTTTGGAGTTAAATTGGAATCATTTATGAGATATATAGTAAATTAATTTAGCAACATTTTAGTGTGTTGTGTGTACTTGTTTTTATCATCATCTTGTTCATTATTTGTCATGTTATATATTTGCATTGAAAATTTCATAAAAGACCACGCATTCTTGGTTTGCACACTTGTCTAAGTTGCATTTGAGATTAACTTAATTGATATATTTGGATTATAATTAAATAGACTAGTAAGTTTGTATCCTTGTGTTCAACACTAGACTTATCTAGAATAAATTTAACTAAGTCCTCTTCATAGAGATATGTTGGCTTAGTTTTGATAAATTGAGATTTGGTCATACTATAATTTGATCAACTTAACCTAGCCAAATATCGAATAATCACTTTACCAGTGGTAGGATGTAGAGGAACACTAACATTGATTAATCTTTTACGTTATGAAATTAGTTTGGTATTTTTATGCACCGTAATTTATTTTATAACTATTTTTGTGTAATTGATCATATTTTACTCATATTTGCTTCTAACATTTATAATAAATCACTCCTGGTTCTAAAATTTCAAGAAATAATATTATGTAGAATTAGTTGCGCTCTTGTATCCTCCAAAAGTCAATACACTTGCTTGTTTATTTCCTACGAAATAAATTGTTTAGCGACTTGAGTACTTGATTTTTAACTCGGCACATTAATTTTAGGAAATTAAAAGTCTTCTAGATTCCTCTCATTAAGATATGTTTGAAATAATTTTGATTTTGAAAAACTAATGTCTGGTATAAATTTAAATATATTTACTCAAAATCACTCTACTAGCATTATATAATCATATATATTTATTTTGCATCATAAAATTCCAAAAAATACAATAGATTAATTTTGCATAGTGTCACCTCTAGACCAACTTTAATCATTTTGGAATTAATTTTATTGAAATTTACGAAAACTCTAAATTTGGTATCATTAGCATTTTTGCATTTTCATCACACAAAAATCAAAAAAATATTATCTAAAAACCGAAACACTGTATTTCCTGAACTGATTTCTAACATGTTATTTGCTTTGTTATGTCAACCTTGGGGCTTGCCTATGTTAAAGAAACATAGGGCCACATTTACGTTCATTGAATTATTTTTTTTGTTGTTCAATTTTTTGACTAATCACCAATTGTCCAACTACAATGTCAAAAATGATATGCGAAATAGGATAATTTGTCTATTTATCATATAGTCGCAGCTTTAACATGTTCCCAATTACTTTAGATGAAGAACACACACTCTAATTTTTGTTTGACTTTTAGCCAAAATTGTACTCTGTGGTAACACAAGTTCGATCGATCTAGTCAAGAACAATGTCATGACTCTAGAACAAAACATGTCTTGTCCAAGGCACTTGTGAAGCTCAAACCTTTCATTTCTTTTGATGTTGAATCCACTTACGATATTTTAATGAGGATATTTTTGTTGGTTCTTTGGTTATTTACTTTGAATGATAGCTTTCGCTTGTAACCCTCAAATATGTTCTTTTCTTGGTGCTTTATTATCTGAAAAGAAAAATGAGAAATCCAAAAATATTTTGGATTTTGATTAGAGAGATGCAAGAATCGTATATTTCCAAAGGTCTCTCCAGTAGGCTTCGGAGTGCTTTCTTGTTATACATAACTACACGAATATGAGGTTCCCACCAAAGAAGAGAAGAAGGGAACGGAACACAAGAAATAAGAAGCATGCGCTAGACAAGGCCACATTAAATGCCATCAAGAACATTGTACCAACTAGAAGGACTCAGAAGCATACTACATCAATCTCTATATTATTGAGAAGATCTTTGACCATGTAATTATGGATAACGAGTCTTCAATTAATGTAATGTCATCTTTGTTGCTTGAGAAACTCAATCTGATGTCACTTAATAACTCTTGTGTGATCACTCAGTTTAATGATCGATCAATTAAGAGGCTGAGAATCACATTAAAGGACATTGTCAAGACTGTCAAAGACCTACTACTCCTACTGAAATTTACTATCCTGAACATGTATTATTGTATATAGTTACATCTTGAGTTTATAATCCTTGTAAGGCCTTTTTTATATATAACATAGGTCTTTTCACTTATGAATCGATAAAGGTATGCTTTACATTCAAGGAGAGAATGTAAAAATAAGAAAAATATGAAGCAAAGAGACATGCATCATATTTGAGTTCAGAGTTTTTCAGTTATATAGATGATTGCAACTTAGTAGATAGAGTTCATGAACACAACCTTTCTTGTTTTCATACAAAGATCGAACTTCCTCTCTCACCTAGAGACGAGGACAAGGACGATGCAATTTCCTTTTTTTCTTAGGTAGCAAAATCACTTTTCAGAGATATACTTCAAGATGAGGTAGATCCCTGCAGCTTACATGGTGAAGAGTATGACATCTACCTGTTGGAGTTATTTGTCTTGAGTCATTAGGATTCAGAGCAGGTAACCATGATGTCTAAGATGATAACATATTTCTTTGACCTCTTTTTTGATTCAACTCATGAATTCAATGACAAAGTAGAACATGAAATTGCTATATCATTCTTCACCATCAGCCCAACCCTAGATCATCTAATTCTTTTAATTCTATATTTTTAACCTAAGTTTGAGACATTATTTCCTAAAATGAAATATGCATTATTTATAGGTGGACATCAATAGTTTCAAGCCATCTTCATTTCGTGAATGATCATTATAAAAGAATCTTTCTTTCTAGAGATTTTAGGGAAATATGTACGGTTATTGGTATTGAGATTTATCCTGTGAAGGCTAATTGGCCGAATACTAGTGGAGAGGATTGTTGATGTGTCTGATCTCCTTCCTACCTTCTGCTGTGCTGAGAGATGATAGGATGGATTGCTGAGATGCTCGATCATCCTCTTGCATCCTGATTGGTTGAGAGATGATGAATTGGATTGTTGAGATGTTTGATCCTCCTCCTGCATCTTGATTGGATAAGAGCTATTGAGTTGGATAGTTGTGATGCATGATACTTCTCATGCATCCTGATTGATTGAGAGCTGATGATGAGATTGCTTATTTGTATTCTTTTATTACAGTTAAAGGGGCCTCGGGGCACCACATATTGTATCTCAAAATCATTTGTGGAAGGCCCTAGAAGGATGAGGAGTGGAAGGCCCTAGACTGAAATACTTTAGGAATGGTAAAGCTCATCATTTCTCCATCTGTGGCTTCAAATATCGCAAAGGAGATGATAACAATGAATCTTTTCAAAGATCTTGAAAATATATACGAGAAGCCATCCACATCAAGTAGGGTGTATTTGATGAAGAAGCTTTTCAATCAAAAGATGAGTGAGAACTCTGTGGTGGCTTCACACCTAAATGATTTGAGCAGTATCATCAACTAGTTGGAAAATATGAAAATTATGTTTAATGATGATGTCAAATCCCTTTTACTTCCTTCTTGTTTACTTGATAGTTGGGATGCATTAATTGTAGCAGTCAGTAAATCCTCTGGTTTTGCGAAGTTGAAGTTGAAGGATGTTGCTGGTCTTCTTCTTGGAGAATAGGCACAATGGAAGATGTCTGGTGAAGAACACTCTTCAGGTTTTGCCTTGAATATGGAAGGGAGAGGTTGGAAGAGCTACAGGAACCAAATATATTCTATAGGAAAGCCCAAAAAAGGAAGATCCAGAGTCTATGGTATGTTGGAATTGCAATTAAATGGGCATTACAAGACATAATGCAAGGCCTCAAGAAAGCATAAAGGAGAAAATGACAAAGGAAAGAATACTATAAATCTAACCGATGATGAGGATAGCAATGCCTTAATATGTGTTGTAGATGCTTGAAGTGAGTCATGGATTGTGGACTTGAGCGCTTCATTTCATACCACCCCACAAAGGACATCCTTCAAAATTATGTGAAAGATGATTTTGTAAAGGTGTACGTAGGAATGATGAATGTTGCAATATAACAAGAAATGGAGACATTGACATTTCCCAACCCAATGGTTGCATCTTGAGATTGAATAATGTTACACATGTACATAATCTAGTATGGAATCTCATATTTATCAGACAACTAGCAGAAAATGGTATTATGATATCATTCAATGTAGATTCATGGAAGATGTATAAGGGATCATTGATCTTGTCTCAAGTTAAGAAAGAAGAAACTCTATATATTACATCAGGCTCATATGGCATGTTAAAAGGTTGCATCCTCTAAGTGTAATGCTTGCACTTGCCATAGATGACTTGGTTACATGAGCGAAAAAGGAATGAAGATCATGCAAAAGAAGTGAAAGTAGATAGGATTGTTTATTGTTCATCTAGACTTATGTGAATATTATATCTTAGGTAAGTAGAAGAAAACCAGTTTCACAAAGATTACAAGAATATGCAAGATTAAAAGATTGGAGCTAGTTCATGCATACATACAGGGACCATCTCAAGTACCATCCCTCGATGGATCTCACTATTTCATTATTGTCATTAATGATATGACTAGAAAATTGTAGGTTTATTTTATCAAACATAAATCTGATGTATTTTAGATCTTCAAGATGTGGAAGGTTTTAGTTGAGAATGTGAACTGTTTAAAGTTGAATCCTACTATGCCAAGAATGGGATTGGGAGATCGAAAAGGATCCCAAGAATGCTCGGAAAGAAGGTGTTGTTGAACACATGAATAGAACTCTTCTAGATCATGCAAGAAGCATGAGGATACATGCAGGTCTACCCAAGCGACATTGGACAGATGCAATGAACAGATCAATATACTTAATACATCGAGGTCCATATGATGCATTGGATGGATAAATTCCAAAAGAAGCATGGACATGAAAGGAGGTAACACTTTCTCATTTATGTGTCTTCAAATGTACATCTTATGTTTACATTGAGAATGAAGATAAAGGAAAGCTTGACCCAAAAACAAAGAAGTGCATTTTTGTTGGCTATGGTACAAATAACTATGGATATAGATTGTATGATTTGGAGAACATCCAAACAAGAAGCAAGTTAGAAGCATTGATGTTATGTTCAATGTGGTTTCCTTATAGAAGGGTGGACTGCCAAAAAAAGAAAATTGAAGAATCAGACTATGTGGAGTTTGAAGAAAGTCTTGTAACAAAACACATCACAACCATATGATGATAATATGCAACTCATCCGATAGAATACTTTGCAAACTTCATTGTTATGTAACTCTTCCAGAACCAACAAGCCTACTGCAAGGTATTCACCTTCTTTGAAATATTGATGACTGATTGATAATGGTGAGCATGAATGCTTTGATAACATGCTACAAGGTGAGATGCAGAAGCAATGGTAGTTAGCCATGGATAATGAGATGGAATTACTCACAAGCTACAATATATAGGATTTAGTCCCACTACCAAAGGGAAAGAAGGTCTCGCATAACAAGTGGTTGTACATGGTGAAGGAGGAAGCTGATGGTACCGTTAGATACAACACTCGACTAGTGACAAATGACTTCCAACAAAAAGCAGATGTTGACTTCATAAAGATCTTTGCACCTGTTATATAGGTTTCAACCATAAGATTAGTACTAAGCATTGTTGTAGCTGAGAACCTACATATGGAGTAGCTGAATGTTAAGACAACATTTCTCCATGGAGATGTTGATAAGGACATCTACATGCAACAACTAAAGGGATGTAGCTACTAGAAAATAATACATGGTAAGGACTGATGAATCTCGTATTCATCATGCTAAAATTGGTCATTTAGGCTCTGTCCCCCATCATCTACTTGTATTTAAACATTAATAGAGCATTATTAGCCATCATGCATGTGTAAATAATATCCGCATTTCATCATGCATAAATTGCATTTAAAATCCCCAGTGTAAATTAGCCCAAAAAGCCGCTAACTTCTCATATTTTTAGTTAATTCATCCTAACTCCGATTGACCCCAAAACACTTCCATTGTGTAGATATTACTAACCTTATTAAATAAAAAATACAAAAAAATTACTAACCCCAATAAGTGTCAAATAATCCCAAAGTCAAATTTCACATCTGACAGACTAAAATGAGCATATCTCCCACATACAGTGTCCGATTTTGGTCTACTCACTTTTAAAGTACTCCATTTTCAAATACCTTCAAAACAAGACCAATTTCATAAAATTCGGAGCTCATATGTGAAAGTTGGGTTTTGGGCCTCTTTTGCGCATTTTGACTTTTTGCTAATTTTGACCTGAGTTTTTATGTGCATAATTAACTCTTTTAATTTTATTTCTTTTTCATTTGTGTCCTTTGATGAAAGTTTTAATAAGAAATGCAAACATTCAAATCCAGATTAAAACTGAGATCAAAGAAATTGACCAAGTCCGAGTGTCCGTTGTCGGTCTGCACAAAAGTCGTGTGATTCTGACTTCTATTTTATTTTCCTATTTTCTTATCCTTTAAAATTCCAAAAAAATTAGATTAATGAGTAAATAATTTTCTTCTATTTTATCGTATTTTTTCTAGAATTTTTATCCTCTTTAAAACCACCAAAAAAATACAAAATATCAAAAATACGGTTTTTCGTACACATGGAAAGCCGCCATAAATACCACTTCTCACAGGTGACCTCTTTTGCTCCTGGGCCCTTCATGAAAGTTGTAGATCTCGTCGAGACGAACAACTTTCGTGAAGAAAACTTTTCGATCCGAGGTCATCTTCTATCTCTTTTTTTCCTTTAAAATTCTGAAATTTTTTTGGTGCCACGTGGCAGCTCCAGGGCGTGCCACGTGGCACCCCGCCTCACTCTCTCTCTCCCAGGCCACCCCGGGTCACGTGCCCAGCACGTGACCCCATCTTCTTCCCAAATCAGCCGTTGCTCCCTCAAACGCCCGCCCCACCCACCTCCGCCGTTACCCATCCTCCCTCGTAACCGCCGCCTCCTCCTCTCCGCTGGCCGTTACGAGGGCGGCCTATAAAGCCCTCTCCGCCACGACCGCCATCGCCATCCGCCATTGCGAGATCTTGAGATTCGACAGCCCCCGGTGACAGCGGAGGCGCCTCTTCATCTCGGCGAGATCCAAGGTCATCTCTGACCTTGTTGCAGCAGCTCCCTGTAGCTGCCAAGCCTTGGAGCTTCGCCTCCACTTCCAGGTACCTCAGCTCCGTCATATACCCAATCCCAGGCGGTCGCCGCCGGCCTTGCTCAGGCTGGAGCTCCCTTCTCCCTTCTTCACCGTACACCCCCCCCCTTCGTTTAGCCTAACCACTTGCAGGTGCCTCGCCGTCAACATCGACAACCCCATCACCAGCCCGCCCCTCCGCTTTCGCCTCCACCAGCCGGCGACACCTCCGCCCAGGGGCTCCGGCTCCGCCTCGCCCACCACCGCCGCCTGGGCCGCGTCGCCATCACCTTCGTCAGGCCTCCGCCGGTCGTGTGTCGACCGGCCGAGGCTTCGCCGTCGCCGTGCCTCGATCCTCCGCCTCGCGCGGAGCCTCCGCCTCAGCCTTTGCGCTCCACCGCCTCGCCCCCGCTCGCCTCCGCGGTCGTGTGTCGACCGGACGAGGTGCCGCAGCCACCGCCTCCTCCGGCCGCCCCGCCCCGCATCGGGCGTGCCCCAAGGCACAGTTACCGTCGGATCTGGGCTGAGCCCTTGATCCGACGGCCCGTAGGCCGCCACGCGTCACCCCCGAGCCTCGACCCCAGCCTCGAGGCTCGGGTCCCCGAAGCTACATTATTCCGCCACCTAGGCTCGGTCGATCGAGCCACAGCCTCTGGTCCGAGCCTTCAGGTCCGGGCCCGAATCATAGGTTCGGCCACCCGAGCCTCTCCTTCGGGTGCCCGAGCCTCCAGACCCGAACCCAAGCCTCTAGGCGCACGTGCGTTGCACGTGCGCGCTGGGAAACTTGCACGGACGCCCCTGGACTTTTCAGAAATTGCAAGCAGGACCCCGCCAGGGGTAAATTACGCAGGGACCCCTCCGACTTTTGGAAATTGCAGATAAGTCCTCCCAGGGACTATTTTGAAGGAAAACTTTATTTTAATTACATTTTAGTCCCTGAAATTTCAATTTAGCATATCTTCTCCATCTGGTCTCCGATTTTAGCGTACAATATGTCGTTTCGAAGCTCTTTTCATGCTCTACCATTTAGCATAGTTTGTGAACAGATCTGAGGTGGTTTATTGTCAATTATTATTTGCGGATCATCACTGACTTTTTGTAGCCTTATTCTGACATATCTGTGCCATATCTCCCTAGGAAAACTTGACGATTTATTTTACAGGGAATTATTGGAGTTTAGATATTATTTGAGGACTTATTTTATGCAGGGGTTTCAGAGAAGAAGATTGAAAATTTATTTCCTTATATTTTTCGAAGATAATATCTATCAATCTACAGGGAATTTAGAAGAAATTTTTATCAGAGACCCGATCATAGGAGATTATTTATTGACACTCTGATCATTTCTCTTGAATTATGTATTTTGATCTGTGATAAATTTCGAGGTTATCAATTAACATCTTTTGGAGCATAAATCCAACTTCCAGATCCCGTGCTGAACTGTCATCTCTGTATATTTCCTTGCATTTGCATACCATTGCGTTGTATATTTTTCTCAACACAAAAATTAACCGAGCATTAATCAATTATTAAATTTGATTTAAGACCGCGCAACTAAAAATCACCGTTCCCTGAGTTCGACCTTGGTAAACTTGCCAAGTAAAAAAATATTCCACAACATTCGAAGATTGTGGTTTTTGATCGACCGATTTTCACCTCCTATACTACAATTCCTCATCTTTAAAGAGGTGGATTTCGCGTTCATCAAATGGCGCCGTTGCCGGGGAACGGCGAATTTTTAGGGTTTTGAATCATTTTTTTTAATTAATTTTTGTAAAATTAATTTTTGTGTTATTTTTTTTCCTTCTGCATTTTATTCTATATTTCTCTCTTACTCCATTTACTAACCGCAATTTCTCTCTTTGCAGACTACTGGGAACAAAAATTTGATATTCGATCAAGGATCTGCAAGGACAAAAATTTGTGAGAGAGAGAGCTTAGAGTAGATTTTATTTTCTGCATTATTCTCAGGGTCCCTCTCTTTGAACCCTTGTAATAATTAAGACTGAACATTTCTGTGGTGTGTCGGGTCTGTTTCAACCCCTTCTGTGTGGTTGGGACCCGACTTGAGTGGCGTAGGACTTAGGCACATATACGCTTACCTGTTTATCTTTGATTGTGCTCGTAATCTCTAGGCCACACTTTTTCACTAATTAAACGCACTATAGATCGTTCAACATTAGCCAAATTTTAAATCAATTCTTCACGCTAATAGAACTATCTGTTTAGGGCGTTTTTCATCTGTGCATATCATTTAGTGTAAATTTAAAATTCCTTGTCTTGCATCCCGCATGAAGAACGCGAGGATTCACTGTAAGTCCTTCTCTTAAGCATGCATCATTGATTTACGCTTGCATATTGGCTTTTTCGATTCTCCCTCCTCAAGTTTTACAACTTAGGAATTAACGGAATTGGGACTGCTCGTTAGGCGTGAATTTCTGTGCTCACTTAAACTACAGTGATAACCTTAATCTAAAATTGGGACTGCTAATCAAGGTGACTGCAAATAAACTGACCTAAAATTAACTCTTGTTTGGTGGAGAGAAACCCACTCATTGTTTGTTTAAGGACAAGATCGCACACCTTAGGGTAGAGCCAAAAACCGAAATACTTCATTCAGACTACGGATTTTAAAAACAATTAGCTACTTTTCAGTGAGGGTCTCGGGTAGCCGTTTACGGTCCGACTTCCCTTAGCATAGTAGGTGGTTTAGAGGACACCGCGGAAGGCACCGTCCTCAAGTAACACGGGTAGCCGTTTATACGGTCCGTACTTACACCTATACTGACTGAAAGTGGGTGCAACTAGTTGTATGAACTCGGGACAGTCTTTATGAAATATTTCGGCACCTAACAGCTCCGCTTAATTTGCAAGATTGTCTTGTCACTAAATTAAAACTGAAAAGATAAGCGGCCGAACCCTGACGTGCCTTCATCTGTGTTGAGTGGTGAACTTGAAAATTGGCTGGTGTTTGCTTTGTAGTAGAGATTCTCTCCACACTCCTTGTCTTGTTCTTTTCACTCCTTTACTAAGGAATCTCTTATCCTTATCAAAAACCTCATTCAATTCCGGCACTTAACACTTAAATCTTCCTTTCTGAAGGTGAATCACAATGCCTCCAAAGGTGAAGAACCCTGGTGACGATGAGAACAACAATGACCCCATCCATGCCCTCTTGGCTAGAATAACCGCTGCCGAACAAACCAATGAACTACTTAGGACGCAGTTGGCAATAATACAACAAGGCGAGGCTGCTATGGAAGACACGTATCTCCCAGAATTAGATGAAGATTATAATTGGTTGAGACCTGTCCCCCCTGAGGATGCGTTCGAACACAAACCGCATTTCCTGGCACTATTGCCAAAGTTCGGAGGAAATAACCATGAAGAACCATATATCTTCCTCCGCGACTTCGAGTTAGTCTGTGCTAACCTCTGCCACCCTAAGGTTAGCCAGGACTACATAAGGTTGAGAGTTGTCCCCTTCGCCTAGACTGATAAGGCGTCTTACTGGCTAAAAAATCTAGGGGAAGTAGTCACGACATGGGCCACGTTCAAGATTCTGTTCTTAAAGAAATTCTACCCAGTTAGTAGAATTAATCAAATGAGGATAAAGCTCACGAGTTTCACCCAACACCCGAGTGAACCATTTCATGAAACCTGGGAAAGATTCACAGACTTAGTACAGAAATGCCCAGGACACGGGATAAGTAAAATGATGCTGGTCCAAAGTCTTGTGAGCGGGCTGAACCCTGAGACTCAAGGGTTGGTTAGTGCATCTTGCGGAGGAAGCTACATGGGGCGCCACGAGGACACCGTATACAAGGTGTTCGAAAGACTTGCTGAGTCTAGCCGTGCACAAACCACTAGCCGGGCTTACATAGCCGGCTCCAAAAAGACGGTGAATAATCTGACAACCGACCACAATGCTGACATGGGAATAATAGCTGATAAGCTAACTATGGTTGAGCAGATTTATAAAAAGGTGGATGAGATCCATAAATCATCTGATATGGAGAAATTGGCCAAATTGCCTAAACAAATGGAGGAATTGGCTGACAGGGTATCAAAGATTGCACCCCCCGCACCCATACACCAAATTCACTACATTCAAGGTCAAGGGATAGGGCAACATAGCCATTGGGGTGGAGACCAAGTCTTGTCCTCTCAAACTGATGAAACCTCCGCTCAGACTGATTTTGAGGAACCTCCACAGGTCATGGAGATAAATGGAGTCTGGTACAATTTGGAACCAGTCAATCGTTCAGGCCAAAACTCTACTCCAAATCCTCGACCACCGCAAGCCCAGCCCACCTACCAGCCTCAACTACAGCAGAGACAGCAATATCGCACGGGTTATCAGAACCCGCAACCTCAGCCACAGCAGAACCAACGCCAAAGCCAACAAGGGCAATATCAGCGACCTCAGGCCAGGCAGGGCCAAGGGTCCTCCTCCTCTTCTGCTATCTCTCCAGAACTCCAGCGAGTGCTGGATGAGCTTCATGACATGAGAGTCGACATAAATCGACTCTCTCGTTGGAGAGATGAGGTGACAGCACCCCAGACCGTGATTCCAGCTCAAGTCCAGGCTAACCCAAATAGCCTTGGACACAATCAGGTATTAATCTCTGACTATTCCATACCTGAGCTTAAACCTTCCTCAAATAATGACTCTTATCATATCTCTCTTAGGAGCGGAAGGACCGTAACCATGCCTGATCGAGCAAAAGAACACGAAGACATAGCCCCAGTGTCCACCAATTCACACAACCCTGGGGGAATTGACAAAGGAAGACAGGAGGAGAAAGAACAAGCACCACCCACACCACCCGGATATAATGGAGAGTCTGAGTCTGAGTCAGACAAAGAAATACCACCAAGTTTCCCTGTTTTTAGTCCGAGTCAGAGTCCTGTACGAACTTTTTCATTCAATAAAAGTGATGATGTTGATCACAACAAATCTGTTCCTTTCCCCCGTGCTCTTACGGCAGGGAAGAAGAAAAACATAAAAAACCAAAAAAATGATGATGAGATGGCCCGCATCTGCAAGGAAAATATTAAGGTCACTCTGTCCTTGGACGAGATGATAGAAAGAGATTCGGCTTTTCGGAAATACCTTAAGGTGAGATGCACACCAACTAGGGCCAGCAAACAAAATCCTAGCCGAACAAAGAAACACATACTCTCAGTAGCCACATCTCGTCTTATAAAAAATGAGCTGCCAAGAAAGAAAAGAGACATGGGTGCTCACTTCGTCACTAGCTACATCAACGAAATCAAGTTTGCAAGAACATTGTTAGACAATGGATCATCCATCAATCTCATGCCCACAACCCTATATGAGCATCTCAATCTAGGTCCTCTTAAGCAATCAACAGCCGTACTTCAATTCGCAGACACCTCAACTAAGCGACCTAGGGGCGAGATTCGAAACATTGTCATCAACATAGAAGGACAAAACTACCCAGTAGATTTTACAATTCTTGACATGGATGTCCCTAGAAATTGGAAAGATTCCCAGATGATACTAGGGCGACCCTTCCTTAGGACCGCAGGAGCTATATTTGATTATACATCCGGGAGAATCCAGTTCGGAAAAGTCGAACTTAAAATGCAGCAAACTAGGTTCCAAAGACCTGACACTGAGTCGAGCACCGAGTCTGAAAAATCAGAAACTGAGACTGAAATTACAGAACCAACAGCTGGGTCCTGGAGACAAAATTCAGCCGCAATGATAGAATCCACCTCATCTGGTGAGGATATTGTTGATGACTTAGTCTGCCAGCTCATCCATGCATCTACCTATACTCTTGGAGACTCAGAGGCCACTCTCGACCTGTCAGTCCATTCTCCTTATGGACAATCCTTGAGTAAGGTACACCGATCGGACGCGGCGATTGCCACACCTCATTCCATCATTAGCGATCCGATCCCTGATACAACCATGATGGTGGTCAACATTGATACACTACAAGCGTCCACATCACAAAAACAAACATCACAGACAGAACCAGATTCAAGAAACATCATTGACTTACCTGAACTCAAACCATTGCCCCCTACACTTAAGTATGCCTTCCTTGCAGGACAAAAAGGACAATTTCCGGTCATTATCAGCTCACAACTGACCGAAGAACAGGAGATCCGCCTGCTTAATGTTTTGGAGAAAAACCGCAAGGCTATAGGCTGGAGATTGTCTGATCTTCCAGGGATTAACCCAGCCCTGTGCTCACACCATATTTACTTGGAAGATAATGCTAAACCCTCCCGTGAATGCCAACGTAGATTGAATCCAAACTTACGGGAAGTGGTTAAGACTGAGATCGAAAAATGGTGTAAAGCTGGGTTCATATATCCCATCTCCGACTCCAAATGGGTTTCACCTTTGCATGTGGTCCCGAAAAAGTCAGGACTACAGATTATCACCAATGAGGAGGGAGAAGAGATTACGACACGGGTACCTACGTCGTGGCGTGTCTGTGTGGATTACAGGCGCCTGAATGCCGCAACAAAGAAGGATCACTTTCCGCTGCCTTTTATTGATCAAATCCTGGAGAGATTGGCAGGGAGAGAATACTTCTGTTTCTTAGACGGGTACTCAGGCTACAATCAGGTAGCCATCGCCCCCGAGGACCAGGAAAAGACTACTTTCACATGCCCCTTCGGCACATACGCATTCAAGCGAATGCCCTTTGGTCTTTGCAATGCCCCCGGCACCTTTCAACGATGCATGATTGCAATTTTTGCCGACATGGTTGGGGATTTCCTGGAAGTCTTCATGGATGACTTCTCGGTCCACGGTGATTCATTCGATGATTGTCTAGCGCACCTGGATTGAGTCCTCCAAAAGTGCAGGGAAGTGAATCTGGTGCTCTCTTGGGAAAAAAGCCATTTCATGGTAAAAGAGGGCATTGTACTAGGGCATGTCATCTCCAAGAAGGGAATGGAGGTTGACCCTGCCAAAGTTGATGTGATCAAAAAGCTTGAGCCACCCACAAATGTGAAACAAGTACGGTCTTTTCTAGGGCATGTCGGATTTTACAGGAGATTTATAAAAGACTTTTCGAAAATTGCCCGACCGTTAACAGACCTTCTTGGGAAAGACACCGAATTCCTGGTAGATCATAAGTGTCTAGAAGCCTTCGAATTACTCAAGAAAAGAATCATTGAGACACCCGTCCTACAAGCTCCAGACTGGTCTCTTCCCTTTGAGATCATGACAGACGCATCTGATTTCGCTATAGGGGCTGTATTAGGACAACGAAAAGATGGAATCCCGTATGCTATTCACTACGCAAGCAAGGTTTTAGACCCTGCTCAGAAAAATTACACTGTGACCGAAAAAGAAATGCTTGCTGTGGTGTTTGCCTTGGAAAAATTTCGATCAATACTTCTGGGATCTAAGGTGACAGTTTACACAGACCATTCTGCCATTCGCTATTTAATGGCCAAAAAGGATGCAAAAGCACGACTTCTGAGATGGATTCTACTGCTTCAAGAATTTGATTTGGAGATTAAGGACAAACCTGGTGTTAAGAATGTCGTGGCTGATCATTTATCACGGATTGAACATAATAAAATTCCGGAATCTGAATCCATCCGTGAAACCTTCCCAGACGAGTCAATTTCTGCTATTGACTCGCTCCCTTGGTATGCAGACACGGTAAATTATCTCGTCACCAATGAAGTTCCTCAAGGTTGGCCCAGAAACAAAATCGATCGTCTCATATCGGAAGCGAGACACTATCATTGGGAAGATCCTTTCCTTTTCTTTGAAGGACCGGATTGCATATGGCGAAGATGTATTCCTCAAGAGGAATATCAAAGTATCCTCAATCTATGCCACACCTTGGAGGTAGGAGGACATCATTCTGGGAAGAGGACTGCTGAGAAGATATTACAATGTCGATTTTACTGGCCGACCTTGTTTAAGGATGCTTACAATTTTGTGAGGTCGTGCCCCGTCTGTCAGCGAATGGGAGGAACCATTGGTTCCAAAGATGCCATGCCTATGCAACCAGTGATCATCTGTGACGTATTCGATGCATGGGGCATTGACTTTATGGGCCCATTCCCTATTAGTCAAGGATTTGAATATATTCTTCTCGCGGTAGATTATTTATCTAGATGGGTGGAGGCTATCCCTACTCGAGCTGCAGATAGCAAAACTGCTTGCAAGTTTTTGAAAGATCATATTATTTCGAGGTTTGGAATTCCAAAAGTTTTAATATCTGATGGGGGAAGCCACTTTGTCAACCGGGAGGTGAAGAAGTTGACTAAGGAATACGGCATCGAGCACCGTGTCGCTACTCCTTACCACCCACAATCCAATGGCATGGCCGAGGTGTCAAATAGGGAGGTTAAAGGAATTTTACAGAAGCTCGTTCGCCCTGACAGGAAGAACTGGTCCCAACTCCTGGACCAAGTTCTGTGGGCTTACCAGACGGCTTATAAGACCCCATTGGGCACCTCCCCGTTTAGAATGGTATATGGAAAACCATGCCATTTGCCCGCAGAGCTCGTCCACAAAGCAGAATGGGCAATCAAAAAGATTAATTGGAACTGTCACCAAGGAAAGAAGAATCGAGACATGAATTTGAATGAACTGTCTGAAATCCGAAATCATGCTTATGAAAACAGTACCATCTACAAGGAAAAAGTAAAGAGATGGCATGACAGGAACATTCGAACAAAGATCTTTGTCCCAGGACAGAAAGTTTGGCTATTTAATGCAAAGTTGAAAATTTTCCAAGGAAAATTAAAATCAAAGTGGACGGGACCCTTCATTGTAAGAGAGGTACACAATAATGGGAGTGTTGAGATCTCACAGACCGCAGATAGCGCGCAAACATCTATAGTCAACGGTCAGCTACTTAAACATTTTGTCGAATCCAATGAGCAATTAGTACAAGTTGAACAGATCTCCTTCACTCAGGGCATAGGTTTTGATGAAAAATTTGATCTGCCCAGATAGCACACCTCTCCGGAACTTACACTCTCTTGTACATCCGAAATTCTTCCCGGTTCCCCTTCTGTAATTAACCGAGTATACTTAGGCTGACCAGAGCCTAAGTATAGGGGGACCGCATCCTTTGTTTTTACATCGCTTCTCTTATTTGTTTTTAATCCTTCTATATTTGGTACGAGCTATGTCAACATTTCACTTTGTGCCATGAGGACATAGCACAAGCTTAGTATAGGGGGGTGTGTTTGTATATATTTTATCTACTTTATCCATAGCTCGTACTTTAATCGTTTTTATCTAACATCGGGGATGGGTACAAGTAGTGTGTGTAATTCCTGTTTTTCATAAAAAAAAATCACAAAAAAAAAACAAAAACAAAAACAAAAAAAAAAGAAAAGAAAAGAAGAAACACCAAAAAAAAAAATTTTTTGCATCACTCATGGTCTTGCATTTCATCAAGCATTTCATGCATTCCTTGGTTGATATATTCCTGGCACATTCACTATCACTCAAGGCTTGAGGATTTTTGAGGACACTTGATTTCTGAAATCTTGAGATTCTGAGTTAGCCTGCCTTAGTCATTAGGGTTTTTAGAACTTAATAATCCACACTTCCCTAGTTTGAAAGATTTGAGCGCTATATTGCACTCTTCATCTCTAACATTCAAAAAGAATATGATCAGCACAATCACTTTCACAACTGCATGATTGATGAGATGAGTTGAGATATCACTTGAGGAACTAGGACTAGAGATTTGAGTTTAGACCCGATCTGATGATATTCGAGGATGGGATAAAGTTAATGAAGGCTGCAGAAAACCTGAGTGTCAGCAAAAACCCAGCCAATATGTGAACAAGTTCATATGCTATCTTTTTGATATTGACCTAAGTGCCAGGGTGTGATGAAACTTAATGAAAATTGTTGATCAGTGTGCGCCAACTTTTGGTAAAAGCAGTGGAGCTAGCCAACAAAAAAAAAATGTCAAAGAAAAGCTCTATCATCCAAAGTCAAATTCTAAATGAGCTTCCACCAATGGCGAGCGCTCCCAAACATTTTCAAAGTGTCCACTTGGACCAAGCGCTAATTAGGACCAAGGAGTCGGGCTGACACCATAAAAGGGCTCTGCATCGTAAGCGATACAAGTCTGGGTGTAGAAGGTATCTTAGATACTCAAAAGAGACACACCCCGGTGTACTCCCAGAAAAACAAGTGCAGACGACTCCAAATTCTCTTGACGGACACATTGATCAACAAAATAAAATATATTTGTGTTGAGTAATAAGGCACTCGAGAGGCACCTTGTTCCAATGAAAGGGAGAGAAAATCAGACACAATCCTATGCCCTCCATCAACTGGCCGTCCATCTACACTTTCAAGTCTGACAAACTAATGTGACGGTTGACTGAAGCAAGAATAGACTTATTCCCTAGGGTTGAGGATCAGGTCTAGAGGAGAGTCTCTTGGATTGGAACTTTGGGTGATGTCTCGACTTGACTCTCATAAATGCAGTACACTAAGAATCATATCCTTATACGATATGTACAAAAAGAGAGTCTGAAAATTAGAGAAGTTGGATTCCTTTTGATTAAAGCTTGGATGAGCTCAGAATTTTAGGATCACTCAAATTAAGGGTCTTCTCTGAACTAAGCCTTGAAAATTCACTTACACGGTCAGGGATGTATTCAACTAAGTCATTCATTCATGCTCGGGGACGAGCATGGTCTAAGTATAGGGGTATGATGAATCTTGTATTCATCATGCTAAAATTGGTCATTTAGGCTCTGTCCCCCATCATCTACTTGTATTTAAACATTAATAGAGCATTATTAGCCATCATGCATGTGTAAATAATATCCGCATTTCATCATGCATAAATTGCATTTAAAATCCCCAGTGTAAATTAGCCCAAAAAGCCGCTAACTTCTCACATTTTTAGTTAATTCATCCTAACTCCGATTGACCCCAAAACACTTCCATTGTGTAGATATTACTAACCTTATTAAATAAAAAATACAAAAAAATTACTAACCCCAATAAGTGTCAAATAATCCCAAAGTCAAATTTCACATCTGACAGACTAAAATGAGCATATCTCCCACATACAGTGTCCGATTTTGGTCTACTCACTTTTAAAGTACTCCATTTTCAAATACATTCAAAACAAGACCAATTTCATAAAATTCGGAGCTCATATGTGAAAGTTGGGTTTTGGGCCTCTTTTGCGCATTTTGACTTTTTGCTAATTTTGACCTGAGTTTTTATGTGCATAATTAACTCTTTTAATTTTATTTCTTTTTCATTTGTGTCCTTTGATGAAAGTTTTAATAAGAAATGCAAACATTCAAATCCAGATTAAAACTGAGATCAAAGAAATTGACCAAGTCCGAGTGTCCGTTGTCGGTCTGCACAAAAGTCGTGTGATTCTGACTTCTATTTTATTTTCCTATTTTCTTATCCTTTAAAATTCCAAAAAAATTAGATTAATGAGTAAATAATTTTCTTCTATTTTATCGTATTTTTTCTAGAATTTTTATCCTCTTTAAAACCACCAAAAAAATACAAAATATCAAAAATACGGTTTTTCGTACACATGGAAAGCCGCCATAAATACCACTTCTCACAGGTGACCTCTTTTGCTCCTGGGCCCTTCATGAAAGTTGTAGATCTCGTCGAGACGAACAACCTTCGTGAAGAAAACTTTTCGATCCGAGGTCATCTTCTATCTCTTTTTTTCCTTTAAAATTCTGAAATTTTTTTGGTGCCACGTGGCAGCTCCAGGGCGTGCCACGTGGCACCCCGCCTCACTCTCTCTCTCCCAGGCCACCCCGGGTCACGTGCCCAGCACGTGACCCCATCTTCTTCCCAAATCAGCCGTTGCTCCCTCAAACGCCCGCCCCACCCACCTCCGCCGTTACCCATCCTCCCTCGTAACCGCCGCCTCCTCCTCTCCGCTGGCCGTTACGAGGGCGGCCTATAAAGCCCTCTCCGCCACGACCGCCATCGCCATCCGCCATTGCGAGATCTTGAGATTCGACAGCCCCCGGTGACAGCGGAGGCGCCTCTTCATCTCGGCGAGATCCAAGGTCATCTCTGACCTTGTTGCAGCAGCTCCCTGTAGCTGCCAAGCCTTGGAGCTTCGCCTCCACTTCCAGGTACCTCAGCTCCGTCATATACCCAATCCCAGGCGGTCGCCGCCGGCCTTGCTCAGGCTGGAGCTCCCTTCTCCCTTCTTCACCGTACACCCCCCCCTTCGTTTAGCCTAACCACTTGCAGGTGCCTCCCCGTCAACATCGACAACCCCATCACCAGCCCGCCCCTCCGCTTTCGCCTCCACCAGCCGGCGACACCTCCGCCCAGGGGCTCCGGCTCCGCCTCGCCCACCACCGCCGCCTGGGCCGCGTCGCCATCACCTTCGTCAGGCCTCCGCCGGTCGTGTGTCGACCGGCCGAGGCTTCGCCGTCGCCGTGCCTCGATCCTCCGCCTCGCGCGGAGCCTCCGCCTCAGCCTTTGTGCTCCACCGCCTCGCCCCCGCTCGCCTCCGCGGTCGTGTGTCGACCGGACGAGGTGCCGCAGCCACCGCCTCCTCCGGCCGCCCTGCCCCGCATCGGGCGTGCCCCAAGGCACAGTTACCGTCGGATCTGGGCTGAGCCCTTGATCCGACGGCCCGTAGGCCGCCACGCGTCACCCCCGAGCCTCGACCCCAGCCTTGAGGCTCGGGTCCCCGAAGCTACATTATTCCGCCACCTAGGCTCGGTCGATCGAGCCACAGCCTCTGGTCCGAGCCTTCAGGTCCGGGCCCGAATCATAGGTTCGGCCACCCGAGCCTCTCCTTCGGGTGCCCGAGCCTCCATACCCGAACCCAAGCCTCTAGGCGCACGTGCGTTGCACGTGCGCGCTGGGAAACTTGCACGGACGCCCCTGGACTTTTCAGAAATTGCAAGCAGGACCCCGCCAGGGGTAAATTACGCAGGGACCCCTCCGACTTTTGGAAATTGCAGATAAGTCCTCCCAGGGACTATTTTGAAGGAAAACTTTATTTTAATTACATTTTAGTCCCTGAAATTTCAATTTAGCATATCTTCTCCATCTGGACTCCGATTTTAGCGTACAATATGTCGTTTCGAAGCTCTTTTCATGCTCTACCATTTAGCATAGTTTGTGAACAGATCTGAGGTGGTTTATTGTCAATTATTATTTGCGGATCATCACTGACTTTTTGTAGCCTTATTCTGACATATCTGTGCCATATCTCCCTAGGAAAACTTGACGATTTATTTTACAGGGAATTATTGGAGTTTAGATATTATTTGAGGACTTATTTTATGCAGGGGTTTCGGAGAAGAAGATTGAAAATTTATTTCCTTATATTTTTCGAAGATAATATCTATCAATCTACAGGGAATTTAGAAGAAATTTTTATCAGAGACCCGATCATAGGAGATTATTTATTGACACTCTGATCATTTCTCTTGAATTATGTATTTTGATCTGTGATAAATTTCGAGGTTATCAATTAACATCTTTTGGAGCATAAATCCAACTTCCAGATCCCGTGCTGAACTGTCATCTCTGTATATTTCCTTGCATTTGCATACCATTGCGTTGTATATTTTTCTCAACACAAAAATTAACCGAGCATTAATCAATTATTAAATTTGATTTAAGACCGCGCAACTAAAAATCACCGTTCCCTGAGTTCGACCTTGGTAAACTTGCCAAGTAAAAAAATATTCCACAACATTCGAAGATTGTGGTTTTTGATCGACCGATTTTCACCTCCTATACTACAATTCCTCATCTTTAAAGAGGTGGATTTCGCGTTCATCAAGGACGCTAAAAAAAGCCTTTGTCTTGAAGCAGGCACCGATATAATGATACAAAAAGTTCGATGATTTCATGACAAATACAAGATTCCACAAGTGTCACATAGACCATTGTGACTACTTTAAGAAGATTGGTATGCCTTATTATTGTATTGTAGTACATAGATGACATGATTGTTACAGACTCCAATAAAGAAGAAATAGCAAATCTCAAGGCTATATTATCCAAGGAGTTTGAGATGAAGGATTTAAGTCATGTAAAGGAAATCCTTGAAATGCAGATTAACAAAGACATGAAGAAGAATATAAGATTGTCTACATCAGAGTACATCAAGAAGATACTAGAGAGGTTTACTAAGAAAAATGAAAACCTACTCAAAAATGGTTTACATAAGACCATACATCTCCCATGCAATGGGAGTTATGAGTAGATTCATGACCAATCCCGAGAGGACCATACAGGAGCTGTGAAGTGGATTCTATGATATCTGAGAAGTACCTCTAACATGGCATTGAATTATGGAAACACTAACAATTATATTCGTGGTTTTGTGGACTCCACTTTTGTAGGAGGTATTGAAGGCAAGTTAAAGCACAATAGGATATGTTTTTCTATGGAGAGCAGATCTGTTAGTTGGATCTCTAAACTACATAAGATAGTGAGTATCTTTACCATAGAAGTAAAATATATGGTAGCAACAAAATATTGCAAGGAAATGATATGGCTGAAGGGTCTGATGAAAGAGATAAACAAAGAAAGTGAAGAGCATCAAGTATTCAACGAGAGTCAAAATGTAATTCATCTTGTAAAGAATTTTGTCTTTCACTCGAAGACTAAGCATATTAATGTGAAGTACCACTTCATTCGGATGCATCTTGAAGATGGGAAATTTGAGTTGAAGAAGATCCATATATTTGAAAAATCTTTTGATATGTTCATCAAGTTGGTGGCGGCGAAGAAGTTGAAGACATGTTCAGCTTCTATTCGTCTTCAAGCATATGAAATGTGAGAAACCTCACACCAGGACTATTGATGATGATCCAAGTACAGAAGTTGTAGCACGCAACACAAATCAACCTTCAAGTATGAGAGTATTGAGATTTTCCTTGTGAAAACTGATTGATTGAGTATTAGTGGAGAGGATTGTTGTTGTGGCCGATCTCGCTCATTCCTTTTGATTAGTTGAGAGCTGATGGGATGGATTGTGGAGATGCATGATCCCTCTCCCATATCTTTATTTGTTGAGAGCTGATGGGTTATATTGATTAGATGCTTGATCCTCCTCCTTCATCCTGGTTGGCTGAGAGTTATTGGCTGGATTGCTAAGATGCATGATCCACCTCCTGCATCCTAATTAGTTTATAGTTGATGGTGTGGATTGTTTAATACAATTGGTATTCTTTTGTTGCAGTATAAAAGGGGCCCTTGAAGGATATTGTTAATCCTTAAGTGCATCAGGAAAGCATGAGGATCACATCATATGCGATAGGGAGCGACTAATCGTACTAGTCGCTTGGAGCAACGGAAATTAAAATTTTTGAATGATGAAATCACATGATCCAAGAACACTTCTCGGATCATCTCATACAAACCACATAAAAGTATTAGGTTTACCTCTTGAAGCATGGTTGCGATTGAGTCTCTAAAGAAGAGATCTCCTATCTCAAGTCCATCCGATGGAGGAGACGCTTGCGAGCGGTTGATGAAACGTAAGCTCCTTACAATCCATGTTGATGATCTAAGCGATGAATCTCTAGATCTCGTCTCACGAGATTCGACGTCTTCTTCACGAGCGAGGTGCACCGAAGAGACAAAGATCCACGAGCAAAAGATCCGTTAACATAACGATGATACGGCGACAATGACGATACTCTCTAGGTCATCATGTGGATGACAACATGTTGAGAGAGAGAGAGAGAGAGGACATGTAGAGAATGAGAGAGAGAGAGAGTATATGTTGTTGTTGTAACTTGAAGAGCAAGAGGTGCCTCTTCTTATATAGTATTTTGAGAGTCCATGGATCCCAATCCATGGACAACACAAATCCATTGGAAGAGATTGATTTGTAGTTCTTTTAATGGCCATGATTTTGTTGTAGAAGCACAATAACAATTAATTTAATTTAGTTAAATATATATTGAATGATAATCAATATAAATTAATTTCAAATTAAACTAATTATCCATGGAGATAAAAAGGAATGAGAGAGACATCCTCCCATAAAGAGACGTGGACGGCCACCAACTCCTATTAGAAGTTGTGGCCGTCCATCCTCCCAATATGGGAGGGTGGACTCCTTCTCCTATTATCTTGAATCCAAATTCCATGATAATATCCAACTTTTGCAACAACACTTGTTGCAAACTATTTCACAACGAATACATCCAATTTATTTTGTGAACATTGCAATCATGTCATTGAAAAAATTGTGAATCACAATCACAACCTAAAATAAAATGTAAATTATATTTTCTATTCATTATCCAATGTGAATCCAATTCACATAAATAATAATCAACAAATATAAATCACAATATGCTGTCTTTAATATTTTATAAATCACATTTATAATATATCTAATTAATATGGATAGTGCTATCCACATTATTCATATCCATGATAATTAAATCACATTTAAATCATCTTGGATCTCTATTCTCATGTGCCCAAATAATATGAATCACATTCACATTATTCACATCTTTGATAATTAAATCACATTTAATTATCTTAGATAACTCTCCTTATAATATGAATAAAATTCATATTATTCATGATAATTAAATCACATTTAATTATCAATTTTCTCATTTCTCAGATACATATATCAACAGTGAAATTATTCTTGAACTCTATCAAAAATAGTGCGCTTTCTTCGCAGATACTTGGAGATAAGGACATGGCAATTGTGCGTTCCATGTATTGTGACTTGGATATTGAGATCACATCTCAAATCCAGATCTCGGGGACCTCCCCAAATGCTTGATCAAGTCAAGGCTGTAAATATAATCTTTTCATTGCATCTGAATCACATTCAGATCACTGTGCAACATTTGGACCAAGATCAGATTACTTCCCTATTGAGAGGAGTCACTAAAATCCAAACTCGTTTCATCACTCCATAGGAATGGAAGCATAATGGTTATACAATCGTTTATAATCAAATCACCCTCAAGTATTCCAAATACTTGTACATCCTGCATACTAGAAGACCTAGACTAAACCCGAGGATTTAGATCTCATTTAGACTATCGCCTTCATAGTTTCATCATTAAGTTTCTCATTTGATCATTGGGAGTTAGTGTCAATCATATACTTTCCAAAAGTAAAAAATGAATATATTAAACCTTACAAATTCAGTCAAGCTTTCAAATTAAGTCGACCAAGCATAGAATTTGATACTTCCCAATATCTCATGAGTGAGCTCATGTCTTCCGGTTAAGTACTGGACCTGTATGATCCCTTTGAGATATCGTATTACTCATATTCCTTTGTTTTCACACCAGCACGCTGGTGTATAGACCTTTATTAGGCCAACAACCTATTGGTCTGCCAAATGTACATACTCATACATGTAGTAACACATCTGTCTCCAGTCAAAGGATGCATGCCTATATTGTGACAGCATGTGACATAGGTCATTGATTATCTCGATCTCGTTAAGTCAACTCTTTAACTAACTTATCTAACACATCTGAATCTCTATTTCTGTATAGAGGACCTGCATCAAGAGTTCAGTCAGATATCAACCTTTAGAGAAAGGATTGCCATCTCCTTCTCAGGCTGGAGATCCTCTCTTAATAATCATTTGATGGTGCTTGATGAGTCCTCAATCTAACTCTTTAGATATTCATCCAAGCACATGCCTCTATGATTCAACAATTGAATCAACAACTGTATGATCATCAAGATGTCCACGGTACATAACCCTAATTGTACTAAGGGACCTATTATGCAAATTAATTATTCTTTATTGCAGACCAGGGAATGATATTCACAATAACATTTATTGCATAATGGCTCGTCATGGGTTCGCATGTCCAACAATCTCCTACTAGCCGAAAGAGTCATTAATGGGCTAATCTTTAAAGCCACACTCACGTGAAAATCATAAACTATTTAATATAGCTAGGTAAGATGATCGGCCACTCTGTTCTCGAGAGATTATGCCAAGTCCTTTTACAACACTTGCATACCTCCTAGCAACAATGCTCGCATCCAATGCGAATGTTGCATCTTGTGCAACCAATACTCAATTTTAAGATAATTATAGTGTCTCTGACACTACAACTCAATAATTGTTGTAACCAGTATGTAATTTCTATTATCCTTATCAGAATATCCTTATTTCGGGAGATCTCTATCTCCTAAGGTATCCATAATTAAGACCTTTTCGATTACAATATATAAAGTCTTACGTTCTTGAAGATAAGACTTAGATATCACTATCTCAAAAGTCTTGTCATCTTTGAAGGTGTTTTTATTACAGCAATCGAGTGGTTTATCTCCATAGTAGGATTAGTGACAGTTTACTACTCCCGCTGCATGGTAGATATCTGACTTTTGTACACATCTAGCATATACTCGGCTTCTTGTAATTGATGCACAAGGGCAAGCCGTTCTAACATTCACTTCCTCAACTCTTTGAGGTGTGATGAATCCACAATTCATCGCCTTTATTCTTTTATTTTAGCTTCATTTACTTAGTCAAACACCTGTAAATACCCACTAATTCCATGAATTTACCAATTTGCATGCACTTATTAAATATGTATTTTAATACCTTTTGTACATAAATAAAAGAATAAAGAAGAAAAGATAAAGAACTGAAGATAAAGGATGTGTTTATGCAATAAATACAGACTGACCCGAACCCCGAGAGAAGGCCAAGACTTGACCTGATCGACCAGGAATAAAGTAGGGGGAGATATGGTTTTTAATCAAAAAATTCAAAAATAGTTTGTAAATATTTTTCCTGTATATTTGTACAAAACTTACATTATTTTATTTAAATATAAATTGACTTCAAATTAATTATTTTTGAAAACAAAAGTTGTAAATAAAAGTGTGTTGTAAATAATAAAAATAATTGCAAAGCAAAAAAATGTACATATTACAAATAATCACACTTAGAAAAAGCCGCAAAGCAATAATTGAAACATCAATTCCGGCTCCATACGAGATCAAATTTAAACAAACTCACTTCCATTATACTCTAAATTAAATTATCTTTCAAATAGTTATGGTTTCATAATTTTTGGAGTTACGGTTAAAAAGTCAATTTTCTAGGGTGTTTTGTGCAGTTTCACAAGTATTTATTATATAAATTTATTCAGATTTATTTTTATATAATGTATATAATTATAAATATTAATTTCATTAAAAATTAAAATAAAAAAGTAAATTATTTTTTTTAAAAAAGATGTATAAATTATTTCCTTATTTGTACATACGTATATTGTATTATATGTACATAATATTTGTATACAACGAACTTCCTTATATAAAAATAAAAAAAAAATTATTGAACATTAATTATTTAATTTAATTACAAATTTTGTATTTATATTTAATCATTTAATTTATTATTTGATTTTAAAACCTGCCTTGTATATACAATATGATTTCATACCTTTAATGGCCACCATTAAGGTGGCTAATAAATTTCCATTAATTAATTAATTTAATTTATTTAACTCCGAAATTCATAATTAATTAATTATTTTATTTATTTTATTATTTTATTAATTAACCAATAAAATCGTTCTTCGTTTGTACATTCCTTCCTTTTTTATTTTACATCTCTCTTTAATGGGCTCCTCCTTCTTTCATTCTTTGATCAATCTTTGGTGGAGAGGAGCCTTATCTCCGAGAGCCGTCTTATTGAAGAAGGATGCCCAACCTCCGAGCCATTCGGTGATAGCACGTCAGCCTTCGTCGAGGCCATCACGACATTTCCGAATCCCAAAGTGAGATCCAATTTATTTTTTATCTTTTTCTCTAGGATAAATTGTAGGTCGCATTTTTGCTCCCATTTTATTAGACTTTAGATCTCAAAAATCACAAAAATATCAACCACACATTTTTTGTGTCCGAATCTGATTTTCCACGCCACATCTCGATCTCTCCACATTCTTTTCTATCTTGCACAATTCTGTATCGTAAGATCCGCCGTTCACACAACCCATTTTTGTGTATAAATAAAAAAACATAAATTTTTTTTCATGTTTATCTCACATTTGTTTTTGCGGGGAAAATTCAAAAAAAAAATATTTTTTTGTTTTTATTTTCTCTCTAACCTTTGTTTTGCAGGAAAAAATAAAAAAAATATTTCCTTTATTTCTAATGTTTATTTTGCAGGTAAAATAAAAAATTTTAAAAAATTATTGCAGTTCTATTTTTGAAAAAAAGAAAACTAAAAAATAAAAAAATTCATTCACAGCCTTTTTGTTTACTGTATTTATAAACTAAAAAAAAATAAAAAAAATAAAAAAGAGATGCTGCCCCAGCGGCAAGCGCCGCCAAGCCCAGTGCGGTCGCGCCGCCGATCGGCGACGCCCCTCCGCGCCCAACTCCTTTCGCCGCGGACCGCACCTCCAGCCCGACGCCACACGCGGGCGCCTCCGCAACCAAAGTCACAGCATCAGGCCAATGTCGCCCCAATATCGTGCCGCCGAACGTCGCCCAAACGTCGCGCCCCGGTGGCGGCGATCCATCCTCTACACACCGCCACCTACCTCCCAGTGCTGCCAGGCCACGCTGCCAGTCCAATCGCCTCCATCCGGTACTCGCGCCTCCTCCGCCCAGGCCGCGCGCTGCCCTACGCCTCCACCGTGCCGCTATCCAGCAGCCGCGACCCTGCGTGCGACCCTCCACCAGCACCGCCACACCACCGCTCCAGCGGCGACCCGCCCTCCTTCGCATGGTCGTGCTTGTGCTTCCGCAACCATGCCCATACTGACCACCGCCTGCCCCGCATACCATCGCGCGCTCCAGCCTCCGCGCGAGCGGCTTCCTCCAGATCTGCCGCTGCCCCCTCTTCATTTGCTTTGGAAGAAAAGGAACCCTAGGGGTCTGTTTGGTTGCAGGGTTAGGCAGGGTTGGCCCAACCCTGGTTACTATTCACAAGGGTACTTCCTCCTCATAGATTACTATTCACCCATCCCAACCCAGCCCAACCCAACCCTGCCCAACCCTGCAACCAAACATGCCCTAGGTTTTTTTAATTAAATTTTGGGTAAATTGCAAAGTTGTCCTTGGAGCTTGCAGAAATTGCAAAATCATCCCTGAGCCCTAGAAATGCTTTGATAATTTCACTTTCCACCCTGCATTTATTTATTGTTATCACATGGTGCAAAAACTTTAATTAATTGCATTTATGTCCCTGTACTTACATACACAAACTTTGCATGATTTTCTTGATGAAATAAATGATATTTATGCTCTAAAAATTCTAAGAAAATTTGCGTATGTTCCTGCTGTATTTTTTTATCATTGTATAAATTTCTCATGAATTTTTGTTGACTTTTGATATATATATAATAAAAAAACAATGTCTTTTTTCCTGCCCAAACTTTGAAAATTTATAAAAATTCGAAAATTAGTCTAAAAATTCCAAAAAAATACTGTAGATGTATTTGTTGTCTTTTAATTTCTATCTAATTTTTATTAATTAACTCTTTATAAAAATCAAAAAATTGTGAAAATAAAAAATTTTAAAAAATTTGTAGAAAATTCTAGAAAAATCCAAAAAATCTGATCTTTGTCTCTGTTTGTAGATATTTACTTGTAGTTTAATAGAAAAATAATTTCTAGGAATATTGGGCACTTGAAGTATTTTAAAGTTGCAAAATATTCTTGGTTGTCCATTATTTTATACATTTTTCACTGTTTGATTTTTAGAAAATCACAAAAACATGAGAAAATTTTGAAAAAAATTATCAAAAATATTTTAAAATTTATAAAACACAAAAACATTTTCTTTTTAATTTTCTGAGTATTTTTTATTAGTTTCAAAAATACAAAAAAGTGTGGTGTTGTGTGTTTTTATCCTTTGTGCCTTATTCGAAAAATAAAAAAAATGTAAAAATTCAAAAATCAATAAATTTTTTTTCGAAAGTTGACTACATAGTTTTTAAATCGCGCTCCTTGTGTTTGTCCCTGGTTGCTATATCGAGTAAAAAGAATAGTGAAACCGCTTACATCATTTTCATTGATTTATCTTTTCTTAAGTGGTTAAAAATAATTTTCTCGTTGGCCGATTCGAGTGGTTGAGAACAATGACACATTTGCATAATTTACACATCTTGACTTTATCGAAATTCGTGTCATCAGAATGAAACCGTTGATGGAGTGCACGACTTTGTAGTCATTTTTAATTTTGTGATATTTGTCTCTCTATATTATAATTGTTTTCTGACCTTCTCTCTTGAATTTTTGTACGAGGAACTGCTTGGAGGATGACTTCGAGTTTCTTTTTAGAGGACCCACACAGGAGGAAGAGAAGGGAGGAGAAGAAGACTGTTATTTGATTTGAGAGAACAATTATTTATCTTGTAATAATTTAGACTTGAACACTTGTGGAGTTGGACACTTTCTCGGGGTCTTTTTGCCAAGTGCCGGTGCACTCGGGGGACCTCACCTCTATTTTTCACGTTTTTGATTTCACCACCATAACTCGTTATTTGATTCTCACGGTTTTAGCCCCTTGACGTAGGATTTTTTGTTGATTGTGATGTAATTAGCTAAGGTCCAACACCTAATAGATTGTCTGTTCCTATATAACGTAATTGGACCTAGCTAAAAATAAATTAAAAAAGTTAACTTAATCATTTGAGAGGCTACGTGTCGCTAGAGGTCGTATACAGTGTGTGCAGGATCCATTGTGGCGGACACCGATCGACATCTGAGACCGGACTCAGGTCTCTCTATCTGATTAGTTAGCTATCTATTCTTCACAATTAATAGAAGTTGCTCGTCTAAGGCCAATTTCCTCATGCATCATATAGTTAGTTTACTTTCAGTATTTAATTTATGCACGGATCATATTGCATGTAGAGTGCTGGAGTAAGGTACACATTTTCTATCTCTGCATGCATCATCGTGTTTGACCGTGCATTGGCTTTTTCGGCTTCCTCCCCCTGTTTTTGGACTCAAATTAATCATAGAGGAAATCGGAAAGCTCATTAGGAATTTTTTTAAAAAAAATCAAAAAAAAAATAGAAAATCAAAAATTAAAAATTTGGACTGCTAATTGAACTTGACTATTAAAATTAAACGTAACTGATTCCTCATTATTTTGGGAGAGCAATCCCCTCATTGTTTGCGCTTTTACTTGCTCGCGTACACACTAAGGAGTAATGCCCAAATCCCATTAAGCCTCCTAAGTGTTTGTACAACTTTTGTCTGATCGCTAAACTCTAAAATTGAAAAGATAAAAGACCACATCTCACGGTCTTCACATTGCGTAAAGTTAGTGAATTGGGGGGTTTGTATTGCGTTTGTATGCCTTTGGTGTGAGTCGGTTACGATAATCTTTGATTCATTAGCAATCACCCTCTCTCTCCTTCACTCCATCTCTTCTATCCCACCCTCTCTCCCTTCATTTCCCTCTCTTCATGATGGGTCGCATTCCATTCCAGCTGGATTTTGCGGCTTCTACATTTCATACCCATCATTCTCGCCTACTCTCTTAGGAGGTTGGAACTCCAACCGACATACCATCTTTTCCCTCTCCATACCCACCTTCCCATTTGGGACATGATGTGAGTGAAGCCTGAGGAGACCAGATTGATCAAATATGAGACTTGGGCAATTACCTTGTTCAGATGAGAGGGCATTCCATAGGTGACCATATGGAGCAATTGTGAGCTTTAGATGACTTCTATCCTAGGATGATGGATAAGAACCAAGATCAGGAAGCACAGTTGATGACACAAAGAAGCCGAGCAAGCGAGGTAGATCAGGTATATCTCAAATGGTCGTTGCGACCTCAATCGCTCGTGTGTCAATCAAGAGAAAGAGACCACCAAATAAGATAAAATCAACTCAAAATCAAATAGCGGTCCTGCTATTATTTTAACCTGGTATAGCGACCAGGGTCAAACATAAGGAGCACGTGATGGCCTTGCGGCCTATGAAGTAGTCAAAAATATAAAATAAAATAAAGGAAAAGGTATTTTTAGTGGATTTTAATTTTTATAATTTTTTTGGGTTATTAAAGAATTAAGAAAATAAGGAAAACAAAGAAACAAGGCAATTCAACAATTTATTTAATGCATCAAAAATCAATCAAAAATTCCAATAACAATGATTTTGTGTATTTTATGATTTTTACTATTTTTAGTGAATTTTTGGGATTTTTCTGATTTTTATTTAATTTTCTAAAAATAAAATAATGCAAGAAACTAAAGGTACTGTCCAACCGACCTTAAGAGACTTAGATAAAATATCTAAAAGTCCCCAATAAGCCTGGAGGTAATTTTCCTGTAAAGAGGAAGAAACAAGGAAAATTTAGGCACTAATTATTATTTTTGGGTTTTTAGATTAATTATTAGAATTTTTATAAGATTGTAAGTGTTTTGTAATTTTTATGAGTTTTATAAAATAAAAAATGGCCAAAATTGGCTAGAAAATCAAACACAACAAACTAAACAGTAGCTATTTTTTTTAATTTTTAGATAAGTTTTAATATTTTTTTTTTGAATTTTTAAATCAAACAGTAATGAAAATGGTTGTTTTTGATTTTTTAAAAATATCAAATCAAAATAAAAATGTCTCCAAAAATTCTAGAAAATTTTACACCATGGTAGGAGCCATGTGTCCAATTTTCATGGAATCTGGAGTAAGTTTGATATTTTATTCAAAAGTAAAACCTAGGTATAGTGCACAGGGACCTGTACGTAAATACCCAAAGTTCTGGGGGGTCCGGTGCAAAAATCCCATGAAATCACGCGCGCAGCGCGTGTCTGGGGCACTTAGGGACCTAAATGTAAACAAAACAAAGTTCTGGGACTATTTGGTAACAGGTACCAAAAGTCCGAGGACTTGTTTGTAAATTACCCACCAATAACTATTCATTCATTCACGAACATCCCAGAACTACAAGGCTAAATCCGCAAATATCCCATCAAACACGTGTCGAAGCACGTGACGCACAACAGGCGGGGGTATATATGCAAATAACAAACATGACAAGGGTCGGAGTGCAAATGTACCAACGTAAATAAAACCCTAAAAATATTTACAGGACTAAACTGAAATTAAACTAAACTAAGGGCCTAAGGTGTAAATTACCCTTTATTACGCAAGCCGACGGATGGGTGCCACGTGGTGGATCGAACGATCGAGGACGAGTGGCACTCCAACGCTGGACTCCTCGGGCTGATCGGACGGACAAGGCGTCGCCACGTGGAAGATCGCACGGTGGAGGGGCGTTGTGGGTAAACCTCAGGCATCGACGGTCCAGATCGCCCCTCCCAAGATCGGAAGGCACTGGACGCTCCTCGGATGGACGGTCAGGATCAAGACTGGAGCTCGGGGTCGATCGGACGTCTCTGAAGGATGGAGGAAGAACTGGGCTCCGGCGAACTTTGCCGGGCTCGTGACGGCGCTGGTCTCCTCCTGGAAGGCCTCTGATGATCGAAGAAGGAGCGTGGAAGCCTTCCGCATCGAATGGAGGCCTCTGATGACTCGATGGAGCTCCGAGAAGCTCTGGCGAGTCCGGCGGAGGCGGAGCTGCTGGACCAAATGGTCCAAGCCCTCAGATGGGCTTGGATGTACCTGCAAAGTGCATCAGCAAACTTGCGGGTCGAGGGCAAACTGCCTCGACCCCGTTAGGCGTGGTGATAGTGAACGGTGAGGCGTGGTGGTCGAGCTCCGGCGAGAGGTGGACGGAGAAGCTCGAATCCCTAGCTCCTGTGCGAGCTGGGTTGAGCGGAGGGGCGTAGAACGTGCGTGGGAGGAAGGCGAGTGCGATGTAGGATTCCGATGATCGAACGGGAGGGTGAGATGGTCGGAATCAGCGAAGGTTGGCGACGGCGAGAATTGGGGCTAAATCAAAATCAGAGAAAATGGGAAAGAATCTAAGCTACATGGGTGGTCGAGTCGATTGGGGAAGAGCAGCTGGTGCTCTGGGTCCTTGCCTCGAGGACCGTCGTCGTCCGAGGCTCGAGCTCCTGCTCTGGGCGGAGCACGACGGCGCTGGCTCGCCGGATCAGTGGTTCGAGCACCCTCAGCCTCGCTGCTACACCTCCGGGGCAAGCTGTCACTCTCGCGCGGAAGATGGAGGTCACTGGGTGGAGGAATAACGATACAAAGATGCGGAATGAAGTGGCGAAGATGGGACTTTATACTTCTAGGGGTCCGGCTATCGGGAGGTCGGGCGAGCAGCTCAGAGCGCGGATCCCCAAAATCCACACCGGGCGTGGATCAGGGATGATCAAGCTCGGATTAGAGCCCGGGGTTAACGGATTCCAAAATCAGATCGAGTGTGCGAAATGTCGAGAAGTCAGGTTGCGGGCACGGATCTGGGACGGGGTGGTCCTGGGGGGGGGGGGTTGACCGGGGGGTCAACGTCCCCGTGGACCAGTGGAAGCAGGCCACGTGGAAAATATTTCGAAATTCAATTAAAAATAGCAAATGGCCGAATTATTAAAAAGTCAAAACATGAAATATTTTTGTTTTAATTTTTTTCTATTTTTTTTGGTGATTTTTAATTAATTTTTCAAAATAAAATGAGGTATTTACACTATATAGCTATATATAGGTATATGTACAATATGTCTTTTTAATTTTTATTTTTAATTTGTTATTTTTATACATTTTTATTCCTATTTATATTTTATTTATTTATAGTATAAAATTAGGAATAAAAGGGTATTTTTATTTTATTTGTATTATTTATATACATAGGTGAAATAAATACATATGTACATATATATACATGGTATATTTACAATGTATTTTATAATTTTTAATTTTGTTCTTTTTATTTTTTTTGTTTTAATTGTTTCTATTTTATTTATTTACAACATAAAAAGTAGAATACATACAAATTTTATAAAAATTAATTTTATTTATTTATAAGGTGAAATAAATATAGGAGTGGCTATGTACATGATGAATATGCACAAGGTGAAGGTTTTTGTTTTCTTTTTATTTTCCATTTTTATTTTGATTTTTATATTTGTAAATATATACAAGTATTTATAAGCCCATTTTAGTCTCTTTTTGGAGGAAAATATTTTTATTATATTTACAAATGTATTTACACACATGAGCCCCTATCTCCCTCTACTTTGGCTTTTATGCGGCCAGGCCCATGCTGAGCCCTCCCTTGGGTTAGGTTGCTCAATATTTATCCTAAATATTTCCCTCTTTTTCTTTTTGATCTTTATTCTTTTATTTTTGCATAAAACATGCTAATTATTACTTTTTACACTATGCATGCTTTTGGTAATTATTTGTATTTACAAATATATACATGCATTTGCAAAGGTTTTTGTAGCTAAAATATAAGAATAAAGAGTGATGAATGAGTATTCATCACCCCCCTATACTTAACTTTGCTAGTCCCTTAGCAAACACTTATTTGAAAAAGAAGTGAAAAAGAAGAAAGAAAAAGAAAAAGAGAAGAATGTACATGGATCAATGTTGATTATTAAACTTGCCTTCATTAAATTGAGGTATGGAGCTTAATCAGATCTTTGGATTATTAATGTGTCGGAACCTTATTTGGACTTAAGCTTAAAACTCAACAGCCTCTAAGTTCCACTAATCTCTAATCAAGACTCCTCAATGCTCCAGGTCAGAACAAGTCACCAAACACAAACCCTGAAGACCATGAATCTTTACTTGTCCTGTGAATGTGAGGTATAAGCTCTCCACCTCAGAAATGGCAACTTGACAACCCTCCCCAACAAGGTAACTCTATGACCTCAATCTTGCCAATCTTTCCTCGAGGAGCGGGGTGTTCCCTTCTAAGTTCAAGTTCAACCGGCTCAAGAAGAGGAGGAAGAAAAGAATGGACCATGGCCAGTGTAGCCATGTATCCTTGGGAGCTTGACCAGTGTAGCCACGTCTCCCTGCTGCAAGCTACATAAGGTGGATCATGAATCTCAAGCTTTGCTTATTGCACTCTATATACATACTCCGGTGGGATTATCATTTTCTCTCAGACCCACCATTTTCTTGGAGTTATTTTCTTTTTTCGTTTTTTTTCAAGTGCATCTATACAACATATACATGTGCAGCATATATACAAGGAGTTTTTCCTCTTGAGCCAGTAGACTATCCCTCTTTTGAAGCTATATTGCAACCCACAACTCCCGTCATTAGACTTCATGGCAACCAGACCAAGTTGAGACGCACTTCCTTCACTAAAAGAAGAAGAGAGGTTCCGCCTAGAAGTACTACCCTCATATGCTATACCAAGTCAAGGAAGATTGCCTCCTCACCACCTCATCCGTAGAGAGCTCGGTGCAAAGTGCTGATGTCCAAGTAAAGACATTGTCTATATGAGTCATGTGTTGTTTGTTAAGTGCTCTACTTAGGCTCATTGAGATGACATGTGATCATAGCCTAGTGGACTCAAAGAATTAAGTCACTATGGACCTGAAAAGCCTTAAACCTAAGCCCTATAAGGTTCCTCTTATAAATTAGGTGGATTAAGATCTTAATCAAGCTCCATTTCCCAATTTAATTCTAGGCTAGTTTAAATGTCAACTATCATCCAGAAAAACTATATACATATGTACAAAAGATGCTATTTACACAATATTTTACAAACATGCAAAATTTTTGAAAAATGTTTTGAAATCATGAATGGATGATGCATGAAGTGCAAGTTTTGCAAAAGATATTTACACACATTTACACAAGATTTTTGCAAACCTTTGATTTTCAAAACATTTTGGAAAAATTTTGTACTATATACATAATTTTGATAAGAAAATATTTACACAAGCTTTACACAAAAGGTTTTTGAAAATATTTTTACAAAAATAATTTGTACACTAGCTATTTATGTGCAAATAAAAGAATGTTTATGTACATGAAATTTTTTTAATTTTTGTGGTTTTTAAGGTTTTTAGCCATTTTATTTATTAACACACTCACACAAAGTACGAGTTATGGCTAAAGTATATATGGAATATATACACACCCCCTATACTTAGCTCGAACGATGTCCTCAAAGTCAAGAGCGATGAAGAAGACATAACTCGTGCTAGGTATAGGGAAGTGAAAAGGAAGGCTATATACAAAGACGAATGAATATCAAGAGACTCTCGGCTTTTCCCCCTATACGTAGGATTAAGTAATCCTCAGTATAGGAGGCTGTACACTAAGGGAAAACCGAGTGGAGAATTTACAGGGTCTACCCCCCCTATACTTAGGGTAAAATATCCCTAAGTATAGGCAACAAAATAGGGGTAGACATAAACAAAAGGAAACTCAAAGGTCCTACATCCCCCCTATACTTAGGGTAAAGTACACCCTAAGTAGATCATAATCAAAAGATGAAGAAAGGGAGGTGGGACTAAAGAATGTGATGATATGGACATCTGGATCTATACAAGTCGGAAGATCAGTGAAAATCAGGCGTGAGATGCCATAGATGTGAGTCAAAAGACCACATCTCACGCAAAATGAATCGGGGCAACATCAACGACCCGCGGCTCATGATCTAGAAATGGCTTGAGCCGTTGGCCGTTCACTCGAAAGGTACTCTCAGAAGACAACTCGGATATATCAATGCTACCGTTGTCGTGTACCTTTCTCACCAGATAAGGTCCCTTCCACTTGCTCTGTAGCTTCCCTGGAAATAAACGAAGCCTCGCATCAAATAGCCATACTCTCTGTCCAGGCTCAAAATTCTTGTGGCTGATGTGAGAATCATGCCACTCCTTCACTCTCTCCTTATAATGTAGGCTGTTTGAGAAGGCGGTATCTCTCAACTCCTCCAGGGCTGCTAACTCTGCCCTCCTCTGGTCTCCTACACCATCTGGATCCATAAGTATCTCAGTGACTGCCCAAAGTGACCTGTGTCTCAGCTCAACAGGCAAATGTCACGGCTTGCCATATACGAGGCGAAAGGGAGATGTGCCCAATGGTGTCTTGAAAGACGTCCTATATGCCCACAAGACCGAGTCCAAAAGCTATGACCAATCCTTTCGGTCAGGGCGGACGACTTTCTGCAATATAGTCTTGATCTCCCTGTTCGACACCTCGGCTAGACCATTCATCTGTGGATGGTAAGGTGTAGCAACGCGATGGTCTATGCCGAACTCGCTAGCAAGGGCCTTTAACTGGTCGTTGATGAAATGAGACCCCCCATCTGAAATCAATACTCGAGGAACCCCGAACCGCGTGATGATGTGCTTCCTCAAAACTGCAAACTGTCCTCGCATCAGCGGCTCGGGCGGGGATAGCCTCAACCCAACGACTAACATAATCAACGGCCAACAGAATGTACTCAAATCCCTGACTCTTAGGGAATTGACGCATGAAATCGATGCCCCATGCGTCAAAAACCTCACAGAAGTGAATGGGCCGCATCGACATCATATCACGCTGTCCACAAGTGCCCATCCTCTGACAGTCAGTACACCTCTTCACGAACTCATCAGAGTCCTTGAAGAGGGTAGGCCACCACAAACCGGATTGGAGCACTTTCTATGCCGTTCTCCTCCCAGAATGATGTCCTCCTGCCTCAAGCTTGTGGCAGTAAGTGAGGACGCTATGGTGCTCCTCCTGAGGAATGCACCTACGCCAGACGCTGTCCCCTCCTTCGTGGT
This sequence comes from Ottelia alismoides, assembly GCA_037367405.1. Lineage (NCBI taxonomy): Eukaryota > Viridiplantae > Streptophyta > Magnoliopsida > Alismatales > Hydrocharitaceae > Ottelia > Ottelia alismoides. The sequence goes on from JAZKJV010006570.1 coordinate 613,792, forward strand.
AAAGGATGGGATCCTCCCAGTGGTAGGACTTGGCCTTCGCAAGGAAGGTCTCAAGCCTTTGCCTGGGCCAATCTTGTGGGACTTTCCCAACAACGAGAAAGTTCACAATATCGGCATACCATGGGAGTGAGGCGATAGCAAGGATCGCCTCATCTGGGAAGGTCTCACAAATGGGATCAATGTGCTCAGACTCCTCAGGCTGCTTTAAACGGGAGAGATGATCCGCCACCACATTCTTGACTCCAGACTTATCCTTGATCTCAATGTAGAACTCCTAGAGTAGAAGGATCCATCTAGTCAGTCTGGCTTTGGCATCCTTCTTTGCCATGAGGTATCGGATGGCGGTGTGATCAGTATACAGGGTCACTCTAGATCCAATGATATAAGATCGGAACTTATCTAGGGCGAACACTACGGCTAGCATCTCCTTCTCTGTGACCGTATAATTCCACTGGGCGGAATCCAATGTGCGGCTAGCGTAGTGGATAGCAAAGGGGACTCCATCCCTCCTCTGTCCCAGCACAGCACCCACAACAAAATCGGAGGCATCCGTCATGATCTCGAATGGGAGAGACCAATCAGGCGGCTGGAGAACAGGAGCCTCAATAACACACTGCTTGAGAGTCTCAAAGGACGAAAGACACTTGTCATCGACAAGGAACTCGGTGTATTTCGTCAAGAGGTCAGTCAACGGCCGGGCAATCCTGCTGAAATCATAAATAAATCGTCGGTAGAAACCAACGTGCCCCAGGAATGACCGTAACTGCCTCAAATTGGACGGCGGTGCGAGTTTTCTAATGACATCTACCGTGGCCGGATCAACCTCCATGCCCCTGTTGGAGATGATGTGGCCAAGCATCATCCCTTGAGTCACCATGAAGTGACTCTTCTCCCAAGACAACACCAAATGGACCACTATACATCGCTGGAGTACTCGGTCTAGGCAGTCAAGATAGGAGTCGAATCCGTTGCCGTAAACCGAGAAATCGTCCATGAAGACCTCCAAACACTCCCCTACCGTGTCCGAAAAGATCAACAGCATGCATCTCTGAAATGTCGCAGGGGCATTGCATAGCCCAAATGGCATGCGTCGGAAAGCGTATGTGCTGAAGGGACATGTTAAGGTGGTCTTCTCCTGGTCCTCAGGAGCGATGGCCACCTGTTTGTAGCCCAAGTACTCATCCAGAAAACAATAATGGCTCTTCCCTGCCAGTCTCTCAATGATATGGTCAATAAAAGGCAGGGGAAAATGATCCTTCTTGGTGGCCTGGTTGAGTCTCCTGTAGTCAACGCAGACCCGCCAAGAAGTGGGTACTCGTGTAGCAATCTCCTCTCCCGACTCACTGATCACAGTCGTGATGCCCGTCTTCTTGGGCACCACATGCAAGGGGCTGACCCACTTGGAGTCGGAAACGGGATAAATAAAATCTGCGCTCCACCATTTTGAGATTTCCTTCATGACAACCTCTCTCAGATTGGGGTTCAACCGCCGCTGGAACTCACGCGACGGCTTCGCCCCATCCTCGAGATAGATATGGTGGGAGCAACGTTATGGACTAATCCCATGGAGATCTGCTACGCTCCATCAGATTGCCTTGCGGTTTTTTTCAAGAACCCCCATCAAACGGGATTCTTGCTCTCCAGTTAGATCGACGGAGATGATAACTGGGTACATCTCAGGCTCGCCCGCAAGGAATTGATACTTCAGCGAAGTAGGGAGCGGCTTCAGCTCTGGACAGCTGGGTGCTAGTAGATCTGGCCTCTGAAGTGTCTCTGTATATGCTGCCAAATCTGTATGGGAGAACTGAAACTCTCTCTCAATCTCAGGAACCGGAGAAGGATGCTCTAACTGACTGTCTCTGCTATGCTCGGCATCTACCTCCTCCTCAGCTGTAGGCTCTGTGGAACTCAGCTTTGCATGTAATCCTCGCAATCTGCCCAATCAGACTCTGAATCCGAGGGATCTACATCAAATAAGGTGGCATCAGTACCACCATCATCACAAAAATCCGTGTCGCGGTCAAGAACCTGCTCTGCTGCCTCTATGGTATCCTGAACCAGGGCTGTGCTCTCCAGGCTCTCCTCTGCTATCATCTCTGCATCAGCGGTGTCTGAAAATGAGAGGATGGCCTGTGCTGTTGGGTCTGCCCATACTGCCTCATCATCTGTGATCACAAAGTCGCAGTCCTGGTGGATGTCTAGCCCGGCATCTGTCAGCTGCTCTGCATCTGAAGTCGTCTCTGAGCATGATCTGTCTCTGGCTCTGTAGTCCTCGACCGTCTCTATTTGTACACTTTCGCCCTCGACGCGAAAGTATACCTTCCCGCTATCATGGTCAGTCACCGCCTTGGCTGTGGCCAAGAACGGACGACCGAGAATGATGGGGGTATCGGTCACTGAATCAGGGATCTCCATGTCCAACACTACGAAGTCCACGGGGAATTGCAGGCCCTGAATAGTGACAACAACGTCTCGCAACAACCCCTTCGGCCTCTTGACAGATCGATCAGCAAACTGAAGGACTGTCCTGCTCTGTCTAAGAGTGCCCAACTCGAAGCGGTCGAGAAGGACTGCCGGAAGGAGGTTGATAGACGATCCGCTATCCAATAGAGTCCGGTCGAACCTCTGCTCTCTAATGTGACACCTGACATAAGGGGCTCCTGAATCTGGCCTCTTGGCCGGCAGACGGTTCTGAATCGCGAAGCACGTGGCTTTTGTAAGCACATGGATCTCTGAGTCGTGGTTCCTCCTCTTCCTCCTGACTGTAGTCCTGTCTCTCAACGAACGCTGAAGAAGGGGGATGTGCTGCAAAGCCTCCTGAAGGGTCAGCTGTATGTGGAATCTATCAATCATGTTCTGGCTGAACTCCTCCTGCTCTCTCTTTTTTGGATCTTTTTCTTTTTTCTTCCCCCTCCCCATCTGAAGGGCTCTAGGGAAGGGAATCACAGGGTCCTTCTCAGATGAAGGACTAGGAAAAGGTCTAGACGCTCGACGGCCGGATCCGCACATACATCAAGCACCACAGTGGGACCAGAAAAAACCAAACCTTTTCCTTTATTCACAATATAGTTCCGAGATACATCAGAATGAGGAAAAACTACAGCTCTCTCAGAATGAACTCTGATGGTCTCAGTACCACCACTGTCTGGCTCAACTGGATGTCTCGCGGCCTCAGTACCGCGCTCTGGCTCGGCATCAGGAGTGGCCTCAATACCACCTCCTCGAACTGGTGAAATAGCAGCCTCAGCACCGCCTGTGGAATCAACATCCTTGGTGGCATCAGTACCACCATCATCAATATGAGTGGCCTCAGTACCGCTCTCCTGCTCCTCATCTGGCGCCCTAGGTGTGTCCTCGTAATGTCGCTCAGACGAGGCGCCGCTGCCGGCTGGTGTCCTACTGCTCCTAAGTGTGACAAAATCAGCATCAAAAAGATCTGCAGACATATCATCAAATGGATCACTAGGAGCGGTATGCTCAGTGTAATCTACCTGCTCAGACTTCCGCTTCAGACTATTGGGGTTCAGCTCGATCTGGGTAGGGATGACGGCCTTCCCTCTCACAATGTCCCGCATCTCCCGGCGGAACTCGTCCATCTCCCGTCTAAAAGTAGCCTGCTGGTCCGTGAGGAGGCGGGCTATGTCGTCCAAGGCGGGACTCTCGTATGGTGGACCATGAGAGCCCGACGGGTAGCCTCTCTGGTAATGAGGCTGCTGGAACTGGTGCTGCTGCTGAGAGGGGTATGGGTGTGGTGGATGCTGCTGCTGGTGAGGCTGCTCACGCCTCCAAGACTGTCCCTGCTGATAGGGATGAGGAACGAAGGATGACTGTTGCTGCTGCTGTGAAGGGTAGACTGGGGGCTGCTGCTGTGGCTGGTGATCTCTCTGCTGGCTGTACTAGCCTCCCTGACCAGATGGCTGCTGCTGGGGCTGGGCACCTCCGTTCCCCCACCTGAATCCGGGATGGTCTCGTCGGATCCCAGGCTGAGGACGGTCATACCAAATCCCGTTGACATCCATCAACGGCTCTGCATCGTACTGGAGTGGCGGTAGCACTGCCAGATGCTGATCAGGCTGGTATACTGTTGACAAGGTTTTACGCGGTTTAAAATGATGATTTTATCAAGTCGTTGTTTTCCCACGATAAACCGTTATCAAACAAATAAAATACAACTACGAGCACAATGGAGACATATAAAATGCATACGGCAAGTAGAGGTTCGAATCCACAGAGACTAAACAAATTCGCGATTTTAATTCGACATTTAAAACTTGATTCCAATCTTAGTCCGATGAAATGAGATATGATTATGATGATTTTTTAGAGGGTGTCAAACTTGATCGAACTTATCTAAAAATAATAGAGATGCTTCCTAGTGTTTTAAAAAGATGTTTCAGCACATGTAATGATATGTAAAAAATGTAGATGCAATTAGAGAGGACGTTAAAGACATGATCTAATGCTTGCAACTAATCAATGTAGAAACAAAAAGTTATACTTGAGATGAATTAGAAGATGAGTTCAAGGGTATAAGTGCAATAGCCATATAAATAAAGTGAAGCAAATGAAGAAAGAGAGATAGAATTGTTCTCATGCACGCAGGAGGCTTGTTGTTTGCCGATGGGAGTAGCCGGGATGAGAATAATCTGAGGAAGACGAATGCCGGTTGGAGCGAGAATTGTTGGCGCGCGGAGGAGAAGATGGTGACCAGCCCCGCAAGGATACTGGTTAACGGATGTTGCTGCACGTACGGGGGAGCCGTTGGATGATAGTGGCTAATGACGCAGAGATGGCCGTCACGACTGGAAGCCGTGCGCTGGAGTGCGCAGAGGTGCGCGACCAGTACTGGAGAGTGCGGGAGGTCGTTGCGGAGTGCCTGCTTGCCGGAGGATGGCTGAAGCGTGGGGGCACGCTCGGGGAAGCACGGTGGAGGGGAGTAGTGCACGGCAGTGCACAAGGGTCTTTAAGGAGTGCTGGGCATGCGCTGCAAGCTGGAGGACGTCCGAGAAGAAGGGGTGCGCAACTGCGGGTTGCCGGAGGTGCGGGTTGGAGTTGCACCTTGAGGAGGAGAACGGCTGGCTATCTTTGTACCTGCAAAGCAAAAAAACGAGAGAGAGGGAGCAGAGTGCGAGAGAGAGTCTGTGAATGGGGAGAATGAGAATGGGGGAGAGGGTGGTTACGTAGAGAGAAAAATGAGGGAAAGAGAGAGAGTGCGTGAGTGCATGAAAAATATGCAAATGGGAGGCGAGAGTGCGTGAGTGCATGGGGTCTTCTTTATACATGGAATGTGCGGCTATGAGTGGGGACTTTCCATGCAAATAAAGACAAGATTTAATGCATGTGCATGGGGAAGAGAGTGTCATGGGGAAGGGAGTGTACGTGGGTTGTTTAAGTGCATGGGGAAGATATGAAGAGGGTGGCTCTATGCATGATATAAATGAGTGGAAAAAATACACTAAACCCCCTCCCTATTTCTTCCCAATAAAAAACTATAAGCTTTATCCATGCCATAATGAGTGGGCAATTTATATTATCATTCCTTCCTTTTTCTTCCCAATAAAAAGTGAAGATTTGTAGAGTAATGTGTTATGTTCAATGCTATATGTACCCAATCCTCTTCCATATTATTTACTTAGTTCATGTTAACAAAGAATGATTAGGAATCATAAAATATGTAATCGATATTTTTGAAGACATTTTACTTGATTACGAATTTATGATTATTTGATTTATGCAGAGATTTTTAATTGATTGTGTGCAATTATGGATATTTCTGCTGTTGTATGTAAGGAATATAGATTATGTGATTTTAGAGTTTCCAGATCAATCATTAAGGTTGTATATCACATAATTTGATCATATTATCTCTGTATATATTGTAATCATCACACCCCCATACTTAAGTCTTGCTGATCCCGAGCAAGAATAAGATAAGAAATAATGACGGAAAATAGCCAAGATAGATTGGGTGAGGGTTTGCAGCAGACATACCTACAAAGTCTTGAGTTTTCAGATCCTAACCACACAGACACACAAACTTAAGTAGAATTGACCCATGGATTAATGATTTATTCGAATAGTCAACTTAACTCGAGTTTTGTAGTTTCAACAGCCTCTCAGTTCCAACAAAATCAAACATGGTTTCAGAAGGTCGATCAGGTCAGCTCATCCCTAAGAAACAGGCATTCTCTTTGACCTTGAGTGGATATAAACGGTGTTAGTGATAATTTTAGCTTTCGTGAGTCAAGAGAACGAGCTAACAACACAATCTATCAAGGTACCGAATGATTCCCTATACAAATAGCCTCAGTCATAGTTTATTGGAGAATGGGACTTAATTTCGGGGTTTTCCGTAGACCGCTTTGGTCCGTTGCTCTCATTCTTTTCCTTTTGCAGAGCATAACCCTGGGCCTCTTTGGGCCTCTTTTAAAAATTTAGGTAGCATTATTGGGCTGCTACCACGGCTTTTTGATGGAGAAGGGTTATTTGGTGGTCTTCTTTCCTTGCTTTTGCTTTGCACATCATTGCATGATTGGTGGTTTTTGGCATTTGTATTGTGATATGCCTTTTTGTGGTATTTTTGTCTTGGGTTTTGGCATCAAGAGGTAGTATCGGCTTAATATTGTCTTTGGGGGCACGATACTGGCTTATTTGCTGACACACTTGGACTAGAGAGATCATGTTGCTCCTGAGTCAGGTTCCTTCACTGACTATAGATAAGGTTCAGGCATTGGCACAACCAAGAGGACAACTCCTCACCTCAACTAGATTATAATTGTATCTCGTAAACTCAACTCACTCAAGCTAAGTGCAATGTGCAGTTGTTTAATATCCACTGAAGAGTTTAAGAGTGCTACTAGTTGCTCAGGTGATCTAGTTAGATACAGAAGTTCATTCACCAGTAGAGTTAGTGGAACTGAGAGAATAAAGTCCAAATGGACCTGAAGAAAGTTTAAGAACTCATGCCTAGTGAAATTCTGATGAAGTTTAGTGGATTAGGGTCAACTCAACCTCAGTCTATGATTTATGTAGTGAAGATCTGATTTCTCAAAATAGGATAAAACTAGGAAGGATGTATTTTTGGTGGTTTTCTTTGCTTTTGAAAATTTTTTTAGGGGAATTTTTGCAAAAGAGAGTTTTTTTCTTTTTTTTTTCTTTTTTTTGAAAGAGTATGCAATTTTGAAAAACTATGCAGACACCCCCCATACTTAACAGAAACCATGTCCTCATGGTGAAGATAATGTGGAATAGGAGGATCAAAAGGGATGTGAAATGTATTTTTGTTTTTGTGCGTTTTTTTTTGTTTTTTGGAATGTAATGCAGAGGAGTACCCCCATACTTATCTAATGCAATGCAGTGAAAATAAACATGCGAGCGGTAAAAAGATACCTGTGAGGGGAGGCTCACGAGAGTGCATGATTTAACGCCTCAGCTAGGCGATGTGATGGTTCATTTTTCCTGCAAAAGGTATGTTGTGAAAACAAGCATAGGACCAGATGGTTCAACAACGGGTTTTAGTCTTTGACCATTGACTCTGAAAGTGGCTTTAGTGTTTGGGTCAGAAATTTCTATCGAGCCATTATCGAATACTTGAGTTACAATGTATGGTCCTTTCCATTTCGATCTCAGTTTTCCTGGAAATAACTTCAGTTTTGCATCAAATAGCCACACTTTCTGATTTTCCTTGAATGTTTTCCTCGAAATATTGGCATCGTGCCACAACTTGATTTTCTCTTTGTAAAGCAGGTTGTTATCATAGGCTTGTGATCTCAATTCTTCAAGTTCAGATAAGTCCAATACTCGTCTCTTCCCAGCCTCATCATAATCCAGATGGCATTTCTTGATTGCCCAGAGTGATTTGTGGTGGACCTCTACAGGTAGGTGACACGGCTTTCCATAGACTAACCGAAATGGGCTCATACCTAAGGGTGTGGGGAAAGCGGTGCGGTAGGCCCAGAGAGCAGAAGGTAAGTGTTGGGACCAGTCTTTACGATCAGAGCGAACAATTTTCTGGAGGATGGTCTTGATTTCTCGGTTTGACAGCTCGGCCATTCCATTAGTCTGTGGGTGATAGGCAGTTGAGACACGGTGTTCGACTCCATTTTTCTTGAGTAAATTCTTAACTGAAGCATTCAGAAAGTGGGTGCCTCCATCACTAATGACCACCTTTGGCAATCCAAATCAAGAGAATAGGTCGTTTAAGAACTTGACAACAGTTGTGCTATCAGCAACACGAGTGGGAATGGCTTCTACCCAACGAGAGACGTAATCAACAGCGAGAAGAATGTGTTGGTAACCATGTGATGTGGTGAAAGGTCCCATGAAGTCTATTCCCCAAGTATCAAAGATCTCGACTATATGCACGGGTTGGAGGGGCATCATGTTACGACGGGTCATTGTTCCATTAGTCTGACAGGTAGGACAAGATTGAGCAAAATGATGGGAATCTTTAAAGAGTGTGGGCCAATAGAAACCGCATTGTAAGACTTTAGCGGCTGTGCGCTTCCCTGAGTGGTGTCCTCCACACCCAGAAGTGTGGCAGTGAGTTAGGACATCGTTGACTTCAGATTCGGGGATACATCGTCTCCATATTAAATCAGTACCCTCTTTGAAGAGCAAAGGATCTTCCCAGTGATAGTATCGAGCTTGGGCTTTGGTTTTGTCTTTCTTATGTTTTGGCCAATCATCAGGAAATGTGGAAGTGACGATGTAATTGACGATGTCGGCATACCAAGGGAGTTGAGAAACAGACATGATACTTTTGTCTGGAAAATTATCAGAAATTGGGATTGTGTCTGTGTTTGAGGAAAGGAGTCTTGAAAGATGATCCGCCACGACATTCTTTGCTCCGGCTTTATCTCTAATCTCCAAATCAAATTCTTGGAGCAATAATACCCACCTAATGAGTCTAGGCTTAGCATCGGTTTTCGTGAAGAGATATTTCAAAGCCGAGTGGTCTGTGTAGATGATGATGTGGGATCCTAGGATGTAAGATCGAAATTTCTCTAAAGAAAATACCACAGCTAAAAGTTCTTTCTCAGTCATAGTGTAGTTCTTTTGAGCATCATCCAGAGTTTTACTGGCATAGTGAATGGCATAAGGTTTCCCATCTTTCCTTTGACCCAATACTGCCCCCACAGCATAATCAGATGCATCGCACATGATCTCAAATTCATAGTTCCAATCTGGGGGTTGTTGGATGGGTGCTTCAGTGATGATTTTCTTCAGGGTTTTGAAAGATTCAAAAGCATCCTCAGTAAACGTGAAGTCTTGATCTTTTTCCAGTAGTTTGGTGAGAGGGCGGGAGATTTTTGAGAAATCCTTGAGAAATCGTCGGTAAAAACCGACGTGACCTAGGAAGGATCGAACACCCTTTATATTCACGGGTGGACCTAAGTGAGTGATGGTCTCAATTTTCGATGGATCCACTTCTATCCCTTTTTTCGATACGATATGTCCCAACACAATTCCTTGTTTCAGCATGAAATGTGATTTCTCCCAAGATAAGATCAGGTTCACCTCAATACATTTTTGTAAGACTTTGTCCAAAAATCCGAGTGTCTCCTCAAAAGAGTCTCCAAAAATTGAAAAATCGTCCATAAATATCTCCATAAAATCACCAACCATGTCAGCAAAGATACCCATCATACATCTTTGAAAAGTGGCAGGGGCATTGCATAATCCGAAAGGCATTCGTCGGAATGCATAAGTCCCAAAAGGACAAGTGAATGTGGTTTTGTCTTGATCTTCCGGTGCTATGGCAACTTGGTTGTAGCCGGAATATCCATCTAAAAAGCAGAAAAATTCTTTTCCGGCTAGCTTCTCAATGATTTGGTCAATGAATGGTAATGGGAAATGATCTTTTCGAGTAGCCTTATTGAGTTTCCTATAATCTACACAGACTCTCCAAGATGTGGCTACTCTGGTAGGTATGCCCTCGCCTTTCTTATTTTTCACGATTGTTAATCCATCTTTCTTGGGGACAACCTGGAGGGGACTAATCCAAGGACTATCAGCTATCGGATAAATGATGCCGGCACTTGACCACTTGTATATTTCATTCTTCACAACCTCTCGTAGATTAGGATTCAACCGCCTTTGCATTTCTCGAGAGGGTTTACTGTCATTCTCCAAATATATGTGGTGTGTACAGAATGTCGGGCTTATTCCTTTCAAATCAGTTATTTTCCAACCAATAGCCTGAGAATTCTTTTTCAACACCTCCATTAGTTGGCTCTCTTGCATATGATTTAGGTTGGCATTGATAATGACTGGTAGAGTGTGGGCATCATCCAAGAAAGCATACTTCAGATCTTTGGGTAGTGGTTTTAATTCAACAGTGGTTGTCGATGGATTCACAGTTGTAATGTTTCCTGAGTCTATTACAGAAATAGTCTCAAATGGTGGTTCCATCATGGGCATGATCATGGTTGAGGTTAATGAGAGTTCAGAGTCTAATGTGTCCCAGGCATTATCAAGCTTCTCAATTTCTTGTCCGGTGAGAGGGCTTGGTGGAGCTTCTAGTGCAAGATTCAGATTGTAGGTGGCAATTTCATGTAAAGTGTTTTTGTAAGTGGATCTAGAGGTGTTCAGACTAACCTCTAAAGGATCCTTGGTGAGATGGATGGAGGCAAAGTCTTTTTGAATGTTGAGAACAACACATCTTTCTATCCAACCACATTCTTCGGTCTCAGATTCAGTGAAAGTAGGGGTGACAAGATCAACAGGAATGACTTGGCCATTGATTTTAAATTCTACTCTTCCAACCTCATAATCAAAATGAGCTTTAGCAGTGGCCAAAAATGGTCGTCCTAGTATGATTGGTGTCTCACTCAATATATTTGCTTGATCCATATCCATCACAACAAAATCAACCGGGAATTTATGACCTTGAACATCAACTATCACATCCTCAAGAAGTCCTTTTGGTCTTTTCACAGATCGATCAGCCATTTGCAAAGTCATTGAGACGGGTTTCAGTTTTCCTAGGTCAAATTGCTCCAGAATAGCAGACGAAAGAAGATTGATAGAAGCGCCATTATCCAGCAGTGTGTGATCAAAGGTCAATTTGCCAATTGTGCATCTAACTAGAGGAGCTCCTGGGTCTTTCTTTTTGGTGGGTAAGAATTGGGAGATGGCATTGGTTGTTGCTTGAGGGAGCACATGTCTCTCAATATGTTCATTGTCCTTTTTACTTTTTCCTTTGGATGTTCGTTTTGGTGTGCATTTGTCCTTCAAAAATCGGGAGAAGGCTGGAACTTGTTCGAGGGCTTTCAAGAGCGGGATTTCAATGACGATGTCCGAGAATAGTTTTTCTAACTCTGGATCAATGGTGGATGATCGCGATTTTCTTCGATGAAGAGCTCCGGGTTAGGGGATGGTTATGGTTGGGGAGGAAGGAGGGAGCATGGTTGTTTCGGTTGATTTCTCTCTATCATCAAACTCATCCTCAGTTTCAATTTGATCCTCAGAGTTTAGAGGTCTGGTGTAGGCAGAAGTGGTTTTCCCATTTCTCAAAGTGACAGCATTAGCAGATTGGTTTGGATGGGGTGGGGTTTTGAAATTCACTTGATTTCTAGGCGCTTGTTGTGGGTTCCCTTGGTTTGTCCTAGAAGGTGTAAAAAATCCTTGACTCTGATTTTGAAAACCAGGTGGTGAGGTGAAAGATCCGACAGGTGGAGGAGTTTGAAGTACTCCAGATGAGCTAGCCTTATTGGTGTTTGGATTGGGCAGCGGTTGAGGTGATAAGGCTGGGATGTACGATCTGATCTCAGCGAATTGACGAGCATTCTCAGAGTTGGCTTTTTGTTGGGCTTCAGTGGCCTGTTGTTGAGCTATAGCTAGTTGTTGTATTGCCTGAGCCAAGGCGTCGAAATTTACCGCAGTGCTGGAGGGTTGAGTCACGGGCGGTGCTATCGGTTGTCTGGGTTGGGTGTGATTTTGAAAATGATAATTGTTTTGTCCATTCCACCCAGAATTTGGTTGTTCTCTCCATGTGTTGTGGTTACTTGAATATCCTCCTCCTTGATTTCTCTGCACCCAATTCACAGTCTCCGGATTTATGTCTTGATTATGGGTGAATGTGGTGTGGTTAACTTCCTGGTTGGTGGGGTTATTCATGGCCAATTTTTCTATGGCTTGAGTCATGAGGTTCATTTGTTTTGAGAGGGTTGCCCATTTGTCAGGATTCTCATTGCTAGATCTCTCATAATCAATGATATTGACTGTCCTCGTGTTTGCACCGTATTGTTCAATTGATGAACTATTTATCGAATTGTCAGCCATATTTTCAAATAATTTCCAAACGAAATGCTCATCACGGCTGATGTAATTTCCATCGCAGGAGCCATCAATCACTCTCTTAAATGATGTATCTATGCCCTCATAGAATATCTGAACTAGCTTCCATTTGGGTATGGCATGATGAGGGCATTTCCTTTGAAGTTCCTTAAATCGTTCCCAGGCTTCATGAATAGGATCTCTATTTTTCTGAGTGAATGATGATATGGCTCGTCTCAAGGCATTTGTCTTTCCTATTGGGAAGTATTTCTTGATGAATGCCTCTCTTAATGAGTCCCAAGAGGTGAGAGGGGTTCCATAATTTCTAAGCCATTGGAGTGCTTTGTCCTTGAGTGAGTGAGTGAAGGCTTTCATGTAGATGTATTCTTTTTCTACCCCAGGTATACTCATGGTGTCACAAGCAGATCGGAAGTCTTGGATGTGGAGGAAGGGATCTTCAGAGTCATTTCCATAGTATTTTGGGATCAAGGAGAGTGATGCGGGCTTTATCTCAAAGTCTCCTACCTCAGGCGGGATTTGGACCCAATGAACTAAGTCTTCTGCAGCCGGGTTATAATGTGTACTAATGGGTGGCGGTCGGATGAGAGGTGCTATGGTATGGCGAATTGTGGCATTTTCTTCTCTCAGCAGTTTCAATTGATGCAGGATGAGATCCATAGGATTTGGCCTTTCTTCTCCCATGTTTCCAAGGTCAGTTGAAGGAGATGGGTTGGGTTTTCTCCTATAAATCGGGTCGTACTCTAATGGTTGTTGCACTGGATTTTTCAGAGACCTACGACCTAGCATACACAGCACAAACACCAGCAATTTGTTGTTTCACTAACTCACACAAAAATTGCCGCGGAAGCGGTTATCTTTTCGATTTTAATTTAGTGATTCAACAAAAGTTTTCAGAGAAATTAGAGTCCTTAAAGGATGAGGTGGGTGTGGAAGATTGTGAGAAATCGATGTCCTAATCCGGCTGGGGATCCAGGGTGCGGTACTCAGATCGAGGATCTGCTTTTTCCCGCGAGAACCTGTGCCCAACGCGTCGAGGAATTACGATTTCTCTCTGCAATCCCACGTAGCACCAGGGATTTTTGTTTCTATCCTAGGGTTCTATGTGCTCGTGATTTTTGTGTCATACACGTGCATCAAACAAGCATTCAGAATTTGTCCACTTTCTGCTCGGGCCACTGCGGTGGCCTTTCAAGCTTATCTTTTTAAATGATCAGCACACGATTTGGTGGTCTTTAAATTAGATTATCAGAGGGAGAAGACCACGGAGATGATGCAAAGAAGAAGTGTTTTTTAATTTTTTTTCGGTTTAAGTTCGGAGCGCAAACAAATGCAGGAAATTTTTTTTAAAAGCCTAAGATGCCTAGGAGAAAGATGGACTCACAGTGCCTGCACTTCTAACGCTAATCCGTAATATTTTGTCCTACTGATGGCGAGCTTTTTCGAGAAGGGGGAGGGAGAAAATATATTTTTTTTTCAAATTACAAGTTTGCTAAAACAAATGGCATGAAGAGACAAGTAAAAATTTTTTTTTCTTTTGAATACTAAGTACCTACAAAACAAAAAAATGTACGGATTAGAAATTTGAAATTAAGTTAGAAAGAAGAAGAAAAAAATTGCAAATGTTGCCTAGTCCCCGGCAACAGCGCCAAAATGTTGACAAGGTTTTACGCGGTTTAAAATGATGATTTTATCAAGTCGTTGTTTTCCCACGATAAACCGTTATCAAACAAATAAAATACAACTAAGAGCACAATGGAGACATATAAAATGCATACGGCAAGTAGAGGTTCGAATCCACAGAGACTAAACAAATTCGCGATTTTAATTCGACATTTAAAACTTGATTCCAATCTTAGTCCGATGAAATGAGATATGATGATGATGATGATTTTTTTAGAGGGTGTCAAACTTGATCGAACTTATCTAAAACTAACAGAGATGCTTCCTAGTGTTTTAAAAAGATGTTTCAGCACATGTAATGATATGTAAAAAATGTAGATGCAATTAGAAAGGACGTTAAAGACATGATCTAATGCTTGCAACTAATCAATGTAGAAACAAAAAGTTATACTTGAGATGAATTAGAAGATGAATTCAAGGGTATAAGTGCAATAGCCATATAAATAAAGTGAAGCAAATGAAGAAAGAGAGATAGAATTGTTCCCATGCACGCAGGAGGCTTGTTGTTTGCCGATGGGAGTAGACGGGACGAGAATAATCTGAGGGAAGACGAACGCCGATTAGAGCGAGAATTGTTGGCGCGCGGAGGAGAAGATGGTGACCAGCCCCGCAAGGATACTGGTTAATGGATGTTGCTGCACGTACGGGGGAGCCGCTGGATGATAGTGGCTAATGACGCAGAGATGGCCGTCACGACTGGAAGCCGTGCGCTGGAGTGCGCAGAGTGCGCGACCAGTACTGGAGAGTGCGGGAGGTCGTTGCGGAGTGCCTGCTTGCCGGAGGATGGCTGAAGCGTGGGGGCACGCTCGGGGAAGCACAGTGGAGGGGAGTAGTGCGCGGCAGTGCACAAGGGTCTTTAAGGAGTGCTGGGCATGCGCCGCAAGCTGGAGGACGTCCGAGAAGAAGGGGTGCGCAGCTGCGGGTGCCGGAGGTGCGGGTTGGAGTTGCACCTTGAGGAGGAGAACGGCTGGCTATCTTTGTACCTGCAAAGCAAAAAAACGAGAGAGAGGGAGCAGAGTGCGAGAGAGAGTCTGTGAATGGGGAGAATGAGAATGGGGAGAGGGTGGTTACGTAGAGAGAGAAAAATGAGGGAAAGAGAGAGAGTGCGTGAGTGCATGAAAAATATGGAAATGGGAGGCGTGAGTGCGTGAGTGCATGGGGTCTTCTTTATACATGGAATGTGCGGCTATAAGTGGGGACTTTCCATGCAAATAAAGACAAGATTTAATGCATGTGCATGGGGAAGAGAGTGTCATGGGGAAGGGAGCGTACGTGGGTTATTTAAGTGCATGGGGAAGATATGAAGAGGGTGGCTCTATGCATGATATAAATGAGTGGAAAAAATGCACTAAACCCCCTCCCTATTTCTTCCCAATAAAAAACTATAAGCTTTATCCATGTCATAATGAGTGGGCAATTTATATTATCATTCCTTCCTTTTTCTTCCCAATAAAAAGTGAAGATTTGTAGAGTAATGTGTTATGTTCAATGCTATATGTACCCAATCCTCTTCCATATTATTTACTTAGTTCATGCTAACAAAGAATGATTAGGAATCATAAAATATGTAATCGATATTTTGAAGACATTTTACTTGATTACGAATTTATGATTATTTGATTTATGCAGAGATTTTTAATTGATTGTGTGCAATTATGGATATTTCTGCTGTTGTATGTAAGGAATATAGATTATGTGATTTTAGAGTTTCCAGATCAATCATTAAGGTTGTATATCACTGATGAATCCACGTTTCATCATCTTTATTCTATCATTTTGGCCTTAAAAACCCTAGTAAATGCGTGTAAATAGCATTAATTCAGGCATTTTAGCATTCATGCATAGGTGTGTAAATATTGTATAAAATGCGGTTTTTAAAGCCAAAATTATAGAATAAAGAAAGAAAAGAAAAAGAATAAAATATTGTAAATATTTTATGACCCGAAACCCCGAGACCTAGGCATCTTGATGAATAGGTCGACAAGGAATAAAGTAGGGGGAGATAAGGGCCAAAACACAGACAAAATACCTATTCATTTTATTCATTCTTTATTCATTTTGGGACCTATTTTTGGTTCCACTTTTTACACTTCAAATAAAGAAACTTTGTACATGAAAGTTGTAGATAAATTAATAAAGAAAAATACAAAATTGAGTTCACAGAAAAATAATGCACAGATAAAAAGTTATGGTCTGAATAAAAATCCAGAATGCCAACTTCCCAGACCCGTATCTCACAAATAAAAACTCCAAATGCAGCGTACTCACCTTTAATTGTATATAGAAGAAATAATCTAATTAATGGCGGTGGTTTCGCATTTGGCGGAGCTACGGTTTGAAAGTTGAGTTTTGGACCCCCATTGTATACTTGTACATATTAAAATATTCAATTTATTATTTATTTATTATTTTTATAATTTTTATATTTTATAATGTTATAAATAATACCTGTAATAATTATGTATATTAAAATCAGAATAAAAACATCATTAAAAATCAAATAAAAATACTTGTATATATTTGATACATAGGTATTATACATACACTTATACCTATATAAAATACACTTCTATTTTATTAAATATACAAAATATATCAATAAAATAAAATAAAAATATATTTATGTACATAAAAGTATTTTATAATTCTATAAAATAAGAAACAAAAATAATAAAATTAAAACATACAAATAAAAATAAAAGAATACAATATGTAGAAATTATACCTATAAAGGGTGTAAAAGTCAACTTGTAAAATACACTTCCTTAAAATAAATAAAAATCACTATAAAATACTTTATAAAAAAATAAACATTTTTCATTTTATAATTAAAAATCAATAAAATCGTTATCTAATTTTTATATATTTTAGAAGTATTTTTCTCAGGTTTTTTCCTGGTTGGTCCACGTGGACCAACCAGGAGGGCAGGAGAGTTGACCTCGGTCAACTCTCTGCCCAACACCTGCCTTGTGTCAGAAGTGGTTGTTGACCCACTTTCTCCCTTTTTTGGAGGTCGCCCCTTTCACCGAATCGGGTCGACTTCTTCTTGAAACCTGTTCCCCTAACATCCAGCTACCACGCCCAAGCATTGTCTTGGGTTTTGACCAAAGCCTCGCCCGTGATCAAGCCTCGAACATCGCGTCTCCACCATCTTTCAAAACAGCCCCCTCTCTTCCCATTTGCCTTTGAACCCCATTTGACTCCTGTTTGGTTTTGGTTGGCGAGCTCCGGATCGATCCCTGTGACAGGGGATCTCCAGCTCGGTCGCGCGAGGCCAGGCAAGGGGTCGGAGGGCCGGTTCCGCCCATCGCCGGAGCTTCGCTCCCGGCGGTTCCATCTCGTGGTTCAAAGCCACTTGAGGTCGTTTTTCTTCTTTTTCTTTCCTTGGTTAGCTCGCTGTTAGCTTTAAGATTAGTTTTTTTAGTTTAGTAGATTAATCGATCATTTGAAACCCCTCGATTTAGCATCAAACACCTTGCCGGAGCCCGTGCTCCGGCGATCATACCCATTCCACCGTTCCATCACCTCCCTTCCGCCAATCAAACTCGACTCTTGCTCCCTCCTTGCTGCTGCGTATTCTCTTGTCATTTGCAGGACTCGACGGTGACCTCTGGGTCACGAAAATCATCAAGAACAGCCCCCCCAGGTCGCCGGAGCATCATTGTGTGCCGGAGGCCCTTCGACGCCCCACGGCCCTATCCACGCCACCTGGGGGCTTTGACGTTGCTGCAGGAACACCAAGAACGTGTCGGAGGAGATCCAGGAGCACGGAAGCTCGAGCTTCGGCGAATCCAAACTCGCCCAGCTCGAGCTCCTCGTGTGTTCTTCCAAGTCCATCTATAGCCGTCGGATCTGCTCTGTCCTTCCCGCATAGCAGCAACCGTTGGATTCTTCAAGCCAGGGCCGTTCGATCAGTGAAGCGACATCTAATCTCGGCCGTATACATGAAGGGGCATCGCGGGCTGTGGCTCTGCCACGTGGGTTAAGTGAACTATCGCGCACCGTCAGATCGTCCCGTGGATGGGCATTTTGCATCGTAAGCCCACCACTCTTTTTGTATTTAAAACTTAATGCTGAAACATTCCTCTGCAGTTGACTAATTTTTGTAACATTTATAATTGCACCCCCAAACTTCTGTGGTTTTGCATCCGAGCCCATCCCAGGCGCGGGTGCAAGTCACGTGCACCCTGGGATTTTTGCACAAGTAACCTTGTGTGATTTGTGATTGATCTTTAGTCCTTAATAGTTAAATTGCAGTACATATATTTGTGGACATTTTGCGCAAAGGCCCTCGCCCTTTCCGTATATTACTAAAATACCCCTGCACGCATGGTTTTTCTTTTTGTTGTTTATATTTTATGCATGCATCTATAAATTCCAAAAAAATCTACAAAAATTAACTTAAGTCCCTGTTGCATAGTACTTCCACGCCATATTTTTATTTTCCATTTTTATTGCATTTTATTATTTATAAAAATTCAAAAAATAGCCAATTTCAGCACTGTTTGCACCATAAAATCCCTAAAAAATATAAAAACACCCCAGAAAAATCCCAAAAAAAATATATATCGTGTAA